>OW964556.2:42186017-42809983 GCA_943138885.2 Tholera decimalis | reverse complement strand
ATTGATGTTAGTTCGCCTTTTAGTTCAACTCCACACAATAACTTGTATTGAGAATGAAATGACAAATTGGTTTGGTGACAGTAACGAATCGGTTTGTGGAGTAGAGGAAATGAGTTGGTTTTTGTAGAGTGCTCCGTCACTGTATATTAATAGTTTTGCTAGAAGGGAAAATTACTACATTGCACCCAGCCTCTTAATTGCTGGGACACAGTCTTTCACTCTTTGAAAGGGAATGGGCCGTAATCTATCACGCGTTTCTCGTACAGGTTGGTTGACATCATCACCTGTCTTTGACATCATGAGCCCAGCATGGCCCTTTTCTTTCGGTGGGAAAATCATCTGACTGAATGATTCCTCCCACTCTGAAGAGAGTGTCTACTGACTAAAAACCCACCCAGTTCCTTCAACTGCCTCTTCGTTCCGGGGCCGCGGTATCTCGATCATGGTCCTAGCATGGTCCTAGGATATACCGGCTTCTTCATGATGTTTTCGTCATGACAAATTGAAATTCAGTCTAACAAAGAACCCAGCGGAATTGATAAGTTATCACATGAAAAACATAAGTGAAATGAGAGCCAAGTTCAATATTATCATAAATGCCTTGGTTGTTGAGTTCAACGACAAAAGAAGTGAAATCTAAATGGGTGCCAAGTTCAATGGTCAGTCCTGAAATTTATTTATAACAACATAAAATATCATTTATTCTTATAACTTAGGAGAATATATCGTAGCCTAAGGTTTGACCTGGCTAGTTCTTATATACGAATTATTATGTTCGATGGTTAGTTTCTACCAGCAAGCCAAATTTTCGGAATAATAAAATAAGAACCGACAAGTAACAGGTTTAGAACTTGCAAAGGCTCTAAAATAATTCGTATATGAAAACTAGCCAAGTCAGACCTTAGGCTACAATATATTCTCCTAAGTTATAAGAATAAATGATATTTTATTTTGTTATAAATAAATTTCAGGACTGACCATTGAACTTGGCACTCATTTAGATTTCACTTCTTTTGTCGTTGAAGTCAACAACCAAGGCATTTATCATTTGATATATATATATATATACGCTACAGAATCTTAGATAATCGATCGAAAACGTGTTACGTGCGCCAGCTTGAAAAATCACTTTTCTCTCAATCTCGGCAACGAAAGTGATTATCACGACTTTTTGCATATCAACGGGCGTCACATAAATTTGTGACAGATATCGAGCTAAAAGTTTTGTGATACGTACAGCGGTTTATAGTAGAAAAATGCAAAAAATTGTGTCCAGCCAGCTTGAATTTACGTATAAAACTTCTGGCTGGCACTTCCGAATCTCAATAACGGGAGCGTTTTCGAAAATGGTTCCTTTACTAACATTTAGTGACGCAATATGTGACAGTAATAACTTTTGATTTTTGGCATCACATGTAAGTGTTTACGAGAAATCAATAAAAACTTAATGTCCAGACAGCCTGAGTTCAAGCTTCGGACACAAGTATCTCCGTTGCCTGATGATCTACGGCTTTCGAAATATGTTCAAATTTTTGTGACGGGGACGATAATGATAACCTGAATTTCTGATGGAGAAACTTTGAGTAGTTTCAAAGATATTGATCGTTTAAATTTTCCTTTACACAATACAAGATTTACAAGATTCTTCATTCAAGATTTACAAGATACAAGATTCTTGCCCGTTCCGTTGCACTACTTAATGGATGGTCTGCTGAAAACTTTGCAAAAAATGAGACTAAATCCAATGGAATATTGGACAAAAGAGGCTGAAAAGGTTGCTTAAAAAAAGCGGTGTTGACCCTATTTTGCACAACAAACGAATTCCGAAACGAAAATAACATTTTGATGAGATGTGAAGACGAATTACAAACACTCCAACCTGTTCAACTATTTTCTAAAGAATTAATGATGGTATTTGATCGAATCATATCAGAAATTAAAAAGTTTGATTGTGCTACCATGCTGATTTTGAATTTTGCGTTTCACCACTAATATTTTTAAAATGACAATTGAAGAACTGCAAAATTATGGAGCAGATTTTTTTTTCTTTTTTTTTGGGGTTGGGAAAATCATCGAATGACTTCTTCCGCTCTGGGTCAAGCGGAAGGGAGTGTCAGATTTCTACTGACTAAAAACCCACCCTGTTCCTTCCGCTGCCCTAAATTTCCGAGGCCGCGGTAACTCGGTAGAACTTTCCCGTAAACCCCGGCAATGGAGCAGATCTGGTTCGAAAATATAAGCGAGATTTAAGCGCCGTTGAATTCTGCCAGGAACTCTACGTTTTTAATTGAAGACAAGCTCCGCTTTTATTTGGTGATATAGAAACAGCTAACGGTTTCTATCTCTTGTAACAGATCTATACTCATGATTTGCAGGATGCTTTTCCGAATACTCGTATTTATATTGCCCTGCGAATTTACTCTACGCTTCCTACTACATGCGCAAGCTGTGAGTGAAATTTTAGCAAACTAAACTAATTAAAAATTATTTGCGATCTTCTACGAGCTAGGAACGCCTATCGAGTCTTGCAATCTTAGCGATAGAAAATCGAATGGCATGGGAGTTAAATTATTTATTTAATTACAACGGTTATGTTTACAACCAGTGACAGTAACTAAAATTAAAAGAGACAATTATAACACATACTAAAATATACAAAATAAACAAAGTAGGTATACTAAGTAAAATTTTAAGTGCAAACATAAATAAAAGGTTAACATTTTAACAACACTCTGATATACCAATAAAATCTTCATCCATCCATCCGCAACGGGTCGCTTGTAGGATTAGAACTCAAGAGATCATTAAGCGCGGCCAGAGTGCGAGGAATTGGCGACTTAGCACGTGCAACAGTACGACATGGAGGCACGGCAAACAGCCTGTGCTTTTTGCGCCGGCAGTATTGTCTGGGACAAAGAAGCGCGCCAGCACATGTAACAGATCAGGAGCGTCAATAACGCCACGGAGCACCTTACAGGCTATTGTGAGCTGATCTCGAGCTCGCCTTACCTCTAGGGAGTTGTATCCGAGGCAACCCAGTAAGAACTTTGTCGGATAGAGCTAAGGATAGTAGCCGTGTTTCTGCTTATATAGGTATTTAAGGAACGCTTTTTGAACGTTTTGTAATAAAAGTGCGTAGGTACTTTCATGTGGATTTCGGTTGAATGTGACTCCCAGGTCTTTCATGGCTGTTGACTTCGTGACGGTATTATTATTTAAATTATATTCAAAATTAACTGATGCCGCATGCGACCGAATGTCATAGCGAAGCATTTGGACGAATTAAACTCCATCTTGTTGTCTACACTCCACTTGTATATCGCGTCTATATCTTGCTGCAGTGCCAAACTGTCACGCTCGGAGTTTATTTCCAGGTACAGTTTCAAGTCGTCAGCATACAAGAGACATCTAGCATGAAGCAGAACTTGAGGAAGATCATTGACCATGATGAGAAATAATAAAGGCCCCAAAATTGAGCCTTGACTCACGCCGGAACGCGTGTGATAGGTACCCGACACGTACATACGAAGCCTAACAAACTGCTGTCGATCACGTAGGTAGTCTGGAAAGAAACGGAGGAGAGATGGTGCGAACCATTTCTCCTCCGTTTGTCCAAATTATGACAAGGCCATAGATTTATTTGCTGAACGAAAAGCTCGACGAGTAAAATTGTAATTTTAATTCACTAATGCTTGATTTTTATTATGACATATTTTTATTTTAAATCCTATCATGTGCTGTTTAAAATATATATTCTACATGTTCATGTCCTTACATGTGTAAATAAATAGGTTTAACTCAGAAAGAACAGCGATGGATGCATTATTTCCGGCAGCCCTATGTCCAAATGACAATCAATTAGTGGACACTGATAGCTGGTATTATAAATATGATAGAGGTAAACATAAATATAAAGGGGCGGGGGCGGCATTTTCCAGTTTTTGCCCCGCCTAAAAAAATTGAAGCTCCAGGGTTGGTCTTTGTGTCTGGGCTAGGGCATGCATTCCGGAATTCCGGAATTTCGTAATTCCGGAATTCCGTAACAATTTTTCTGGTATTTCAATTCCGGAATTGAGAGGAGTAATATCGGAATTCCGATATTCATAAATTTTTGATTATTATTTTTTCTGAACGCAACCAAACTAGTCTGTGGAACTTTCCACAAGCCGCTATCTCCAACCTCCGACTAGTAAATAGTTATCTGTGGCGTCATAGCACTAGTGCAGTAACGTAAAGTAAAAAGCACGCGTTTCTAATACACTGCATTATGGACCTAATAGCGGTTCATAAAGAGCCACTTTTTTATAGTTGATTTTCGTTTGACCATAATCTCACCTGATGTTAAGCGATGATGTGGTCGAAGATGAAGCACGCTTGCCTAGAAGTAACCTATTCACTCTTGACTTAAAGACTCCCAGGTTGTAACTATCAGGAAACACAGACTCCGGCAGGGAATTCCACTCCTTAGCCGTACGCACAATGAAAGTATTCCCAAAACGTTTCTTGCGTATGGGTGGGATGTCCACCATGTAACGATGGTGCATCGCCGTTTGTCTTGTAGTCTGATGATGGAACGGGCTTGGTCGAATAAGACTGTGCACTTTACGAGCAAATGTGTTGAAAACACATTAAATTGATTGTTCTTTCAAAGAAACTTACATTTTATTACTTGACACTGTTGAAAGTACTAAACAATAAGAATAAATATTTCGATATTATTAATTATTAATAAGTATCGGTGTCGCACCTCTAGAGCAGAAGCGAGCAATGTCAAGAACTCCGTGCCAGCTGCGCCACTGTTGTCATAGAATGACAAAAAATACGTCATGATGGACAATAGTGCTGTGATGGTATTGACTTGGTTTTATCGATTGTTGATTCTATTTATGGATTTAAATAAATGCCGTAAATGTGACACAGATTATTACATTTATGTCATAAAGGACAAAGCGGGTTGAAATAAAACTCAGCACAAGGATGGTATGGCTTTCGATAGGGTGTGGCACGATAGCCTTATTGCTAAACTTCCTTCTTTCGGTATACCCACTGAACTTTGCGTTTGGATAGAAGACTTCCTGAGAGATCGGTCTATTCGAGTGGTTATTGATGGTTGCTCGTCTGGCCAATTGGCTATTAATGCCGGGGTCCCTCAGGGGTGAGTTCTCTCAGCAACTTTATTCTTGCTGCATATTAACGATCTGCTAATGCCCGGTACCTTTGGGTATGCAGACGACAGCACTGTTGCTGAGAGATATATATCCAGCGCGCGTGCTAGTGGGTCACAAGTCCAGTCTCTCTGAGAGGCAATGGTGGGGCGCTTAAACTTGAATTTGAAGGTTGTCTCTGAGTGGGGCGACGCCAACTTGGTCAAGTTTAATGCTGCCAAGACCCAGGTATGTCTTTTCTCCGCAAAAAGGAGCCAATTTCAACCGGCTCCTTCTTTTTGTGGTGTAACTGTGCCGATAACTGATCGCATCGAGCTTCTTGGGGTTACGTTGACATCCACCCTTAATTTTGGTCCGTTTATCGAGGCTAAGGCTCAATTGGCTGCCAAAAAGTTGGGAATCTTAGCAAAGGTGAGACGGTACTTCACACCGGAACAGCTACTCAACCTCTATCAAGCGCAAGTTCGGTCGTGTATGGAGTACTGCTCTCATCTCTGGGACGGATCTGCCAAATACCAGCTTGATGCACTTGAGTCTATAGAGAAACGGGCCAAAAGGCTCATCGGCAACGAGAAACTGGTCGAGACAAGGCTCCAGAGCCTAGAACATCGGCGACGTGTTACAAGCCTGTCAGTCTTCTATCGGTTACATTTCGGGGAGTGTGCGATGGAATTGCACAGTCTTATTCCACCAAGCCCGTTCCTTCATCGGACTACAAGACAAACGGCGATGCGCCATCGTTACATGGTGGACATCCCACCCGTACGCACGAAACGTTTTGGGAATACTTTCATTGTGCGTACGGCTAAGGAGTGGAATTCCCTGCCGGAGTCTGTGTTTCCTGATAGTTACAACCTGGGAGTCTTTAAGTCAAGAGTGAATAGGTTACTTCTAGGCAAGCGTGCTTCATCTTCGACCACGAGAACCTTGCGATATTGCATGCCCTAGTCTGGGCCACGTCTGCCTGCACTAAACAGTCATCGGTACATTAAACAGTGTCTTGAGCCTCACGTGATGCCCTATGCATATTTTATTGGAAACGGTTTCATATTCATGCACGACAATGCTAGGGCTCACACCGCGAGCGTCATACGAGATTACGTTACCGAAGTCGGTATCTCCATTATGGATGGCCAGCAAGAAGCCCGGACATGAATCCGATTGAACATCTATGGGATGAATTAAAGAGACGAATTCGTGCAAGAGATCCCGCCCCATGCAGAAACACTTATCCAGGTGCAAAATGCAATCCAAGAGGAATGGAATGGAATGCCACAACATCGTGATCGTGACTCTCATCCGATCGATGAAGAACCATATGGAAGCAGTCATAAAGAGCTCGGGGAGGGAATACAAGTTATTAAATAAACGTTTCTTAGCTTTTTTTTCATTTACGTGAGTTGTTTTATCAGTTTCGTTCATACTCAACGAATTAGGTATGATATAGAACACGAACTCCGCTCAAAAATGGTTCCACGCAAAACACAATCAAGTAGGCGGGGTGAAAAAAATACAATCAAAGCGCCTCTCAGTCTGACGTGCGCTCAGTGACAGACGCTAGAATCGTGTTGATTAGTGAAAATTCCAAGAAAAAGCTCGTTTCTGAGGGATAAAAATGACCTCCTGCGAAGTAAGGTGGTGTAAAAGACGGAAAGAAGGAAGTAAAAAAACTAACTGGGATAGCTTATCACTCGTAAGTAAAATAATTTCGTGTTTTATTTTCGTATAGACAACCACGAGTGGTCAGTATTATGCAACAGGTAGCCAGCCAGTTTTTAATACCTAACTATTATATATTTTACTAGTACTCACGCGGGGCTTCGCTCCCGTGGATTCTATTGCGGTAAAAACATAACTCTCCTTTTTTGCAGTCGCGTAAAAAGTAGCCTATAACCTTCCTCAAGCTTCAAGCTACTTCCATACCAAATTGCATCCAAATCCACCCAGTACTTTCGAAGATTAGCGCGTTCAAGCAAACAAACAAACAAACTTTTCCGCTTTATAATATTAGTATAGATATTAAGTACAAAGTTTTATAAATTGGATGGATTGGTTTGCCTGTGTGTTTCTTATTTTAGTTTCCCCAAAAAAGCATTGCAGCAGTCCGCTTAGAAAAAAGAGGGTATGACTGGTTACCAACTAATGCCAGTAGGGTATGCTCCATACATTTTGGTAACGAAGACATATATTCGTCACGCACTGGCTATCGTATGCTAAAAAAATCAGCTGTACCTATTTGTACGGTTAGTACTGTTGCACAGCATTTCGTGAAAAATTCGGGTAAATCCTAGTAACTTAATTTAAGGATTGCTTCAGAATACAAATTTTAAATCACGTCTAATGTGTTTTATGTTATCAGTAGGTATTACACCACGTTGAAACATTGCAGGTAATAAAATCGGCACTCCGAATATGAGCTGATAAATAGAGCGAGCCAATATTTAGGAGATGTTTCTGTCCATTTTACTAAACAACAAAGTTTTGGTTTGAGTACCTCGAGTACCCTTAAATTTTGGCTCGTACTTTTTAAAAACCACGTTGTATATTAAACTAGTACTCACGCGGGGCTTCGCTCCCGTGGATTCTATCACGGTAAAAACATAACTCTCCTTTTTTGCAGTCGCGTAAAACGTAACCTATAACCTTCCTAAAGCTTCAAGCTACTTTCATACCAAATTGCATCCAAATCCACCCAGTACTTTCGAAGATTAGCGCGTTCAAGCAAACAAACAAACAAACTTTTCCGCTTTATAATATTAGTATAGAAGTATAGATTTACTCTACTAACACATTATATATATATATAAATCTAGTTTCACAGTTTATAAGCCTAACGCTCTTCTGATGGGGGGTTAGCAAATGAATTCTTACCTCATTATGTACTTTAGTTACTTTAGCATATAAGCGTACCGATATTATAAATATTGCCACTGAGTTCTATAAAAAACTATACGGCGGCGCAAATAATTCTAACATAGCATATCATGATGATACGACACACATACCGCCACAACGCTACATAGAACCAATTGAGTGTAGTGAAATAATAGAGATCATAAAAAAGCTCAAACCTGACAAAAGCCCAGGATCGGACAAAATTACTAACGATGCCTTAAAGACAGCACACGCCGTACTAGCCGCTCCGTTAGCGAAATTATTTAACAAAATTATAGAAACGTATGAAACGCCTTTTTAGTGGTCGGAATCCAACATCACTTTGATTTACAAGAAAGGAGATCCTAAAGATATAGCTAACTACAGACCCATAAGCCTACTGTCTACAGTATATAAACTTTTCGCTTCGATCATAAATCAAAGAATAAGCACGACACTAGAACAAAAGCAACCTATTGAACAAGCGGGGTTTAGAAAAGGGTTTTCAACTGTTGATCATATTCATACTTTAGAGTTAATAATAGAAAAATACCAAGAATATCAAAGACCATTATATCTCACTTTTATTGACTATCAAAAAGCGTTTGACACGGTTTCACACGAAAGCATATGGAGAACTCTGAAAGATCAAAATGTAGAAGAAGAATATATTATGATACTAAAAAATATATATTGCAAATGCGCTGGTAGAGTGAGGCTGGAAACTATTGGACCGAGCTTTCCTATCGAGAGAGGTGTGAGGCAAGGCGACCCTCTGTCACCCAGAATATTTATTACCATAATAGAATCAATAATACAAGAACTAGACTGGACAAATAAAGGATTATACATTAAAGGCAAGTACCTAAGTCACCTCAGATTTGCAGACGACCTGGTTTTGTTATCTGAAACAAGCTCTCAACTACAACACATGATAGAAGCTCTACACAGACACAGCAGGCAAGTTGGTCTTGAAATGAATATTGAGAAAACAAAAACTATGTCTAATCACATAAAAACTAACATAATAATAGACAGTGGAAAACTAGAATATGTTGAAAAATACATTTATTTAGGCAAGCAAATAGGATTTAATAGTGAAAACAACGAGCTTGAAGTAGAGAGGAGAGTCAAAAATACATGGTCTAAATACTGGAGTTTTAAAGAAATATTTAAAAGTAATATGCCCACAAGATTAAAAAAGAAAGTTATGGACTCATGCCTCATTCCATGTCTTACATATGCGTGCCAAACCTGGAAGTTTACTACAAAAATCAAACATAAAATAACCACTTGCCAAAGAGGTATGGAATGCAGCATGATGAACATTAAAAAAATACAAAAAATAAGGCACATAGACATAAGAGCAAAAACAAAAACGACTGATGCTCTTAACCATGCAAGAAAACTTAAATGGAAATGGGCCGGACATGTAGCGCGACTCAAAGATCAGAGATGGACAAAAACCGTAACATTATGGCATGGACCTCTGGGCAAACGTCATAAAGGTAGACCCCATGCGCGCTGGGAAGATGACATCAAGAAAATAGCTGGACCACAATGGCAACAAATAGCACAGGACCGAAAAATGTGGCAATCTTTGGAAGAGGCCTTCACCTGAGAGGGGTTCCTAATATAATAATAGAATATTCTTCTATTATTATATTAGGAATCTAAATCTAATTTAAATCTTATTCTAATCAAATATTTCAGTGTAATTAACTTAAATTAAATTAACTTAATTTTAGGAAATAAAAGGCTTTTTTTTATGTACTTTACACACGAGCCTATTCTGAATAAAAATAAAAATATTCACCTAACAAACGTTCACATGCGCGTGCGTTAACGCGCATCTTCGAGTGTCAACGCACCGCTCGCAGGACCAAGTTCGAGATTGTTTCGCTTGCGATCGCGTATGTAAACGCAATTTGTATGGAATGAGAACAGCGACATCTTGTGGCCACTCGATGGCGCTAGTTTCATTCCTAACATTATCTGCGTATACAATAACGCGAACGTGGGTGAAAATAAGTCGCACTAGGCTCTCTGAAAAAGTCTTTAAACGCAGATAATTGCTCGTGAACGTGCGCTTTGATATTACTTTAACATCCGTATGCTGTTCTGTTCAGTTGAGCGCGCGCTTTCATCTCTAACGCATGTATTTTTTTGGAATTGTTGTCATCAGGGGGCTTAGTATGAGTGTGCAGTATTATTATCGTTTTCGATTATTTGACCTTTTTATTAGTATGGGGTACTAACCCACATCTATGACAGGTTTATATTTTAATTCCGCAAAAACATCCAACCTTCTTGGGTCATTATAGAGAAATTACGCGATATTGAAACTGAGCAACAAATAATAACTCAAAAAGGAAATACCAATCTTCAAGACGATTTGGAAGGGTTTGGGGGTGAACCAGACTTTAATACTGAAATGGAGGAAGTTAAACAAAGTTAAGTGATGACAAATCATTGCAAACAGAAGAATATATAAATAGCTTAAGATTATCTCTTTATATAATGTAAAACAGATCTCAGGTTTTATAGAGTCATAAGTGTTTTTTTTTTGTATTCAGACATATAACAAAAATTCAATAAAGAAAATTCAATATAAGCTTAGCATAATTGAAAATGGCTTTTAGCTAAAACGATCCAATCCCATATTTACTTAAATACTTATCTCTAAAAATATTTATTTATTCCCAATAATACTTTTTCTATAAAAAGGACACCAATTTTTACAACTATGTCCCAAATCAACAAAGTCACAAAATAGATTATCAAAGAGCAAATACAACTCAAACTTCAAACTTTATTATCTCAAATGTGACATTTTGTGGGTTGGATCCTTTTTGCGTATCTACGTCCGATTATGCTGTATGGTAACGACGCCGACGGAAGGAACAAGGTCTACAGAAGAGATGGAGAACGCTTTGCACAATGCTGCATTGAAGAAAAGGTCAGCTATGGTGGCGGTTCGTGGACGGCTTGGGGAGGAATCAGCGCCGACGGTAAGACAGAGCTTGTCTTTGTCAGCCCCGGATCTAGGGGGGGGGGAGGCAAGCCGGGGCCTATGCCCCGGGCGGCAAGTTCAGAGGGCAGCCAAATTCAAATTTTACACACGTATGGACAACTCATCATTTACTTAACTTTGACCACAGAATAAATAATAGTACAAGTACAGAAATTTCACTCTTGTTTCACTGTGACTCTATCAACTCGACAGATACCCAGGAGTACATGGTTTTATAGTCTTTGGGTACAGCACACGGACCACGTGACCGGGTGCAACGAGAGCGCGGGATGGGACGCGCTGCATCAACATTATTATTCGCGAGGTGCGTAGGAGCAATATCAAAATAAAGTGTACCCTGCTGTAAAATTCGATTATATTTTATTATATTTTTTTCTTTTTTATTTGATCAAAATGTAATAGGAAATATAGTTTATCATACAGAAAAACAAATAGGAACGCGGAAGTCGAGGCATTTTTCCTATAATATCGAAACAAAACTAACTTTGTGGCGGAACTGGTTCTGTTATGTGATTAGATTTAAAAGCAAAATTTACGGAAAATATGAAATAAATAATCCATTTTCGTATTTATTTAAACTATTAATTGATAAATCAAATAAAATAGCCTCAGCTTTAAGGATAAACACAAAAATATTGTTTTTTTTATTCTGTTTCGTGTCACTATCGCTTTTTACTTGGCATTTTTTAAATTTTACTCCAAAAACATAATATTATACTCAATATGCGTACCTTTTCGAAAAGTAATACATAATTGCGCTATACTATCTAGACACGCGGGAGAGTGTCAAGCCAAGAACTGGCGCGCAGCTCACCGTGTGTAATATTACACGAACCATTTGGAGCCACTTTTGAGCCCCCTATAACTCAAAAACTATTTCACCTAAACTTGTCAAATTTGGCTCATATATTGAGACTGGCGAGATACATATGTGTTCCAAATTTTATAAACATATCTCAAACGGTTATTTAGATATTAACGTCCAAAAATCGTAATTTTTATGACTGACCTATAGATCAAAACTATAACCCAGTTCCAGATGACCTAGAAATGGCATGAAGATAGGTAATTAAGTGAATACAAAGGAAAAAATCAGAAACTGGTAATTTTTTATCATTTTATTATAATTTTCACTTAACTTATAATTAGTGCCTGTAAATCTCTATGTATGGATTTTAAGATCTTTACGTGAATATATATAGAGTTAAATACCACCCTTAATTTTTTTTAATCCAAATATTGCCGTTTTTGTACTTATAAATAAGAATTTAGTAAATTTTCGTATTTATTACGCGTAACTAACCTTATTTTACAACCACTTGCGCCACCTATTATCTTAGATGGTCACTACACCATGGAGGCAAAACGCGTAAAAAGAATTCCGCATACTGAATGGGCAATTCATTCGAACATTTCAAAGGTACCAGAAAATACAGTAGTTTAACAAAAAACCATTTAGTATTAATTTTGTTATAAGTAACTACCTACTACTAATTTCTGTACAAAAAGTAATGATATCCCATGATAAATGATATATTGAACTTGGCTCTCATTTCACATTTATGTTTTTCATGGGATATCATTACTTTTTGTACATAAATTAGTAGTAGGTAGTTACTTATAACAAAATTAATACTAAATGGTTTTTTGTTAAACTACTGTATTTTCTGGTACCTTTGAAATGTTCGAATGAATTGCCCATTCAGTATGCGGAATTCTTTTTACGCGTTTTGTCTCCATGGTGTAGTGACCATCTAAGATAATAGGTGGCGCTAGTGGTTGTAAAATAAGGTTAGTTACGCGTAATAAATACGAAAATTTACTAAATTCTTATTTATAAGTACAAAAACGGCAATATTTGGATTAAAAAAAATTAAGGGTGGTATTTAACTCTATATATATTCACGTAAAGATCTTAAAATCCATACATAGAGATTTACAGGCACTAATTATAAGTTAAGTGAAAATTATAATAAAATGATAAAAAATTACCAGTTTCTGATTTTTTCCTTTGTATTCACTTAATTACCTATCTTCATGCCATTTCTAGGTCATCTGGAACTGGGTTATAGTTTTGATCTATAGGTCAGTCATAAAAATTACGATTTTTGGACGTTAATATCTAAATAACCGTTTGAGATATGTTTATAAAATTTGGAACACATATGTATCTCGCCAGTCTCAATATATGAGCCAAATTTGACAAGTTTAGGTGAAATAGTTTTTGAGTTATAGGGGGCTCAAAAGTGGCTCCAAATGGTTCGTGTAATATTACACACGGTGAGCTGCGCGCCAGTTCTTGGCTTGACACTCTCCCGCGTGTCTAGATAGTATAGCGCAATTATGTATTACTTTTCGAAAAGGTACGCATATTGAGTATAATATTATGTTTTTGGAGTAAAATTTAAAAAATGCCAAGTAAAAAGCGATAGTGACACGAAACAGAATAAAAAAAACAATATTTTTGTGTTTATCCTTAAAGCTGAGGCTATTTTATTTGATTTATCAATTAATAGTTTAAATAAATACGAAAATGGATTATTTATTTCATATTTTCCGTAAATTTTGCTTTTAAATCTAATCACATAACAGAACCAGTTCCGCCACAAAGTTAGTTTTGTTTCGATATTATAGGAAAAATGCCTCGACTTCCGCGTTCCTATTTGTTTTTCTGTATGATAAACTATATTTCCTATTACATTTTGATCAAATAAAAAAGAAAAAAATATAATAAAATATAATCGAATTTTACAGCAGGGTACACTTTATTTTGATATTGCTCCTACGCACCTCGCGAATAATAATGTTGATGCAGCGCGTCCCATCCCGCGCTCTCGTTGCACCCGGTCACGTGGTCCGTGTGCTGTACCCAAAGACTATAAAACCATGTACTCCTGGGTATCTGTCGAGTTGATAGAGTCACAGTGAAACAAGAGTGAAATTTCTGTACTTGTACTATTATTTATTCTGTGGTCAAAGTTAAGTAAATGATGAGTTGTCCATACGTGTGTAAAATTTGAATTTGGCTGCCCTCTGAACTTGCCGCCCGGGGCATAGGCCCCGGCTTGCCTCCCCCCCCCCCTAGATCCGGGGCTGACAAAGACAAGCTCTGTCTTACCGTCGGCGCTGATTCCTCCCCAAGCCGTCCACGAACCGCCACCATAGCTGACCTTTTCTTCAATGCAGCATTGTGCAAAGCGTTCTCCATCTCTTCTGTAGACCTTGTTCCTTCCGTCGGCGTCGTTACCATACAGCATAATCGGACGTAGATACGCAAAAAGGATCCAACCCACAAAATGTCACATTTGAGATAATAAAGTTTGAAGTTTGAGTTGTATTTGCTCTTTGATAATCTATTTTGTGACTTTGTTGATTTGGGACATAGTTGTAAAAATTGGTGTCCTTTTTATAGAAAAAGTATTATTGGGAATAAATAAATATTTTTAGAGATAAGTATTTAAGTAAATATGGGATTGGATCGTTTTAGCTAAAAGCCATTTTCAATTATGCTAAGCTTATATTGAATTTTCTTTATTGAATTTTTGTTATATGTCTGAATACAAAAAAAAAACACTTATGACTCTATAAAACCTGAGATCTGTTTTACATTATATAAAGAGATAATCTTAAGCTATTTATATATTCTTCTGTTTGCAATGATTTGTCATCACTTAACTTTGTTTAACTTCCTCCATTTCAGTATTAAAGTCTGGTTCACCCCCAAACCCTTCCAAATCGTCTTGAAGATTGGTATTTCCTTTTTGAGTTATTATTTGTTGCTCAGTTTCAATATCGCGTAATTTCTCTATAATGACCCAAGAAGGTTGGATGTTTTTGCGGAATTAAAATATAAACCTGTCATAGATGTGGGTTAGTACCCCATACTAATAAAAAGGTCAAATTCACATATTTTGACTAGGGTGTTTTTACTAATCGAAACTCGAAACCACAGAGGCTAATTTGGCATACTCAGCTCATTTTCGACCATACTGTGGGTTGGATCCTTTTCGCATATCTACATCCAATTTTACACTTATCAGAAAAGAGGACTTTGTTCCACCGGAGGTTTGACCAATTTAGGTGCTCACGTGCAAAGTTAAGGCGCGCTCTTCGATGGTCTGTAGTTAATTTCGGCCCATTTGCTGGCTTGTGCGGTTCCAGCCGACGTTTCTTCAACCTTCTTCTAATTGTAGTCACTTACAGCCACCCTACGTACAACATGAGCTGCTGCTGCAGTTGAAAAGCATTAAGGCGTCGATTTCGTAAAGAAGTTGTAACAATAAATCGATCAACTCGCTCAGAAGTGACTCGATTTCTTTCAGATCCTGAAAGGCGCGGGAACAAACCAGTCTCCCGATAGCGTTTGTAGACTCTATGAACAGACAACAGGCTTAGATGCAATCTTTCAACCACAACACGCTGACTAAGTCTAGAATCCAGCAATGCCACCTCTTGGGCGGCTTCTGCGCGCGAAGTATCCATGTGTTTTAAAAAATAAGACTTTCTCAGACGTCCCAAAGTCACAGTAAACAAATAAAGAAAAAAAAAATTGGCAAAGTGCGAGTCGGACTCGCCCATGAAGGGTTCCGTAATCCGTAGTAACTATAATAAATATAATATACTTAATATATTTATTTGAAAAAAAAACAAAAAACCTTACAAATTTCTTAAAACTAGATTATTTACAATTTTTACAACTACGCCGAATAACTTTGTTTTTCATAGTATTTGTATGAATTACAAAGTTATATTTGCGGTTTTAGAAAATATACTGTATCTCAAAAAGTGCTGTCTCGATCTCGTTCAAACCAATTTTGGTTGAAAGTTTACATTAAGATCTACAACATATGGTTTTTTAGATTTTTCACTTCATTATTATAGAAGTTAGAGGGGGGGGACACATTTTACCACTTTGGAAGCGTATATCTTTTAAACGATAAAATTTATGAAAAAATCATTTTAGAAACCTTAATGTCATTTTTTAAAATCTGTCTATAGATACCACACACGTATAGGTTTCATGAAAGAAAATATTTTCAGTTTCAGTTCCATGTATGGAGAGCCCCTTCATTTAAAATATTTTTTAAATTTTCTCTTAAAATCGGAAAGCGGTTCACAGAATACATCTACCTACCAAGTTTTACATGTATAGTCCTAATAGTTTCGGAATAAAATGGCTGTGACATACGGACGGACGGACAGACAGACAGACGGACAGACATGTCGAAACTATAAGGGTTCCGTTTTTTGCCATTCGGCTACGGAACCCTAAAAAATAAGATAAACGCTATTTTTTGGTTTTCAAAGGTGAAATGTACTCCAGCTATAAACACACATTTGTCTCAAAACAGTAAATAATTTAATTTATGGGATAAACACATGAAATTATAATTTTGAATTTTCTCTTATCACTGTAATGGCCAAACTGCCAGCTATACAATCATGTGATTTTTTTCATGGAATGAATACTCTTTTGTGTTAAATTAGGACAGAAGCCATAAAAACGGAAGTGTTTAGATTTTTCTGATGAGATGTGTATATTTAATGTTATAACATAAAAATATACGAGAGTAAGAATGGATAGGAGTAGGACCTTTCGTAGGACGAAGCCGCGTATAATACACCCCTAAAGTTAAAGCAAACTAACCTCAAGTTCCATTTGGTACTGTTACGAGCTGGGGTTCGAGATAGAAATAATTTACACCAATAAAACCAAAATTAACACTTTACTTAAATAAACACAAAACAAAAATCAACACAGTTATTCACAGTACAATACTTGTCACTTAACACTTAAATCGCACCGAAATTCACTTGTAAAGCTTCGAATTATATAGCGTCGTATCTTGAAATAAGACTGACTCCTGCGTTCCTCTGCGATCTATTTACACCCCGGTCTATGAGTTCTAGAACATTCTTGTAAAATCGACTCACCGCCTACATTGCCAAAAATATTCCAGAAGCTACTCGAGATACTCAGTACTGCTACTTGCTGCTAGATGGCGTTAGTGTCTCGACTCGATATACTCAGTACTGCTACTCGCCGCTAGATGGTGTTAATGTCTCGAACATTCTAGATTTCTGTCGAAGTTTCTCGACGTACTTCGCTAAGCGACTGGCGTAACAGTACCTATAATTCCAGTCTCTAGTGATCACCATTTTTGGGATGTCCTACCATAATGACAAAAATAAATAATAAATAATTATTTACTGCAATGAAAACGGCACAAAGTACTTTATTTTTTTTTACAGTAGGCGAAATCAAAATCATTGCTGAAAAACAAAAAAAAACTGTTCATCTTCTTATCGACCCCATTTCGCGTACCTACCTACCCAGTCTGTTGTTTACAATAGAAAACTGCCGGATGCAAAAAAAACATTTTTATGTCCTAACACCTCCATTTATATTCATTCAGGAGCTGAAATCACTATCGGCAGACAATAAAAACCTGGTCATATTGAATTTGGGTAAATATTATTACTTTTTTATTTGTCTTTAGAGAATTTTTAGTTCATTATTTTTTGTGGTATGATTTTAATAAAAATCTTTTCAGATGTTAAAAATACGACATCTTTCGGTGATTTGTCCTCGGATATAAGCAAAATTGTTGGCAACCAAGGACTGAACTTGTTGATTAACAATGCTGGTGTTACCACTAAGTTCACCAAACTTCCATTTGTGAAAACTGAACAGTTGTTGGATAACCTTACCGTCAACACGGTAGCACCAATTATGCTTACAAAGGTTTGTTAAATATGAAAGAGACGATATACCTTAAGTTCTGTTATAAGGAGTAGTAACAGTAGCTATTATGCAATATTTCCAGACTTTACTACCCATCCTCAAACAAGCTGCAGAAGCCAATAGTGACAAACCATTGGGAGCACATCGTGCAGCCGTCATCAACATGAGCTCTATTCTTGGATCCATTACTCAAAATGACCAAGGAGGCTTTTATCCTTACAGGTGCTCTAAGGTACAACTACAAGACGAGATATTCCTGTCTTTTTAATGTCCCCACGCAGAGCCGGATTAACCATGTCAAAGGCCCTAAGGCAATGGCATTCTAGGGGCCCCTTTTCTTACTTTGACTGACCAAATCGTGTGTGAGGTTTTTAATATATTTGTTTACTTATTCCCAGATTTGTTCTAAAATTGTTTTAATTCTACTATCCTAATGATTTGTATTTTGTGAGATAACAGTGAGGTCCCTAAGTTCACACGCATAACAAATTCTCGTTCGAAGAAACATGTTTTCTTGGTGCGTGCACTGGGCCCGGGCCCCTAGTTGATGCGGGGCCTCTAGGCAGTTGCCTACTCCGCCTAATGGTTAATCCGGCCCTGTCCCCACGTATTGAAGGTTCAATCATGTATTCTTCTTATAATTTCAGGCAGCATTGAATGCAGCTTCGAAATCAATGAGTATTGATTTGAAAAAGGATAACATTCTGGTAGCAGCTATGCATCCAGGATGGGTAAAGACAGATATGGGGGGTAAGAATGCGCATCTCGATGTCGAAACTAGCGTGTCTGGGATATTTAAGACCATTGACAAGCTTTCCGAGAGCGATACCGGAAAATTCCTAAATTATGATGGCACCGAACTTCCGTGGTAATTCAGAAAATAAATCTTTAGACAGTTTAAACGAACAAATATTATATTCCACTTTTCATAATATTTTGTGTTTTATTAATGTTTATTTTTATTGCAAACACAAAAACTTCATGGGGTGATAGCTAGACCGTAGTCCGTGTTAGTTCCTTTTGTCGCTTATTAGTGTCTTGCTCTCATACCTGTTGCAGGCGTTTAGAAATTTCATAATAATAAGAGGATTAACTACCTAAGTCCTAACCATCTTATTAATTTAACCAATAGCACATTGCCCGCGACTTCGTCCTCGTGGATTTCGAAATAATTTATAGCTTATTACTAGCGCCACTAGCGGCCCATCCCGGCTTCGCTCGGCCCCTCGGGTGAATTTCAGTAGCCGTCATCCTTTTTTACCCGACTACGGCAAAGCCAAAGGAGGGATGATTTTGACAGGCTATGTATGTATGTGTATATGTTCATCTGTTCCCTCATAGCTCCAAAGTTGCTTATCGGAACTCGACAAATGAGGTATCGTTAGAACCGTCTTGACCGTCCGCTGAACATAGGCTACGTGACGTGTCACAAAACCCAATGTGGCGCCCTCTAGGGCCCAAAAAGTGTTGTGTTAAAAAATAAAAATAAGATAAACACATCGTGTTTGATGTCATTTGAAAGGGCGTGACATGCACATTTCCAAAACATTGCCTAAATTTAAAGTGGCGCTCTCTAGTGGACAAAAAATCATGTGTAAAAAAATAAAAATAAGATAGATACACCGTGTTTAGTATCATTTGAAAGGGCTTCACTTGTACTTATCAAAAATATTGCTTAAACTTAACGTGGCGTCCTCTAGCGGACAAAAAGTCATGTGTAAAAATAAAAATAAGATAGATACACCGTGTTTGGTATCATTCGAAAGGGCTTCACTTGTACTTATCAAAAATATTGCTTAAATTATACATGGCGTCCTCTAGCGGTCAAAAAGTCATGTGTAAAAAATAAAAGTAAGTTAAATATACCGTGTTTGGTATCATTTGAAAGGGCTTCACTTGAACTTATAAAAAATAAAGTAAATAGTATAGAAGCACAAGGATTTAATACCAAAATAGTTTAAATAATAAAAAGTAAAAAAACTAAAACCCGACTACGACAAAAAATCGATGCTAAAAAGGATGAAACAAGATTTTCAGGATGCTGAAATAAACAAGGTTACTGGAAAAACAAGAACAGAACAAAAATAAAAGCCACGTCTAGTCTAGCTAGTCACACGTTATATAGGATATCAACCGTAACAAAACAATTAATAACGTGACGTGTGACTACGGCTTTTATTTTTGTTCTGTTCTTGTTTTTCCAGTAACCTTGTTTATTTCAGCATCCTGAAAATCTTGTTTCATCCTTTTTAGCATCGATTTTTTGTCGTAGTCGGGTTTTAGTTTTTTTTACTTTTTTCAATTGCGGCGTGCCTAACATATTAGGCACGCCGCAATTGCGGCGGTAAGACCCCTCTTTGAGGAGTGGCTAGATCGGCGTCACGGCGTCCTGACCTACCGCATGACGCAGGTCCTCACCGGACACGGAAGTTTCGGGAGGTACCTGTGTCTGATGGGAAAGGAGGAAACGCCTGGGTGTCACCACTGCGAGGGTCGCCCTGAGGACACCGTAGAGCACACGGTGCAAGACTGCCCCGCCTGGGCAGAGCACCGACGTGTCCTCACGGCGACAATAGGCGGAGACCTCTCGCGCCCGGCCTTGGTCGAGGCCATGCTGCGGGGCGAGAGGGAGTGGGAAGCGGTCGCCTCCTTCTGCGAAGCAGTCATGCTTCCGAAGGAGGAGGCAGGCCGCGTGAGGGAGAGGATGGCGTCCTCCCTCCAGCCCAGCCGCAGTGGTAGACGCCCACGGCGTCGGACGTCGGCCGACGATCTCCGGCCACCGTAGGCGCGGGCATGCGGACAGCGAGTAAAGGGCAACTCGCTGCCCGACCATGGACCATGCCCGGGTCGACGGCGCGTCGTGTTCCACGCGCGCCTCAAAGAGCGTCAGCAACATGACGAGGCCCCCTCTGCAGAGGGCCGAAGCCCGCCGGGGTCGTGGGACTCATCCCGTTACCGTGGCCCCGGTATGTAAAGGGTTATTGAAGGAACACCGTGGATTTTAGTCAGTTAAAGTCTGACAGTCCCTCCCACCCTGCCCGGAGTGGGAGGACTTATTTGATAATTTTACCAGCTTAAAAAAAAAAAAAAAAAAAAAAGTACATTATACATAATTACATTACGCGGCGCAGCGGCGCGCAGCGCGGCGTATCAAGTGTGATCGAGCACTGGCTTGGATCTTTGATATCTTCTAAAGTATTTATTTGATTCATATAATGTAAAGGACAACTTTAATCTGCATTAAATACCAGACCTTACCAACGTATTTATTTTGATAAGGATTAATAATGAACAGAAGAAAACAGCTTCGAAAATAACGTATTGAGTCAACCGAAGGAGATAGAGATATGCTATTGTTATAAATAGAAACACAAATTAATTTTTTTAAAAAGATTTTAATGGCCCTAGGCCGAACAAATTACAATATTTGAAATAACGATAAACACTAGGTAATCAAACAGAGCTTTCGCACTTCGTGACGACCGATGGCAAAATGACCGAGTGCCGCCGACAGCTTTCCTTATATAGCTTCGTCGAGGTATTGCTACCCTCAACAGTAACTTCTTAATGTTCTTCTAACACGGCTTCTCCTGACGGGGCTGCGTGCTCGAAGCCTTCAGCAGGAACTCGTGGATGGGCCAGCAACACCTTCCGAGTCCGACGGTTGTTCAGCGTCACTATCATCGATCTCTGTGAAGATACACACATTCTGAGAGACATACTCATATACATCGTTTATCAACAGTTGGTCTAGATTCACATAGGGTTTAAAGGTGTCAGATTATGTACCAATTAGCCAAACAAGTCAACATGAGCAATAATCAACGCTACACACTAGCTTATCAAGTCGCATAGGTTTTACACAGGTCTGTTCCCACGCAACCGAATACCCTGCGCATACTCGCGCGCGCAAACAGGATTTACATCAGTCTCTAGTAGGTCACCCCAGATACCTAATACTCGTAAGGGCTGGATTTACACAGGCCTGTCGTCGGCTGCGCCACCGACTCATCCCAGAAACCACCAGTGTCAGGGTCAACCCAATACCATGCGCACAGGGTTTACACGGGTCTCTTCCACTGAACACTACACATAACATGTACCACACAAAACGTGTACAACGCACAAAGTGTACGACACTGAAAGTGTGCAACACACAATTCATTTATAAACACTGGCTTGTTTAGTACATAATCTAACTGAAAAATAGGGAAAAAACTAGTGAGTATGTAAGCTAACAAAGCAAACATAACAACCACCGTACAACAAGTACCTTCAAAAAATGCAGCACAAGTTTCAGGTGTCCATTCACCCTTCCATAACACCATGTATGGAGCAGCTGCTTGACTAGTCTTTCCGTAGGCGCCTGCTAGCAATTGTACCTCATATCTATCGTTGGGGAGGATCTTAGTAACTTTGTAAGGCCCTCTCATACCGCTATCGAGTTTTCCGGTACTTTGAGAGTTCTTGATCACATGAACTAAATCATTAACTTGAAACTTTTTAGGCAGTTTCCTATTTTTATTTACATAAGAGTCTTGTTTCTCTTTGTTTTCGCGAATAAGCCCTTCTGCACGCTGCCGTCTTAACTCGCGAATCGCATCGTGATTTGGATTAGAACCTTCGCAAGTGATATCTTTGATCAAAGCATTTATTAAAGGTGTAGTGGAATTAGTGCCAATAAGAAGATTTAATGCCGAATATTGGGTAGTCTTGTGTTTAGTAACGTTTAGAACCAATTGCAATTTCCACAATATTTTTGACCATTCATTTTCATTATAGTTTACTTCAACTCTTAACATGTTTAAAACAGTACGGCAATATCGTTCCACTTGTCCGTTTTCCTGATGCATTTCAGGAGTAATAAAATGCACCTCGACTCCATAATTTGAAATTCAATTAAGAAACTCATGGTTATCGAACATACGACTTCTATCGCAGACTAATCTTTTAAAGGTACCAAACAAAGAAATTATTTGAGTCATTACGCGCTTCAACTCGCTACAGTCTTGTCTTGGTAAGGCATAAAGTAAACAGTACTTAGTATACGCGTCCACTATAATAAGCACATGTTTATGACCATCACTTTCTCTCAGTGGTCCAAGTACATCCGCGTGTATTGTATCAAATGGTACTGGATCTTTTTGCCACGAGGATATGGGTTGCAAAGGTGCGCGAGGAACTTGCTTATGCGAAATGCATACTACGCAGTGCGTGACGTATTTTGCGACAAATCGTCTAAGGCCGGGAAACCAAAAGTGCTGCAGGATCAGATCACTCGTTTTGTTTACGCCAATGTGTTCATGCTCGTCATGGAAAACGCGTAATAAACTTAGTCGAAATGCCTTTGGTACGTAACATAAGAATCGCGCTTGCTCACCCGTGACGTCATACTTATAATATAAAAGGTCGTTACGTTTCACATAACGTGAGTTATCTAATTTACCGTTATCTAATTTTTCTAGTAAAGTTAGTGTCTCCTCGTCACCTGCCTGTGCCACTTGAGCCCAATTTTGTGGTTTTTTAACAACATTAATAATATTGACCGGATTCCTACTCAAGTAGTCTACGTGTGACATAAGTACGCCTTTACGGTATTCTAGTGAGAAATCGAAGTCTTGCATATATATCCACCATCTCGCAACTCTGGGTTGGAGATCCTTTTTACGTTGTGTCATTTTTAAAGCATTACAGTCAGTGATTATTTTAAATGATTTACCAATTAAATATTGCCTAAAATGTTGTAATGATTTTACTACCGCGAGGGTCTCCAGCTCATAGCTGTGGTATTTGGATTCTGCACCAGCAGTCAACTTACTAAAATAAGCAACTACCCGTCTACGACCGTCCTTGCTTATTTGCATAAGGATTCCGCCGTAACCAATAGAACTAGCATCCGTATGCAGCTCGGTTGTTAGTTCAGGATCAAATATTGCCAAAATTGGTTCATTAGTTAAATAAGAAATTATATTTTGACGTGCGTTTTCGTGTTCATCGCTCCAATTAAAGGTTACTCCTTTTCTAGTTAGAGCGGCGATTTGCGCAGTCTTAATCGCGTAACTTGGGATATATCTTCGGAAGTATCCTGCGAGGCCAAGAAATTGACGAACCTGTTTGACGTTACTCGGTCGCGGTGACTTAACTAATGCATCAATCTTGTAACTGCTCGGTCTAACCTGACCATCTCTTATAATTCTACCTAGATATTCTATTTCGTTAGTGAGAAAAGTACATTTCTTTAAGTTAATTGAAAAACCTGCTTGAGTTAGCGTTTTTATAACCGAGTCTAGTAAAATGAGGTTTTCGTCGATCCCATCCGTCAAAATTAACACATCGTCGATATAAGCCATGACCTTTCCAGCATCAATGAAGGATTTAAGCGTTTTAGAGATAGTTTTCTGATAAAAAACTGGCGCGTTCGCTAAACCATAGGGTACCTTGCAATATTCATACTGCGCCTCCGGTGTAACGAATGCAGTCTTGTGGATAGACTCCTCAGCAACCCTCAATTGATGGAAGCCGGAAACCATATCAAGGGAGCTGAACCAGCGAGCGTTACCTAACCTGTCTATATAGTCGTTGATCAAGGGGAGAGGATGTCTAGTTTTGACAGTTATTCGATTCAATGCACGGTAGTCAACGACCATTCTATCGGAACCATCTTTCTTTTTTACTAATAGGATCGGACTAGCGTATTCTGAATCGGACTCGCGTATAATCCCTTTATCAAGCAAATCCTTCACTATAGTTCGTACTTTTAATTTTTCGTCATGCGATAATTTATAGGGTCTATAGTACACGGGCACATCGGTTGTTAACTTTATATGCATCTCACTATCTTTTACTGTTGTGGTAGCGGTACCACTTAAAAAGAATTCGGAATACTTGGTAAGGATCCCCAGTAACCGTTCCTTATCATTACCAGACACCGGTGTATTAACTTGATCTGACAAGGAAATTGAATTTACTTGCATAACATCGTTCGCGATCACCTCACTACGAACTATACGTTGGCAATTACCGGTTCTAACATAAGTAATACCTTTCCTATTTAATACATCTGTACCGATTATAACGGGTACACTCAAATTATTGCCATCTACAATACAAAAATCTATTTCTATTGTTATGTCGCTAAACTCAACGGGTAACGTCACAAATGCTTCCGATCTAATTTCCGTACCACCCAAGCCGCGTAATAACTGGTTAGTAGGTTTTAATTGACACGGGAAATGTTTAGAAACTGTTTTTGACATTAAGGAAACACATGAACCACTATCAATTAGTACGTCTACCGGTATTCCCAATATTACAGCGGTCGACACGTCACGGTTTTTATAACTACCCACAATTTCACGACAAAAATTGACACCATTATTATTTCGTGAGTTTGTGCGTTCCTTAGCAAAACAAGTAACCTCGGAATGACCCACTTTTTTTACAGAACGAACACTTCAACGGTTCGCCTCGAGATGTCGCCGGTAACGCGATTGCTTTTTCGTCGTTATTACTCAGAGTTATATTCGACCGTTTGTTACAATTAATACTTTTGTGACCGAATTTATTACACTGATAACACTTTATTGATTTTAAATCTTTGAAATCATATTGCCGTTTTAATGGTTTGCGATTTGAGTAACTATTATTGGAAGACTTATCAGAACGATTAGGACAATGAAACACTTTCTTATTATAATTGCTAGAAGGTTTAACAAAGCTCGATAAAAACTCCACAATAGAATCTGGTGACAATTTAGCGTTAGTAGCCATAGCACGAATTTGTGGATCTACAATTCCACGAACAATAATAGCAGTGAGCAGCTCGTTGCTTAAACCTTTAACTATGCGTAACCTCAAAAGCGATTTACGAGCATACTCAGCGTATGTAGAGTATTTATCGGACTCTGTCCGCATCACATCATAAAGAATGTTCGCGACATCGACAGAACGTGGGCATAACGCTTTTAGTTCTAATTTGAAACTGGACCACGAGCGAATATTGCTTGTCCATTGGCTAAGCCAGGTGCGAGATTCACCCTTTAGACAATGTCCGATGCGAGCAAGGCATTCTTTGTCGTCCCAACGATTCGAAATACGAGCTCTTTCTACTTCATCGCACCACGTGTCGAAGTCATGAACACTCGGATCAAAATCAGAGACAAAATATTGGTTGGATCTGACCTGAGCACAGCTGATAGCGGCCAAAAGACGCTCTGCGGCGTTCGTCACCACGTCTTCAGACTGCGTTGATTCCATGTTGCTAGTGTGTGGAGTCAGCGGCGGCGTCCTTTCTTGCGCGGCCGGGAGCTCGCGCGGCGTCGTCGGCGCCCCGAGCACCGATGGCGACGTTGGCGTCGCGTCTGGCAGCGCGACGGCGCTGCTAGGGCCAGCGCTGGTCGAAGCGACGGCTTGCGTCTCCACTGACGCGCGGGACTGGTCCTCTAACACGCGTAGCCTCCTCAGGATTTCCTCCATTGGATCGGGCGAAGGAGTTCGCCCACGACGTCTTCGTTTGTTTCGTTTATCGTTGGCAGGCATCACACAGAGGAAAGCTCCGTCCGAATATTAATTTACCAAACCACGTGTACGAATACAATTTTTTCCTTTATAAAACCAGAACTGCGTCTCAGCGGCTTTTCAGCCTTCGAATCCCACTTCTGATGTTATAAATAGAAACACAAATTGATTTTTTTAAAAAGATTTTAATGGCCCTAGGCCGAACAAATTACAATATTTGAAATAACGATAAACACTAGGTAATCAAACAGAGCTTTCGCACTTCGTGACGACCGATGGCAAAATGACCGAGTGCCGCCGACAGCTTTCCTTATATAGCTTCGTCGAGGTATTGCTACCCTTAACAGTAACTTCTTAATGTTCTTCTAACACTATCACTAGGCCTGTCTCACTCCGCGTGTAGGTATCGAAAACGCAAGTACATGCAGTCCATAAGAGACTCACGCGCGAGTTTTGTTCGTCACCACTACTTCGCGATCGCGATCCTACTATAAAAATGGAGAATTCTAAAAAAAAGGCAAAACGATACTGTGCAGTGTTTAACTGTTTAAACATGGATTATAATCCAAAGGACATGGCCAATTTTTCTATGGACGTCGGCATAGTTATCGAATTTAGTGTACACGAATGATTTTTGGTGTTTTATATTCGTGAATATTGACTCATTAAATTGCTATAAATAAAAAACTCAGAAATCTTGTCATTACACCAGACTAGACAAAAAACAGTTACAGTAAACCTTTTAACCAGATCGCTAGCGATAAGGTGTTTAGATTATAATTTCGCTATTAAAAACATAAAGGCGCTTTAAAATAGTGAACAGTTGTGAATTATTGCGTATAACTGATATAGTTTTAGTATTAAACTAATAAACAAAGTAAGGATTTTAAACTGAATACTGACCAACATTTATTAAACTGGGTAATAGTCTCAAAAAATGTGACAATAATAACAAACATTAACATAACATCGCGCCTGTATTCCCCAAAGGGTTGGGCAGACGTGTACCTATAGTACACCCAGATTTCACCAGTTATTTTGAGTACCATTTAATAGGGGGCGAATCTGTTTCTATTAACCAGGCACAAATCTAGACTCCGGGCTGCTACTTAGAAATTCCTGATTAAAAAAACCCAATATCACTTTGCTCGTCCTGGGAATCGAACTCAGGACCTCGTGCTCAGCAGTAGTGCTTGCGACCATTAGACCAACGAGGGAAACACAGAATAAAACAAAGGAGTAAAAATTATTATTTGTTTACTTATTAGAGAAAATAAATAAAAATATTTTGATATATTATAATTATTATATCTTAAATGCTTACGAAGATAATATACATTAGAGCAATGCAGCGATAGTGTTAATAAAGAGACCTAGGGAGGTCAATCAACCAGCTTGGATAGAACAGAGCATTTTATTTCACCAATACACTAACCTGGATTAAGTGTAAATATAAGGCTTCAGTAATTACATAAATAACTGCTTTAAACATAACCAATTATTATATGATTGTATTTTTTTTAAAAGACTTGTTAAAAAAAATACAATCATAGATTTATTTATTATTATTTTACAATTGTGATTACTGTTCCGTGAGAGAATTTCTGAGACATTTTCAAAGTTCAAAATATTAGCTTTTGACTTCATAATATTAATTATGTCTTCTATATGGATAGCACTAAATGTCAATGTATGTCTCATTCATTTGAGGTAATAAATGCCATTGATCGCTGTACAAATGTGTTTCACATACTCTACAGCTGCGAGGAACATAGAAACTATGTTCCTGCAAAAGCAGTCTTTTAAGGAATTGCGGGACCAAATGTACCATTCTGTTTCTGCATTGTTGAAATATACTGTGAACAGATGTGATCAAAGCTCGCTTGTAATTAGGTAATGATATGGTATTAGTTACTTTCCCATGGCCCTCTTTGAACAGGCGGCAACGATGGTGGCTCTGGTGGGCTAACAATTTGGCTAACATTAAGGGCTGCTGCATCATTATCCAAAGCCAATTCTTGCATGTCTCATGATGAGTCATGCACTGCCTGTCTATTTGCTCGCATCCAACACACATGGCAAACATAGTTGTTTCTTGAAGGCTGAAAATAAACCACAGTTAGAATAAACACAATAATAAATTAATTCAATCATTAGATAATTCTTATGTTTATATAATTTTTAGTAACAAGGGTATCTTTTTAAATATCTCTTTATGTTTTCAAGTACTATGTTATAGTAAAATGAGCAGTACTATGTCACACATGCCTACTTTAGACAAGTATATTATGTTAAAGATGAAAATACATAAAACACAGATATAACAATCATACATACATAGTATGAAATCTCATTTTTTTTTAGGTTAATACAACTAGGTATTTATAATAATGAAAAACAAAATGCTTACCACATAATTAGTATTTTGTGATAATAGAACAGCCAGCAACGGACCCTCCATACTGACATTATGGTGTCTTATTTTCCTCACTGATTTGCCACAACTAAGGCAAACCATGTTATGCCCCAGTAGTCTCTCTTGTTCACCAGCTTCGGTGTTTAATAATAATAAGCATGGATGACAAATAAACGTATCAAGAGGCAACTTAAAATAAGATGCACTGTAAGATTTCGCATACCAGAACTATATAAAAATAAATCAGGTTAAGTTTTTTCTAGTCCAACTAGGATATGAGATGCCTCTGCAACCTTTGCATGGCTATTCCGCAGTTGATGCACCTCATATTGATCCACAAAACTAATCCACAACGCAATGTAAATCAGAGTCCAGTATTAATAGCAAGGGAATCGGGTGGTAGAAGGTATCAGTACGTTGAAATAAGCAGGGGTCAAAAATATTAGAAAATAATCGTAAAAACAAACACAGGACGCAATGTAGAATCTGCAATAACATAATATTGACATTTGACATAGACAATGACACATTGTCAAACAAGTAACACGTTCCGGTTTTAGATTTTTTTTGTGTGAAATATAAAAAAAAACTATCTTACGTATCAACATTATGAAAAGATAATTTTATTAAATGCCAAATATACCAACGAAGACAGTTTCGTATAAATAAAATGTTTTTAATAATAGCGTTTTGTCGTCCATATCACACGTCTATGTGATACTATGCTTGATGTGGAACACCCATTATTATATTTATCTTACTCTATGGTCCATTATGGCGGACGTTGACAAATGGTACTTTGAATTCATCTTGATTACTAATTATTTTGAAATAAACACTGACGAGATCAGAGAGGTTAAAAACTACGTATTAAATCATTTTTCTATTTTTAATATAGAATACTATTTACTATGTATGTGTACATGGAATGTACTTTTTTGTCCATGTCATTTAACTATTTAATCCGCTTCCTAAGGACTCGGAGGAAGAAAAGGTAAGATCTACTTTAAAGTGGTTATTATAATTATGAAATGTCATTCATGATAATAATACTAAGTAGATTAAATTACTTACGTATTAAAGTAAGTATTAGCCTGGAAACAGTGCTTGACCGACGGTCGGCGCTGACCGTCAGTCAGCGTAGCTATATCTATGCAAGCCTATGAATGCGCACTCAGCTACGCTGACGATTTTCACAACCGACGGTCAGCGCTGACGGTCAAAATGTACGGTCAGCGCTGACCGTCGGTCGAGCACTGTTTCCAGCCTTAAATTTTGTTTTTGGTAGATAGGTATTGTGATTTTAGTTATGTATGTAGACCGAGAGCTCAGCTACTTTTTGGTCAACTACCTACTTAAAACAATAAATTCGAAGACTAAATCAAAGAAACATATTTGAAAGCTTTTCTGTCGCAAGTTTTATTTTTTTTATTCCAGGTGCAGGAAATTGTTGACATTACAAGGGCGGATCCACCATTGTGGGCATGATGGGCATGCCCACAACCCTAAAAGACTTGTGACGTCACACTTTCACGGTCTAATGAGATCGATAGGCTGATGATAATAAACGCTAAGTCTTAATAAAATTAAAAAAAAAAGAATGATGAATCGTGCGTGATTCAAAACGCAGCAAAAAGCCATAGATGATATGCTGATACGTTATGTCACACAATTCAAAAGTCGAGTCGAGTGAGTTCGTACTCCGAATCTCACTTGGCCGATTTTCGGGTGGCTGTGACCACAACCTTTTTTGAGGGCTGGATCCGCTCCTGTGACATTAATCGATAGACAAGACATTGTTACGAATAGGACAAGCTATTTAGTTTGTTCTGCATATTTCGAAGATTCTTCAATTAAAATAACTAAATATCTTAAAGAAAATGCTCTTCCATCAATCCTTTTACCCAACCGACCTACACACTAACGTACGCCGCTGTTCTAATATTGTTAAATACTCTTAATTAATTAGCCAATAGTTATAATAAAAGGGCATGTTTATTTGAAAAAGTCATTTCGGGAACGCTTCGTCATGTCCGGGAACATTCCCGAAACTTAGGAGTGTTTAAATTTTGGTGTACAATAAAGTATATTCTATCTATACTATTAAGATCTAGCCTAGGTTTATTCGAAGTATATACCTAATTGGTACTTAAATATCCAGATTAAATTATTTCTAATTGAAGACAACCCTAACGTCGTCAGAAAAGGTAAGCGATACGCGACAGAAAGAGATGCGACTTGTCTGCACTTTATTGTAACGTAGCAAGAGTCCCGCTTTCTTTGATGGATTTTGGGGACTGAATTTTGTGTACCTGTACTATTAAGTATTCTGTGCTACCACGGACATTTCGCAGTACTAATATAGATCAACAATTCTCTAGTACATTACTTCAATCTACCTCTGCTGGTTTGCGCAGCGCACGCGAGTAGAGCTCCCAGTTGGCAAGATTTTTTTCGACCTCTTCAACAAAAATCGTTATATTTCAGTCATTGTACATAAAACTATAATAGGTAAATTATACAGCTAATCCTTCCTCAGGAATCACACTATCTATTGGTGAAAACCGTACAAAAATCTCATACTCACAAATAATGCACTTTATTACTATACCACTGAAAAATTTTTAGAATTGGATCATTCGTTCCGGAGATGACGCACTACATACAAACTTGCAAAAAAAATTACCTCTTTAAAATGATTATAAAGTATAGATTTGTATCCTTACTTACCAAGCCAACCAGAAGCTTGCTGGTTTGGGTCCTTGCTCAAACAACCGGGCATATACTTCCTGGGGCCTTTGGGTGATCCTATTAACAAAAAACAATTATTGGTTAACATCAAAGACTACGTTAACATAGCTGGTTAGCAGTCATTACATCTCGTTTTTGCAATAGGTACAGTAAAGAGTTCCGACTAGTATGGCTCCTCCTGATCAAATCACAGGACAATTATAGGTTTACTAAAATCTCATGGTACAAAAATAATTAGTTAAAGCGATTTTCATGTGACAATGTCTATTATATTCTGTGAAGTCAAAGTACATGTTCTGTCAACGACACTTGAGTTTTTGGTTATTTTCTGACAAAAAAAAATCTAACTAAAATGAGATAACACTAATTTTCATCACATCATTATCAATCTGGCAACTGTTTTCGTTGACGTCCCTAAAATACCTATTTGCAGCCGGTTCGCCATTACTGAGCACCCTGTCGTGTGGTAGGTGATCTGTCAATCAGCGTTGTTTGTTGATGTATTTTGGTAATTTTCGTTGTGATTCAGTGGTTTTATGTAAATTACAGAGAACCGGTGTGTAGAGAGATGTTGCAGTCCAGTATTATTGAATGCAACACCAAAATAAGGACAAAACCGGCAAATATAACATTACATCGCTACGTACTACACAATTCAAAGATATTCCATATTTTTATAGTCAAACTAGTGTGCTTTCTTGTAAACAGTAGGTATAAGACGAAAAAATCTATCAAATTATTACCCATTTATTTTCATATATATTTACAGCTATTTCACTCAAAAATTCGTAAAAGCATTTGTATGAGAACTAGTGTTGTAGCAATGGTGATTTACGTATCGATAGATTGAGCAGTAATTTTATCCAATACTAGTACTCACGCGGGGCTTCGCTCCCGTGGATTCTATCACGATAAAAACATAACTCTCCTTTTTTGTAGTCGCGTAAAAAGTAGCCTATAACCTTCCTCAAGCTTCAAGCTACTTCCATACCAAATTGCATCCAAATCCACCCAGTACTTTCGAAGATTAGCGCGTTCAAGCAAACAAACAAATAAACAAACAAACTTTTCCGCTTTATAATATTAGTATAGATAATCAAACTATAAGTACCACAAAATATAAATAAAATTAATGTATAATTAGTTTCGTCTGAAGCACAGGTTTTTAACCTAGTACAGGCAAATATGTTAATTTTCCTTAATTTAATTAATTCATAAGACTTATATTGTAACTGTATTTTGCACTATTTCTTAAATAAACAATTTATTATTATTATTATTAGTTTTATATTGCCTACGACACAATTCATATATATTTGTTAATTAATTAATAACATTATAAAAAAATCTGGATATCAGATCATCAGCCACAAAAACTATATTGTTACGCCAGTCGCTTAGTAAAGTACGTCGAGAAACTTCGACATAAATCTAGAATGTTCGAGACTCTAACGCCATCTAGCGGCGAGTAGCAGGAATGAGCATATTTAGTCGAGACACTAACGCCATATAGCGTCGAATAGCGGTACTGTGTACCTCGAGTAGCTTCCTGGAATATTCTAGGTAGTATAAACAGTGAGTCGATTTTATAAGAATGTTCTAGAGCTCATAGACCGGGGTATAAATAGTTCGCAAAGGGGCGCAGAGAGGCACTCTTATTACGAGGCGAATACGCGATACAATCGAAGCTTTACTAGTGAATTTCAGTGCGATTTAAGTGTTAAGTGACAAGTGTTGTGGTGCGAATATTTGTGTTAAATTTTTATTTTGTGTTTAATTAATTAAAGTGTTAATTTTGGTTTAATTGGCGTTAATTATTCTATCCCGAACCCCAGCTCGTAACAATATTATTAATTATGTATAATCAATCAATAAAAATAATTGTAATCATAATCTTGTGTTTCTTTTATTATTTTTCATACTATTATACCACCTAGCAACATTTCATTCGCCTTCACAAGAAAGCCTCGTTGGTCTAGTGGTCGCAAGCGCCACGCAAGTGAGATTGAGATTCTGGGTTCGATTCCCAGGTCTAGCGAAGCGAAAATTCCCAGAAACACATCATGACGAAATCTCAATATATATAACTCAAAGGTGACTGACTGACTGACATAGTGATCTATCAACGCACAGCTCAAACCATTGGACGGATCGGGCTTAAATTTTGCATGGGGGTTCCTTTTAGTACGTAGATGCTCGCTAAGACGGGATTTTACGAAATTCCCACGGGATCGGGATTTACACGGGAAAAACTTCCCACGCGAATGAAGTCGCGAGCAACTGCTAGTCGGTATATAAGAAAGAATGATATTCTCGAAGATATGTAAAGCCACGTCAGAAGCCTACGGGTGGTTTTAATTCTAACACCAGGTTGGATTACTAATTACACAATAAGAAGTAATGACGAGGCCGTTACCGTTAGCACTCCAGCATTTTTTACTACTAAACAGTTCAAAGCTAAAATCTACAAGTGGTATGAGTCTAGCAAGGTATGCAAAATAACTAGCCCAGTCTTTATCTCGTTGTAGCAAGGTGTAGGTACTCGTACTTTAGAATAGATGAAAATGTACTCATGGATATGAGCAATACAAATAGGTACCTAAAAATAATCAATACCTATTATAGTGTGTTGCATTTCATGTAGTTTGATTTTTAATTTCCTAGTTGGATGCTCTAGCGGCAGATAGGATTGTGTCCAAAAAGGAGGGAGAAGGAGGACTTTGCCCTGTACAGGGTTAAAATGGCTAGTTATTTGAACCAACACCAATTTCACAGATAAATCGCGAAAATGTTGAAAGCTAATCGATAGTGCCGTACGTATCACAGATAGGGTTGCCATCACCAAATTTGCCGGCCCCAGACTTAAGACTTATAAACCCCGGACATTTGGGTAAAATCACATTTTCTCCCCGGACACCGTAGAAAAATACATTTTTGAATATGAAACTAAAAACAACGATGTTTAATTATGGTTTTTATTTACTGATAAAGTGATAACATTGTAGAGCTTTACAACTTTTTTAATAACAGTCTCTTACTTTTCATTTAATCAACGTAACATAAACAATGAGATGAAATACCATAGGAAAATAATAATAGAGATCGTGCTTTTTGGTACCCGTAATACCAGTGTGTCCGAGTTTTACCCGGACGCTTTATTGGTAAAATCCCCCCGGACGCTACCGGACGCTCTCCAAACTAGGACAAATCCGGGAAAACCCGGACGGATGACAACCCTAATCACAGAGAATATAACACATCGTTTTAGTACGTATACGTCTGTAGTATTTACAGCTACACGTAATCCAAATCAACAGTAATCTCAGTTCGTCTTGAACTTTTTTTTATGTATGTTACCTCATAACTCGAAGACGGCTGGACCGATTTGGAATTTTTTTTTTTCGTTTGAAATGGTATACTTTCTAGTTGATCCCATTGTTATGAAATCAGGATCTGATAATGGGATTCTAGAGTGATCGAGGGAACTCTTCAAATATTATAGGCACACCTATACCATTTTGGGTATTTCTAATAGGACCTTGTGCAGTTGCTCTCGAAACGCACCATTTGGGGAAGTGGAACTAATGATGAAGACCACAGATGGCCACCGAAACTACTCAATAATAAGTATTACGTGGATTGCGATTCGATTACTTGAATATGGATGTTAAGCACTTTATGCTCGTCACAATGCATATGGTGATGTAGAGTTGATGGTGAAGTACCAGGAGAACTCCTCAAAAATTAACGGCTCTGCATCGGGAAAAGCAATATTTTGTAAAAGATGATAAGTTTGACATTTTGGCTTTTGTAACTAGATAATTTACAAACCGACCCACTAAAAAGTGTGAAAAAGAAAAACCTTTTTAGCAAAAAATAAAACCGACTTCCATATCAAAACACTACAAAGCCAAAAATAACACCGACTACCGAAATTAAAGTTATTTTTGGCTTTGTAGTGTTTTGATATAGAAGTCGGTTTTATTTTTTGCTAAAAAGTTTTTATTAGTACAGCTTAAGAGAAATCAGTAATCATATTATATGTGGATGGTAGCCGATGTATTTATACAACGTGTAACGGAAACCCCATATCTATCCAAAAGGACTGAAGACAACAAAGTTTCAGCTCAAAATAAGTGACTCACAGAATTGACCCCAATTTGTTGGTTTCGTATGTTTCTTGAATACCAATAATAACAAACGTATCATATCACTATGAGGGCCATAACTTTCCACGTCACTTGCCAATAAAATGATAATTCTCTTCGTTCTTCTTAATTTGAAAAATTCGGTCTCTGGTATCAATGTATTGAAATTTCTAATAAGTTCCACACATGTAGACATAGAATTACAAAACCCTTGCTATATCGTTTGTTATCATCCAAAGAAGCCGTGCACTTGGTATGTATATACCCTTTAAATTACACGTTGTATACAGTAGCCGACAGGGGCGGATCGTGAATGTGTGGGGCCCTGGGCTGAAACTGCTCGGGGGCCCCTTAATTATCCATATAATTGTCATTTTGTCAAGAAACTGTTTTCTATTTGATGAAAATACGGTCAAGACTAAAATGGATTAAATTGACTTTATTTAATAAGAGTTCGTATTTATATATTTTTTTTATTACTGATGATCCCGCTCTTGACCTCGATCACGCCTGATGGTAAACGACAAATAAGGTCTACTATAAGGCGACAGAGCATAGAAGTTGCCTGTTCACTTTTACTTTAAAGGCGGCAGACGGGTCATAATATGTGAAAAGAAACACAGAAATAGAGAGATTTATAACCAATTCAGGCAGAGAGTTCCAAACTTTGGCCGTGCGCATAATAAATGTAGAGGAGAATCGCTTAGTATGACAAGATGGTATATTGACCAAGTGAGGATGATACCCTAGAGTAGAAACGTCTGGTAGATCAGTAGTGAAAGGGAGATGGAAGGATCAGGCCTCTATTATATATAACTTTGTCAATTTGATGCTCGAGCGGTTCAGCAATTTCAACAACGTGATGTTTAGTGATGAGGCTAATTTTCACCTTAATGGCCATGTGAACAAGCAAAATTGTTGGTTCTGGTCCGAGACTAATCCCCGACGCTTGCATGAACGTCCACTTCAGAGCCCTAAGCTTGTCGTGTGGACTGGGATAACGTCAACCGGTATTATTGGGCCATACTTTTTTTAGGACAAAAGAGGGCAAGCGATGACGGTTAGAGCTAACAATTATTGCAACATGATAACAGAATTTTTGGTGCCAGCTTTGCAAGAACTTCAAGGCAATACCTCGAGTATGTGGTTAGGGTATCCATAGAGCTGCTGAAAAATGTTTTTCCCAGAAAACTCATTTCGAAAAGGAGGGATATTGAATGGCCACCACGTAGCCCCGATCTCTCTCCATGCGATTATTTTCTATGGGGTTACCTCAAATCGGTAGTCTACGAAAATAATTCGACCAATTTAGAGCAGCTTAAGAGGAATATTATTCAGGAAAGTAACAAAATACCGAGAACAACTTTTCAATGAGTTTTCCAAAATTTACGACTTCGGTTCCAAGAGTGCCAAGCAGCCGAGGGAAGTCATTTGGACAACATTATTTTTAGGTCTTAAAAATTGCTGTTTCTACTTTTTAAAAATACAAATATATTTTTGTTGTTTCGTAATTCTTTATTAATTGAATATTGAAACCGCCAACACCCTTATGGCCCACCCTGTATAATGGGAAAATTTAAATGATCAATATCTTTGAAACTACGTAAAGTTTCTCCGTCACAAATTCGAGTTATCATTATCGTCCCCGTCACAAAATTTTAAACAATTTCGAAGGCCGTAAGGTCATCAGGCAGCGGAGATACATGTGTCTAGCCAGCTTGAACTCAGGCTGGCTGGACATTAAGTTTTAATTGATTTCTCGTAAACCCCTACATCTGACGCCATAAATCAAACGTTATTACTGTCACACATTACGTCACTAAATGTTAGTAAAGGAACCATATTCGAAAACGTTCCCGTTATTGAGATTCGGAAGTGCCAGCCAGAAGTTTTATACGTAAATTCAAGCTGGCTGGACACAGATTTTTGCATTTTTCTACTAAACCGCTGTACGTATCACAAAACTTTTAGCTCGATGCCTGTCACAAATTTATGTGACGCCCGTTGATATGCAAAAAATCGATAAATCACTTCCATTACCGAGATTGAGAGACCAGCGAAAAGTGGTTTTTCAAGCTGGCTGGACACGTTTTCGAATTATCTAAGATTCTGTAGCGTCACAAATTCTGAACTAAGGGTGTTTAGCCGTCACATGAAGTGCCTTACTGACCTAATTAAATGCAAGCTATTTTTGTTTACAAATATGCGTATCAAACGAGATCGTTTGGAAAGTGAGTCTTTATATTATTTAAATCAGTCAATTGGCATCATAAAGAGGTTTGAATATTTTTGTATGGAGGGTGGCCCTAACGTCGCAACGCGCTGACCGTTTTTTTATCACGCAAAGGGTAGCTCAAGAACTAGAGGCAGAGGATTTGGCAAGGCAAGAAGAGAAAGGGGAGACCTTTTTACAATCTCCCCGGGTATATACCGTAACAGGCGTCGCACAGAGGGGTCTCCGTAGGTGTCTTTGAATAACGTACATACTTTAGGGAACATACATAAAAATATATATTACAGATTGATACAGCGAAACTTTAGACAGCCATGTAATGTATAATGCAACAGGCCGCTATACCTACAGAGTGTTTGATTACAATGTTTTTTGTGACGACAAACCCTAATCTTTCTCTACCCTGAGGGACTCGTGGCGGGAGGTTCAAATGAATTCCGACAAAAGTCGACAAGTAATAATGTTACAAATCCATATATAATAATTATAAATGTGAAAGTTTTTAGTTTGGATGAATAGACGGATTTTTGTTACTCTTTTGCGCAAAATTACTGAATGGATCTGAATGAAATGTAGATAGATAGCTGAAGTCTTGTAAATTCTGATTTACACGGGAGAAACTTCCGACGCGTACGAAGTCGTGGGCAACAGCTATTAAAATATAAAAGTACTGATATTCGTTCAAATACTCAGCTATAATCTCGGTAGTATGTACATTCCTCTGAGACAACTTTCAACAATCCGTTGGGTGAAGCCGCTGTTAAAACCAAGTAGGTAAAGCTTATCCCTTCATTCATGAATACAAATGGACCAGTGTGCAGTGGAATGGAAGGAAAACAATATTGAATAAAAATCATACTCTGCCACTTTAGTTGCTGACTGTACGCAGATATGACTGGTCATCGTGAATGATTGTTTTAACTTTCATTTTCAGTTATACCAAGTAGCATCAAGCGTAATATTTAGTACGCTTTCAAAAATGTAATACCTAGTCATTACTTATCTCACTGTCGCACTAAGGAAGAGTACAATAACTCGATTTTGGACGATTTTGAGTTATATATATATTCGGAATCAGCGAATCGAGATCTATTAATCTCTCTAAGTAACTTTTTATAATTCCTTCAGGAAACCGATTTTACAGTAAGCAAGAATACAATAACTAAAACTTCATTACAATTGCACTAATCATAAATACAACAATCATTCTTGTGGTGACATCAGGTTTGAACTACGCTTAAATTACTAGTCATAAGTACAATCACTGTTAGTTGTTCCACTTATGTTATGTAGTACTCAGAATTTTAATATTTTGCTTGCTAGTCATAAATACAATATCTTTGAGTTATTTTGCTTATTATTAGTATAACTAAACTATTTACTGAGATAATACTGAGACTTATTACGTTTATTATTAGTAAGACTATGCAACGCGGGGCTCAGCGGCGGTGATACAGAGTCATAAAAAAGGGGTCAACCAGATCAATAAACCGGTCAACTGGGGATCTTCTAGCGTATGCCATTCATATCTGGAGTGAGGCCATTGAGAAGCAAGGGAAAGCACTTGCTGTTCCCTTGACATCTCCAAGACTTTTGACAGGGTCTGTCACGATAGCCTTATAGCTAAGCTTCCTTCTTTCGGTTTACCCACTTAACTTTGCGTTTGGATTGAAGACTTCCTGAGGGATCGGTCCATTCGAGTGGTCATTGATGGCTGCTCGTCTGGCCAATTGGCAATTAATGCTGGGGTCCCTCAGGGGTTTGTTCTCTCAGCAACTTTATTCTTGCTGCACATTAACGATCTGCTAATGCCCGGTACCTTTGGGTATGCAGACGACAGCACAGTTTCTGAGAGATATGTGTCCAGCGCTCGAGCTGGTGGGTCACAGATCCAGTCTCTCCGTGAGGACATGGTTGGCCGCCTGAACTTGACCTTGAAGGCTATCTCCGCAGCTAAGACCTAGGCGTGTCTCTTCTCCGCAAAAAGGAGCCAATCCGAACCGGCTCCTACTTTCCGTGGAGTAACCGTGCCGATAACCGATCATATTGAGCTTCTTGGGGTGACTTTAACTTCCACACTCAATTTTGGCCCGTTTATCGAGGCTAAGGCTCAGCATCCAAAAAGTTGGGAATCCTAGCCAAGGTGAAACGGTACTTCATACCGGAACAGCTGCTCAATTTGTATCAAGCCCAGGTTCGGTCGTGTATGGAATACTGCTCTCATCTTTGGGATGGATCTGCGAAATACCAACTGGACGCGCTTGAGTCTATCGAGAAGCGGGCCAAGAGACTCATTGGCAACGATGCACTGGTCGAGTCAAAGCTCCAGAGCCTTGAACACCGACGACGAGTTGCAAGTCTATCGGTTTTCTATCGGTTACATTTCGGGGAGTGTGCGACGGAATTACACAATCTAATTCCGCCAAGCCCGTTCCATCATCGGACTACGAGACAAACGGCGAAGCGCCATCGTTACATGGTGGACATCCTACTCATACTCACAAAACGTGTTCGGAATACCTTCATTGTGCGTACGGCTAAGAAGTGGAATTCCCTGCCAGAGTCTGTTTCCCGACAGCTACAACCTAAGAGTCTTTAAGTCAAGAGTGAATAGGTTACTTTTAAGTAAGCGTGCTCCATCTTCGATCACATAATCACTTACCATCAGGTAAGATAGTGGTCAAACGCGAACCTATTTTCAATAAACAAAAAAGTGAAACACGACAGTTTTGCCAGTTGCGTCGCTACCACCGAGCCAGGTCCAAGTCCATAGAGTACTATAATACTACGGATACCCAAGTCACTTTTGTGTTTGCGGCGGACGTGATTTATGCAGTAAGCTTTCCTTTGACATAATTTTATTGTGAAAACAAAAAGTGCACTGCATATTAGGGTGACTGCTTATTAGTGACTGATACTGAAACAAGTGATTGTACTCATGATAACAAACAATTTTCCGAAAGAACTATATAGTAAGACATAATAGCGTCACGTGGCTAACAGTTAATAGTCTACGGAGCTTATTATTTTAAGACTACAAGTGATCTCTGATTATCTAGTTTAAATGTTAATGAAAAACTTTATGAAGATTTTTTTGGACAAATAATGTTATTTGTTATGTTAAAAGTTTATATGATAATAACTTTTATTACGTTCGGCCTCTGGGCGCGATTCATAGTCTGATTTTATATTTATCTTTTAGGTATATTTATAGGTAAAAAATATCTATTAAATATTGTCCAAGAATATTGCTATGATTAACTTTAAGTAGTTAAGTGTCTAAAAACCAAGTTTAATTAAATTTAATTATAAGAAGTAAAACTGTTGTTTTTAAAAAACTTTAGAAAGTTTCTTAGTTAAACAGACTTATATTATGAATATTTTTGGTTTGATTTTAAACACATTAAACGTAAAATGGTGTTTTATTTCATTGGGATCACCGACTGTTACATAGATGTTTCTAACGATTAATGCAATAACTATTTCAGTTATTGTATTTATCATTAGAAATTATCGAAATTATTTATGTAAGTGTTTACTTAGATCTGCAACGAGTGGGTTTGCTAAAGATAAATACAATAAGTATTGTACTTATTGTATTTATGACTAGTGATGATAGGTTAATCATTTTAACATTCCTAATTATAAGCATTATATTCACGATTTCAGGCCAAAAGCTTTACATTGTTCACATAATATGTATTTGAATCCATTCTTTATTCATTTTCCTTTCATTTGGTACAAATTTCATTTAGATGCCTTCACTAGTTCATGAGATACAAGAAAAATTTAGTTCAAAACTTTGAGCCCGTTTTTCTCGAAAGCAGCAAAATCGAGTTATTGTATTCTTCGTTAGCGCGGCAGCTCAGTTCTCAAGCAAAGCATTTATTTATCTTTTAGAATCTACATGAAAGGGTCAGGCTGTTAGGCACCCATTCCGCCACGATTTCGGCCGGGACGCCTGTTCTAAGTCCTGTTGAGAACAATATTGTTTATTGGTTTACAATTGTTTTTTCATCATCTGATATGTAAATATTATAATCATTGCATTTCCTCTCAAAGAAGAGAGGCCTGAGTCCCAGCCGTGGATACGATATAGGCTGATTACGATTGCATGGTTAATTTAACTATAGAGTTTTATAAACAAAAATGCAATGATGAATTTAGATTTTTACTCATTACGTTTTAATAATAATACTTAGGTACCAATAATACATTAGGTACTACACGTACAGTTACTGATTACAGCCACTCATCCGTGACGTGTCGGGTGTTTTAATTTTATTGAACTTTGTAGCAATTTTGCTCACAAAGGTAAGGTCAGGCGGGGCAAGCGCGCCGACGGGGTAAGCGCACCTACCATAAAAATATCGAAAACTACAGATATAATACAACTAACGACTTCTTACATTCATGCAACATACTCAACACAGTCCCACTTTACAATCGCAGATGCCCCTGTTCACCATTATTTGATGTATCCACCATTTTAGTTTTAGTGTCATTTATTTATCCCCTTAAATTTTCAAATATTTTATGTGTTGCTTGCAAAATAATCAAGTGAGGCATGTGCGCCTACGTTTTTAGTAGTATGGCGCACTTCCCCCGAGCCAGAAGTCGTCAACTTTAATGATTCAGTTATTTTAATACCCAATGACCTCTGTGCTGTCTTGTGCTGAGGTGTTGGGTGATAGGTTTACAGTATCAAGTCTATAAACTATTTTTAAATAAGTAATTTTATTTATTTTTTCTTGGGATTTGCTTTTGGGGCGCTATAATTATATAAGTCGTTGATCGTAATGGTTAACAGTAAAACCCAAGTACTTGTCAATTCCTTTGTTCCTTATTATATGCACGCTTAGGTGTGCCTAATCGGAAGCGATAATCGAAGACTAGCTACTTTTGAAAACTATCGATCTGGCTGTTATCATTAAACATTAGTCTTTAAGTCATGTCAAAGGCCTTTGGGCTTCCTGAACAACTCTGACACTAGGTTGCCCACAGATCTGTCGACAAGAAAAAGTAGTTGGATAGTTAAGTACTACAAATGGTCCTAAAATTATTATCTTTTACAGATGGTTCATACTTATCAAAGAAAAACCGATAAACCTTCTTGGTCTAGAGAAACTTTATGTCAGGCAGTTGACGCTGTCCGATCAGGCCTATCTGGATATGAAGCAGCTAAAACTTATGATATACCTCGTAAAACAATCATGGATCATGTAACGGGTCGAAAGGGCTAAAAATCTTTCACACAAGGTAGACCACCAGCCTTGTCAGCCAAAATTTCTACATATGAGGAGACTTAGCTAAATATCTACATATGATGGAAAGGATTCTAACTACATAAAGGAAAAATTGTTACCTACTTTTGTAATTTTACGTAATGCATAAAATAAGTCTGATTTGATTGATTAAAGATATCTATTATTCTAGCCAAACATGTTTATTTAAATACAGCAGTTATTTACCTTTTTTAAAAAGAACAGCATTTAAGGTTTAGAATCCCTGATAACTAGTCTATGGCGCACTTGCCCCAAATTTGTTATGGAAGCTGTAGTAGCCTATAGGACGAGTACACTAAAAAGAAACCAAGAGTAATGCGTTTATTTGTTTATATTCTATTAATTGAATTATCGGTTTTTCTGGTAACGTACGATTTTAGCGTTATTATTTAGATAGGCGCACTTGCCCCGTTTCCAGGGGCAAGTGCGCCTATATCCATTTTTTCCAATATAATAGATAATCTCGTTAAGATATTGATAGAATTGATTGAATCGACGTTTCTTGCAGCTACAACATTCCAAACATTGACAATATAATAAATGTTCACTCATAAGTCAGCATTAAAAAAAAATATTTTGCATCGAAATCATCTATGCAAAAAATATGGCGCTCTTGCCCCGCCTGACTATACTTACTGAAGTGTCCAGCCAAACAAAATAAAAACGGGTGTCCCGGCCGAGAGCGGAGCGGAACAGCAAAAATTTTGATGTGATGTCCCAGAAGAGGAAGGGCCAGAATGAGGGCCTAACGGCTTGTCCCCTACAAGAACAACCCAGTAGCTGGGTAACACGATAGTCCTCGGCAAGACCGGTGTCAGAAGGTTATGGTTTCCGACTACCCGTAACGACTATAAAAGATGTACAAATGACAGTCGGGATCATGGAGGTCGGGATTTCCGAGGAATGGAGGAAACTCTATTTGTTATAATGTTCACCCATCTTTGGAGCGACCCCGGCAAGCCTGGCTTAACCTTGTTTATCGACCGTGCGGCTGATTTCATTTAACCACAAGCCCCGCAACACATTTTGAATTACAGACGATCCAATATACATTAACTCTTCGAATCACGGAAGGCCGCCGGCGGCCACAAAAACCAGCTTAAGTTGACCTCTAAAATCGAAAAAAGGAAAAATAATTTTAGAGGTCAACTTAAGCTGGCCGCCGGCGGCCTGCCGTGACCTAATAAATATTATGTTTATTCATAAAAAAAATTGGCCAAGTGCGAGTCGGACTCGCCCATGAAGGGTTCCGTAGTTACTATAATAAATATAACATACTTAATATATTTATTTGAAAAAAAAAAAAAAAACAAAAAACCTTACAAATTTCTTAAAACTGGCTTATTTACAATTTTTACAACTACGCCAAATAACTTTGTTTTTCATAGTATTTGTATGAATTACAAAGTTAAATTTTCTCTTAAAATCGGAAAGCGGTTCACAGAATACATCTACCTACCAAGTTTTACATGTATAGTCCTAATAGTTTCGGAATAAAATGGCTGTGACATACGGACGGACGGACAGACAGACAGACGGACAGACATGTCGAAACTATAAGGGTTCCGTTTTTTGCCATTCGGCTACGGAACCCTAAAAAACCTGACCTTAAACTTAAATATCGATTAGAAGATTTTTTATATTTTTTTTTTTTATAAAAAGCAACTAGTGTTTTTCCATCCACCAGCCCGCATTAGGCCAGCGTGGTGGATTACAAGTAGGGTTGCCACCCGTACTTTATAATAAAGTATTGTACGTTATTTCAGGTAATTGTACTCTATACTTTATGATAACAATAAAGTACACGAAAATACTTTATTTCGCATGATTAGATTTCTTTGGGATTTTGAAAAGTTTAGTCGTAATAAACAAAGCGTCTCTGAATTTAATAAAAAATAAATTACTTATTTACTTTAATTTAAATATAGACTGTAAAGATGCTGTGCAATTGTTTAGTAGAGATACTAATTTGACACAAACTGCAAAAGTAATAAGAAATATGTTTTTAAACATAACTAGCTGCCCAGCTCGGCTTCGTCCGAGTGCAATTTTTCTTTCGGTAACATACATTTTTCTCTCCAAACCTATCCAGATAATTACGAACACAAAAAAATTAGTCAAATAAATGCAGCTGTTCTGAACTAATGCGCTTACATTACATTCGGCAATTAATTTTTAGTAAGCAACCCGCCCTGGCTTCGCACGGGTTCTTTACAGAAAATATAAAATAGCCTATGTTACTCCGAGGAGATGTAGCTTTCGGTAAAATTTGTTGAGTAGTTTTTGACTTAAATCGTAGCAAACAAAAAATCAATCATCTTTCCTCGTAATACATAATATTAATTTGGATGATAAGGATTAATGTTGTAAATACCTTTTACATTACCGCTTTATAATTGCCATTTTTTAAAGTATTAAAATGGTCATAGGTAGGATGTTATCTTTAACATATAGATATATCCATCGCGAACTTTTCTGTAGGCATATATAAGTTCCACAATTCCACCATACATTGATATACTACATAAACTTTCGGACTCCCCCGGCTCGGAAGCGAGGCGCCTCGTCAAATCACGACGAACGGAAATTAATTTCGTTGTGCACTATTTTGATTTTGCTATATGGGTGATTTTCAAAATTTTTGTACAGTAACAAAAATGAAACAAAAAGGAATACCGTTACAAAAACGAACTACGTCACAAAAAAATAACAAAAAGGAAATATTAGGGCTATTTCACAGACGACAATTATTAAAACATGAAATTGTATTTTAATAATTTATTAGTTATAATCAGTCTGCTGACTTACAGCCATAAATTGTCTATTTCTTAACACTTTTTAAACAATATATTGGAATGTCTAGCCGAATCAGTCTGTCTTACCAAATAATAACAATCAAAACAAAAATGTTGTCCAGAAATCTAAAGTTGAAAATTGATCATCACATCTTTTGCATTTTTTTATATTTCAGAGTTCGTCTCTTAAGAGAGCTGGTAGACATTTTTGGGTAGGTGTTTGAGGCACGCTGAAAAGGTGTACAATACTTCTCCAATAATACTCGAACTCAAAATTTTGAAAGTAAAATAAGTCTTGTCGTTCTTCAAGTAATAATTTAGTATTAATTTATTATTTAAATATTTTTATTGTGTTTCATATTTAATAACGTTTTTCAACACATTTGCGAGAAAGCGCATAATTGGTAGTGAAGCAAACTATTTTTGATATCAGTCGGAAAGTCATAACTACCTTGCCGTTTCTAATATACTAATATGGAAATGGCGGTATTTTACAAATGGCGCCACGAAAGACTAATTTTCTCAAACGCATCTTTTGTCTCATTTCGTTTTTAGTATTAAAGTGAGAAAAACCTGTTTAGCGAAAGCCCTTGCAAGGAGGTTCGATCATTTAGCTTATTTATTCTCGTAATGTGAAAATCCTTGATGAAATTCTTATATATATATTAAAAAAAAAAAACTGTAAAGGATACGTACGGCGCTATACATCGGAGCATAGGCTAAAACATGTACTTAGATGAGAGTACCTATTTTACCGCACGCTCCATTGTATGCTGCTATTTTTTACTTTCGAACAATGTAAATAGGGTCCGTAAATGCATTATTTGAGCATATGTATTGAAAATTATATTACCAAACTAAACACTATAAATTTAACCTTTTAAGTCGACGTTGTACGTTGTCCTAATACTTTCGGGCTATTATTTTTTAGATTTTTAAATTAATATTTTTTAATATTATTAAAATTATATGTTAATAAAATTAATAATTAATTACCGTCAAATCATATAACCATAATAATTCTGTATGAAATCGGCTTTGCTTCATTTTTGTTACATCATTTTTGTTACGCAATAAAAAAACTTAACAAATCGTTAGAAAAATGAAATCAATCATGAGTTGAATAACAACCTCAAACATTTGGAGATTAGAAATAATACTATTGGAATTATCCAGCTTCTTTTTAGTAGTTGGTCAAAATTATTATTTATATTTACTCAAATTTATAAGAGATAGCTTTAGCGTTGTTTTTATAGCTGATCAACCAAAATGAAAGATTTATTGTTGAAAAAACACTGCACAGGAACAAACACACTTTTCTTGTTGGTGGCACCCGCTGAAAAAATGGTGGACAGACGTTCCGTTGTCATCTGATTGGACGGTTTTAAATGGAGAATCTTGTCAGTTGAAAATCTCACATATCTACTAATATTAGTGTTACAACAAAAAATAATAAAAATGAATGAAAAGAAAGACACATATTGAAACAATGTTATTATTATTATGCATTGGTTTATTTATTTATATTTTACACATTGAAATCATAATTAGAGTCCTAAAGATATTGTAGTAGTATTGTAGTGTAACAAGAACTGTAAATATGTGAGTAGTTTCTTCTTTATGCTATTTTTTGTAACGCTCTTTTGCTTGGAGACACTAGGTTGCTGTATGAAAATATTATGAGATTGAAGAACTAAACATATTTGTTTTTATTAACTACTTATTATTATGATCTGAAATGTTGATACCTATCTAGAAGAAATGTTTCTCAAGGATAATAATACTAGTTTGATCACTTCAATGCAGTTTTTCTGGATGATATTCGAGTGGACGTTTTCACACAACAAAATGTACAAAAATTTTGAAAATCACCCATATCTCCTAAGGTATTCATATAATTTCGATGGTGTAAAGGGAAAAATTAATCTTCATGAAATGCTCAAGCCAACTAACGTATTCAAAATGATAAGGATTAACACAGTATTTGTGTAAATAGCTTTCCAATTACCGCTTTATAATTGCCCATTTTTTAAAGTATTAAAATGGATATATAGTATGTTATCCGTAAGAGATATGCATATGCCATCGCGGATTTTTTATAGACCTTTTTAAGGTGTACAGTACTGTTGTACATTATTTTCATCTATCTCGTACTACGTAGATAGATGACGACGTTTGCAATGTAAGCGCAAAAAAAATGTTTATTAAGACATCACATTAGAAACCCCTTTTTTTCTCTGGGTGGGAAAATCATCGAATGACTTCTCCCCATAGATAAAGTATTTTTGATTTCTGTGCTTCTCCCGCTCTAGGTGGAGCAGAAGGGAGTGTCAGATTTCTACTGACTAAAAACCCACCCTGTTCCTTCAGCTGCCCTTAAGTTCCGGGGCCACGGTATCTCGTTAGAACGTTCCCGCAACCCCGGCAGGCAATGGCCCTATAGGACCCGTCACTATTGCTGAGAGCTCTTAAAGGCGCGCGTGGAACACAACGCGCCGCAGACCCGGGCCTGGTCCTTACCGGACGGTGAGCTACCCCTGCTCACCGTCCGCAAGCCCGCGCCTGCGGTGGCCGGAGATCTGCACGTGATCCCCGACGCCCAGGGGGTCTCTCGCGGCGGCTGGGGCGTGAGGAAGAGAGATGCCTCTCCCTCGCGTATTCGGCCTCCTCCTTTGCTAGCATGACTGCTTCGCAGAAAGAGGCGACCGCATCCCATTCCCTCTCACTCCGCACCATGGTCTGAACCAGGGCCGGGCGCGAGAGGTCACCGCCACCGATCGCTTCCACGAGGACAGGGTGGTGCTCCTCCCAAGCAGGTCACACCTTGACCATGTGCTCCACCGTGTCCTCCGGGTGGTCCTCACAATGACGACACCCGGACATTAGAAACCCCTAAAATTATCATTGTTTCTCTACTATATTATGCATGTATTATACATACAAACCTTCCTTTTGAATCACTTTATCTATTAAAAAAAACCGCATCAAAATCCGTTGCGTAGTTTTAAAGATCTAAGCATACATAGGGACAGACAGCGGAAAGCGACTTTGAAAATAAATAGTACTTTGTTTTGATGCTATGTACTTTTTTTTTCTTACCTATTTTAACCAATGTATGTACTTTAACTGCAAAACAAAAAGGTGGCAACCCTAATTACAAGCAATGGGCCGTAATTCCATTGACTCTCATCTCAGAATACAGAAAGAACCCTTCTGTATTCGGAGACTCTCATAAAGAGGATGCCTGTACCCCAGCAGTGCGAATGTTATAGGCTGATTACTTATCTTATGTTTGTGTTTTTCCAAACCAACCCCAATCCTTACTACGGCACGATTTTAGATGCTATTATTATTATATTTGGTGGTTGGCTTCTCGCAGGTTAACTAACCCCTTAGGCTGTCGGCTGCTTAAGGGTCACAGCACACATATCAACTCAGGAGCAGATCGTCACCGCCTCGCCTTTCCCCTTAGCGTCAAACAGGCGTCCACGTAACGTAAGCAGATCAGAAGCTCCGGCACGTCAACTCGGCTACAACTAGGCGACGACGCCGCGCTTACAGCTCGCCGACCGCTAGTTGACGGCTTGGCGGCACGACTGAAAGCCGCCTTGTGAATGACATGACAGCCAATGGAAGCACGTTCGGCAATGCAGACTGCGGGAGGAGCGTGGACGAAGAGACGTAAGCTAGGGTACGAAGAGCCGTAAGCTAGGGTACGGAGAACCGTAAGCGCGGGAACTGCAAGGACTTGCAGTTCCCGATTAAAGCCTCCAGCCAGATATTATACAAAAACAACTTTCAAATGAAGCTACTAAGTGCTAAGGCCACCCCTTCGGGCCTCGGCTTAGGACGTCGCTGGGAGAGGGCAGCTAGCGACAAGATTTTAATTACACAATCGTACCGTGGACAGGTATAGCTCGAGTTAGGAAGCAGTGAAGCAGTCAGAAGTGTCTCGAATACTGAGGTGTAAGGGTATAATTCTGCGCATCCTTCGCAGTACTCGGGTCGCGAAATAACAAGCTTTACCTTTATTCAAATCGCACAAATACTCATCATGTACACTAAAACCTTTCTCATCAGCCGCTCTATCCATTGGCGATCAGACTGACAGGTAAGTACCTATGTAAGGCTATATTATTACGTAACAACTGCCAAGAAATCCATATTAAACCAGAATTTAAACTAAGCACATGATTAGAACTTTTTATGAATTCAGCCTAATACTTTAACTTTTTTACATTCTCAGACTGCATAAATACATATTATTTTATAGGTATCCTCTATTTGGGTAAGTGCTTCTCTACTTATCCACTACACACACACGAGTATAAAAATGGAACCACAGCGCTTAGTAAATATCTATTAGGTAGATATGATATTTATAAAGTTAATCGATTCGTTCTATAACGTTCATATTGTAAGTTTTTATAGCCTTCATTTTCTACATGACTGCAACCGGTCGATGACAAAGCGCCCGCGCTCACCACGACTTGACTCACAAGCAGCCAACGAAGTGTAATTACATAAATTGATATGAATTGAAGAATCTTTATACAATTTGTATAAATGGTACGCACTAAGTAATTATTATTGTTATGCTAAGACTTCAAGTATTGCGGTATGACCTTAGGTACCTACTCTATGGCGCACCTATTTTGCAAATAAGCTAAATAGGTATAACCTTAATTTGGTGAATTTATGAGGTCGACTTATGAAATATATAGATTATGATATAAGTACTCTTTATTGTACACCATAACATAATTAAATAAGGTTTAACAACTACCAAGGGTATTACAATGGGCGGTCTTATCGCTAAAAGTGATCTTTTACAGACAACCTTTGGACGAATTTGACATAGGTAGCAGGAGAAAATAAATACGCGGGTAGCCCATGGTGTACTATTTACTTATTTAGGTAAAATACCTAACATACCTAATTATATACAATACATAAAAACCGGTCAAGTGCGTGTCGGGCCACGCGCAGTGTAGGGTTCCGTAGTTTTTATAACAGCCAAGTGTGTGTCGTATTCACTGACTGATCGTTTCGTACCATTTTTTTTTTTTTTTTTACGGGGGGAAATCCTCATGGACTACCTCCGACTGGGGAATGGCGGAGGGGCGTGCCGGATTCTTACCGGCTAAAACCACCCCGGTGTCTCCTCACACGTGCGTGGGGGGCCGCGGGAAACCTAATTCTTCCGCAGCCCCGCACTAGTGCTGGCCGGGTCTGTCCCGGCCTCGCCTCCTGCACGGGGTAGTGAGGTGTTGAACTACCCCGTGCATCGCCTCAGAGGCGCGCGCCGACACCCGCGCGCGCCTGCGACTCGGGTCCATCGAATAGGGGGCGGGGGACTTCCCCAAGTCCCTCGCCCCTGGACCCATTCATGGGGGCTGGAAAAGGGCGTTGTCCGCCCTTCCCCTGCGCCCGGTGCGCCTTCTGCGGCCAGGGAAGGGAGTGGAGATCTCCCTCTCCCTTTCCGCAGTTTCCTTCTGCGACATCACGTCCTCGCAGAAGGACACCACCGCGTCCCACGACTTTGCGCTGCCGACCATACTCTGCACTACGGCCGGCAGCGACAGATCGCCTCCTACTTCATTTGTGAGGACACGGCGCTGCTCCTCCCAAGCTACACACTCGGCGAGCGTGTGTTGCGCCGTGTCCTCCCCGCAATGGACGCAGTGGTGGCACCGAGCGTCCGGCTCCCTGTCTATGCGGCACAGGTACTTGCCGAAGCAGCCGTGCCCCGACAGCACCTGTGTCACTCTAAACGACAGGGAGCCGTGCCTTCTCCCGAGCCAGTCGTCGAGTACTGGCCGGATCGCCTCGACGGTAGCGAGGCCGGCGGTAGGGCGCAGAAGCCTCTGCCGCCATTCCGCCACCAAGACCTGACGGAGCTCCTCTCGGCGCAGCGCGATCTGCCGCTGCACCGGCCTCGAGCCCCGTGCCCGCTCTTCCTCGCGCCATCGATACAACGACGCGAGTACTTTCGCCTCTAGGTCCCAGGGCGGGGATCCGGCCAGGACGCAAGCCGCCTCGTAGGAAATCGTGCGGTACCCGCGGACGACTCTGACGGCCATCACCCTCTGCGGTTTGCGCAGAATGGCGAGAGTACCGGCCGTCATGTCCAGCGCCCACACAGGGGCCGCATACAGGGCCATGGACCGCACGATTCCCACGTACAACCGCCTACAGGCGGCGCTCGGGCCCCCCAAATTGGGAAGCAACGTTGAAAGCGCGCCCGCTGCGCCCATCAACTTGGGCACCAGCCGCCGGAAGTGGGGCCCGAAATCGTTTCGTACCATGCTCTAACTAAAAGCCAAACATGACTACCTAACTAATTTGACTTCCTATACAAATCCTCACCTGATCCGACAATTTTGCACGGAAAGTTTTAATTTTTTTTAGAGATTTCTATGAAACTTCTCATAGCCGGTGTTTTGAATTTAAATACGGACACACAGCTACACTACTCAATCGTCACAAGAAGCTAGCACGATACAACTGGCGCTTAGCGCCATCTATCGACATTTCTATAGAGTTGTTCGAAATTTTCGAGTCAAATACAATTGGTCGACTATTACTCGTAAACTTGTAAAGCCCACTTATGTGTGATAGTTTTCCTTTAAATTTCCTTTAAAAATTGATACTTTAAAGCAAAAAAACGGTCTTACCAAACCCCTAATATTTTTGAAAGACCTATCCAACGATATTCCACATTATGGGAAGAACGAAAAAAAAAATTATCATCCCACTTTACATGTATAGGAGGTACCCTAAATAATTACTTTTTCAAAATTTTATTTTACCACTTTTTCGGCGTCATTAACGTGTATACTCATGCCAAAGTACAACTTTCTAGTACCAATAGTTTTTGAGCTAAACCGCGGACAGACGGACAGACAGACGGACATGGCGAAACTATAAGGGTTCCTTTTTGACTACGGAACCCTAAAAAGCTGAAACGCCTGAAACATATAAAAATAGTACCAATTAATAAATAGAGAGATAGAGATCTTTTACCATGTTTTCGAAAGAAGGAATGCTTGTCTTACTGACACGGGAAGAGCCTGGCCACAGTACCTACACCTTGTTACAAACTGGTACCAGATTTGTTCAATCATGATCATCTGCCAAGTAAGCCTGTTCCAAACAAAGTCAGGGTAGGCTTCCAGTCTAACCTGATGCAGCTCAGAAACAATATTTTACATGGAGCGACTGAACTCCACAATCGTAGCTGGGCTACACGCTACCCGTTGGCAAGAATGGTATCAGATTTTCGAGTTTCTGATTCCCTGTAACGACTGTCTAAGATGCACAAATGATAGCCATGATCAACTATTTATAATGCGGCAGGGACGAATCTACAAATGTTAAGAATTATCCATCCCACCCATCAAGCGTTGTTTAACCTTGATCGTCCATGCGGCATTTTATACATTTATCCAAAAATTACAATAGGTAAATTTCTAATACCGGATCAATATAACTTTTAAAACGAAATACTACACCAATCACCGATATGATCAAATAAATGGGTTGGTACTTGGTAGGTACATCATTTATGCCAATGTTCTTTGATAAGCGACACATTTACAACTGTAACAGTGTTTCGTAAAATGTAATGATGATTGTTAACATATTACGAATGTTTATAGAGTACTAGTACTCACGCGGGGCTTCGCTCCCGTGGATTCTATCACGGTAAAAACATAACTCTCCTTTTTTGAAGTCGCGTAAAAAGTAGCCTATAACCTTCCTCAAGCTTCAAGCTACTTCCATACCAAATTGCATCCAAATCCACCCAGTACTTTCGAGGATTAGCGCGTTCAAGCAAACAAACAAACAAACTTTTCCGCTTTATAATATTACTAGCTTCCGCCCGCGACTTCGTCCCCGTGGAAAAAAATCCCCCGATTTTGAAACATTCTTCATTACTGCTCCGCTCCTATTGGTGTTAGCGTGATGATATATAGCCTATAGCCTTCCTCGATAAATGGGCTATCTAACACTGAAAGAATTTTTCAAATCAGAACGGTAGTTCCTGAGATTAGCGCGTTCAAGCAAACAAACAAACAAACAAACAAACAAACTCTTCAGCTTTATAATATTAGTATAGATAGTATAGATAAGATGGTAGGTAAGCCGGTGGTCAATGGTTATAAAACCAGTATAAGCTAGCCTTTATTCAATTGAAATCCTGCAACTACCTATGCATTAGGTAGGCCAGCTCAAGGTGTAAAGTACGAAAAAAGTAACAATGGCTTGCGGTAGACTAGTACTTACTGTACCTACCTATACTGACACAACAATATGCTATGGTGACAAGTCAGTTTCGTGTGTAGTTATTAGCTGACTAACCTCGTAAAATTTCATATAAAGGTAAAGGTTACATTCGACGTAAAATACTATGTTTTGTGATTCGTGCCTTAGCGCCCTTAGCTACGATACAAGGGATACGATCAACGACGATAAGACCATTTTGGCTGCTAATTGCTCATCGGTTTGTGTCAGAAAATTAATAATTAACACAAAATATTCCAGGACAATCTGAGCTGCAATAAATGAATCTATAATTTCAACAAAGGCTAAGCTATAGGCAAGAATAATATTACACCAAAATAACGAGATAATAACATCGTTAAAAAATCGTACATAATAGGGTTCTGTATTTGCCCGTGTCATTGTGAAAATGGCACCCATCCCTTGAAAAGAAATGTGCATCACTGACACCAACTTGGAATTTCATTTCCTGACCATTTTTGATGCTATGACAACGGTTTATTCAATCGAGGGGTAGACATGGCTAACAAAAAATAGGTACCTTTTAAACCTTACATACTTAGGTAGTATTTTGCAAAGGAATTTTTGAACTGACAAATAATTTCCACCAACCTGTAATATTGTTGCGAGGTAGGTAGGTAGATTTTTCAAAATATCTTTCTATCCTATACACGTCCTCTTGGAGGCGATCGGCGGCGACGACCTCTCGCACCCGGCACTGGAGCGGGGTGAGGGAGAATGGGATGCAGTCGCCTACTACTACGAAGCAGTCATGCTGGCAAAGGAGAAGGCTGAACGCGTGAGGGAGGGACAACTTTCCTCGCTCATCTCCGGCCACCGTAGACTCACCGTCCAATCCGAGGTCCGTGACGTCTGACAGGGGAAAATGTAGGAAGAAAACGTGTTGCGACGACCTTAAGTAAATAGAAAGAGAGGAAGATGATGATTCATATATTTAACCATGCCAAATAACATGTTCACAGGAACGAAAGAGTTTCTGATTTAGGCCGAGCAAACCCTTAGCAAACTATAAAGGCTCCTTTCATTATTAGTATACAGCAATTGATTGGTTTCGCAGTTAACTGTCTGGCCGCCGGCAACGTTTTTGCATTGAAGGTTCATAATCTTCATGGTGTAATACTACAGCTGGCGTACCGCAGGGGGAGCGATCTCTCTCCTCTTCTTTTCGCCATATTTATAAATTCCATTTCTAATGAACTTCTCTCATCCTATCACCTTTATGCTGACGATCTGCAAATTTATTCACAAGCTCCCGTTGAGGAATTGTCTAAGGCGGTGAAGATAGTGAATAAAGACCTAGCGCGTATTTCTGATTGGAGTTTGAATCATGGTTTGGGGGTTAATTTTGCGAAGACTCAAGTCATTATTGTTGGCAGCCCAAGGTTACGTTCCAAAATTGACTGGACGACTCTTCCCTAAATCATTTTTGATGGAGTTGCCATACCTTACTTTGACTCAGTAAAGGACCTTGGTATTTATATTGATAAGGATTTGTCTTGGGGTCCCCAGTTGCAGGAAGTGAGCCGCAAACTGTTTGCCTCTGCGAGGTCTTTACACAGATTGCGCAATTTCCTGCCGATTGCCACTAAAACTGCGCTTGCCCAATCTTCTCCCTATTCTCGACTATGCTGATGCAAGTTATCCAGATCTTACTGAAGTGCAGCTAGATAAGCTTGAACGACTCCAAAATTTTTGTATCAGATTCATATTAGGTTTGCGCAAATATGATCATGTTTCTGAGATTGCTGCCTATCCGCCTTCGCCGGAATGAACATATTTTATCATTACTCTACAGTATTCTCTTCCATCCAACAACTCCGTTTTATCTTAAATAACGTTTTAACTTTATTACTCACTGTCTTCGGTGTTCGTATCATCTTTATGCCGATGATCTTCAATTATATACAGCTGTGCGGGTAGAAGGTTTGTCAAACGCTATAGGGGATGTAAACCGGGATTTGGAGGCTATCAATGACTGGTCTGATAGATTTGGAGTGTCAGTAAACCCCTCAAAATGTCAGGCCATCGTTATTGGTAGTTCACGTATGATGGGTAAAGTGGCGGCTATCTCTCTACCTCCTATTATTTTTAATGGTGTCGTCATTCCCATTAGCCCCAGCGTAAAAGATCTCAGTTTGCATCTTGACTCGACACTTGGCTGGCAAAGTCAAGTATCTAGTGTCAGCCAAAGGGCCAATGGCACTTTGCGTTCTTTGTATCGTCTGAGGAACTTTTTGCCTGTTAAGACAAAGACTATGCTTGTGCAGACTTTAATTTTCCCTTTGATTGACTATGGTGACGTGTGCTACTATGACTTGAATGCGGTCTTGCTGGATAAGCTTGACCGTATTCTTAATAACTGCATTCGGTTCATATTTAATTTAAGGAAATATGACCATGTCTCAAGTTTCAGGTCTGATCTTAAATGGATGACCATTCGTCAGAGGAGAAGTTTGCGCGCTTTGACAACGCTTTTCTCACTACTCAACTCTCCCAGCCCACCTTCTTATCTAATGTCTCACTTTCAATTTCTATGTTCTTCACACAATAAGAATCTACGTTCATCCAATAATCTTCTCTTACTCTGTCCTTCTCATACTTCTGACTTTGTTCATTCTTCTTTTCATATCCAGTCCATTCTCCTCTGGAATGCGCTTCCTCTCGAGATCAGGACGGCTGACAATCGCTACGCATTTAAAAAGAAATTGCGGATCCACTTTCTCACCAATAAGCAGAATTTCCATATTTAATTTTCATTTGCTTCTTAAGTATATATGTATTTATATAAGTATTCATTCATATATATTATTTATGTAGATTTCTATTTTATGATATTTCGATTTTATGATATTAGGTTTTTTGTGTTATCACTATTATTATCATTATTTTTCCAATATAATTTTCACGTACATATTGCACCTTCCACTCTATCTCTTCACCACTCATGGTTGACTGGTAGAGAATGCCTACGGAATTAAGTCCGCCTTTGTACCTATGTGCATAAAGTGTAAATAAATAAATAAATAAGTTCCTACATGACACACATGTTAGAAATTTGAGAACATTGGAGAATTTGAGACTTTCAATGCCTGCACATTCCACTAAATTCTATGGCTCATCGTTTACGGTGCAAGCTTTTCGTTTATGGAATGCATTGCCGGTGTCAGTAAGACAAGCTCAGTCACTCGCTACATTTTAGAGCTCGGTTGCTAATAATTTTCTTTCAAAGTTATGATTATTCTTTAGTTTCCTCTCCACATGATGTTAAAGAACACATTATATTTACATATAATTACTTATGTATTGTATTGTATTTATATTTTTGTATGTATATATATATATATAATTTTCTGTTTTATGAGTACACTAATTTAGCCCACCCCACTTTAATTAAAGTCTTGAAAGTCCTTCCAAAGGTTGTCTGGAAGATATCGCTTTTAGCGATAAGACCGCCATTGTAATCATAGAATTAAGAAAAATGTTAAATAGGTGTGTTTAAATTTTGGTGTACAATAAAGTATATTCCATCTATCTATCTATAGAACTCAAAATGTTTGTTTAAACTAATCACTCTCCTTTTACAGCTAAAGAAAACTTCAACAAGCGTAAAGTCATCCAATATTTATTAATGACTAGCTTTTGCCCGCGACTTCGTCCGCGTGGAATAGTTACTTTGGGCTAACGTTAAATTTAACCCCCATTTTGAAGCATTCTTCATTGGCGCTCCGCTCCTATTGGCCTTAGCGTAATGATATATAGCCTATACCCTTTCTTTATAAATTGACTATTTAATTAAAAATATTTTTTCAATTCGAACCAGTAGTTCCTGAGATTATCGCGTTCAAACAAACAAACAAACTCTTCAGCCTTATATTATTAGTATAGATAGCTGATGCCCGCGACTTCGTCCGCGTTTCCGTAGTTTTTCGTAAAAAAAAAAGTAGCCTAAGTCTTTCCTCACGGTTCAGTGATTTTGATGTAACAGACAGATTAACTTTCGTAATTTAGTAGGGAAATATAAAATGTCAATCTATAATACTGTTGAAAAATATCGCAATACGGAACCGTACAATATTATTGTTAATAGCTGTGCCCGCGACTCCGTCAGCGTAAGTTAATGTATTGCTAATATTGTTTAGATCACGTTCACATGAGGCTTAAGTACCTATAGAACGAAATTTTATACCTTCGGCCGCGAGACGCGTCGAGCGCGGCGACCGATTCTCAAAAATAATCCTTATAGCATGATTCAGTATTCACGCGCGATGGCTTATTATTAGCGTATTTCATGTATAACTTTGGTGTTTCTATACCGATTTATATGATTCTTTTTTATGGAATAGTTAATAATGTTAACTTTTTCAATTAGGGGTGACTGAGAGTGTTATAAACTTAAGAGTAGACAAATATTATAATCAGAAAGCTTCAAACTGCTAAGCTATCGGGAGTTATACGTGTTATTGTGAGTCAACCATAAAAGATAGACATATGTCTGTCGTGGAATATTTTTTATATAATTTTAAGGAGAACATTTCCGTCATGAAATGATTTCTGTGTAGCTTTAACCATTAAGGTTGCACACGCGAAGGAAGCTTAAAAAATTGGCCAAGTGCGAGTCAGACTGGCCCATGAAGGGTTCCGTAGTAACTATAATAATATGTATATTTATTTGACTATAAAAAAAAACTTAAAAATTTCTTAAAACTAGCTTATTTACATTTTTACAACTACGCTAAATAACTTTGTTTTTCATAGTGTTTGTATGAATTACAAAGTTATATTTGCGGTTTTAGAAAATATGCTGTATCTCAAAAACTGCTAACCCGATTTCATTCAAACCAATATTGGTTGAAAGTTTACATTAAGATCTAAAGACATGTATTTTCTTTAGATTTTTCACTCCATTATTATAGAAGTTAGAGGGGGACACACATTTTACCAATTTGGAAGCTTATATCTTTTAAACGATTGACTTTATGAAAAAATGGTTTTAGAAACCCTTATATCATTTTTAGAGACCTATCTATAGATACCACACACGCATAGGTTTCATGAAAAAAAATATTTTCAGTTCTAGTTCCATGTATGGGGACCCCCTTTATATTAAATATCTTTAATATTTTTCTGAAAATCGGAAAGCCATTCACAGAATACATCTACCTACTAAGTTTCACATGTATAGTCTTAATAGTTTCGGAATAAAATAGCTGTGACATACGGACGGACGGACAGACAGACAGACGGACAGACATATCGAAACTATAAGGGTTCCGTTTTTTGCCATTCGGCTACGGAACCCTAAAAATGGTCAAACTTCTCCCGTTTTCCCAACATTTCCCTTCACTGCTCTGCTCCTATTGATTGTAGCGTGATGAAAAGTACCTATACTTTAACCAGCTCAGGAGTATGAAAAATAATTGTACCAAGTTTCGTTAAAATCCGTCGAGTAGTTTTTGTTTCTATAACGGTTATACAGACAGACAGACAGACAGACAAAATTTTTACTGATTGCATTTTTGGCATCAGTATCGATCCCTAATCACCCCCTGATAGTTATTTTGGAAATATATTTCATGTACAGAATTGACCTCTCTACAGATTTATTATAAGTATAGATATAGATATAGGTAACTATTCAAACGCAGAGTGCGTATATATGGCGCCACTTATACAAGGTATGGCGATACCAAAATAAATTAGGGGTTTTTTCGTCACCATTTATTTCACTATTCCAGCAAGTATGGATTTAATTTTTGGTAATATGTTTATTGACTATTTCATTAATACTTTGACCGAAGGAAAACGCAATTGGGTTAAATTTTCTCCGTCGAATTTGATTCCGAAAAGACCTCTATTCTTTTTTATTATTCACTATAATTCTAAAATCCTAAGGAATTTCATTTCAAAATTGCATTCAAAATGTGCATAATAGGTAATTGAAAACTCTGTCTGAAAATATTTTTTGATACATAGCTTAATTTATTTTTAAACAATTTTTATTTGGTTTAGCGCTTACGTTGTTTTATTTTGGTTCCAGCCAAGGAACTTGTACCTAAACTGGAATGCGGACGCGAAGCTCAAATCCGTTCCGAAGAGTATACCCTCGAAGGACCTAGCTATCTCTTTCTAGTAGTGTGGATATCAATTCGCGATAAACGTAAGGACAATTTTATTTGATGCAATATTTGCAGGTTTTTTTAAGACACTTATTATTAACCTTACAAATGATGTATTTCTGTTACCGCTATAACAAAAAATACTATAAATTAATTAAAATAAATATTTAAGGGAGACTCCCATACAACAGTTGTGATATTTTTGGCGCTTTTTATAGGTAATGGTTCCGTACCATTCATTACCTACCTATAAAAACACCCATCATGCGCGAGTCCGACTCGTACTTGGCCGGTTTTTTTCTTAATAACGTATTAAATAGAAAGAAAGAAATAAATTCAATTATAAATACAAAGGTCTGTATCGGTCTGTTACGCTTTCACGGTTAAATCACAGAGCCGCTTTCGAAAAATTTGGCATGGAGATAGTTTAAAACCCTGGGAACTATATAGGGTTCTTTCTATCTCAGATTTTTGAATAGTTGCTCGGTAGCGCGATATAACAGAATTCCATGTGGGTGAAAAGCTAGTTCTCAATATATATCTGGGGAACTTATATTGAGCGCGCTAATTTCTATAATAAACCCTTCCTTATACGGGCTAAACGCAAAATTGGTTTTGTTGAGCAGACTTTATTGCGTGGAATTATAAACTTTCAAAGTGATTAAGACCCGTGATACAAATACAATTATTGCAGATACAGAATTAATAACAGAATCACCAGCTGACAATTCTTCGAAGGCTTGGCCTTGATAGGCAGTGGTATAGACGTCCAAACAAACGTGCATTAATTGGTAATCTACGTTTATTCGACACTTGTACGGTCAGAACCAGTAGACTAAAAATAAAATGATGCAATGTTTATACATAATTAAAACTAATAAAACCCTTCATGAAAAACGATGATTATAAATAGAAAGAATAACAGAAGAGATATAATTTATTTATGTATATATTTATTTAGGTTAACCTACAATTGTTTACACTATACATTTGTATGAAACAGTCATATTACATTTATAAGTGTAACAATTAATTACAGGCTAACACCACATGTGCTATTTAAGGTAAGAAATCAATATTATTAACATACATAATTCTAAACATGAAGGAGGCAGATCGAATGACAATTATAAGGTTATTATTATTAGGTTGGTTCTATATTTTCTAGTTCCTCATATGTTACAGCTGCAGGTTTGTTACAAGATTGGCTTGACACACAGCCCTAAAAATGTATTACACTATTATTAGTTAAAAGTATGGAAATAATCTTTAAATTATGAATTATTATTATTATTTGTCGACATTAACTAACTGCAGTGGACAAAAGTTAAGTAATTAAGTTATAAGTAATTATTAATATAATAACCTACACTTGTAAGCAAGTTTGCTTAGCTGAGTTTTTGGCCAAAATGATATAAAATATTTTTGCCATCAATTTGCTAAGCAAAAGTAAATAAATCAACAAAAATGTCGACTTTTATGCTTATTAATTTGACTCCTTTCATAACTTTCACTTACTGATCTTTGAATGTGCCCAGTACAGGTTGTATATTCTTTTTTAGTGGGTTTCAATATTATAGTACTTAAAACATTTATTTGTTTCGCTTTAACAGGAATCTAAAATAATAATAGATTGATGAGAACAAAATTTTAGTATTTATGTTTAAGATAGATTCAAAATGAAAATTCATCTTGCTATGCTCATATTCTATTTCAAAACGGTGATTTTCATGTCAATTGTAAAGATTGATAACTTACTTTAGGGAAAATGGATGGAATTGCATCATATGATCTTGTTTCGAAATGCAATATTTCTTCGGGCTTGAAATGGCGGCTACAAATTTTAGAACCGTTTCTGACCCTTTTCTGTGTAGAACACTGAGCCACCGGTCTCGAAGATCATCATTTTTAGGAAAGCTTAAAATAACAAAAAATAATATATAATGAGAAGAAAGAAAAATAATAAATAAGAAGAATAAAGAGAAGAACATCCACTTTTACATTGAAAACATAGTCACCCTAAATGCAATTTGTAAACAAAGTCACAAAACTTACTTAAAAAGGGAAATTCCAGACCCGGGGTACACTTTTCACTCTTGCAATTAACCACAAAACACGTTCATACCATGGTTACAATAACTTGCACTTTAATATTACGAAAACTCACAAAATTAAATATAATTCAAATTTACAAACATACAGATGTCAAGTAAACGTCAGACGGCAATGTAGTAATTGCCAGGTATAGTATAATATATCACTACTAATTCTTACAAATTCCATTTTTTTTGGTTTAAACACAAGAGTGTTTGCATGGTAAAATAACTTTAATTTTCATTAATATGCATACAGTAATAATGGTAATTGATTTTAAAGATAGAATTCCAAAGAAGTTTAAAACTAGGTGTTATTACTACAACAGACAGGGGGAAAAAATTACCATTGAAGTAATTATTTTTAATCTGCCACACAGAAGAAAGGGACACAGTCCACACACGGCACTGTCTCGCTCGGAACGAAAAGTTCCTTCAGTTTTATGCGTGCAAGTTTATACACTATTGTTTAACAGTTAAGAAAGACTTTCTGTATTCTTTGAATCATTCGTAAGCAATCCAGTTAGTAGGTAGAAGATCCTTGGTTCCAGCTTATTGTTGCGCTCTCTTTTTTTCGCACGTGGAAGTAATAGACTCTGTCACTTTCTTATGCCCGCCCAGTTCGCCTGCGGCCTTTGTCAGTGATAGACCTGCGTCGATTCCTCCCACAACCGTGATTATAATTTTTTATCGAAATAGTTATTGTTTAGTCTTGTTTTCTGATTTTATTTATCTATATTTGACAAGTGAACAATGTTTATATAACATTAGTTTACCGATATGGGGAATAAGTATAAAAGACAACGAAAGGTGAAAAAATTGGTCAAGTGCGAGTTGGACTCGCCCATGAAGGGTTCCGTAGTAACTATAATAAATATAATATACTTAATATATTTATTTGAAAAAAAAAACCAAAAACCTTACAAATTTCTTAAAAGTAGCTTATTTACAATTTTTACAACTACGCCAAATAACTTTGTTTTTCATAGTGTTTGTATGAATTACAAAGTTATATTTGCGGTTTTAGAAAATATACTGTATCTCAAAAAATGTTGACTCGATCTCGTTCAAACTAATTTTGGTTGAAAGTTTACATTAAGATCTACAACATATGGTTTTTTTTAGATTTTTCACTTCATTATTATAGAAGTTAGAGGGGACACACACATTTTACCACTTTGGAAGCGTATATCTTTTAAACGATTAACTTTATGAAAAAGTAATTTTAGAAACCTTAATGTCATTTTTAAAGACCTGTCTATAGATACCACACACGTATAGGTTTCATGAAAAAAAATATTTTCAGTTTCAGTTCCATGTATGAGGAGCCCCCTTTATTTTAAATATTTTTTAAATTTTCTCTTAAAATCGGAAAGCGGTTCACAGAATACATCTATCTATCAAGTTTTACATGTATAGTCTTAATAGTTTCGGAATAAAATGGCTGTGACATACGGACGGACGGACAGACAGACAGACGGACAGACATGTCGAAACTATAAGGGTTCCGTTTTTTGCCATTCGGCTACGGAACCCTAAAAACCAACATTTGGAACGCCTGAGGGATCATGCTCGTAAAATGACGGAAAATAATTGGCCAAGTGCGAGTCAGACTCGCCCATGAAGGGTTTCGTAGTAACTATTATAATATAATATAACATAATATGTATATTTATTTGACGAAAAACAAAACCTTACAAATTTCTTAAAACTAAGTTATTTACATTTTTTACAACTACGCCAAATAACTTTGTTTTTCATAGTGTTTGTATGAATTACAAAGTTATATTTGCGGTTTTAGAAAATATGTTGTATCACAAAAATGCTGACCCGATCTCGTTCAAACCAATTTTGGTTGAAAGTATACATTACAGACATATATTTTTTTAGATTTTCATTCCATTATTACAGAAGTTAGAGGGGGGGGGGGGGGGGAGGTACACATTCTACCACTTTGGGAGCGTATATCTTTTAAACGATTGACTTTATAAAAAGTAGTTTCAGAAACCCCTATGTCATTTTTATAGACCTGTCTATAGATACCACACACACATAGGTTTCATGAAAAAAAAATTTTTTTCAGTTTCAGTTCCATGTATGGTGAGCCCCCCTTTATTTTAAATATTTTTTTTATAAAATCTGAAAGCGGTTTACAGAATACATCTACCTACCAAGTTTCACATGTATAGTCCTAATAGCTTCGGAATAAAATGGCTGTGACATACGAACGGACGCACGGACAGACATGACGAACTATGAGGGTTCCCTATTTTTTAATATTTACATACCAGTTTTATTTTACAGAGACAAAATCACAGCGCCGGAGCAGACCTCGAATATTACATGTGATTCGGAAAACAGAAGATTAGAGTCGCCATTATAATTTTTAAATTTGGATGATCAACAGTGTCTAACTACTAACTTCTTTGAAAAAAATTAGTCAGTAAACTGTTTATTTCCTATTAAGATAGAAAGAAATACATTGGCGCGGATTGTCTTGTTCACAAACTTAAACTAAAGTTCAGTGCATCTTTTTCTTACTATTTCATTATAAAAGGACAGAAAATATTAGTTTATTTCTGTCAAATTAGTCAGCGCCTGACGTAAATTGACGTATTTTTAGTAACCAATTTTTTAATCGAGTCTAAAATTGTCTATGGAATATCTTAATTTGACAGGACTAAACTAATATTTTTCTTCTGCTTTTTTCTTAATGAAATAGAAAGAAAGTGCGTTGCCAGGGCCAAAATTCGTGGTGGCAAGGCATCTGCCGGAGATTTTTCACTCTTACTTTAAAGGTGGCAGACGGGTCATATGTGGAAAAGAACACAGAAGCCGACAGAGAGTTCCAAACCGATTCGAAGACCGGTCGAAGTCCGACCGAAGTCCGACCGACAAAGTGCGCACAATAAATGTAGAGGAGAATTACATAGTATGACAAAGTGGTATATTGACCAAGTGAGGATGGTGCCCTGTAGTACGTCTGGTATATTAATACTGAAAGTCATTACCAATGATATTGCCGTTATTCATGAAATCAGTCATCGTGTTTTTTTCTATATATTTTATTTCTATTTATCAAAGTAATCACCCATGCAATCGATGCATCTTTTCCAACGCACTGGTAGCTTATTGATACCCTTCTTGAAGAAATCAGTTGGACGGGAGGCAACAAATTCTGCAAAGGCATTTTTACTGCCTCTATGATGTTGATTTTTTTCCGAGAAGTTTAGAATTCAGGAAAAAGTAGAAGTCTGTAGGTGCAAGGTCTAGTGAGTACGACAGATGGCGGAGAACTTCCAACACCAGCTCTTGTAACTTGTAGACCGTCTGCTGTGTAGTATGAGGACGCGCGTTGTCGTGCAAGAGCAGCGGAGCCGAGCGATTGACCAAAGCTGGTTGGAGATGTGCGAGCTTCTCCATAATTGTGTTCAGTTCTGCAGTAATGCTCATCCTGTTTGGTAGATAACTCATTACACCAGGGTTAGACCACCAAACAGGGACCATCACTTTTCTACACTTTTCGTTTAGGAAAACGTTTAGATGCTAATCCAGGATCTAACCAATTTCGCTTACGATTGTCAAACAGGATCCATTTTTTACCGCAGGCAACAAAATTATTTCGTTTGTGTGCCTGTTAAGCAGTGCAAGGTACGTCTCGATGCGTCCTTCGCGGTGATGATCACTGAATTCGTGGGGTAGACGTCAAGCTTTTTTACCTTGCCAATTTGACGCAAGTAAACCAATATTGTTTTGATACTAGCGTTGAAAGCTGCTTCTAATTCAGCCGCAGATTGGGTGTCATCAGCTCCCACAATCGCCTTTAATTCGTCATCGACAACCAAAGGGTTCATTTTTCAGGTCGAAATTTCCAGATCGGACACGAGCAAACTAATAACGGGTGGTGCATTCATTTTTAGAGTTCGTTTTGTAAACGTCGTTGAGGTTGTGGGCCGTAGGTACAAGGGGCACGGTTATGCCAAACTTTGAAACAAGAATTCCAAATTATAAAATAAAATTAATTTGAAATTATAATTATTAGCCAAAACAATATGATTATCGAACTCAAACTCAACATATTTATTTCACATAGGCCCACATGGGCACTTACAATACGTCAGAAGTTAGTGCATGGTTTGAAATTGGTCGTTTTCTAGGGAGAAAAACCGGCAAAAAAAACTCCACAGTATCCATGATACAGATTAAGAGGACAGTATATGATTTAATATTATAATTTGAAATTGCCAGTACGGCAAAACAGCGAATTCATAGGTAAAGCCCTGTTATTAAATATCAAATATTTATAAATTATTTAAAAATTAAACATAACTGACAACGAGCAGTACTGAAAGTGATGCTCTTTAAACCAAGAGACTTCTCTACTGACCAGCTATATTCTGACGCACAAATCCTCACAGTCAGACAGCTATATATCCTCCGTTCTATCCAGCGAAGACACCGTACTCTTCCTCTAGACAAAAACCTACTTCAAAGGCGCAAAGGTTTTCCAGTATGCAAAGCAATCCCTTGTCGATATGCATTTGCAAGTCGTCAATTTTTAGCACAAAGTTCACGTATTTATAACAAAATTAATAAAATTATTTCCATTTATAGACTCACCACTCACGAATTAAAAAAAACTTAAGAACTGGCTACTTCATTTATCTTATGACGAAGCAGAAAAAATATTGTGTATCGAAACTTAAATTTATTTATACTCCTATGGAATCATACTATCTCTCATTCACACATAATCACACCGTCGCCCACACACGCATATACACACACCTACTCACACACAAACCTTCCAGACACTCATAAACACACACACAACCTTCTTTTGCTGTTGACAACAGAAATATTGTAACAGAAATGTCACGGTCGTGTTATTTATTGCCAATGCCGAAATATCTCCGACTCCTAAGATACAGGTCTGCGTACCTAGTTTAGGTGCCGGAAATCTGCCACAAATTTTTAGATTTGCTGTACAACCTACTGTTTTTCTTTTATGTATTACGTGTCTTTTCTTATGTACAAATAAATTTCATCTTATCTTATCTTATATTGAAGGAAAAAATGCAAAGACTTTACAAACTAGCAGTTGGGTAAAAAGAAACCTATCACACTTCTCAAGCTTCAACCTACTTCAATACCAAATTTTATCTTAATCCACCCAGTACTTTCAAAGATTAGCGCATTCAAAGAAACAAACTTTACTGCTTTATAATATTAGTGTAGATTTCTTAAATTAGGAGCATTGTAGGATCATATCATAATCAGATTACTTTCAATTATTATAAGTACGATAAGTCACAAATTTGAGCGGACCATCCAGAGTGCAAACATTTGTCAGTTATCGTGTAGCTCAACTTTGAACTTAAGGAGCTCAACGATCTGACGAACAGTATCAAACTAAGGACATTTGGGTAGGTAAGACAAATACTCAAACAGCCATACATCAACTATAAATTATAATGAAAATAACATAAAAATAAATAATAACCTACATATTCCTCACATTCATAATAATAAAAATATAAAAGATCAAAAAACGAAAAAAGAAATAATTAAATACAAAGTAGGTATATACAATACTTTAGAAAGTCAATCATTAACTCAGCAAAATATATTAAAAAAGAGCACATAAGTACGTATATCATTGGAGAAACTAATTCCCAAGCCTTTTAATCCTCAATATAATCTTTGACTGTGTAAATAGCTTCCTGAAATAGCTTACGTTTTATAAATAATTTGAATTTGATTAGAATATGTTACTTATCACTTAATAGCACACTAAATACCCATACTCACAAACAGTTGTGACAATTAAACACTAAGTTTGTATTTAGATGACAATAACAAAATTGTGGCGGTACAACCCAACGCAATAGGGTAGTTTCCTGTGTTACAAAATAATTATTTTATTTGGTTCATCAGGTAGAATTTCAAAAAATATTGATCACGTATTTTTTGCCCTTTCAAGTCAAGAAAAATTCACAAAATGGAAAGCTTCAAAGTATAGGAGTGGGGGCTGCTGACGTCACACAGTGCCAAGAATTATACCGGAGTGTGACGTCACGCGAAACTTCAACTCACTGTATCGTCTTAATTTTTCAATTACGTGAAATAAAAAAAAAATACGTATCGAATGTTTTTTGTTAAACTACGTGACGGACTAAATAAAATATTTTAGGAAACTACCCTACGCCCTTCCTAGGGGTATTAAGTATTTTTTAACACTGAATACCCGATCATTATAAGAGACAAGGGAATTCCCTGCTTCGTTCTCGATAGTCGCACATACGGATTGGCCGATTATGGCGTTGCCAAAATTGTGTTTGAATTTTACATATTTTCGATTTATTATATAATATAGATTTAAAAGTATCGTCTATTTTATTAATGAAAACTGGCAGGGGGGCCCTTATATCCATGGGGCCCTGGGCTGCAGCTCAAATAGCCCATAGGTAGATCCACCTCTGATGCAAGCAAGCATGCAACATGCAGCAGGCATAGTTTCTGTCACGGCTCCGGTGCTGCAGGGCTCCGGCGGTCCCATGCAAGCTTATCCTCGCAGATGTGTTTCACGCTCACCACCGCGGCTGCGGCTTGCTGGCTGGCTTCGCCGACCAGCCTCAGCCGCGGCGGCGAGTGTTAAAACCACCTGCGCCTCACCTCGTGGGCCGCCTCGCCCCTCCGCGCCTACGCGATTTTAAATAACACTCTAGGGGTAGGACAGACATGGAACATACGTGGAATCGGTTTCGCAGCAATTTGTTTCTGTCACGCCGCTTCCGCAGCACGCTCAATCAAATTACTCGCAATATTATATATTTTAAACGATAGGCTTAATGATTTTCGATTAAATAAACGTTATATCCAATAACGTTATACGAAATAAGTTTTAGAGTATATAAATGTTATGTCTAAAGAAATTACATCAACAGTTGGTATAACTCACTATCTTGTGAACGTTATTGAAATGAAAATATACCAAATAACTTTTTATGATATGAGACGCACCCCGCTAAATCAGTACGGATTTGTTTCGAACAGACCAGTTAAAAAACCGTGTTCAATTCAATTGCACACTATTTTGTAAAACCTCTTTTAACGTTGCTTGACCGCAAAAACGTACTCATTTGACGCGAGTTGAGCACGGGTTGGTTGAATTGTGTAGTAATACAAAAGCGTGTGTATTTCGCGAGACCGATGTCGCCAGTTGGACACGGAAAGGGAAATACGCGACGATGATTTGGTGCATTCACTAGAGGTCAGTGAAGATGTTGAGATTGAAAATAATGATATGACTGGTAGATCCTCGGTACATGAGAGATCCGTGATCCAGAATATGTAATTAATAAAAATAGGGGCAAGGATACAAACAAAGAAAATAAAACACGCGGGGGAAATGTCTCTGATGAAATATTAAATGAAGGCGAGAGACATGTATTCCAAGAAAATAGTGTAGTAATTTTTAATTAAATCTCTGACTTTTATTCGTAAGAAAATATCCATCAAAAAATTTAATTGGATGAATAATCTTTCATTAATTAATAATAAATTAATAGTTTAAAAATCACTAGAAAAACACGCTTTTATAAGTGCACGTAAAAACAAAAAATTTGTTCGCGCTTTTCCTTTTTTTTTTGTAGCCTCCGTTTTCTTTGTGTTGCTGTTTCTTTTTTTATATTATTCCCACGAGTAGTGAACAATTAAACGGTCAATCACCCCAGAGGATTTGAAAGTGACATCACAAAAAGTTGACAAAAAGGTTAAGAAAACCGATAACGGATTTTCTTTAGGTTTGTTATCCTGAAACCTGATCCTGTTTGAAACCTGATCGTGTTCAAAGTCCATTACGTGGCTTTTCTCACAAGTACAAACACGACTATGATACGATATTCCATCATGGAATGCCACTGCCTATCTTCCGGCTTCATCATCAGACCTTGAAACCTAATCGTGGTCAAAGTTCATTACAAGACTTTTCTAAGAAATCCAAAACAGCTATGATACGATTTTCCATCATGAAGTTCCAGTTCATATCTTCCGGCTCCATCATCAGATCAGTTCGACATTACCATATTATTGTATTGTCATCAGAACTACATACAGTTGCTAATTTTCATTACGCTACGACCCTTGGAAGATGGTTAAAGTAGTTGCCTTAGATTCCATTACATAGTTAGTTACATACAGGTCGACCTAATAAAAGCGTGTTAAAAAGCGTAGTTTTGAAGCAACTTTTTGTTACTACTCATTTTAAGTAAATTAATTAAATAAAATCATAGTAAGAATTTGGTTACTACACTAGTAGTTCTTTTTCTTAGGTCAATATGATCATTTACTGTTACGGTCTGTTCATTTACACACGTTATATTATTTTTTGTCATTCTTAAATAAAGTAAAACACTAAATACCTAACAATATAATGAATAAGTTAGTTTAATTCAGATTAAAAAGAAATGTATTTGATTTTGGCGACTCCGTGCCTTCTCTATTCTAAAACATCAAAACACACAAACTACATCGCAAACTCACCGCGAGCGTGCGCTCGAGTTTGCAAAGTATTCTAGCGGGGGTGCTCCCGCGTCTTCCGTTAAGCTACGCCCCTCGAGCTATGTCTTATTTTTTACGTATCACCTTAAGCGCAATACCTCAGACATCCCACTTAGAATATTAAATTATAAGTCTAAAACAACATCCGTAACTAAATAAATTGAAACCAAACCTAGACATTTTTTATAAAATAGTTATCCTTACTTAATGTTAGCGGCCGACACCACAGAAATAAAAAATACTTTATCTATGGGCCGACACTCACACGAACGTATTTCCTTGAATTAAGGATTGTATTAATTTGTTATGATATGATACTCTGTTTCCATTTTAAGTTAAATGAAAGATTTTTTCGTCATTTTTTATGACGGAAATCGATTCAGAAGCCGATTCTGAACCAACTACTCGCAGGAATTGCGTTTATTCTGTTACACGTTGTATATGACGTATAACTCATTACCAAACTGGATCACTGAATTACCTCACAAATAATTTTGCGTAGTGTTAATTTTTTTATATCAAATTATACTACATACTTACCTACTTACGTAATTACGTATTACATACGTAATCAGTAATCTCTACTTAATATTATAATTGCGAAAATAACTCTGTCCGTAAGTTTATTATACAGACTTAGGGGATGTGGTTTAGACATGAAAGTATAATTTATAGGTCTTTTACCCCAATTTCATTTATAGATAGTTTAAACTTTAGAAGACAAAGGCTACTTTTTTCTCTGAAAAACAACTTTTCACGCTAGCGAAGCCGCAGTCAGAAGCCTATTTGCGAGACTGTTGTAACGAGAACCCACGGCTCCGGAACGAAAGGGCAACTGAAGGAACACGATGGGTTTTTAGTCAATAAAAGTTTGACCCTGTCTTCCGCGCCAACCTGGGGGCTTACTCTTCAAACTAATTTTAAATCCAATCTAAGGCCAATACGATTCCAATGTAAATTTTGCAGTCACGTGATTCGCTACTCTTGAAAACAATATTGTCAACATTGGATTAGGATTAGAATCGCACCGTGATTGTTTTGTTTCGCGTGAAGTTGGCAATGTTACGGGCCGCAGTAGTGTTGGTCGACTAATTACAATAAACCGGTAATAGGGTTTTAAAATGCTTTATCTTTTAAATAACAAGGCCAATAAATAAATATTATATAAATAGTTGTTTAATTGATTAATTGTAACGTAGTAAATTCATTTTGGCGTAAGATTATTAAAAAAAATCATAAAGTGAATCATGACTGGCTGCATGCGGTAGGATCGTTGCCTAATTGCCTTCAATACTAAAAAAAATAAGATGTCAAAGTTCTCAAATTTCAATAATAAATATTCATGTGCTTTTAGAAGTAAATAGCTTTATATAATACAATTCGACAAAGTGCAAGTTTGTCTAAAGCATTTAAAGTATACTGTGTTACGATACTGTGCGAGTTTGGTTGTTTGGTTCCTTTTGAGCAATTATTAGTACCTATTTCGTGAAGTTATCTAACTAATATTACAGTTTTATAAAAGTGGTAAGTAAATATACAATCATATTTTATTCATTAAAGTAACGTTTTACTAAAGAGAAGGCTTATGTTTTGTTTATGTAGTTATTTTCGTGGTTTAAGCGGCTATGTTAAATTAGCTTTATGTTTGGTACCCTTTGTAACAACATCAAGTAAATAAATATGTCCATGTGCCCAGCGAGGCCCTCCAGAATTTGGGTTTCAGAACAAATAATATATAGATGTGGATATGGGCTGTGGTGAAAAATACATATAGTATAAGAAAAACTTAAAATAGACAAAACAAACTTAGCCAAAAACTATTAACAAATAATTGTTGTTTGGCAAGTAACATAATTATGTACCGCATTGGTTCCTCATACAACTTGCTAAATTTGAAAAATAAACCAATTTTAGATCATTCAGCACGGCCCTCTATAGTTGTCTTTATCTTTTTAAATATGACATGTTTGTTTACAAAATTCGACTTCCTGAATTATGTATAGGAGTACATTCTTTCCAAATAAATTGCGATTCTGCTGTATTAGTACTTTAAAAGATTAATTAGATCAAAAATATCATATTATCGTTTGACTTGTTTTATCTAGTCTTGTGTTTTTGTTCCTGAATAAACTATTTATGGTACAGTAATTTCATAAAATTAATGTGTGTTTTTAGTATTGGGCTGAGAAGAAATGTGCTCTAAAGAAGCAGTATGCACAGCTCGCAGCTTCAATGGACAATGAGGCGCACTGCTGGTGGCACAGCAGACAACTTGCCGGCATTGTCTGCCTTAAAAAATATATTGGTGGTGGTGATGGGTGGACTGCAATTTGCAATAGGAGATTCAAGATTGGCTGGCAATCTATTTTCTCAATTGGTACATAATTATATGTATTTTAATTTAATTATACCTATATTTAATTTTATATAATAATAATCATTTCTTTGTTTCAGAGTAGACCTACTGAGTCATTCAGTTTTATAGAGGCAGAGGAGGAGCATTCACACATGTGTACTAGTCCAAGAAGACACAGAAATCCATTCTTTGAATATTCAAGTGTCCCCTTATCCCCAGCACGTCACACAATGATGCAATAACGGCACCACGATTTGATTTGATTTTTGTCATAATTTTATTACTAAGTAAATAAAAGTACATTTAAGCAGAATGAAACAATTCATTTATATTATTTATTCATTAACAATTAGGAGTTAAATGCATGCAATGCAAAAAACAAAGGGCTTAATATTTTCATAAATTTCCTCAAACAAATCCTTGCTCACTCTATAATTCGCTTTAAATTCGTCTTCATTAATTGAAAATCCTTTATCCGTATATCGCATTAGCCGACGCTTATTTCGTCTTTGTTTTAATTATTTTTATGCAAATTACGTATAACACTGTATACTACTGCTAATCGTGCCATATTAAACAGTTATTATTCTCTGAAAACCACTTAAAACGCAAAACAATTTCTAAAAAGTTTCACTTTTGCTATTGGAAAAATCACAATCAACAAACAATCCCAATTCAATACGGGTGCAATAGACAGCTGTCAAACTACACTCAAGAGTAGCGTTTACCGCACATCAATCCCGATCTCAATGTGATTCCGATCCCAATTAGTTCCTCATAATAGACAGTCAATTTGGCGCTAGTGTCGAACTCAAGAGTACGAAACGTCACAATTCCAATGTCGATCGGTCGACATTGAATTCAAGAGTAAGCCCCCAGAGCTGAAGGAACCATTTCAAGATTTTCCGTCCGAAAAACAAAACAAACTATAGTACTTAGTCCATACACTCGGAATTTTCCAACTGATTTTAGAATTTTTGCAGTCTCCTGAAATAACATAAGCTAAACTTTAGTACTGGTGGCGCTGGTGATCAACAATAGAAAAAGTTACTTTGTTAAAGTATATGGTGATATTTAGATGTATGTTTCATACATAACACGTTTTTCGCAGTATCTTTTATCATATGGCTGTATAGTTTGTAATCAGCACTAAAAACCACACAAGTTAATTGCATTAAAAGTAAAACGTGAAATGAAACCGACCCGAACATCGTCGGTAGGGAGAAAGGATATGCACGCAGGCGAAGATTTCCTAAGAACTTTTGTGACGGTCACCTCAGCCTTCTCAAACCACCAATCACCGCTAGCATGTCAATAATTAAATTTTTGCTAAATAAATACTTACTTTGTTGTAAGAAGTAAGCTGCAAACTGTTTGCATCTCCGGGGTCTTTGCGCAGACTGCGCTATTCCCTGCCAACATTTTTTATTAAAAATAGGTTCGCGTTTGACCACCATCTCACCTGATGGTAAGTGACGATGTGGTCGAAGATGGAGCACGCTTACCTAAAAGTAACCTATTCACTCTTGACTTAAAGACTCCTAGGTTATAGCGATCGGGAAACACAGACTCTGGCAGGGAATTCCACTCCTTAGCCGTACGCACAATGAAGGTATTCCCAAAACGTTTTGTGCGTATGTGTGGGATGTCCACCATGTAATTGCCACTAAAACTGCGCTCGCCGAATCCCTTCTTCTCCCTATTCTACACTATGCTGATGCAAGTCATCCAGATCTCACTGAAGTGTAGCTAGATAAGCTTGAGCGTCTCCAAAGTGTTTGTATCAGATTCATATTTGGTTTGCACAAATATGATAATGTTTCTGAATTTCGCATTAAACTCAAGTGGCTGCCTATGCGTCTTCGCCAGAATGCGTATATTTTATCATTACTGTACAATATTCTTTTTAATTCAACAATTCTCTTTTATCTCTAAGAACGTTTTAAGTTCCATGACACACATGCTAGAGTTGAGATCATCGGAAAATTTGAGACTTTCAATGCCTGCACATTCCACAAAAAAATTATGACTCATCGTTTACGGTGCAGGCTATTCGTTTATGGAATGCATTGCCGGTGTCAGTTAGACAAGCACAGTCACTTGCTGCTATTAAAAGCTCTGTTGTCAATCATTTTTTAACCGACTTCAAAAAAAAAGGAGGAGGTTCTCAATTCGTCTTGAACTTTTTTTTTATGTATGTTAAGTACTTGTTACCTCATTACTCGCAGATGGCTGGACCGATTTGGAAAATTCTTTTTGTGTTTGAAAGGGTATACTTTCTAGTTGGTCCCATTGTCGTCACGTTTGGATCTGATGATGGGATCATGGAGAAATCGAGGGAACTCTTCAAATATTATAGGCACACCTATAGCGTTTTGGATATATCTCATAGTACCTACCTTGTGCAGTTGCTCTCGAAAAGCACCATTTGAGGAAGTAGAACTGATGATGAAGACCCCAGATGGCCACCGAAACTACTCGATAATAAGTATTTCGTGGATTGCGATTAGATTACTTGAATATACAACGTGTAACCGAAACCCCATATCTATCCAAAAGGGCTGAAGACAACATCTGGTATGGAGTCTCTATGCATAGTTTCATCACAAAATAACTGACTCAAAGGATTGATACCAAATTATTGGTATCATATATTTCTTGAATACCAATCATAACAAACGTGTCACAGCCCTACGAGGGTCAATAACTTCCCACGTCACTTGCCAATAACACGATAATTCTTTTCGTTCTTCTTAATTTGAAAAATTCGGTCTCTGGTATCAGTGTATTGGAATTTGTAATAAGTTCTACACACGTAGACTTAGGATTACAAAACCCTTGCCATATCGTTTGTTATCATTCATCCAAAGAAGCCATGCACTTGGTATATATATAACCTTTAAATTACACGTTGTAGATGTTAAGCACTTTATGCTCGTCACAATGTATATGGTGAAGTAGAGCTGATGGTGATGTACCAGGAGAACTCCTCAAAAATGAACGGCTCTGCACCGGGAAAAGCAATATTTTGTAAAAGGTGATAAGTAGTTGACATTTTGGCTTTTGTAACTAGATAAATTACAAACCGACCCACTAAAAAGCGTGAAAAAATAACTTTTTTTGCAAAAAATAGAACCGACTTCCATATAAAAACACTACAAAGGCAAAAATAACTTTAATTTCGGAAGGCGGTGTCTTTAGTTTTTGCAAAAAAAGTTTTTTTTATACACTCCTATGACTATATACCTTGTATTTCTCTCCCTATGACGTTAAAATCTATCTATAGGTACTTATAATAAATCTGTAGAGAGGTCAATTCTGTACATGAAATATATTTCCAAAATAACTATCAGGGGGTGATTAAGGATCGATACTCATGCCAAAAATGCAATCAGTTAAATTTTTGTCTGTCTGTCTGTCTGTCTGTCTGTCTGTATAACCGTTATAGAAACAAAAACTACTCGACGGATTTTAACGAAACTTGGTACAATTATTTTTCATACTCCTGAGCGGGTTATAGTATACTTTTCATCACGCTACAATCAATAGGAGCAGAGCAGTGAAGGGAAATGTTGGGAAAACGGGAGAAGTTACTCCATTTTTTAAGCTTCCGTCGCGTGTGCAACCTTAATGGTTAAAGCTACACAAATCATTTCATGACGGAAATGTTCTCCTTAAAATTATATAAAAAATATCCCACGACAGCATATGTCTAACTTTTATGGTTGACTCACAATAACACGTGTAACTCCCGATAGCTTAGCAGTTCGAAGCTTTCTGATTATAATATTTGTCTACTCTTACGTTTATAACACTCTCAGTCACCCCTAATTGAAAAAGTTAACATTATTAACTATTCCATAAAAAAATTGGCCAAGTGCGAGTCAGACTCGCCCATGAAGGGTTCCGTAGTAACTATAATATAATAATATGCAAATTTATTTGACGAAAAAAACCTTACAAATTTCTTAAAACTAGCTTATTTACATTTTTTACAACTGCGCCAAATAAATTTGTTTTGAAAAAAAAAAAACTTATAAATTTCTTAAAACTGGCTTTTTTACATTTTTTACAACTGCGCCGAATAAATTTGTTTTTCATAGTGTTTGTATGAATTACAAAGTTATATTTGCGGTTTTAGAAAATATGCTGTATCTCAAAAACTGCTGAACTGATTTCGTTCAAACTAATTTTGGTTGAAAGTTTATATTAAGATCAACAGACGTATATTTTTTTTAGATTTTTCACTCCATTATTATAGAAGTTAGAGGTTGTGTCCGCCACACACACATTTTACCACTTTGGAAGCTTATATCTTTTAAACGATTGACTTTATGGAAAAGTGGTTTTAGAAACCCCGATGTCGTTTTTAAAGAACTGTCTATAGATACCACACATGCATCGATTTCATGAAAAAAAATATTTTCAGGTTTAGTTCCATGTATGGGGAGCCCCCCTTTATTTTAAATATTTTTTAATTTTTTTCTCAAAATCGGAAAGCGGTTCACAGAATACATCTACCTATCAAGTTTCACATGTATATTCCTAATAGTTTCGGAATAAAAATGCTGTGACAGACAGACGGACGGACAGACAGACAGACAGACAGACGGACAGACATGTCGAAACTATAAAGATTCCGTTTTTTGCCATTCGGCTACGAAACCGTAAAAAGAATCATATAAATCGATATAGAAACACCAAAGTTATACATGAAATACGCTTATAATAATAAGCCATCGCGCGTGAATACTGAATCATGCTATAAGGATTATTTTTGAGAATCGGTCGCCGCGCTCGACGCGTCTCGCGGTCGAAGCGTTCTCTAGGTACTTAAGCCTCATGTGAACGTGATCTAAACAATATTACCAATACATTAACTTACGCTGACGGAGTCGCGGGCACAGCTATATTGTATCATTACGCTAAGGCCAATAGGAGCGGAGCGCCAATGAAGAATGCTTCAAAATCGGGGTTAAATTTAACGTTAGCCCAAAGTAACTATTCCACGCGGACGAAGTCGCGGGCAAAAGCTAGTATATAATATTTATATTTACTTATTTATGTACCGTATTGTATTTATTATATGTATACGTATTTTATCTACTTTAAATTGATTTTGTGTATGTACATACATGAAGTACCGTGACTTTCCCCTCCCCTTTTTGTTTTATGTAGGTAAAGTAATAAAGTCCATCCAAAGGATATCTGAAAGATATCGCTATCAGCGATAAGACCGCATTAAAACCGTAAGTTAAACCATATATTGTGAATCAGGTGTGTTTAAATTATTGGTAGAATATTATATTCTATTAATATTATTAAAACATAAACTTATGGTGCTATAGAGGGAAGTAATAGCTACCTGTAGTTTGACACAAACTTACGGACCGTATCAGAAACAACACTAATAGCTAATGCTAGCCTCACTGCCGCTAGTTTAAAGTGGGAACGAGCTAGTCATATCTGCCGTATGACGGATGAACAATTGCATCGCGAAAGTTGGAATACCTCCCGTATTTGCCCTGCAGTGGGACAGCCCATAGGTCAGATCAAGTCATAGCCTTATGGCCGTCCACCAGTAGCGAAAGCTCCATACAACTCGATTCCTACCGGCTTCCCTTTTGAAATATGGCAAATATTAGTCTATTATTTTATATATGAATATATAAATAGTAATCTATTATTTGCAATTAAACAAATAATTATTTACGAAGTTACAAGGTTTCGAAGTCAGCCACAGGGCCACAGTTACTGGAATTAACGCATCACACTTGAGCAAGGTAAGCATTTTTTGGTCCGGCTTCCCTTTTATGAAAATTCACCCTTCGCCACTGCCGTCCACTGTCTCTTAAGATTTAGGTATACCCTAGTTTAGGAGACAGGGTAACATACATAAATTGTTAATTTAATTATAACTCTAAACGTGAGGACTTATTATTGGCTCTCTGACGACAATGTATTCCTCTTTTTGTGTTTTTATTAGCTGTAAGTCCTCCATAAACTAAATAAATAAATAAACACTTAACACCATGACATGTGACTTTGTACCTGTATCATAGAAACCAGTCTACATTTTTCTCCCTATCTGTATCTACTTTTTTTATCAATAAACGATTATTTATTTCATAGATTTTAATTTATGGGCCAGTTTAAACTGACTATGGAATTTAGTGAGCAGTGACCAATCTATGTAACTAATATAAACTACTAACTGACTTACTAGATAAACTTTTTGCTAGTTATTTATTATTATTTTTAACTTGAAAACAATTTGATTCTTACCGAATTTGCTGCATTGATCCTTATGAGGACAGAGACTTGCTAGATCCATTTCTATTGCAACTTTTACTGATTTATCATGCTGCCAAAAAATTATAACATAAGATATACGACACTGGCATTTTACCTGCGGCCGCCATTCTGGCATGACACTGAAGTTTAATCAGAGATGTAAAAAGGCCAAGTAAACCTTCTTTTACAACTTTAGTATAAAAACCTTCCTCGGCTTTATCGTGAGGCAATTAGTCTATCACGGAAGGCCACCGGTGGCCACAAAGGCGGTACATTTTGTGACGTTTCACTTTTGAGGGGTTAATACTGATATTAAAGTCATAATGAATGACCCTGGTCTGACACTACCTACATAACTGGCTTGACTTGGCCAAATCCAGATTTGGCCGTTATTAGTCGCCAAATATCAAAATTAGTCGGTTCAACTCACAGAAATCTTAATAAGGTTGTGTGGTAAAGAATATACGCGTAATATAGGTTTTATTTAACAAAATTCAACATAATTTATACAATGACACAATCAATGCTGACAACTCAGTTTCTTCTTTAAATATAATATTAATAGTTAATATATATCATTACATTATCCTGGGCTTATTATTATTGTACCTACGTAGTCCGCTAGATGAGCAGGCGGACGTCGTTCTCTTTCAGAACGACGCAGGACCATCTCATTCTGGGAATCTCGCTGGCCTTCTGTGTCACGCTCATCGCCAGCGACTGCATCGATGAACTCGTCGTCATCATTGGAATCCGCTTCATCCAGTTCTAAAGAACATTCCCCAGCAGGAGCTAGGTGTCGATTAGATACGACAACTTCTCTACCACTGCTCAAACGCACACGAGAATGTTGAGGATTACTTTCCAGAGTCTCTACTTCTTCAACCAATGGATAATATTTACTAGTTCGATTATGGTTTCGCATTAGTACTTTTCTTGGGATTATTAGCCATGTAGGCATCGACTGACCCGTTGAGGATCTCCTGGCGTGAGAAAACATCCGCTCATGAGGCGTACAGTTTGTAGCCGTGCAAAGAAGCGATCTTACAGAATGCAGAGCCTGAGTTAAAACTGACTCCCATTTAGTTATAGGTAGATCATGGCTTTTCAGAGCCAATTGTACTGTTCGCCAAATAATTCCGTTGTATCTCTCCGTTTGTCCATTACCCTGAGGGTTGTACGGTGTAGTGTAGCTCGTAGCAATGCCCTTCTGGTGAAAAAAATCTTTCATCTCTTTTGAAAGAAAAGAAGTGCCACGATCTGAGTGTACGTAAGTTGGCATTCCAAATATAGAAAATAAATAAGTCAGTTTATTAATTACCGTGTTTGTACTCAAGTCTGGGCATGGATACGCAAATGGGAATCGGGAATATTCATCCACAATCGTAAGGATATATCGATTGTTCCCAGTTCCATCTGAGGGAAGTGGACCTTTAAAATCTATCGATATTCTTTCAAACGGGGCCAACGCTTTTATTAGTTTTCCCATGTTTTGTTGAAAACGAGGCTTTACTTCTGCACATATGGAACAGTTTGCAGTAATACGTCTTATCTCTTCGGTGGAGTAAGGTAAATTTTTGCTTCGAACCCAATGGAGCATTCTTGTTACTCCAGGATGACACAAGGTTTTATACAGTTCTTTGAGTGCATTTTCTGAACTATGTAAAGAGGCTACTAATGGTGCATTGGCTCTTGATAAAGCATCAGCTGCTATATTTTCCTTTCCAGGGCGATAAACTATGTCAAAATTGTATTCAGAAAGTTCTAATCACCAACGTTGTATTTTGTCATTTTTAATTCTTGACGCATGCTGCTGATTGAACATGAATGCGACCGATTTTTGGTCAGTTATCAGTTTGAATTCTCGTCCGATGAGGAATTGTCTCCATTTTCGAAGACATTCGACTATAGCCGCGGCCTCCTTCTCTATGGCTGGGTGATTCCGATCACTACCGTGAAGGCTTCTCGAGAAAAATGCAACTGGTCTGCCTTCTTGTGACAGAGTTCCCGCGATAGCATAGTCTGAAGCGTCTGTTTCAACAACAAATTGTATGTTGTCGTCAATCGCGTTTACTGCGGATCTAGCTATCTCTTACTTTAGAGAGTTAAAAGCATTTACTGCCTCAGAATCGAGAGGGAATGTGCCTCGCAAGGGACTGAATTTTATGAGAGAATCTTGGCACATATTTAGAATAGTGAGCAAATAATCCCAATGCTCATCGGAGCGATGCCGAGTCTGAAGGCAGAGGCAGCTCTAATAGTGGACGTAGACGATCCGGGTCGGGTATAATTACTCCATTGTGTATAGTATATCCTAGAATACTTATCTCTTTCAATGAAAATTCACTCTTTTCAAGATTCAGTGTAAGGTTATACCGTTTGGCAATATCAAGAAAACGCTGCAGTTTTTGATCGTGGTCAGCTTGGGTAGTTCCACAGACTGTGATGTCATCCAAATACGCGTATACTCCTTTAAGTTGCTCTTTTGCGATTATATTATTGACAGTTCTTTGAAAAACCGCTACTCCATTGGTTATCCCGAAAGGTATTCTTCAGAATTGGTATAAATTACCTTCTGCTTCAAATGCTGTATAAGGTTTTTCTGTTTCAAGAATCGGAATCTGATGGTACGCACTTTTTAAGTCAATTTTGCTGTAGACACTATGTTTAGCTACTTTAGAGACTATCTGTTCAATACTTGGTAAAGGGTAAGCGTCTAGTTGCGTGTATCTATTTACTGTCTGAGAGTAGTCTATACACATCCTTTTTTTATGATTTTCATTTGCAGTTACGAGCACTTGTGCTCTCCATGGTGACGAGCTAGGTTCTATAATACCTTCAGCTAGTAATTTCTTTATTTCAGTACGAATAAACTGCATATCACTATCTGTAACAGCTATTGGCTTGCAGTCTGGTAAGAGATTCGGGAATAGACTGATTGGATCGACGTTAGCTTGAGATAGTGCACATAATATCAGTGGAGCTCCAGGTCCGCCGAAATGCATTTCTAATTTATTATGTTTCTTAAGAATATCATGGCCGATTATGACATCCGTACATAAGTTTTCCATTATTAATAAGTTAACTTGAAAACTATGACCTTGCAGATCGATATTGACGGAACACAGTGCATCTACCTTTGTTTTTAGATTTGAGGCTGCCATGCTGACATGTTGGTAGCATGAGCTCTTTTGTATATTGTATTGACAAACTAGTCGGCTGTCTATAAAACTAGCAGTACTCCCTGTATCAATCAATGCTCTGGCTACAAATAATCCGTTTATTTTAATCGGTATCATAGCTTTATCGAGATCAGTTGTAGCAGCCACGATACATGATAACAATTTCTGCGACTCTCCATTTCCCATGTGTTTGTTCGGTGGTTCATCTATAGCACTAGTAAAAGCACTCCGTTGTGGCGGCGCAGTCAATGCATTTTTGCACACTTTTGCAAAATGCCCTCTTTTTCCACATTTGAGGCAGGTTGTACCAGCAGCTGGACAATTTTGCCGTGCATGTCTCTTGTTTCCACAGATATAGCATAGTTCTTGGATGTGAGTTCTCTGATTGTCATTACGGACCGCATTGGCAAAGGTACTAATATTATGTTTCTGGTAATCATCACTGTGTATTTGCGCCATCTCTAGAGTGCGGGCCTGCTTGAATGCGTCGTCTAAAGTGAGTGTGCTATTTTCCAACAGTCTTTGACGTACTAAGGACGACGAAAGTCCGGATATAAAAGCGTCTCTAATAAAATCACTTTCGTTTAGTTCAGCTGTTACTTGTTTAAAATTGCATTCTTTTGAGAGCAGTTTCAAGGCTTGTAGATATTGGTCGATGGACTCACCTGGCTGTTGTGCTCGTTTTGCTAATTAGTGCCTGGAATATATTTCATTAGGTGGTTTCAAAAATAGTGCATCCAGTCTCATTATAGCAATATCGTAATCAGAGCAATCCTGTATGTGCATAAAAGTTGTAGAGGACAGATGATTAGTTAGTAATCGGTATTTAGTCGCTTTTGCAATAGTTTTCTCGTTAGTAGTTATAGCTGTCAGAAAATTTTCGAATGTGTTTTCCAATGTGTCCACTGAGGGGACAGATCTTGGCTTGAGGACGGGTCTCCGTCGAAACGTTCTGGTCGTAGATATTTTTCCATTTTGTTAAATAAATTGTGGTAAAGAATATACCCGTAATATAGGTTTTATTTAACAAAATTCAACATAATTTATACAATGACACAATCAATGCTGACAACTCAGTTTCTTCTTTAAATATGGCGTTCAATATTAACCAAGGAGTTAATATATATAATTACAAGTTGCCTTATTATTAAGATTTTTGTGGTTCAACTCCATGTCCGTAGCCAAAGTAGGAAGTGCCACACTTGATCCCGATCTCCAGCAGACCAGCTAGCTCTCGCGCAATTGTGCATGCGTTGGGAAACCACTATTAGACAGAGGTATGCCATTGAAGCCGTGGCAGGCCTTTGTGGGACATTTTGTTTCACACATAATTATCATCAACAACACATAATCGTCATCAATGACAATTATGTGTGATCAGGCTTGGTTGAAGTCAAAAGTAGAAAGATCTATCTTTCTACGCTTTTGACTCCAACCACGCCTAATGATGAGCGATAGATGAGGTCTGCTATGGCATGAGACCCCAGAAGATGCGTGTTCACTTCTGCATTAAAGGCTGACGGGTCATATATGTGAACACAGAAACCGGCAGTGAGTTCCACACTTAGGCTGTACGCACATTAAATGTGGAGGAGAAGCGCTTACTCTTCCACTCCACCCAGAGCGGGTCTGGGTGGAGTGGAAGAGAGTATGAGACTTTTACTGACTAATAACCTATCCTGTTCCTTCAATTGAGCTTACGTTACGGGGCCCCGGTATCACGTTAAAACATTCCCGCAACCCTGACAGCAGTCTGAGCTCTAGGCTGGATGGTTGAACAGAAGTTAAGGTCTGATTTCATAACGGTAACTGGTACAGATGTACATGCATTAATAAACTAAGACCCACTGTTAGTTGTATTTTTTTCTTATGCCATTCCAGTAGCCCAAACACGGCTACGATTATTTTGTTTTAAAAATATATGGGTGAATATTATAGGTACATCTGATTAAGATTACACAGCTCAGTGAAAACAAATAATCGCAACAATCACGTATTTTATGCTCTTGAAGAGTTCCATTGCCTGCCTCCGAAGCGAAACTTTCAGGTGTTGTTACTTCTATCATCAGCTCTGCAGCACGAAATGATGACTGTCATACGCAAATATCTACATTGCTTTTGGTTTAGATAATATACATATTATGTAAAACGTTGTAGCTGCCCTTAAAGTCGAGGGTTTCCCTTGATTTCCCTGGGGTACCTGTAATAATAGTCAAAACCTATATTGTAGGTTTTAATTAGCAAAACGTAGTATTGTTGAAAATGACAATACATTCATATGACAAATGATTACATATGACAAAGTAAAAGTATCTATGGTCACAGAAGAATAAAGCGGTAAAAAGGTTCACCACATTCACCCCGGCCAGATAATAATAATTCCACAACTTTTTTTTTTTTTTTTTTTCTCACACAACGCCATCTAGTCCCAAACTAAGCAGAGCTTGTGGTATGGGTACTAGACAACTGATAAACATACATATATATTTCTAAATACATACATATTATAGATAAATTACACCCAGACAAAGAACAAATGACCGTGCTCATCACACAAACATTTGTCCTAGGTGGGAATCGAACCCACGACCTTGCGCACAGCAGTCAGGGCCACTGACCACTATACCAACGGGCCTGTCAATGACATCAAGATGATGAAAATCAAGATGTAATCGAGTAAAAATTTTGGCGGATTCCGTGATCTGGCCGACCTCCGGAGTGGCTCCGAAGCTGGGAGCTCGATCCCGTCCGAGCTCAATTGTTCCGGTTCCGGTGTCCCTTGCAAATCCTCCAATGGTGGCGGTGACGAGAGAGAGTCCGGTGTTGAGTATGTTGTTGGCGAAGAAGGTGAAGTTGTTGGAGGAGAACAAGATGGTGATGGCGACTGCGATCTTTGGGGTTCGGCGTCCACAAATTCTTTAATTGTGGGAATATCTTCTCGGTTGCCTCCCAAAGGTGCTAAATGACGGTTGGATACAGTAGTCTCGCGACCATCCATCGTTCGAACATACGAATAAGTGGGGTTAGTCTCCAGTACCTCCACCTCCTCGGCTAGTGGTTGATATTTTGTTTGCCGGTCAAAGCGTTACATAAGTATTCTGTTTGAGCCAGATAGCCATGTGGGAATAGAATCTCCATTCGGCGATTTCCGAGAGTGGCGGAACATCCTTTCATGCGGCGTACAATTTGTACTAGTACAAAGAAGCGAGCGAATGGAGTGTAATGCTTGCGGTAGGACATCCTCCCAGTTCTCTATTGACAGATTCTTGGTTTTCAATGCTAACTGTACAGTTTTCCAGAGCGTAGAATTGAGCCTTTCAGCTTGGCCATTACCTTGAGGGTTGTATGGCGTTGTACGACTCGTAGCTATTTGCCTGGAGTGTAGAAAATCTTTTACATCAGCCGATAGAAATGATGTCCCTCGGTCCGAGTGCACGTAGGCCCGGCATGCCGAACATATTAAAAATGCTGTCTAAATGCTTGATTACAGTCTTTGCGCTTATATCTGAGCACGGAAAGGTGAACGGAAAGCGGGAGTACTCATCGATTATTGTTAAAATGAATCTGTTACTCGATTTAGATGGTACTGGTCCCTTAAAATCCATGCTTAGTCGTTCAAAAGGCGCTATCGCTTTAATAAGTTTATTTTGCGGATCAGCTTTAATGAATCTAGGCTTAACCTCCGAACAGATGCGACAGTCTTTCGTCATACTCTTTATCTCTTCAATCGAATAGGCTAAGTTTTTGGAACGCACCCAATGTGCCATTCGGGTTACACCCGGGTGACAAAGGACTTCGTGAAGTGATCGTAACTTTGCAGGTGTTTCGACCATGGCGCAAACACGGGAGACGGCGTCCGCTACATGGTTTTGCGTGCCAGGCCTATATACGATGTCGTATTTATATGGAGATAGTTCCAATCGCCAACGGTGTATTTTCTCGTTTTTTATTTTACTGGTATGCTTAGCATTAAACATGAAAGAGACGGATCGCTGGTCAGTGACGAGCAGAAATGATTTCCCTATAAGAAAATGCCGCCACTTCTTCAAGGACTCTACGATTGCATATGCTTCTTTTTCAATAGCTGAATGATTCTGTTCACTTCGATTAAGTGTTCTCGAATAGAACGCTACAGGCCTGCCCGCCTGCGAAAGGGTTGCCGCAATTGAGTGCTCCGAGGCATCAGTTTCTACAGTAAATGGCATATTATTGTCAATGGCGTGAACACAAGACTTGATTATGGCTTTCTTAAGTTCTTGGAAATCTTTAATCAAATTGTCACTCAGCGGAAATGTCTTGGTCTTTGATAGTTCATGTACCTTTTCGGAGAAGTTTGGTATCCACTTAGAGTAATGAACGAACATACCCAGGGCTCTTCGCAAGCTGGGCAAGTCTTGAGGTGGAGGTAAGTTTAGAAGAGGTTCTAGTCTATCATTGTCAGGTTTGATGATATTATTGGCGATCGTGTAACCAAGTATGTTGATAGAAGTTTGTTTGAATATGGATTTTGCTTCATTCAGGGTTAGACTGTACTTCTTAGCTGCTGCAAGAAAATTTTGCAGATTATAGTCGTGCTCTTCTGGTGTTTTGCCGCAAATTGTGATATCATCAAGATATACGAATGTGCCTTTCAATTTTTCCGTTCGAATAAGCCAATCAATAGTTCTCTGGAAGCTGGAAACTCCATTGGTTACTCCAAAAGGTATACGTCGGAACTGGTATAGATTTCCAGCTGCTTCAAACGCAGTGTATGGTATCTCCTCTGGCAAAATAGGGACTTGATGATAGGCACTTTTTAAATCTATGGCGCTAAATACAGAGTATTTCGCCACTTTTGATATCAGTTCCTCTATATTGGGGAGTGGATAGGCGTCCAGTTCTGTGAATCGATTTATAGTTCTGGAGTAATCGATTACAAGGCGTTTCCGGTGATTCGCATTCTTAGTGATCAGTACCTGCGCTCGCCATGGTGACTGGCTCTCTTCAATGACACCTTCTTGTAAGAGATTCTTCACTTCCTCTTCAATAAAACATTGGTCATCATCACTGTATCTTCGAGACTTAATAGCAATCGGTTTGCATTCGGGAGATAGGTTGGCGAATAAAGGCACAGCAGGGACAGATGCTTCGGCTATTTTGCACACGACGAGAGGCTCTTTCGGACCACCAAATGCGAATTTTAGTGAGGAATGCTTCTGTAATACGTCGTGTCCTATAATCATATCTGAACATAAATTGTCGATCACAAGCAGTTGAACGTTCTCATATGTATGTTTACCCAAGGTAAGCGTGAGGCAAGTTTCCCCTTTGACTGATGATGTATGATTAAGAGAAGCCATAGATATTGTCTGCTGGCTTGGTTTTACCTTCAGGGAAACCAGTTTAGAAAATTCGAAATTAATTAAACTTTTAGAACTGCCTGTATCTAGTAGTGCTTCAGCTCTAATGCCTTTGATATATGCAGGGACAATAGCTTTGTGTAAGGACGACGGTGATGCAGCAATGATGCAAGCGGTGACGTTTTCCTGGTCAGACGTGGCAGCGCTAGTTTGGTTCTTATTGCGACAGACTTTTGCGAGATGCCCTTTCTTGTTACAAATTTGACACGTCACATTGAAGGCGGGGCATGTCTTGCGCTGATGCACCCGTCCTCCACAGTAGAAACATTTGCGATTCGAGTAATTATTCTGGAAGGCTGGCGTGGCTGCAGAGGCACTTGCATTTCCACTGGGCATAGGTGTATTCCGTACATTAGTGTTATCAGAGATGTTTTCTATAGCCGCGTTCATAGGTATGTTGTTATAATGTAGCGTATTAACTTCTGCCATCTCTAAGGAACGCGCCTGGTTATGTGCTTCGTCCAAAGTTAAGCAAAGGTTTTCGAGGAGTCTCTCTCTTATTTTTGTCGAGGAGATACCAGCTATGAAAGCGTCGCGAATGTTGTCATCCCGGTTGGTCTTACTATCGACAGCCGTGAAGTTACAATCTTTGAACAGCTCTTTCAAGGCTTGGATGTATGTGTCGATAGTCTCGTGGCTATTTTGTTTCCGGGTGGCGAGAGCGTAGCGTGCATACAGGATGTTATTTGGTTTTACATAAAGTTTGTTTAAGAGGTTCAATGCCTCTTCGTATGTTTCACACTCGCTTATGTAGGTATACACATTCGGAGACACGTGATTAATTAGTATGGTAAGCTTGACCTTATCAGTAGTAGTTTCCGAGTCCTGCACCGCAAGGAAGTTAATGAAAGTTTTCTTCCAGTGAGCCCATTCCGCGGCCGCCGTGCTTAGGGACGGTTCTCCATCGAACCGCTCCGGTCGTAGATATTTGTCCAAGGGATCTTAGTCGTTTCGTTTGCTAATTAAATTGTAATAATAGTCAACACCTATATTGGAGGTTTTAATTAGCAAAACGTAGCATTGTTGAAAATGACAATACATTCATATGACAAATGATTACATATGACAAAGTAAAAGTATCTATGGTCACAGAAGAATAAAGTGGTAAAAAGGTTCACCACAGTTCCATAATCAGATCCCGACTTATCCCTTCCATCATTAGCTCAGCTACATGAGAAGATAATTACGGGGCACAAATATCTGAATCGCGTTAGAAAGTATAAAAAAAAACAATTCATGTGCCTATAAAATTTGAGGGTTTCCTTAGTTTTTGCCGTGATCCTAACATCAGATTTTGACTTGTTGACAATAGAACCACACCAAGAGTATAAGGCTTACGACTACCAAAAAAGAATTTTGAAAATTGGTCTACAATTGGAGGAGAAATCGGTACACATACATTAAATCAGAAAATCATTTACGTAAAATATACGCATTATTATGAATAACTCAAAAACTATCCACTCATCAGATCTCGATGAAATTCAAGTGTGGGACATACAAGAAGTACCAGTTTTCGAACAAAAAAAATTGGCTGGTAGCAAATAGGTACCGTACCCCTGTTAGCTACACCTTTTAGGGTCAATTTCCACTGAAAGAACAGCGACGCGCAGCGTCTTTAAGAACAGCAGAGCCGCGAGAGTAGGGCGTCCAATCCCGCAGCCTGAATTCAATCTCGGTATTTGCGGGACTACGAATTTTCAATCCCGCGGGATCTCGGTATTTGTGGGATCCCGCACATTGAAAATATTCACATTTATATAAGGCAAATAAAACAATGAATTAATCAACTAACTCCACGTTTATTTACGTATTACTATTAGTATGAGATCAATCAAACTACATCGTTTATTTATCACAAAAAAAAATAGTGAATTAATCTACTAACTCCACATTTATTCCAGTATTACTACTAGTATGAGATTGTAGTAAAGAATATACCCGTAATATAGGTTTTATTTAACAAAATTCAACATAATTTATACAATGACACAATCAATGCTGACAACTCAGTTTCTTCTTTAATTATGGCGTTCAATACCACCAAGGAGCACCAAGGAGTTAATATATATCATTACATTCTCCTGGGCTTATTATTATTGTACGTAGTCCGCTAGATGAGCAGGCGGACGTCGTTCTCTTTCAGAACGACGCAAAACCATCTCATTCTGGGAATCTCGCTGGCCTTCTGTGTCACGCTCATCGCCAGCGACTGCATCGATGAACTCGTCGTCATCATTGGAATCCGCTTCATCCAGTTCTAAAGAACATTCCCCAGCAGGAGCTAGGTGTCGATTAGATACGACAACTTCTCTACCAATGCTCAAACGCACACGAGAATGTTGAGGATTACTTTCCAGAGTCTCTACTTCTTCAACCAATGGATAATATTTACTAGTTCGATTATGGTTTCGCATTAGTACTTTTCCTGGGATTTTTAGCCATGTAGGCATCGACTGACCCGTTGAGGATCTCCTGGCGTGAGAAAACATCCGCTCATGAGGCGTACAGTTTGTAGCCGTGCAAAGAAGCGATCTTACAGAATGCAGAGCCTGAGTTAAAACTGACTCCCATTTAGTTATAGGTAGATCATGGCTTTTCAGAGCCAATTGTACTGTTCGCCAAATAATTCCGTTGTATCTCTCCCTTTGTCCATTACCCTGAGGGTTGTACGGTGTAGTGTAGCTCGTAGCAATGCCCTTCTGGTGAAAAAAATCTTTCATCTCTTTTGAAAGAAAAGAAGTGCCACGATCTGAGTGTACGTAAGTTGAATGGTATAGGTTTTATTTAACAAAATTCAACATAATTTATACAATGACACAATCAATGCTGACAACTCAGTTTCTTCTTTAAATATGGCGTTCAATATTAACCAAGGAGTTAATATAATATCATTACAGAGATCAATCAAATTACACCGTTTTTTCTTCACAAAAACAGTAACAAATACTGATTAAAAAACTTTACTGATATTTTAGGCTACATACTTAGGCTACCACTGACTGAAATTCGGCTATATTAGGCTACATAAGCGTGAAAAACGGGCGACATCGGCCCCCGCGTTATTTGCAACACTGCCGGCGGCCGCCAGTCACCGCGCGATCGCGCTCGCGAGAGGTCATATGCATGCTTTTTTTCAGTCCCGCATATCCCGCGGATCCCGCATCACGCGGGATTGGAAAATGATGCGGGATCCCGCAATACCGAGATCTCGGTATTCCGGGATTGGACGCCCTACGCGAGAGGCAGCGCGGCGCCGTACTTCCCCTCTTTTGCCTTCAAATGACTGAACATTTTAATCACGTAAATAAGATTTAAAATGATTCGTAATATTTTGTCTCAAAAGCCGCAGCTTTTCAACCGACGACAAAAAGAGGAGGTTATCAATTCGACGCGTATATATATATTTTTTTTTTTAATGTATGATCATCGATTACTCGAAGACGGCTGAACCGATTTGGAAATTTCTTTTTTTGATTGAAAGGGTATACTTCGATATTGGTCCCATTTTCATAAACGTCAGGATCTGATGATGGGATCCTGGAGAAATCGAGGGAACTCTTCAAATATTATAGGCACATCTATGTCGTTTTGGGTATTTATTATAGTAACTTGTGCAGTTGCTCTCAAAAAGTACCATTTGAGGAAGTGGAACTGATGATGAAGACCACAGATGGCCGCCGAAACTACTCAATAATAAGTATTGAGTGGATTGCGATTCGATTACTTGAATATGGATGTTTCGCACTTTCCCTGACTGGTCTCGAATGGGTTGCTACATACTCCCCCTCCAGTTCTGGAGAACGCCCTCGCTCCTGGACTGGTACACTATTAACCTCAGCATTAGCTGGACGTCCGCGTTTCCTTTTAAGATTAACGGGTTTTGGTAAGGAGTCATAGCTGCCTCGGTATCGCGTGAGGTCTTCGGAATGGTATTTACCTAAATCTACATTTGGTTGTTCTGTGCTCGCGATGGTGTACGTCGTTGGGCTTACCTTTTTCATGATCTGGTAGGGGCCATCGCGGCGCGGCAAGAACTTGGAAGTAAGGTCTTTTGATCCTTTACTCAGCAAATGTGATTTCAACATGACTAAATCACCTACCTCGAATGAGTCAGATGGTCGGCGGGAAACGTCGGCATACTGCTTTGTCTTGTCCTGTTGGATCTCGACGCGTTCTCGAACATCTGACAGTGAATGTAGAAAGTTTTCAAGGTAAGGGGTAACTTGAGGGACAAAATTCTCTTTGGCTCTGATTGTGCGAAGATCGTGAACGACTTCTGTGGGTGACCGCATCTCTCTACCAAAGGTCAAATAAGCCGGTGACTTGCCTGTTGTGCGACATTTTACACTATTGAGAGCAAAACGGATGACTGGTAACTTCTTTGGCCAGAATGTGTGGTCGTCTTCCACGAGATGGGCTAGCATTGCCTTCAGATCGCGGTTTTTGCGCTCAGCAGGATTAGCTTGTGGATGATACAACGGGACAAAATTTTGTTTGATGTCTAGAACTGACATACACTCTCGCATTACTGCGGAAACAAACTGAACACCATTGTCCGAAATAATCCTACGAGGTAAACCGAACCTCATGAAATATTCTTCAATGAGAGCATGGGCACAGGCCTCTGCTGTTGCTTTTTTTAGAGCAAATAGCTCCGTCCATCGGGTAGCAGTGTCTTCAATGAGAAAAATCCAACGCTCCCCCTGGTCTCCTTCCGGGAGTGGGCCGAAAAGGTTCATGGCCAGGACTTCGTTTCGCTGGCTCATGACTGGAGTCTGGAGCAGGCCTGGTGGTTTGGTATTGTTGGCTTTATAGCGCTGGCAGTGGATGCAGGCTAAGACATAATCGGTGATTATTCTCCGCATCCCTATGAAATAATATAGCTGAGCTTCCTGATTGCCATCGCCCTGCATTAAAACTGCGCCTAAGGCGTAGTTACTTGCGTCAGTTCGCAGAATGAAGGGGCGACTGAAATGCTTGGGTCTGCTGCATGCCCCAAGACCAGACTTGACTTTTCCTGGTCAAGCGAGTCAATGGTTCGGCAACTTTTGAGAAGTTGGGAATAAATTTTCTGAACCATGAACATGTTTGCAAAAAGGTTCTCAGGTGCTTTAGGTTACCTGGTACCTTCATCTCGAGGACAGCGCTCACCTTCTCTGGGTCGGTGGAAACACCTTCTTGTGTTATAACGTGACCGAGGTATTTAACGCTTTCATGAGCAAAAGCGCACTTCTCCCTATTTACGTGGAGGTTAAACTCAGCCAAACGTTTAAAAACTGCCTCGAGGTCTTGCAGATGCTGTTGGTATCCCTGAGATATTATCAACAGATCATCGTAATACGCTATTAAAGTTACATTTTGTAAAGCAGAGCAGGATCGGAGACGATCGATAAGACGCTGAAAAGTGGCTGGCGCGTTGCGGAGACCGAACGGCATTCTTTTAAAACGGTAAGTGCCAAGAGGACAGACAAAAGCTGTTTTGTCTCTGTCGGCTTCCCTGACCATCACCTGCCAATATGAAGATCGAAGGTCTAATGTACTCATGTAGCAGTCTCGTTTTGTGTTCTGAAGTAACTCGTCGATGCGTGGCATCGGATATGTGTCAGCTTTGGTGACTGCATTCAAACGCCTGTAGTCGACGCAGAAGGGAATACCTCCATGGGACTTCGGCACCATCAGCGCCGGTGAACACCAAGCTGATTCACACTCTTCTATAATGTCATCTTGTAACCTAAAATCTTACCTATTTCAGTTTTCATGAACTCCTTCTTCGAAGGGTTAAGCCGGTAAGGAGGAACAGCAATTGGAGGATGCTCACCTGTATCAATGCGATGCTCTGCATATGGTGTTGGACCTCCCCCTGCTTTAAAGACGTGTACGTGCCTGGTAAGGACGGCAGCAAGCGCTTGTCGCTCAGCTGGTTTAAGGTGAGTACCTTCATCATCCCTGAGTATATCTGTGGAGGCGCAGGCTACGTCACGCGAGGTAGGTTCAAAGCACAAGGTATATTTTACTGTAATAAGGTTACTGAAATACCAGACTTCCTTGCAAAAATCTATAACTACTCCCGCGGCGGTTATAAAATCAATACCTAACAACGTCTCGTTTTCTATCGAGTCCAGAAAAATTAAGAAAGGAATTGTGATAACTACTTTTTCTAAGCACACCTCTAACATGGTGGTAAGTACATTCATCGTACGGACTACATCGTCAGCAAGTTTAACTTCGCGTGTCGAAGAGCTGAGAGGGTGACCTTGACGTAGAAGGAGAGTATATAGCGTATAACCCGCAATGCAATGTTTGGCGGCGGTATCTATCAACGCGGTACCGGAAAACCCTAAAATTGAAATATTAAAAATCGGTCGTAAGTCGCGACCAATAGGGGGTCCCGTACGATCATTATACAAACATACATCGGTTAAACATAAATACGCATTATCCTTTATATTACTACAAAATAATTGACCATTCTCCTTTACATCATTATTACAAAAATGTACATTCTCCTTTACATTGATATTACATAAATGTGCATTCTCCTTTATATTATTTAGGTTATCATTACAATTATTTAAATTGTCGAACACATTTTGAGAATTATTATTACAATTATCACACACAACATCATATTATAAGTCAAAGGTTTTGGGAGAATATTAGCTCTTTGCTTATTTAAAATATTGCACACATTTTCTTGTGGAATTAGATTGTTTTTAACATGGCGACCCGAAATACGACAAGACACAACACCGTTATCACTATTATTATCACAAGAGTCAGAAGTACGAGATTGAACTGAATAGAACGATTTAATATTATTGTCAGTCTCACCTGGCTGTCGCACTTGCAACTTACGACAATTGACTTTGACGTGTCCGAATTTCTTACAATACTCGCAGATGGGCCGTCGCTTATTCCCGGAGTCCTGTAATGGTGCAGGCGGCGCGGGCGGCGCAGGCGGGGCGGGTGCGGCTAGCGCGGCCCGAGGAGGCGCGTACTGCGGCGCGGCGCCGGGGGAACCGGCGAGGCGAGGTCCGTAGGCATGCGAGCGTTTTGGCGGGAAAACGCGTGTGTTATCACCAGTGATCGGAGTAGGTAGATTGAAATGGGGTCATTGATCCGAAACGTATATATTAATATGGACATTCCTCCGGAATTGGTGGATTATTAAAAAAAAAACCGGAACTTATGTAGGAATTTTATTCTGCCAGAGTGGAAGGAGTCATTTGATGATTTGCCATCCTCAAAAAAAAGGTAGGAATTGTAATAAAATGAGCAATATTATTCTTTATTTTCTTCATATTTTTTTTAACGGCACACAGTCACGATTTGAAAAAACCCAACGACCAATCAGAACAAAGGATCATGGGTGGTACAATAACCGGTTATCAGAACAATGCGTACGCCCGCCGACGACATGCCAGGTAGCTCACTCGTTTACTTCGGTTCGTAGAGTGCGCATCTTTGTTTGTTACTGTGTTGTGAAAACGTTACTTGACCCTGGCTTGTGTACATACTGACTTCTGGAATCTGCTCTAAACCACGATTTGGCTCGAATATACGGACTCAGATTTTTCACTATTGAATTGGATCTACATATTTAAACCAAGCTTTGGTAAGTAATATTTTACTAGTTACAAGGAGTATAAAGCATGTTTGGATGTACTATAAGAATATTTTTAGTATTGTGTTTGTTCGCTTAACCTGCTGAACATACCATGAGTCTTAATATTGTTATATCTTTAATAGAGTATGAACCAGTGAGCTTAGTGCGAAACAAAATTATGATATTCTAGTAATGTAGTCGCAATTCAGCTAACTCCACTATTAACCGACATTTTACTGGAATCCGTATATAATTTGAATGCCCTGTGTGCTGTGTCCTCTTGCAATGTATTGGTAAAATAAATTACTATAGGCCTTATCTACTTCTCTACAAAATATTCTGCGTAACAAGCCCTTTAATTTGATACCCATATTGATGGGATTGAAAAAAAACTAAGTTGTCCGCCATCTTGTAGCGGCAGCCATTTTGGATTGACAATAATATTGAATATACATAATTGTATTGTCACCAGAATCAAAGGCGAATACCAAATTTTAGATCAATCGGTTGACAGGAAGAGGGTGAAATTTCAATGACTAAATTTGATCCACGAAAAATAAAACAAACGGAGTAAGCTAAATAAACTAAATAAAATGTATTTTTTTCATGTCTTTGTTTTAGGTGATATATACGAGGTTCCATCTCTACAACAGAGTTCAGATATGGCAAACGTCAAGGCTGAAACTGTAGAAAAATGGATATCCGGTCATCCCGAACTACTTTACGATCACGCTAGTGGTACAATATACTGTTCAAAATGTGAAAGCCATTTGAAAACCATTAATAAAGGAAACGTTAAAAGACATATCGAAGGAGCAGTACACCAGGGAAAGTTTGAGCGGCCCGAAGAGGAATTTTATTTCGATCTTATAAAATTTCTCATTTTGTGCAATATTCCGTGGTCTCAGATGAAAAATACTACTTTTCAAGATTTCTTTAAAAAATATATGTGTAGTACCTGTTGTTGTACGTGTACTAATCGTACTCTGCCAGATGAATCACAGTTACGGAAAGTTTACTTGGACAAGTTTTTTAAGAATAAAATCAATTCGATTCGGCAAAATTATAAAAATGAGAAACTATGGATATCATTAGATGAAACGACAGACTTTTTAGGTCACTATATAGTCCATTTTTTAATAAAACCATTACATCCTAGCAATTTGACTAGACCTTATTTGGTAGCATGTAAAATGCTAACTGTAGTTAATGGACAAACAATGACGCAATTTGTGTTAGAATGTTTGGAAAACTTTTGGGAAGATTCTTTTGAATCGAAGGTAGGTAACATTCTTGTCCTCTGCACTGATAGCGTTGCATATATGCTGTCTGCAGGACGAAATTTAAAACAATACTTACCTGAAATGAAGCACGTAACATGTTTGGCGCACTCTCTTCATCGCGTATCTGAGCAAATTAGGTTAGAATATCACGATGTTAACATTTTAATAGCAAATGTTAAAAAGGTATTTTTGAAAGCCCCAAGTAGAGTCAAAATTTTAAAAGAAAAATATCCAGATTTGCCGCTACCTCCCCAACCAGTTGTTACAAGATGGGGCACTTGGTTAGAGGCAGCTTTTTATTACGCTCAAAACTTTGAAAAAATAAAAGAAGTATTATCTTGTTTAAGCAGCTCTGATGCAGTATCTATTCGAGAGGCAAAAAATATTATAGAAAAAGAAAATTTAAAAGAAGATTTAAATTACATTAAAGACAATTATTTTATAATTCATTTGTCTTTAAAAGAATTGCAAAAGCATAATTTATCGTTGACAGATTCACTTTTAGCATTTGACAACGTCAGAGATGCTATAAATCAGTGCAATTCAGAAAATATAAAAAATAAAATAGAATGTGTTATGGAACGAAACCCAGATTTAGACACACTTAGAGAATATAGTGAGGCCATTGAAAAAAATGAAGCACATAATTTAATACCTTTTTTTAAAATTTGCTCCTTTGACATCGTCAGATGTAGAACGGTCTTTTTCCATTTATAAATGGATTTTAGATGTTAAAAGAAATAGGTTGAAAATTGAAAATATAGAGAAACTCATAGTTATATATTTTAATTGTAAAGATCAGGATTACCAGGATGCTGACATTGTAATCGATGAAGATTAAAAATGTGAATAAATGTAAAATGTACATATTTAACGATAAACAATGTTGATTTTTATCTTTTTTCTTTATTCTACCCCTTTTTTTTTGGTCCTAAAATCTGACTAAAATCAACCTGTTCCTTCGTATGCCCTTTACGTTTCAGAGTCGTGGTGCATCCTTAGAACAGTCTCACGACCCCAGCAGGCATTGGCCCTTTATGGGGCCCCGTCATTTATTCTACCCTTAATGCAAATTACCATGACCACTATGAAAATATTTAAATTTAAGTGCAACAATTTATGTCTATCTATAAAAGTTCTAGCCATAAAAGGCTAAAAATAAAAAAATAAAAATTAAAGCTTCGATCGGAATTAGATTGTTTTTATTATTCAACAGATAAATAATGAATTAATTTAGTTTTTATACCTTCCTTTAAATTTTGAATTGAGTAGGAATAATATCACTACCAACATTAACAATGTTTAATTGAATCCGGAAATACCGGAATTACTTTCCGGGAAAATGGCTTATCCATGTTATTCTTTCTGTGTGCATTTATGATACAAGTACCAAAAATCAATCTACCTACTCCGATCACTGGTTATCACTATCACGGCCGGCGGCACTATCACGCGCGGCTGTGCACGTTGTCGAAGTTGTTGGCGTTTCTGTTCGCAGTTCACTCGTCGTAGGTGTCACGAGATTAGTCTCATGGAAAGAGTCTTCAACGTTTCGTGCGAGACGAAGTAATTCAAAGAAGTTATGGCACTCTTCTCTACGTATTCTTTGTCTGATTCTACTATGCAGGAGTCCGTAGGTCATATCTATTTGTGCGGACTCTGTTACGTCACCCTTAGGCAGACGTGCAAAAAGGGCGCGAATACGTGCGACGAATATGTCGGTGTTTTCTTTGTCTTGCGGCGTCGCAAATATTTCCAGGTAAATACGATGAGGCGGCCGGCGATCACCATAGGCACATAATAAGTTATGTTTAGCTTCTTCCCATGACGACACTGAATATTTTATGCCTTGCCACCACGTGGCAGCTTCGTCTTTGAAGAGATATGCCAAACCGCGTAATATATTTGAGTCCGATACCTGGGCACAGTCACTATATGCCTCTATAGCGTCAATAAACGCCTCGACTGACTCCTTCGGTCGGCCGGAAAAGGTTGCTTTGCAGCGGGCTAGGGTATTGTTTCCTAGAAGCGCGAGTGATTCCGGGGTGGATGCATTCACAGGCGACACCGAGTTGAACAGCTCCCTGAAGGCTTCTGTTTGAGAGCGTTGCAGAGAAGCGATTATGGCCGCGACGTGCTCACTGGAGAACGTTGCGTTTGCGTCGGGGCGCGGTGAAGAAAACGTGTCCTCGCCATCTTGGTTAGCGGTCGACACGGGCGGCGTGTCTGATCTCGAGAGGCCGGGGAATGCTTCGTTTGCATCTTCTCTCCGAGTCAAACTGGCCGCTCTGCTCCTGGTCACTGGCATTTTAACTCGTCACTGCAAAACGTTTATCGAGTAGACACTGTCTATGCACTATATTTTGCACGAAAACACACGTGAGGCGTCATAAATTTGGGAAAGTACCTACGCTATTGTGACACGAAAAAACTCGTTGAGCGTCACCTAAATGAGGTTTTTGCACTCTACTGTCACATGGAAAGGCACTACTTATGACGAAAGACTATTGTACACGAAAAAACACTTTGGGCGCCACATATGAGGGGAGGTCTCAGGGTAACGGGAATGATGAACACTGTCTCATATGATTATCGTTTACTTGGTTAAAACACGTTCACAAACATGGGATTCGGACTTAGTTTTTCGTATACAATAAGATCACAAATAAACACATTAGGCACCACATATGAGGAATGAAAGTACACGTTGGTATGTGAGCACGTGGTTTCGGATAGGTAATTCTTACGTACGAGTCTACAACTTGCGCGCGGGCGGCGGACTGGCGCCTCGCGCGCCCCGCTCGTGAAGCGAGCAGTGCGAGAGAAAGAGAAAGACATAGCTACGATATACTCGCACTTATTCGGTGTACCGTAGTGGCACGCGGTTACGGGATTCCTTGACTGGTCTCGAATGGGTTGCTACAGAGTGAAATAAAAACTTTTTACCAAAAAATTAAACCGACTCCCAAAAAACACTGTAAAGTGAAAAATAACTTTAATTTCGGAAGTCGGTGCCAAAAACGAAAATACAAAACTAAAGACACCGACTACCGAAATTAAAGTTATTTTTCACTTTACAGTGTTTTTTGGGAGTCGGTTTAATTTTTTGGTAAAAAGTTTTTCAGTGTCAAATTGACCTTTAGGAAAAAGATATGATATTTATAAATGTGTCGCTTAACTTCAAACTCGGATAAATCCACTCTAGCCTCTTAGGAGATATTTACAAAAAAGTGATAATGTCTTAATTTCATGAATTAAAATGCAGTATTTTGTTATTATGGTAACAGGTATTGAATAAAACGATCCTGTTTAGTAAATTCAGTATTTAACCCATTCATTCTTTCAAAAATGCAATATTTAGATTGGATTTACCTTCATTTGATATAATGGAACGCAATTTATCTATCTTTAAAAAAATATATATATTAGGCCGCTTGCGAGTTTTACTTGGTAACACAATTTAAATAGAATTATCCATGAGAATTGGCTAAAAACAAAAAGAAACAATAATAATGCAGGAGGGTACCGTGCTACTATCGCAATGTTTACGTCAACTGACGGCCATGTTGAACAAATGCAATTGTCTGATTGGCTTTCATGGACTTAACTACATTTGAAAAAACTGTCTCATGGATCTATCTGATTTAGATAAAATATTATGATTTTAACGGTTTATTTCTCATGAACCATGCGGATTTATACGCAACTGATAAAATTGTTTAAAAACATTTTTATTTTCCTTTTTTTTGATACCAAAATCTTAAAAATGTTCAGAATTCGATTTATCCGAGTTTGAAGTCAAGCGACACAAATATAGGTAGATAGTACGTTCAGACAAATGAAGTATTGTAGCTATATAACAGCCCTATGGCAGACTAGCGTTTGCCCGCACTTCTTTCGCGTGGGAGGTTTTTCCCGCAATTCTGGGATAATAAATAGCCTGTGTTATTCTAGGATGTCAACTATCTACTTACCAAATTTCATTGAGATCCGTTCAGTAGTTTTTGCGTGAAAGAGCAACAAACATACATCCTCACAAACTTTCGCATTTATAATATTACTAGTACTCACGCTGGGCTTCGCTCCCGTGGATTATATAACGGTGAAAACATAACTCTCCTTTTTTGCAGTCGCGTAAACAGTAGCCTATAACCTTCATCAAGCTTCAAGCTACTTCCATACCAAATTGCATCCAAATCCACCCAGTACTTTCGAAGATTAGCGCGTTCAAACAAACAAACTTTTCCGCTTTATAATATTAGTATAGATAGTAGGATTTGGTTCGTAAATAAAACTGCTTGAATTGGTATCAAAAATTGGATTTATATTTCCGCTTGCTCCAGTAGGTTAATGTTATTAACAATTTGCCAGGTTACAGATGTGGCCGCACAGCCGGTATCAAGCATAACGTGTACTTTTTATAACAATGATACATTTTTTTTTCAGACCTAATAACCTAAAACTTACAGAAACTAACTACAAAGATATACAGGTAAAGCCTAATTTATCTACAATCATCAATAAGTTATATACAGATATAATAACAATACAGCAATGTTATATACACTTAAATTAATTAAAATTATCTGTAACCTGAGAAACTTTGATTTTTCCTACATTCGGGACAGTACCATTTGCCTTTAGGCGGTACCATGATACCGACGCATTCGAAATGGAACCATTCTATGGGACAACCTTCGGCGTCGCAAGCGATCATCTCGGATACTTCGTCGTACGGACACCGGCAGTAGCAGTAAACGCTCTCGCCTTCGCGCGCCTCCCGCACAGCAGGGCGCTGGAAGGCGTATGGCAAACTGGATGTGCCCGAGTTCAAATATGTTGGTGGTGGCGGCACCGAGCTCTGACTGTTAGGCTGATATATTTCCAAGTTACCTTCATCGCTCGAATCAGAGTCACTTGACTCCATGGATTCAGAATTCATTAAGATACGCGGCGGCTCAGGATCAGGTATAGGGGCAGTCAATCTAATTGGGTCTGTATAATTATACAGTCTGCTAGAAAGAACAGTTGATGGTACTTCTTTCTTCGCCTTGTGCGTCACGGGAGAAGGCAAATCTTCCTTTCTCCACTCCAGTTTAGGCGGTTGTTGCGGTTTTAGTGCGGTAAGAGTTACTGGAGGTGTTTGTGGTGCTTCCTCATCACTCGAGTACCCATAAAATTTATTAGGAACTCGTCTTCTTTTGGACGCTCGTTTCTTTTCGGCTGACGATACTGAAGAGCTCACTTCTGTCACAATTGGTCTTGGTTTAGGTGCCTCTGGGATTTGTACTGTGTTGGATTGTAGTGATATAGTTATCTTATTAGGAATTAAAGGCGGTGGGGCCTCTACTTCAGATTTTGATATGACTTCTTTAGGAATGTTGATTTTGATGGGTCCATGCTTTTTGGAATTCTTCGATTTCTTTTTCTTTTTGCTTTTCTTTTTACTACTCGATGATTTTACTTTAACTTCAGGTTCCTCTTTAACTTCTTTTTCTTCTTTCTGTTCTTCTTTGACAGGTGTTGTTGGACGACTTATTTCACCAGAAATAGAACCGGCCTCTGAAGGCCCTACAGAAGATAGATTAGCCAGCTGGTTACGTTTTTCTTCATGTAACTTGTTGGCTATTCTTTGCGGATGCTCATCATAAAACTCTTCATCTGTTTCACTTTCATCAGTTTCGAGATCCGTTTCCGCAATAGGGGGCTCAGTTTTTTCAGGGATTAATATTGGAGTCTCAGACATGCCCATCACATCCACGTTAGAGCCAGTGCTGTATCTTCTATTGGGTAACGTCTTTTTCAGGCGCTTGGTCTTTTTCTTCTCTTTTTCATTTCCTGAGTCATCTGAAGAATCGGAGTCAGAAGAGCTTGATGATGATGAACCACTGCTAGATGAACAACTACAGTTGGAACCACAGGAGCAACTTGAATCAGAATCACTGCTACTGCTACTAGAAGATGAAAACTCACCACGTTGTTTCTTAGGAGATTTCTTGTTTTTCTTTTTAGTATCACTAGTATTGAACAAATCATCATCTCCGTTCATATCAGTTGGTACCAAACAATAATCGTGATCAGATTCACAAACATGCTTTCTAATAGGTACTAATGGAGGGGTTTTTTCTTTTGTCTTTTCAACTTTTGCTTGATATTTTTTGAAATTATCCCATATGTCTAGAACTTGCTGTTCGTTCGGTTTTTCATCTAGTGACTCGATTTTCTCTTCAGTCTTTGAAGTCAATTCAATATCCACGTGATTTGGTTCTGCTGATTCTACTTTAGAACCTTCATCCTCTTTGACCTTTTCATCAAGTTTCTCAACTTTAATTGTTGGTGGAATACCATTATCTGATTCGTCACTACTATCACTTTCTGAAAGATTTAGTGCCGGCAAATTCACATCAAGCAAAAGAGCATCCTTTTCTTTTAATTTCTTTTTCTTTTCTTTTTTCGTTAGCTGCTCAGTTCCACTTTCTGCTTTCGGTTCAGATGTACCAGCTTCCTCTTTTGGTTTAATAATATCTACCAAATCAATTACAGGGATAGATTCTTTAGATGTTTCAGGTAAAACTTCTGTTGGCATGGTAGGTTTTACTTCATTCAAATCTTCAATTATTAATTTCTTTCTATGCTCATCCAAATGTTTGTTGAGAAGTTTCTTAGAAACAAACTTTTCAGTACAACCTTCTTCAGTACAAATATGGGGATACTCATCGCCATGAAATCTTTTATGAACTTTTAAGTATACTGCTTTCGTAAATTGCAAACTACATTCTTCACATACAAATATAGCAGGAGGAGTACAGAAGTGGTAGACATGGGGCCATTTCTTCTGTAAACATTTTTTACACATCACACTCTCTGTGCCATGTTTCCAGAACAAGTGATTAGTTATGTCTGGCTTATTTCTATAGGCAATGCCACAACGGTAGCATAAGTGGTGCAGTTTATGTTTCCAAACATGGTTCGATAAGCGAGCCTGGTTGTGACAAAGTTCCAAACAGACATCACAGGTATGATGGATCTTACGCAAGTGTACCATCAACCTGAATGGTGATGGGATAGCATCTACATTGCACAAACAGCATCTAAACTTAACTTCATACTCAGAATCATATGTTCCAGGGCATAAATGACATATTAATTCACTATAACTATAAAAATTAGATTTACACATAACACACAATAAGATAGTTTTTTGATGCATTTTACGATTATGTAAATAGAGATCTTTATGGATAGCGGTTTTGAAGTAACACTGAAAACATTCAAACATATAGTCATATTGTACTTCATCACACTTTTCTACACTGTCATATGAGTCCAAGTTTATGTAAACCGTATTTAGTTCTGGAGCACCTGTTCTCAATCTAGCTGTTATGGTTTCAGGCATCAGCTCTTCTGCAGTAATGCTGTCCACAGTTGCTGCAAAGCGGTGTTGTGCCACCATGTGTAAGGCAAGCTGCTCACAATTCACTGCTATCTTCCGCACATGGTTGCAATATATACAACTGTAAACAGTTGACGATAAGAACACTTTTAGTAAATCTTTAAGAGGATATTTATCTAGTGGTCTATCAAGTGATAGTTCTGTTACTGGTATAGTTGGTTCCTCAACAATTGGCTCAACAGGTGTCTCTTGTTCCATTTCTGCTGGCTCAATTTTGGGCTCATGCTTAATTTCTTCACTATCGTCTTCTATTTGAACATCTTCTTCTGCTTGCAAAGGCTCTTCTACTTTAACAGCTGGCAGGTCAATGGGTGGTGTCAAGGGTTCAATTGGCGGATGCTCAATTGATGTCTCATCTTTAGTTTTATCTTGTTCTTCTTCTTTAACGGTGTTATTTTCATCCACTGTCAGTTTATCACTTACATCACTGTCAGAAGAGTAATCACTAGATGAATCTTTATCCAAGAGTTCTTTGGGAACTCTTACTGTTAACTTGGGTACCCTGTTCATTGTATTGATTTCTTCCAATTTATTATCGTAAATTGTGGTTTTAACTGTATTTTCAGACTTAATTTCAGGAATTTTAGATACAGTTTCAAAGTTGTTATTCAAGAGAGTTTTCAATGTAGTTTCTTTATTATTTTCGAATATGGTTGTCTTAACAAAAGGACTGTCCGCTCTATCACATATTGTCATTCTTATTGAGGGTGTTTTGGGTGTACCAACTGATTCAGAATGTGTGACTTTCTCATAACGTTTTGGTGGTCTTCTTACACGTGTTGGAGGTTTGTGTACTTTTTGTTTTCCAATGGTAGGATCTACAGTAGAATTTATAATAACAGGCGAATTTGCATTATTTAGACTTAATTTTAGCTTTATACCACATTCTTTCTCTTTTTCTACAGGAACACAAACTGCCTCATCTTTCTTCACTGGTGAAGCCTCTCTAATTGGTTCATTAATTTCATCAGAAACAGGCGAGTCGCTTTCATCAGAGTGTTCTAAGCTCTCATCGCCATTGGATACTATATTGTGTGTAGTTCTGTCAGGGCTGAAGGTATTTTGATGCACAGGAGTTAAAACAGTCCTTGTGTCAGGACTCTCAAGTTCCATTCCCGAATCAACTGTGTTGTCCTTGTGTGCCGTTAGTGAACTGTCCGAGCTGATGCTTGTGTCGCTGATAGCTGGCTCATTAGCATTTGTTTCTAGCATTGTAGCTGCAGTTTTATGTGTTTGGGATGTGACAGTCTCAAGTTTACAATCAATATCTTTCTTATCACTAGCAGGTTTAATTAATTCTTTTGCTATACTTGATGGTCCATTGCTAGACACTTCATTCAAAATTTTAGCCTTCTTTAAGCTATTTGTTTTAACTGCATTTTTGCTAATAAGAACAGGCACAGGTTTTGGCTTAACATTATTACAATCATGGTTGAAAAAATCATCTTGTTCACTACATATTTCATCACATGCACAACACATCAAATATAAAGTTCCACTGTAAACATTGAAGAATTCTTCTTTACTGTCGTAGCTGAACTCTTTAACATTGTGTTTATTTATTAGGTGTCCAGATAACTTCTCCGCTTTTGAAAACATACCCAAACAAAAAAGGCAAATATGTCTATTGTGCACTTCTCTCATGTGAAGAAAGAGATTCCAGTTCTCATAATAGGTCCCACAAGCTGAGCACAAGTATACCTTTCTAGTAACTCTTGATGGTCCACTGGTGTTAAGTTCAGCACAAGGTGCTGCCTCCGGGCTTAATGCAGGTTCTTTTGCTTGTGCTCGACAAACCAATTGATGTTCTTTCAACATGGCTAATGTTTTAAATGACATGGAACAACATTTCCGACATTTAAACTTTACCATAGGCTGCAGGCCCAAGCTCTGTGCATATTCCTTCAACTGGGGTCCTTTTTCTGCTTTACCCTTTTTGAACTGTAACAGCTGGCTTTTAGGCACAAGCCGAGGCACTGGTTTGTCTCGTTCATTGATGGCATCACTCTCTGCTTGTGATGTAACATTGTGAAATTGACTACGATCTATGTGCTTAGGGATAAGTTTGGGCACTCTGGGCACCGAGTTGGCAGGTGTGCTGCTATCACAAGCTTTATTCACTGACGGCTTTCTTTTCTTGCATGAACTGTAATATTGAAGAGAGTTATCCACAAAAGGCCTTTTACCAAGATGTATTCTAAGAGGGTTGATGCGTTTTTTGAACTTTTCGTCGGTGGAAGTGTCGGCGGGCTGCCGGCAGGACTCGAACGGCTCGTCGGGCGGACTAGACGGCTCGCCAGCGAAATCATGGCCATTTGCGGTTAATTTCACTGGGCGTTCGCCGTACAAGTTGGTTAATGACGCTGTTGTGTTTTTATCATCTTTCGTATTGACAATATTACCATCTTCCATAGTTTTCTGGAAAAATACAAACACGTGTTTTTGACTAATACGAAACAAAAGACGCTCAAATATGAGGAAATCGAAACATGATTTGAATTATCATCGTATCAACAATAATATAAATACACAATCTTTACCTCGGAATTCGTCCGTCCAGCACGAGTGCAAGAATAAAGATTCGTTTCCATGCATCCGTTTGAATAGAGCAAACCTTACATCAGGCTCAGTATGAGGCAGCCGCGGCCTGATCATTCCCGTAAAATGGCGTCACTTCGCACAGCGAGGAATCGTGGTATCAAAAGCGTTGCCGTTTATTTATACAACTCAAATCACTGTTCACATACATTTTTCAGGTTTTATATTACACTATTAAACACAAACTAAACTAAATTAACCCCAATATATTGTTTATTTCCAAACACATTATCGAAAATCGTAGCGTATTACGAGAAGCTAATTCATGAACCATAAACTAAATTTTTACTTCTTAAATTTTATTTTTTTAAACTTTAGTAGCCGAGCATGGCGCTAATCATGAACACGTGGTTTTTGACCATAGACAGCCAACAACATAATTTAATAAAACAATTTGAACATAACATTGTGCTTTATCTACCATTGTTTGATTAATTGTGGAATACAAAAAAAAATAATGCAAAATTCGTCCTAGTATGATAGTATAGTGATAGGCAAATAACTTGGCAAGAGTCGTTCAACGTCTGCGTATTGAACGGTTCAATGCGCAGAAGTCGATTTTTAGGTATCAGCGGGACGCGGGGTATGACGTAGTACCACTCCGAGCGCGCGATTGGTGCGTCAGTAGTTCTCATTAGACCGTGTTCAAACCAAACTGACTGTCAGCCGCTGAAAGTGAGCGAATGTTACGCAGTTTATTGTATTTCCATACATATTCACTTTTTCGTTCACATCTATAAGGTGATACGTTATTACGCTATGCGTAGACGCTGCCATTCGGCGGCCGATTAATATAGCGTGTCACTACGCTCCGCGGACGCTGATTGGCTACGTAGCTAAACGTCAGCGTATTGGATCCAGCTCGGCCGGCGGTCTCTATTCAGTCAAGAATTTTGCACGGAACAGACATTTCGTGTTTCATTATGTTCGACACAGAAAAATTTATTGCAGAAGTACATACGCGAGAATGTATTTGGAATGTGAATTAAGAATATGTGAATAAAAGAATACAGTGACAGAAACTTACGTCGATTGGCTTGGGAGGAAATAGCGTCCATTATGTATGAAGATTGGGAAACGTATGGTATAAAGGAAAAAACTGAGACTAGTGAGTGGTTTTTTATTAAGAACTTCAAACAGTTGAAACAAAATTGACATTATTTAATTTCAATCTAATTAGTTATCAGCATAACTTTACACTATTAATAGATACCAAAAGTAAATGAGACCGAATATGTTGATATTTAGTTGTGTTACAGGTTATACTTATTATGACTGATGCTCAATACTTTTTTAATATATTTTTTATTTAATACTACACGCAGTTTAGATATATCTATTTTGCCAGTTCAATCGACCCTCATTTACAAAATATTCTTTATAGAAGTCTCTCACCTTCTGACCTGATGTAGACACAACTACTTGCGATATTCGTATATCCCTAAGACTACAAGTTCTTAACTTGGGCCTTCGAATACTACGATCTCAAATGTATACAACCACTATTATCACATTCACCAGAAAGTAACAGTTCTTTCAATAACAATGAAGGCAGTGTTGATAGTTTGGATCTGCTTCTAAAACAACTGGAAAGGGAAAAGGATTATCATTATTTCAGGAAACTTTGTTAAACTCCATGAAAAAACAAGAAGAAAAAAACATGAATCCACATCTTAATTTTCTCTTATCTCTATTACCAGACATGCAAACGATGTCTGAAAGGCAATTGTTTGAATTCAAGTTTGAGATACTGAAAGTCATACAAAACATTAAATACAGAGATAACTACAGCAGTTATGAATCGGGCCCTTCGACTAGCGCATATGAGGATCAACCACGTTATGAATATAGTAGGGTGGGTTATGGATACACGTCATCAACATACGATTACCGGCCACAACCAAATTCATTCCCACCACAACTATATCAAAACAAGGTCTCACCTCTACAAAGCGACACCAATGATCCCTTGGCATCATCGTCATCTAATTCTAACGTTTTTCAAGAAAAACCAAAAATAGATGAACAATCGGAGTCAGATTCAATTGAAGATATAGAGCGAATTATGGGAGGGTGTTTATAAAACTTATTTCCTACTCGAACTCAATACATTCAGTGCTATCAATTATGTATCCACTACCCAGACAGATTCTAGTTTTGAACGCACAAAATTAATAAGTCAAGATGTGTCTGTTAACAAAATGTTCCTATTGTGTGAGAAATTGTGATTTATATGTAACTAAAAATAAATGGTGATTTGCAACTTACTATAATATTTTTAATTTACTTAGCTTAAAGTAACCGCTAATCTTTCTTCTGGCCCAAAAGCACGTCTGTAGTTAGTGTCCTTTTTATATACTTTGATACATATTAATGACAATAATTCGTCAAAAGATTTTAGACATGCGATAATGTTTCTTGAATTTGTCAGGGTAACATCTGTATTCCAAATATAAACGATGAAACTGACCAAGATGACATCTCTTTAAATTTAAAGGATGTACCCTCGATGTACCCAAATTCTCTTTTTCCTTTCTTCATCTTCCTCAAGAGCTTCGTGAATGGCCAATATCTTTACGAACATTATTTAGTTAGCACCCCATTCACTAGTATTGAAACGTGAACTGAGAGAATTGCGAACCACTGAGCTCTTTTATGTGAAAAATAGTCGGCCGCTCAGCGTACGCATACGGTGTGAAAGTATACAAGCCCACTGTTTTGTTCACACCATTGGCGTATTGTAAGCTTTAGCGTATTGTCAGCATACTGTGAACGAAAAATACCGTTTATTTTCATGTTTACACTGGGGCTCACAGTGAGCCTGCTCACATTCGGCGGCTGACAGTCAGTTTGGTTAGAACACGGCCTTAGACATACGAAATGTAGCTCACTGAAAAGAAAAGAGAAATATAGCTCTTTTGATCAAAAGAGCTATATCACTCTTTTAGCTCACCGAATAACTCTGTTAACTTTAAGCTCAATTGACTCACTTGCAAGCTACTGATCAAATTGAGCCGCGCTATTTTACGCGAGTCAAACGAGACAACTAGCTCAGTAGCTCTATAAAATCTTTGAAGTTCTTAAGTTCATTTAACTCAGTTGCCAGCTAAAGATAAAATTAGATTCATTAGGTCGTTTTATTACATATAAATATTAAAATTATGTATTTTTTCTTTGAATTTAATATTATTTATTTTATAACACTTATTTAACACTACCTATTACTTACTAATTCTAACTAACTACAGTACGGCCGTTCTAACTTGGCGAGCGTGAAGTTAGGCTCTGCGAACTTTAGCGCTTGTGCACTCGTACAAAAATAAAGGTTTTAAAAAAATAAATGCCAATAACAGTTGTTAACAGGAATAACAAGTTAGAACGGCCGCATTGTACAAGCAACTAAAGCTAAGCTGCACTTAGCAACATGTCCGCCGAAACAATAAGAGTACATTTAAAAAAATAGCGGCGTTTGTTTTGTTTACAAAAACACAAACTATTATTCCCTAAGGATTTTCATACTTATGTAAAATTGCTAAAGCATTTTTACTTTTAAAGCAACGACTAGAAGATTTATTTTACAATGACGTATTGAGCCGAAGAGTCGGTCAGTGAGCTACATACAATGCGTCAAATTGTTCACCTGTTCGTGTGGGAAGTTCGGGCATTTTCGGCTGCTGTCGGCGGCGCTTCGTTATCGTTCGTTACTCGCATAGATAGAGTCAAAGAGCTAAATGAGCTAGTGAGATATTCCGTGAGTGACTGAGCGACTGAGAGATACATTGCGATTAAAGAGCTAGCTCAATTTTATCTCTCATTCGTGAGCTACCCATGTCTAGTTCTCATTCCATTTGCTCGCGAATACACTTGCGTACACGAAAGTTGTACCCTTTGTTTTTGTTACGAGTTTTTGTTTTAAATTTAGTTTTTGTTACGTTGATTACAATGCCAGGACCAAATACCGTTTTACGCAGACTATTAAAACATCAGAAAGAACAGTTAGACACTATAGTTAAGGAAGGTTGAAATTCCGAATTCGTCACTGTCCTTAGGACACCGGGAAAAAAGAAGAATAAAAGGGGTAGCAGTTTTATTAACTAATTGTGACGACGAGAACATATTATTTTTAATGTTTTTTTTTGTAATACATTTTTTTTTCCTCTCGCGCCCAGCACTGGTCGAGGCCATGCTGCGGGGTGAGAGGGAGTGGGAAGCGATCGCCTTCTTCTGCGAAGCAGTCATGCTATTGAAGGAGGAGGCGGGCCGCGTGAGGGAGAGGATGCCGTCCTCCCTCCAGCCCAGCCGCAGTGGTAGACGCCTACGGCGTCGGACGTCGGCCGACGATCTCCGGCCACCGTAGGCGCGGGCATGCGGACAGCGAGTAAAGGGCAACTCGCTGTCCGACCATGGACCATGCCCGGGACGACGGCGCGTTGTGTTCCACGCGCACCTCAAAGAGCGTCAGCAACATGACGAGGCCCCCCTTGTAGAGGGCCGAAGCCTGCCAGGGTCGTGGGACTTATCCCATTACCGTGACCCCGGAACGTAAAGGGCTATAGGGCTATTGAAGGAACACCGTGGATTTTAGTCAGTACAAGTCTGACAGTCCCTCCGGCCCTGCCCGGGGTGGGAGGACTTATTTGATGATTTTACTACGTAAAAAAAATACATTTTTTCACTTTTAAATGTATTTATGTATTATATCTGTTTTATTTATAATACCGAAGTAACTAATGAATTCCTCTTCTTTCTTTAATATTCTTCTGAACAGACATGATTAAAAATAAATGATGGCAATAACTATAGAATAATGGCAAGCAGTAAAAGTGACCACTTTTTTGTTCCACTAAGTGCACGATGCGCGAACTTACCCCCACTTCGCCAAAACCTTGCCAACTTACATGCCGAGGACTATACCAACGTGTATCCGAATGGTATGATATATACCCTTTCACTTCTTGGACTTGGTTACTACAAATTTACTGTCACCGTTTTAGTCGATTAAAATTAACGTAATATTGTTCACTTTAAATCCATAAAAAATTGTATGAATATCTACAACATACCTATATATGAATATCTAAAATTACAAAGGTAATACTTTTTATTTAACGCTTTGCATCTTTTGGAAAGATATCTCAAATTCCTACCTGTTATAAATTACTAATCGACTAAATTGGCAAATAGTATCTTCGTATACTAACACTGACACTAGGTTTTTTTTGCAAATTTGTCAAGGAAGCTCTTCGTTCTAAGTCAGGGTGTTAAGTTTTTATCGTTTTCTTTAGTGAGATTTTCTTTTCTTTACGTTTGTTATGTAGACAATGCTGATGCAAGATGATGTCTGATCAGTTTAGGAAAGTAGAACCATATTCTCCGAAGTCCTCGCCGCGAGGCGCGAGGTCACCAGTGGTTTCTCGTCAAGATTCCTCTGGAACACTCAAAACTACCATTTCACTCGGCAAGAACCCCTCTATAGTGCATAGTGGACCATTCTATTTGATGAAAGAACCTCCAGGTAAGGAAATACGTCCTATCAATATAGCTGTAATTATTTATTTACAAGCAATAACATAATTGACAATTATTTTCAGGAGAATGTGAACTCACAGGAGCCACTAATTTAATGGCTTATTATGGACTAGAACACTCTTATAGTAAATTTAATGGAAAGAAACTTAAGGAATCCTTATCATCTTTTCTTCCTAATCTCCCTGGGATCCTTGATGGGCCTGGACAGGAAGATAACAGTACTTTAGGATCAGTAATAGCCAAGAGGCCAATAGGTGGTAAGGAATTGTTGCCACTATCTAGTGCCCAACTGGCTGGATTCCGGCTGCATCCAGGTCCATTGCCTGAACAGTACCGATATGTAAGTGCAACACCACCAAAGCGACACAAAACCAAACACAAGAAACATAAGCACAAGGATGGGGTCCCTCCCGGACAAGAGACACCACTACAAGGTGAGAAACATTACACAACTAATAAGCAATGCAATTGCCATCATTCTTGGTCAAGTAGTTTGTTGTTCACTGTAAATCTCAAACACAAAAGGTTACCATGTCATTTATTCATTTAGTTATCCACTTAGTAATTGTCTTTCCTACAGCTCATACTATACTGCATTATTTAACATATTTCAAACAAAAGTTATAGTATAGTTTGTCTTAGTTTGAGATTTAAATAAGGTTAGATGGTCAGCCAATTCGTCAAAATTATCAAATAATTTCAGTAATGTCATTATTTATGTGTGTGTTGTGATTAAAGAATAACTGTCTTTTCTAATGTGCTCATATTTACATGATAATAAAACCCCAACAAACATTAAAAAAATTGATTGTCCGTCTTTCTACTCACCTGGGTGAATCTCTGGAATGGCTGAACTGATTTTAGTGAGACTTAGACTGGAAGAAAGAGGGAGTTATAGGGCAACTTATAGGCTACTTATTTTCCTATTGGTTTGGGATTTATGTAATAAAAACCTAATCTGTACTCAGTAATTATTTAACATCAATTTAAAGATTTTTTTTTAATTTTACCTAATTTTAATCTGTATTATCACTATGGAGTTTCTTGCTGGTTAATCTCCATAGAAATCTATCAATTTCAAACTGGATATGTAAACCACAACAATTTGTGTCAGTTATACACTTTTGTATCTGTAGCATGTCCTCACTTGATAAGGTCCAGTTGAAAACCAGCATCAGGTAATTTACAGTTGTCTGGCATTTAGCTGAAATGGACCTATTTGGCACAGCCGTGAGGCACACATAATGCTGTTTGTTTAATTAAATTTTTATTTTATTAGTATTTATCCTGTATCTGCATCTGAGTCAAATAAATTGAGTTTCTTTCTTTTTTTTCTATATTTAGGATATGAAAAGATAGAAAATAAATAATTTATATCTCCCTATGTTACACCTATCAAATTATTGTTCTAAGCCACATCAGCATTATATCTAATGGAATGGTGTATCATACTACTACATTTTCTGTGGCTTTATATTTATATATATATATTTTTTTTGTTTATGTAATAGACCTGGCTATGTAGGTATAATTCAATTTACTAGCAATCTTGTTAACCCCTCCCAGCAAAGCTAAATATTCTTGTGTCTGGAGTGGGTTCACAGCAATAGTATAAAGGGTGAGGTTCAAACCCGCGACCTCTCAATCCGTCACCTTAGCCATTTGGTTATTGATGCTTCAAAAATTGAGTAATTCATTAGTTCTTCTATGCATAATATAATAATATAATATATAATATAATAATATTCCACAACTTTTTCACACAACGCCATCTAGTCCCAAACTAAGCAGAGCTTGTGATATGGATACTAGACAACTGATAAACATACATATATATTTTTAAATACATACATATTATAGATAAATTACACCCAGACAAAGAACAAATGACCGTGCTCATCACACAAACATTTGTCCTAGGTGGGAATCGAACCCACGACCTTGCGCATAGCAGTCAGGACCACTGCCCACTATACCAACGGGCCTGTCTATGTGCATAGCAAGATTCTTTCATTAATGTGATGTATTCGTTTTATTTAATCCCATAGCATTATGCTATGCCTTTTCGGGCCAAGCAAAAAAGCGAAGTTTCTGTCTATGCTTTTGCATATTTATACAAAATCATGAAAGGTTTTACTATGTTTTACTATTAGAGAGAACTTGGAATATGTTTGTGTATTTAATTTGCACATATTTGAAATAGAATCCGAGGCATCTAGTTATGTTATAGATATTTTATTTTTTCCTTTTCACATCAACAGACTCCTCAAATCCAGACACATATGAGAAAAAACACAAAAAGCAGAAACGGCACGATGATGACAAGGAACGTAAGAAACGGAAAAAGGAGAAGAAGAGGAAAAAGCAGAAACATAGTCCAGAGCATGGAGGGCTCACCCCTAGCCAGCACCCCATACCATAAGCTATAGAACCATAGGCTGTATACAGAAAGAAAGCTGGTAGCCGGCGCTGATCTACCAGAACGCTTATCGGCGCTGGTCCATTCTGGTAACAGTTAGAAGCAGAGCCAGCAAAATGATTTGGTTTTGTTAGAAATTGGGTGGCACCAGCACTGACCTTGTCGGCGACGTTCGGCGCTTGTTCATATAAATGCCTGCATGGAACCGTTCCTATAAGCGCTGGTAAGCTGCCAGCTTTCTTTCTGTATATGACTTTAGTGTATAAGATGAAGCTATTGAGCCCAAAGAGACTGCATTTTATAGTCTTATTTCTCAGTTACTCAACAAATGGGCTACAACCAAAAATATATTCTCTTGATATTTGCTAAGCTGTTTAGTTTGCTTGGTTATCAATGACCAGTAGCAGTTATTGTAAATATGTACTCACTTATAATCATAGCTCACCAAAACCACTTCAAGAGACACCCATCTCTGCCCCTCTTTTCTTTAGGCAACCATAATTTAGTATAGTTTGTTAGTCATAGAATTATTTATAAATAAGGTTATGGGAACAGTTGAAAGTTGGCTGGTTACAAAAATTATTCGAACAGAACTGATGGTAATTTTTTATATTTGTAATATGTTTGTAAATGGTGATGGATGTTAGATAATATGGGTTACATAGAAAAAAAAACTGTATAAACTGAGGGAGTAACTATTTATTTTAAATAATTCCAAATCTTTTCCTAGATGCACTTTCTTTTTGTATTTTATATGATCCACAAAATGAAAAAAATGTTTATAGTTTGTTTTTTAAGTTATGCCATCGCTTGCAACTATCAGACTGTTAAACATGTCTAAATCTTGTTAAGTAAGCAGACTGAAAGGAATATAGTGTGTACATAGTAATAGTCGTTCATTAGATAAAGCAATTTAACTGATTTGTCTAAACTTAGGATAATAAAATTGTCATCTCTTTGGGCTTGACTCTAATGAATTTAAGTATTAAGTAACTTAAATAGTAAAACACATTTTCATTGTACCATTTTGTTGTTAGATTTCTTTACTTATTTTGAAGAAAACAAGATTCATTGTAAATATTCATGCATCATTTCGTTTTAGTTTATCGTTAAGAATACCACTCTCATAGTCGTAATAAATTTGATAGAACGTTATGATTTTGTTTTCTTTGGCATGTTTACCTCGCTAACTTTCCATGATAAAAACTTTTTTGCAAAAAATAAAACCGATTTCCATATCAAAACACTACTAAGCCAAAAATCATTTTAATTTCGGTAGTCGGTGTATTTTTCGGTTTTGTATTTTCTTTTTTTCACACCGCCTTCCGAAATTAAAATTATTTTTGGCTTTGTAGTGTTTTGATATGGAAGTTGGTTTTATTTTTTGCAAAAAAGTTTTTATTTTCGCGCTTTTTAGTGGGTCAGTGAATTTTCTAAATCAGTTCGTATATGAGGGAGTTATGCGCGAACAAAAAACGCAATGCAGAGTAAACGAAAAGATCATCAACGTAAATATTTTTTTTAGACTTTTGTTGATTTTTCAGAAACGGCTTGTCCGATTTCGATAAAATTTTCATGGGACCATTTGGAAAGTAAACCCGTTACAACAAAAAAATAATTTTTCAATTCGGTTGGCAAGCGACGGAGCTATGCCCGAACAAACATAAAAAAAAAACAAACAAACATCCGAATTGAGAACCTCCTCCTTTTTTAGAAGTCGGTTAAAAACTGTCCAATCACAGCAATCTTTGTGCAAACTGGTCTGGTTAGAATAGAATACCTACTATTTATTATTTTTTAGAATAGAATATTTTTTTTTTAAGAATTGTTTGTAATGGGGGTGTCTAATTTTTCGTAGTGGGAAAAACCTAAAAAGGGGTTGCGGGAATGTTTTAGCGAGATACCGCTGCCCCGCACCTTATGGGCAACTAAAGGAACAGGGCGGGTTTTTAGTCAGTAGAAGTCTGATATTCCCTTCCGCTCCATCCAGAGCGGGAGCAGTTGTTCGGTGATCTCCCCTCCCGGAACGAAAAAAAAAGGATCTGTGAAAAATTGGCCAGACTGCTCGGTAAAGAACAGCCTGTAGTTTACCAATACCCATACTGACCTAGCAACTTTTTAATTTATTATTACTATAGGGGAAGGTGGGGCAGCTTCATACAGTTTTTATATTTCATCTTATAGAATGCTCTCGGGTATCGATATCTTTATTGATTCATCACAAATCAATAGTCTTACTATCTGACTTTATATAAAAAACATGAAATTTGTGTAAATACATTTGTACGACTTTTTGTAACACTTGAAAGAAAAAATTAAAAATGTATGAATGTACCCCACATGCGGGGCACTTACATACAGCCTATGGGGCAGATTCATACATGTGACAAAATACACAAGTTTTGCGTGAAATGTTTATTTATTTATCAAAATCAAAGTATCAAAACACAACGTTCATAAAAACAAAAGCAATATTAGTCTCTATTATCAAATAATACTTACATAATCATATTATAAAAAAGACAAATATAGTTAGTTTTTATTTTTATGGCACCGAGGCACCTAACTTAACCTAACACACACAGCACACAGAGAGATACTTATCCAGTTCTAGCGCTGACAGCGACGAAATTGCCACTCAGAAAGGCCATGGTAGAGCGCATGAATTTGACCTTAAATTTCGTTTCCCAATGGGGTGACGACAATCTGGTCAAAACACAGGCTTGTCTTTTCAGCGCTAAAAGGAGCCCTTTTGAATTGAACCCTACTTTTCGAAGTATATCTGTGCCAGTTACCAATAGCCTGGAGCTTTTGGGCATGGACTTGACGTCAGACCTCAACTTCGGCTCAACCATCGAGTCCAGAGCTCAGACTGCAACAAAAAAACTGGGAATCCTACACAAGGTGAGGCAGTACTTCACGCCTGGACAGCTTCTAATTCTGTATAAAGCACAGGTCCGTTCCTGCGTGGAGTATTGCAGCCACTTGTGGGATGGCTCTGCAAAGTACCAACTTGCTACATTGGACTCGATCGAGCGCAGAGCTAAAAGGCTTATAGGTGACGAGGTGCTGGTGGACAAGCTTCATAGCCTGGCTCATCGGCGAACCGTTGCTTGCCTGTCGGTTTTCTACAGATTGTACTTCGGGGAGTGTGCGCAGGAGCTCCATGACCTGATTCCTCCATATCCCTTTCACTACCGGACTACCAGACGCATGGCTGGGTAGATACTACCCACACTTGGTTGATGAACCGTCTTGTCGTACAAAGCGCTTCTCCTCCACATTTATTGTGCGCACAGCCAAGCTGTGGAATTCTCTGCCGGCTTATGTGTTCCCTGCCACTTATGACCTTTCAGCCTTTAAAACACGAGTAAATAGGCATCTTCTGGGCTCGCTCGTCCCATCTTAGACCTCATCTATCGCTTACCATCAGGCGAGATCGAGATCAAGAAGTGGGCCCACCAGTTATAAAAAAAAACAGTCTTTCTGATCAGTCACATCACTTTTTAAATATCTACATCCTATTGCTTAATTCTTATTTATTAATACTCCATATTTGGCTGCTGATTTCCGAAATGAGAGTTTGTTTTCCAAAACTTTATCGATAGCTTTAAAAATTGCCTCTTCGTCCACCACTCCACTCCTAGTTCCCTTTTTCTTGTAATTTCTGAACATAATCGTTCTGCAAAACAAAATAATGGTATAATTTTATAAACAAACAAAAAATGGGGCACATTCATACAGTATGAATGTGCCCCGTACACTCCTGTATGAATCTACCCCATCACAAGAAAATGAAATCAAAATATTTCTAGACAAAAAGCAAGCGTATATAAAATTATTTACAGATTAATTCACAAACTTGACCCTATTATCTTTTAAATAAAATAGAACTGAATAATCTAGAGGGCAGCTTTTATTAAAAAAAAAGACGTTAAAGTGAGCTTATAAAAATACTTATGCCTGACCGAATCACGTTCTGTTTCACACCGACGCGCGTTTCACACCGACTGCTTTCAAACTCCGTGAGCAACCATACACAAAAGTAAGCTACGCATACACGCATAAGTCATTCTGTTGATGTGCGCCTAACATCAGATATGTTTGGTGTATGACGGTGCCCCTTGTATGAATCTACCCCACTTTCCCCTACCCTGTTTTTTTTTTTTTTTTTTTTTCTTCTCTTCTTTGGCAACTGAGCCGGTGTCGACTATTCTGCCAGTGTCATGTTATGACGGCAGCGAAGGTAGGCCGTCGAACTTTGTACTTTGTGGTAGCTGTTAGTTCAGCTGCAAGGACGAACACATGAGTTAAACATATAATCTACTGTATACAAGCTAAGATATAGTATACTATATATATATTATAAAACACAGACTATTATCTACACAATAACTATACACATATTACGCACTAATTACATTTTAATCTCATTATCTGTTATAAATTTAGATAGGAGATTAATTAATTTAGGAGAAAAGTGGGTAAGAAGGGTATGGAAGCTGGTTGGGAGAGGAATACTGCATTTGGGAAGTTTTTGGTATAAATCAAAGGATCTATTGTTTAGGGAGCAGGAGAAGAAAATGTGATCTAGGGTACCCTCAGCAAGGCCGCACTCGCACAGGGAGCTGTCACGGACATGTATTTTATGCAAGAATACTGGGCTACAACAATGTCCGAGTCTAAGTCTGCAGAGTGACGAAACAGTCTTCTTGGACAATTTAGAGAATTTAAAAAACCAGGGTTTCTTCTGAATTTCGGGTTGTATAGCGGCATAGTACTTACCTTTGGTTTTTGAGGTCGACTTCCATGTTTCAGCCCACAAGTTAAATAACTTGGGTCTGGCACCATTCTGCAAATCATAGTTCTGTGCTACGTAGTGCTTTCGATCAGCCGGATTCGATGTGGCATACTTTGCTAACGAATCAGCGCACTCATTGCCAACAATACCCGAGTGGCCGGGGATCCAGGCTATCTCGATGTCTAAGCCGCTTTGGGAGCAATCAAATAACAAGTTCTTAATATCTATAATGATTTGACTATTAATTTTGCTGTAAAGTTGATTTTGTTTTAGGGCCTGGATACTACTACGCGAATCTGAAAAAATTACTGATCTTGTTATTTGATGGGATTTTATATAGTGTATGGCTTCTAAAATACCAATACACTCCCCTGTAAATACTGATGCTTCTGGTGGACATTTAAATAATAAAGCGATTTTTGAATTTTGAAAATAAACAACAACCCCTGTGGATTCGGTATCAGATAGTTTTGAAGCATCAGTGAAAAATAAATTCCATCCTTCCCAATACCGCTTAACAGCTGACTCAAAGTCATCTCTAGGGTTTTGGGAATTCTTTGATATGCCCAGTCCCAAAACGGCTTTGGGTTCGAAATGAATCGTTTCGTATGTGGTGGTGAAGACCGGGAGAGTTGGGTATTGACAAACTGGTGCGGAGAGGTGTTTAAGCTCTCTGTACCTATCTATCAATAGAGGAACTGTTTTATTGTTCCAATAGGAAGAGTTATTAATTGAGAGGTCAATCTGTTGTAAAATTGGGAGCAAAGGATGGGATGAAAGCGAGAAAACTTTAGTCAGAAAGCGATCTGCCAGGTATTGTCTCCTAAGGTGAAGAGGAGGTTCTGCGCATTCAACTTGAAGTGCATTTATGGGAGTGGATTTCATGGCCCCAATGACAATTCTTAAACATTTTGACTGGATGCTAATCAATTTTTTAAGAGCTTCTTTGTTGCAGGGCTCTAACAAAAAGCTGCAATAATCTAAAGCACTTCTGGTCAATGCATTGTAGATCAGTTTAAGGGTGTAGGGGTGAGCTCCCCACCAAACCCCAGCCAAGGCCTTGAGAACTGATACAGATTTTTCACATTTTTTAACCACGCTGTTAATGTGATCAACTCCAGTCAACCTTGAGTCCAAAGTTACTCCCAGGAACTTGGCACTATTCTTAACTGGGATGGTTTGTCCATCAATATTTATATCAATTGGGGGTACAGAACACTTGCGGGTAAAGATGACCGCTGTACTCTTTGGCACACTTAATGACAGACCGTGATCAAGAAGCCATTGGTTTAGTGAGGACAGAGAGATATTCATTGAAAGAGCGGCATCCTGAATGGAACTGCCACAGACTAACAAAGCAATATCGTCAGCATACTGAAGGATTTTGCAGTTGAAGTTAAGAGATGAGGGCAAGGTAGCTGTATAAATATTGTATAATGGGGGACTAAGAACAGATCCTTGAGGTAATCCTCTCCAGACAGTTCTTTGATCGGAGTCAGCCCCAGGGAATCTTAATTTAATTGTGCGGTTGGAAAATATGCTACCAATAATGCGAGAAATCCTACCCGGGATTCTCAGCTCGTGCAGCTTGTGCCTGAGATTGGGGAGGAGGACTGAATCATAGGCAGCTGATATATCCAGGAAGACAGCAACCACAGACTCATTCCTGCTGAGGGCCAGTCGGACCTCTGACGTGAGGATACCTACACTGTCAGCCGTGCCCAGACCTTTCCTAAAGCCGAACTGAGTCACCGGGAGCAGTCTCCTGTTTTCAACCAACCACACTAACCGATTTTTAATTAAATGTTCTAAAAGTTTTAAAAGTATGGACGATAAGGCAATGGGTCTGTATGAGCAATGATCATTAGGATCTTTGCCTGGTTTTAATAATGGAATAACAACTTGAACCTTCCACTCTGTGGGAATGAAGCCGGATGTAAAGCAGAAATTAGCCAAATCCAGGTAATATTCGTGAGTTTTTGGACCCGCTTTAGAAATAAAGGAGTAAGTGAATCCATCCACTCCTGGGGCAGAGTCTCTTACATGGGATAACACGGTTTTTAGTTCGTCCAAGCTAAATGGTTTGTTCATAGGGTCGTCAGTGTTGTCTACATCTTCAATGCCAACACTGGCGTCTTCCTTAGTTGGAACATAAGCTGGAGCGATTTTAGAGAAAAACCGGTATCCCAGTTCCTCCGTGATATTATTCGAAGAGATGGGTGCTAAACTGCTCCTAAATTGTTTAACTTTACGCCAAACTACCGAAACCGGAGTGGATGGACTCAGCGAACTACAAAATTTTGCCCAACCTTCGCGTTTTTTCCTTTTAAAGAATTTTCTGGACTTAGCTAATATCTGCTTGAAAGCAATGAGGTTGTCCAGGTTCATATCGCTATTAACTGTCTTTTCAGCCTCATTCCTGGCCCTGACCATGTTAGTGCATTCCCTATCCCACCATGGGGGGGGAAGGAAGTCTACCGGAGTGGGGTTTTTTGGAAGCGAGGCAATCATCTGCTGTGGAGGAGACAGTGGAAGAAAAGGATAAAAAACACTCATGGGCATTATTCTCATTCACTTTTGGCAGGGCTGATATCCTTAAATCCAAAATTTTGGAATACAGATCCCAATCCGCTGCATTGAGTTGGTGTTTTAAAAGAGGAGGGGAAACTTTGATGGGAGTATTTTTGGAAGGGAACTCAATTATGATAGGATAGTGATCACTTCCATAGGTCATATCCAAGCGACGCCAAATGAGAAGACTAGATATATTGGGTGAACAGAATGTCAAGTCAACACAGCTATTATTCTGCCCAGGAGCAGATCTGCGTGTAGGACTACCATTGTTAATGACACAGAGATTCAGGTCATCCAGTATATCAAGTAAGCCTATGCCAAAGTTATCACAAGTATCTGAACCCCAACGGTAGTGGTGACAATTAAAATCGCCCATGACCAATATTGGCCCGCTTACACTGCATAACAAATTTTTTATAACAGGAAGATATTCAATTTTTGGGTGCGTAATATAAAAAGAAAAAATATTTATATCCTCAGCCTTAACAGCAACAACATTTAGGTTATCACCAACAAAGGTTAGAGGAATCTGGGAGAATGAAACCTTGCTATTGATGAGCAAGGCACATCCTCCATATCCATCAGGTCTATCATTACGTACACAGCCGAAACATGGTAGCCTGAAATTACTTCCAGGCAGGAGCCATGTCTCAGCTATGCCGCAGACTGATGGTTTGAATTTATTTATTAAAAAAGAGAGGTCAGACTTTTTGGTATTAATGCTTCTGATGTTCCATTGAAGGAATGTCAGGGGATGGAACATCCTGAATATAATTTAAAATCGATGTCAGCTTCAAGGCAACGTGGTCAGGTATTGTTTGAGTTGGACTGGCTAGTATTGACATTAACATATTAGTTATTAACTCTAAAATATTTTTGGAGTTGTCAGAGTGGCCATAGACTGGCATTGGTTGTGCAATATCTGCTGGATAGGCACAGCCGTTGCCAATTGGGGAGAAGGAATAGTTTCGGGTAAGTTCTTGGTGGGCTTGCTTATTATAGCCAGGTGAAAGGGGAGTGCGGGGTTTAGGCTTTTGGAAGACCGTTTGACGGTATGATTTTTGAGTAGGATGTATTGGGCTTGATGACTGGGATAGGGAATTACTGGTTCTTACATATTTATGAGTGGAAGACTTGGAAACATCTGCATATGATCTGGAAACAGGTGGGAAAACACGGCTTGCCTCCACATATGAGATTGACTTCTCCGCCATAAGAGCTTTGATGCTCTTTTGTCGGCCCAATTCAGGACAAGAACTATCATTTGCAAAATGGTTTCCAGTACACGAAACACAAAAGCTCAATTCCTGGGTGACTTCACATCCATCGCCTGGATGATCTGCACCACACTTATAGCATCTCGGTTTCGAGCGACAGAGAGTGCGGGTATGGCCATATCGACAACAGTGGAAACACATAATAGTAGGGTAGGTGTATCTCTCAACAGAAGCTGTAAACACGTTTAGGTAGCACTTGTCCGTCAAATGTGAGTACAATGGTTTGTGTAGGCTTCCATTCCGTCACACCAGAAGAGGACACCCTACGGCTCATCCTTCTGGTCTTTATGACATCCCCACACCCTTCTGGGACCTGGATGTTTTTAATTATGTCTTCATCAGACCATTCTACCGGAATATCTCTAACAATACCCATTCTAGAGATATTGTATTGTGGAATTGTTGCAATGTAGTTATGTTGGGTAAGTATTTTGTTGTTGAGAAAACTGTTTGCATCCTGATGCGACTTAAACTCAACCGATACGCGATTTCTGCCAATACGTTTGATCCCATCAAGACGTATGTTATTCACATTATTCATTGTCAAAAACATACCAAACTTAACAGGTTGTAGCACAGTACCTGATGTTTGTTGATCTTTCAGTGATACATGGACAATGTAGGGTGGATTATCTCTCACTGTGTATAAATATCGACCAATTGTACTTTTCGAAACCTTTAATTTTGTATTAGACACAGTGGGAGGTGAACCAGCGGTCCTTTTACGAAATTACGACTGGCGGTCTGCGTATCCATATTTAGGTCTTGGGTGGGTATTCCTATATCATGGGGGAGGGTAATAGTAAGACCCGGGGAGAGGTCAAATAGTTTATCAGGGGGGTCAGGATCAGGTGGTTTGTTGGAACTCATTTTGGGTAATTATGGTTGTCAAAAATAAATAAAATAGCAAACAAAAAGGACAAATACAACTAACTACAAACCTTAAACCCTTAAACACACACACAAAGACCTGTTTCGACCTGGATTCACACTAAAATAACACCAAAATCGAAAAAAATCTTAGCACTAACAAAAGCACGTGTTAAGCCTTCACCACTACCAACCACCCTGTTTTATTAATCTCAGAGACAGAATTGACACATGCAAATGTCAAGTTTAGAAATAATGTTGCCCGCTCTTTTGTGCAGTGTTATACCTATGATACCGGTTTGTTGAATCGTAACTTTTTACTCGAATGCGTGACACAAAGGAGGGTAATGTGTTTCACAGTCTGAGTATGTATGTACGCGTGGGCCGATTTGAATAATTCTCACGTTAATCAATTCGTCTTAACCCTGGGAGTGCGACTAGAGAAATGATAGTTAATTTTCAAAAATCGGCAAACTATATCAAGTGGGATATCGTTGAATAGGTATTTTTTATAAGGAGAACTAGCAATGTGGGTATAATTCACATTACTAGCAATCTGGTTGACCCCTCTCACTAAGCTATAAAAACATACATTATTTAAATATGTGATTTATTTGTATAAGTCTAAATAGAAATGAAATATCATATAAAAAGACTGAAAAATCGTAATACTAATAAAGAAAGGATAAAGTTGGAATTATTCCTTCTTCCTTGACTTATAATATTGTTATTTGATAACGTTATAGGCCAGCTAAAGTTGGTGTACCTTCACTTGGTGAAGGTGGTGATGATTTTATTGGCTTGTCCCTGACCCTGTGATGATGCTGTCGCTTATATTGTGCTGGGCAGTAACAATACATTGGGCGTTTCTTCATTGGGTGGCCCGGTCCGGCACCGATACCGACAATGACATCGGTGAACGTTTAATTCTATGAAATTGTAAAGAATAGTGTCTCATTGGCCCGGCCCGACTCCAATATTAACTGCAGGGGACGACCTTAGCTGGGATGTATTTAACTTCTTATTTATTTACAAAAGGTCTATATTGTATTGAGCAGAGTAAGGGCACTAGAAGGCTCTATTTGTGCAGTTGATCCGAATAAGTGATCTAAATTGAATAATCTGTGAAATCTTTAACATATTTAAACAAAAAAATAAAAAGGTAATTTAAAAAAATCCTGACTGCTCAACTGAAAGGAAAGAAACAAGCACATTTTTATTTAACAAAAGTGACAAGCAGGCGGGACCCATCCCATATTTATAAATATATAGGTATGTTCGATTGGGTCCTACCTGCTTGCAATAAATCAATATTTATTGTGTAACTCGGTAGTTATTATGTGTTTTTATGTGTCATCTGGGCCATATAGTTGACGACATTACTGATAGGTTTACCATAGAAATAGGTGGCGATTTTGATGATTCAGAATATTCCTAAGAAGTGGAGTCATTATTTGAATCTGATTAACCTGTGATTAATTATGATTTTAATAACATAATTAATTACAGTTATATAGATATCTAACATTATTAATTTTGCATTTCTAAGTTTTAAATTAGAACCCACACATTATTTCAGGCTAACGTATTATAAAAATACGATACTTGATTTTATTAACGTTAAGTTTCGATAGTGGCACATCACTATTTAAGATTTGCAAAAAACTGGCAACCGTCGTAATGTCAACTTTGTCTCTGGGATTAAAAAACAGGGTATAGCCATAGCCAGCGCTTATGCTCGCGTAACTTTTTTCAGCGAATAAAAAAGTACCCTAAGCGCTTCTCCAAAGTCTTATCTATCGCTGTACCGAATTTCATCAGTCTGTGTGAAGTAGTTAAACGGAAAAGTGTAACAGACAAAGTTACTTTCCCATTCATAATATGTATTAGGTAGTAGAGATTGTTTGAGTTCACTCATTCATTGCCTTGGCTTTGCAATGAAAAAAAAGGTACTATAATAGCGCAGGGAATTAGGACCTCCGTCCAGTCTGACTAACTATTACCCATTCCGCGTGACTAACTATTACCCATTCCGCGGTCTGCCAATTTTGCTTATCCCAGTTATTTTTGTTCTTGTATCTTGATTCCTTATTCTCCATTATTAGCTTCACCATACTTTGTATAGGTACCTGGTGGATCAATACTAACCTTCAGTATCATAATAGTACATTATGGTACAAGTGTGTAATGTTGGTGATTACCGCTGAGGCGCCATTGAGACCCGAGCCGTCAGGTGAGGGTCTTAAGAGAGCCGAGGACGGTAATCATCAATACACACGTGTATCATACGACGTTTTTCAACACACTTGCGAGGAAAAAACAAATATGTATTGCATAAATCGTTTAATTATTAAAACAATTGGTGAATGTACAATTTTCAAAACGATATTGGATTGTTTTTGATGGCAATTTCACAGTTTGTGTTACATTGGTACTTGCCACTTCTTTAGTACCTTCATTTACTTCTTGTGTAAATGTCGGCGACAAAGGTAAATCATACAAATTACTGGAAGGAGAGGGCACCAAATAACTCACGCTAGTAGATGTACATGGTTGTGGTTCGGGGCAAAACTTTTTTGCCTTTGGCTCCAAATTAATGGCTTGCGTTATTTTGTCATTGATTTTTGCTTTGTTATGAATTGAGTCTTCTATGTACGATTCAGCGATTGCGTCAGAACGCCATCCACCATGTCGCTTCAAAGTTAGTATATCAGCCCCCGAATCAGCCAACATTGTAGCCGACGTTCTTCTAAAACTGTGTCCAGTGTAAAAATCGGCCTCAGGCAAACCTAAATACTTCGCTATTTCTCTTGGCATATTACCAAATTTGTTAATACCGATTGTTTGTGCAGTACATTTTCCTTTCTGAAAGTTTTGGAAAAAGCGGTCATTCTTTGTTTTTGTTGAACGGAGATCTTGGTATTTTTTCACTATTTCACGAAACGTTCCTTGGATTGTAAAAGATCGTGGAATCTCGGTTTTAGTCTGGGTAATTTTGACAAGAAGCATATCTCCGTGGATTTCTACATCTTTTGTTGTAATATTGTACAGCTCTTGTCGTCTACAAGCACCAGTAACACCGAATATTAAGGCAACCTGCAAAGAAATCAATTAATTAGTTCTAAGAAATTATGCTAAAGTTACACACTTGTATATTGTAGATTCGTTTCGATTAAAAATATGAAACGTACCTTTGTTGCTAGATACTGACTATCCGGAGCCTCATTCAAAAACTTTTCAACGTCGGCTGGTGACAAAACTTTAGATTTCCGACCAATATATCCATCCGAGCGTCTCTTCAAAAATGCCATCAGGTTACAGTACGTTTTGATATCAACACCATGTTTGAGCTTAACCATGCTTCTTAACATGGAATAGATGCAGCACAGGGAGCTAGGTTTGTATGTATTGGCGAGTTCAGAGAAATACGCCAAAAACACATTTTCAGAAAATGACTGGGTTTTTTTGTTGCTCTTCCATTGCAGGAAACTATCGTAAGCAGCTAAATACTTTTCTCTAGATTTTGCAGGTAATAGGCTTTCGTTTGCATTTTGTGCTGCATTTAGTATTTCTGGCGGGGTTAAATCAATCAATTGTTCATCTTCTGTACTAAAACCTGACATTTTTATAATTATTTACCACACAGCAACAAATGCGATACAAACAAAATATGAAAATTAGGGGAAAATTGGGAAATGGCGCGCAATTTTTTTTTTTTTTTTGCACGCGCCAAATGTAAGTTGATTGATTACAGCCATACAGCCTACTTCAAAATGATAATTTTTGTGATAAAATGCAAATATTTTATAAGAAATTATTGTGAATTATAAATAATTTGATAATAATAAATGTTTTTTCGTCTTAATTAGGGACACATTTATTTATTTCAAAAATGTAAATAGATTTTCGGTGGCATAAAACCTCTTTGTTGTTACAAAAAAAAAAAAAAACTGTATTACCCGGTTAAATTGAAAATGCTCTGTTTACTCGCATATAATTTGCAGTTAGGTACTAACTTAACTTTGTAGGGATCATTCTATTATGCACTAGTGTGTAATATTATTATGCACGTGTATGTTATAGTTCGGTTTATGGCCCTAAGAACGATATAATAAGGCTCACTTTACGAGCAAGTGTGTTGAAAATATTTAAGCAGGATATGCAGCGAGCGGTGGATTCAGGGTCATTCAGCGTATTTAATATCAAGCGATATAAACGCCACTGCAGTTGTGCAAACAGACTTACCTACTTTACTTTCACCAACCCGTCCAAATAATCGATAAAGTTGAGATGTACGATGTTGCGCAATGCAAAGGTAATTGAAGGAACAGGCAGTCTAACACTCCTCCGCTTCATCAAATGACTCCTCCCGCTCTGCGCGTAGAGCAGGAGTCTTTTGATGAATTTCCCCCGAGAAAAAAGGCATTTAATGCGAGATAGACCCCTTTAAAGTGCGGTCCCTCAATCCCCAGATCTCAGAAGTACCTATCTGAAAAATTAATGTGACTTAAATTTAGTAAAGACTTTATTTCTTCTTAGCGTATCGATGGCAATAATATTTTATATAAACTTGGTCCAAAAATCAGCCACGCATTCCGCTCGCTGATGCAGACATAAGATCTAAGAGCTCAGGTGACGGAACAAGACAGAAGGTGGTGAATGTGGGCTATTGTCTGTGGGATCACGCCGCATATAGGTAATTTGATTTAGATAGATATAATATACTTTTCAACACACTTGCTCGTAAAGTGAGCCTTATTATATCGTTCTTAGGGCCATAAACCGAACTATAACATACACGTGCATAATAATATTACACACTAGTGCATAATAGAATGATCCCTACAAAGTTAAGTTAGTACCTAACTGCAAATTATATGCGAGTAAACAGAGCATTTTCAATTTAACCGGGTAATACAGTTTTTTTTTTTTTTTTGTAACAACAAAGAGGTTTTATGCCACCGAAAATCTATTTACATTTTTGAAATAAATAAATGTGTCCCTAATTAAGACGAAAAAACATTTATTATTATCAAATTATTTATAATTCACAATAATTTCTTATAAAATATTTGCATTTTATCACAAAAATTATCATTTTGAAGTAGGCTGTATGGCTGTAATCAATCAACTTACATTTGGCGCGTGCAAAAAAAAAAAAAAAAATTGCGCGCCATTTCCCAATTTTCCCCTAATTTTCATATTTTGTTTGTATCGCATTTGTTGCTGTGTGGTAAATAATTATAAAAATGTCAGGTTTTAGTACAGAAGATGAACAATTGATTGATTTAACCCCGCCAGAAATACTAAATGCAGCACAAAATGCAAACGAAAGCCTATTACCTGCAAAATCTAGAGAAAAGTATTTAGCTGCTTACGATAGTTTCCTGCAATGGAAGAGCAACAAAAAAACCCAGTCATTTTCTGAAAATGTGTTTTTGGCGTATTTCTCTGAACTCGCCAATACATACAAACCTAGCTCCCTGTGCTGCATCTATTCCATGTTAAGAAGCATGGTTAAGCTCAAACATGGTGTTGATATCAAAACGTACTGTAACCTGATGGCATTTTTGAAGAGACGCTCGGATGGATATATTGGTCGGAAATCTAAAGTTTTGTCACCAGCCGACGTTGAAAAGTTTTTGAATGAGGCTCCGGATAGTCAGTATCTAGCAACAAAGGTACGTTTCATATTTTTAATCGAAACGAATCTACAATATACAAGTGTGTAACTTTAGCATAATTTCTTAGAACTAATTAATTGATTTCTTTGCAGGTTGCCTTAATATTCGGTGTTACTGGTGCTTGTAGACGACAAGAGCTGTACAATATTACAACAAAAGATGTAGAAATCCACGGAGATATGCTTCTTGTCAAAATTACCCAGACTAAAACCAAGATTCCACGATTTTTTACAATCCAAGGAACGTTTCGTGAAATAGTGAAAAAATACCAAGATCTCCGTTCAACAAAAACAAAGAATGACCGCTTTTTCCAAAACTTTCAGAAAGGAAAATGTACTGCACAAACAATCGGTATTAACAAATTTGGTAATATGCCAAGAGAAATAGCGAAGTATTTAGGTTTGCCTGAGGCCGATTTTTACACTGGACACAGTTTTAGAAGAACGTCGGCTACAATGTTGGCTGATTCGGGGGCTGATATACTAACTTTGAAGCGACATGGTGGATGGCGTTCTGACGCAATCGCTGAATCGTACATAGAAGACTCAATTCATAACAAAGCAAAAATCAATGACAAAATAACGCAAGCCATTAATTTGGAGCCAAAGGCAAAAAAGTTTTGCCCCGAACCACAACCATGTACATCTACTAGCGTGAGTTATTTGGTGCCCTCTCCTTCCAGTAATTTGTATGATTTACCTTTGTCGCCGACATTTACACAAGAAGTAAATGAAGGTACTAAAGAAGTGGCAAGTACCAATGTAACACAAACTGTGAAATTGCCATCAAAAACAATCCAATATCGTTTTGAAAATTGTACATTCACCAATTGTTTTAATAATTAAACGATTTATGCAATACATATTTGTTTTTTCCTCGCAAGTGTGTTGAAAAACGTCGTATGATACACGTGTGTATTGATGATTACCGTCCTCGGCTCTCTTAAGACCCTCACCTGACGGCTCGGGTCTCAATGGCGCCTCAGCGGTAATCACCAACATTACACACTTGTACCATAATGTACTATTATTGTACACCAACAATTGAATCACACTTAAATAACAATATTGCAAAAAAAAAAAATTGGTTACAATGGCGGTCTTATCGCTGAGAGCGATATCTTCCAGACAACCTTTGGAAGGACTTTACGAGCTTTAATTAAAATGGAGAGGGCTATATTAGTGTACTACTTTACAAATACTCATCAAAACAAAAACTAACAAAATAATAATATAATATAATGTGTTCTTTATCACATCGTTTGGTTTTAACAAAGGAATAATCATAAGCTTGAAAGAAAATGATTGGCAATCAAGCTTTTAAAAACAGCGAGTGTACTCAGCTTGTACTACATCTGTAAATCCCCATCTGTGCAGATTATCTTTGCTACGGCCGACTTGGGTTCGTAATCTGTTAAGGCATTTCCAAGCCGGCCACGGTAACACGTGCTTCACGTGAGGAAGGCTCTCAGACGGTTCGATGAAGCCATCAGGCGAATTTAAAAGTTCCCGCCAAACATCACACCTCGCTGGACTAGCTAGGCTAACAGACCCGAGAAAACTTTTACGGCTTTTCAGCCTCCGGGGCATTTGGGACGTATCCGTGCATTGGGTGGCGCGAGTCAGCTTGTAGCTTGGTCCTCTCTATGCGAATCGCTTTAATCCAGTTAGTGGATATAACATAAGTACCGGGGTCGGTTTCAGGCAGGCACTTATGATCTGGAATGCTCGTTCAATGCTATATCCACAAGGTAGGCGTGGGCAGAACGGTTACATACTGGACAGGCATATTCACCGGTAGAGAGACAATGCCATATCAGTTGTTCGTAAGACTTGAAGAGATGGTCCCCATTTGGTGGATGTAAGGCGGCGTAGCAAAGGTACCTATAAAAGATACGAAATATATAACGACTAAACTTTGGTATCTCATTCTATAAAATTGTGTAGTGGCATTACTCTATGTATTTTCATGAGATTAAAAAAATATTATCTCAGCTAAGAATTTATTTGATTCGGTAGGTAGGTACTTATTATTGACTAAAATGTTCTTATGTGGAATGAGGGACCACAGCCGGGACCAACGCTTAACGTGCTTCTCTCGATATGTTGACCGTCTTGGTCACCCGTCCACAGACCTATGCGACGTCGGCAAGCGTTACTGTTATGCACTGATTGGTTAAATACTCTCTGCTGTTGTCATGACTTAGCCATGAGCTCTCATGTTGTATATAAAAATAATATTTATCCTACTAATATTATAAATGCGAAAGTTTGTGAGGATGGATGGATGTTTGTTACTCTTTCACGCAAAAACTACTGAACGGATCTGAATGAAATTTGGTCAGTAGATAATTGACATTCTGGAATAACACATAGGCTACTTTTTATCCCGAAATTCCCACGGGATCGGGATTTGCGCGGGAAAACCTTCCCACGCGAACAAAGTCGCGGGCAGAAGCTAGTATTTATATAAATACAAATATTATGCTAGACTTTTTTTATTGATAATAGGCTCGCGTTTGACCACCATCTCACCTGATGGTAAGTGATGATGTGGTCGAAGATGGAGCACGCTTGCCTAGAAGTAACCTATTCACTCTTGACTTAAAGACTCCCAGGTTATAGCGATCAGGAAACAGACGCCGGCAGGGAATTCCACTCCTTAGCCGTACCTAGATCTAAGCTAACCAGGACACTTAAAAATAAATATAGTTACATATAAGAAAACAGTAAAAAAGTTTGCCTGTTCATTTAACATATCCACAAAAAACATTAAAAAAAAATTAAACCGACTTCCAAAATAACACTGCAAGGTGAGAAATAACTTTAATTTGGGTAGTCGATGTCTTTGATTTTGTACTTTTGGTTTTGGCACCGACATCCGAAAATAATTAAAGATATTTTTTCACTTTGCGGTGTTTTTGGAAGTTGGTTCAATTATTTGTTAAAGTTTTTATTTCTCTCTTTTTAGTTGGCCTGTTTGTAATTTACCTAGTTACAAAAGCCTAAATGCCAACTGCTTATAACCTTTTACAAAATATTGCTTTTCCCGATGCAGGGCCGTTAATTGTTGAGGAGTTCTCCTGGTACTTCACCATCAGCTGCACTTCACCATATGCATTATGACGAGCATATTGTGCTTAATAACCATATCCAAGTAATCGAATCGGAACCCATGAAATACTCATTATTGAGTAGTTTCGGTGGCCACCTGTGGTCTTCATTATCAGTTTATTTATTTATTAATACTTTATGCAACACAAAATGTACAAAGGCGGACTTAATGCCATAGGTATTCTCTACCAGTCAACCATGGGTGATGAAGAAATAACATGGCAGGTGCATAAAAAAAAACTAAGTAGACAATATAGTCAAAGTAAAAGTTTTATTACAAGTGTATATATACATATACAGTATGTTAACTAACAGAGAGCGTTCCCGTTAACCCGCAATAGTATAGCACCCATACATGCTAAAAAAATATTACCAATCGAAAACAAAATGTTTTTATGTTTTTAATATTAAAATATTCACTAAAAATGTTAAATTGATACGCAAAAGAAACACGCTGTACACGCGTACTTGAAGGACGGCAACGTCGCAATTTATTTATGAATGCATACGCGTGTATATAGAAGGAAGAATGAATAAAATCAGAAGTATGAGAAGGACAGAGTACGAGAAGATTATTGGAAGAGCGCAGACTTTTAGCGTGTGAGGAACATAGGAATTGAAAATGAGAAATATGGTAATAATAATCAGTTCCACTTTACTAAATGGTGCTTGGTGGTGGCCGTTCAAGTATTACGTAAGCACATTTTTTGCAATTATTAACCCACTCCTCCCCCTCGTCAGCAAAAGTGAGCAAAGCTCTTACCCCTCCCCCCATGCTTACGTGAACATTGCACACTGTGTAATTTTGCTTCAATTGCGGACACCTATATTTTATCCCTTCAACCTATAGATCCAGCGAAGAACTAAAACTTCTGCAAAGGAACCATGACTTTTTTAAGATTAGTTTTGAAGTTATTTGAAAACTCGAGAAAACTCCATAGAAACCATAAAAATGCATTATTTCATTTCAAATATATGATTTTGCAATTGTTATAGATGAGGTCTTAAAAAGGACTGTTATATTCACTAAATTAGTGGTTTATTTTTAAAAAATAATCGTAAATCTAAGGAAAAATCAAGATTTAAAAAAAAATCTAATATATTTTTTATTTGGTTAGTCTCATTGTATCCGCATTTTGTTTTAACATGAACAGTTTTGTATTATAATATACTATATTATAAAAAAAAATCAGGTGCGGATAATGCGGGACTTCAGAGTTATTGAATTTTTATTTTTGAGGTTAGGGCTGTCACCTACTTTACTATAACTATTATACTATATAAAGCTAAATTACCACTCACTGACTGACTGACTGACTCATTGACATAATTGTTCTCCCAGATGGTGGATGGGGAGGTGGGTATATTTTGACAGATTCGTAAACAAGTAACTGTCAAACCTACGGGAAAAGTGCCAAACCTCCCCTTTTCCCCCCCCCATCGTATCTCGGAAACTACGAGGCCCGTATTTTTTTCTTTTTACGGATTCGTATAGAGGAGGCCCGGTTAAGTAAAAATCATTTTTCAAAGTCCCCCCCCCGCCCCCCTTCTCCCCCCCTTTAGGCGGATCTCGGAATCTAAGAGACTTGGATCATTTTTTTTTCAGATTCATTTAGAGGGGCAATGCTTTAGTCAAAATACTTCTGAAACCCCCCCTCCATTACCCCCCCCCACTTTTTGTTTTTTTTGTTTTCACAAGCACGCGAGGTGCTTCACCTCGCGCAATACGCAAATACTGAACCCCCCCATCACACCCCCCTTTTTTTTTTTTACACAAGCACGCGAGGTGCTTGCACCTCACGCAACACGCAAATACTAAACCCCCCCATCACCCCTCCCCATTTTTTTTTTCACAAGCACGCGAGGTGCTTGCACCTCGCGCAACACGCAAATACTAGTTCTTATATAATTTTGATTGCCAATTTACTATCTTTCTTGATATAAAATTAAATACATGTGTTTTTTGGTGTAAAATTAAGTATTTTAAGTTAGATTCCTAACCACACTGTGGAATTTTGCTTCAATTGCGGACACCTATATTTTATCTCTTCATCCTATAGATTCAGCGAAGAACTAAAACTTCTGGAAAGGAACTATGATTTTATTATGTTCAGTTTTAAAGCTATATAAAGTTATGCTGACGTCAGCAAAACATGCGAATTTCGCTTCAAAATATGTAGAAAAATACGAGTGGTGCTACATTTCAGTTACACTTCACAAAATAGCTCACAGGAGTAAAATTATAAAGTTTAGTCTGCAACCAATTGGTATGCTGAGTGAGCAAGCTTCAGAATCTCGTAACAAATTCTGGCGTTATGATAGGGAACACCATACGAGAAAATTAAACCGGAAGATTACTGTACTTGACCTATGTCATCGAGCTTTAGAATCTTCAGGTCCATTTCTATCCATGATGTCACTCGGTAGTTGCCAAAAAAATAACAAGCGTTTGGTTCTACCTGAAAAAGTTCTTTGGCTTTTAAAATCATCAATGGAAAATGTTCTGAATCACGAGGACTTACTTGAAGAAACAAAGATGATGAAAATGTAATTTTACCATCTGAAGAAGTTTCAATATCTTCGGATGTCGAAGAGTAAAGAAAATGAAACAGCTTAAGCATTAAAATTTTTATTTAATAATAAATTTTTCCATTTCAATAAAATAAATAGATATATGCAATTTGACAACCCTATTTCCATAGAAACTCTATGGAAACTTTAGAAATTGAATATTTCCGAAGTCCCACTATTAACCTATTTGCTTTTTATTTTGTGTTGTTAATAACTAGGGTAAACAGTACAATGATTGGCATTCTAAGATGATCTTCAACATAATGTAGTGACTTCTATGTTATAATAATATTTTTTATATATCTAATGTTTACCAGATATAAGGTAGATAAACGTAAATTATAATGAAACACATTGGTATTAAAAAAAATATCTTTATTGCTTAAAAAGTAACATTAAACTTAATTCTATGTTATTGCACAATCATTGGCACTGAAGTATAATTATTGGCACAGTGAATTTGGTATAAAGATTGGCACTAATATCTACCAATGTAGGCACACCTTGCTGTCGCGAAAAAAGGTGAACCTACGTACATAAATAATTTATCCCATCCATGGTCCATTAATAAACTCGCCTACCTAATCATCTTCTAATACTTTTAGTAGTTCTTCATTTTTCATTGGTCTTAATCTATTTTCTTTAACTTTTATCTTATCTTTTCTGGTTTCCCTTGAATCTCTGAAACTTGCAGGTTCATCTAAAATAGATCCTTTCTTTAATTCTTTTTGACCATTTGTACGTGTTCCAATTCTTTAAAGCTTCTTTCATTTTCAGCTTCAACTGCATCTAAAATTGATCTGTTTTTTATTTACTTTAGGGTAGTAATATTTGCAGGTTTATAATTCCCTTGTATATCCTCTTTCTTCTTCAATATCACTTGAGATTCTATTTGCAGCTTTAATCAAGACGTTTGATTGGATTATAACTTTTGGTTTGATACTATCAGAGTTTGGTTTACTTTTCTTAATTAACTTTAAATTTTTGGCTTTGTTCTTTTTATTTATAGTTTCAGCTTGTTTTTTTTTTCCTTGAGTAATTGTTTCTCTTTGGCTTTCTCTAGTTTTTCTATTCGTTTGTTCTCCTTTTCTTGTATCTCTTTCATCTTTTTTTGTTGTTTTTCTAGTTCTACAGCTTCCCAATCTTTACTAGTCAAAACAAAAGAGCGATGTTCTGTACCAGCTCTTTGTGTTTTAATTGGAGTCTTCGGTAACTTTAAAAAATCTTTTATATTTTGTGCCTTTGTTGGGACTTCGATTGGCATATCATCCACTAGTACCCATTTTCCGCCAATAAGCTCTACACTTTGACGACTGGTGGATGGAATAGGTATTAAATTTATTGGCGTTATACAAGATGCTAAAGGTAATTTTTCAACCACCTGATGCTGAAGTTCAACATGCTCTCCACCTATTTCGTATCCTGAGGTTTCTGAATAACCGATTCGGCGAATCAATTCGGCATCTTAAAACCGTCTAGGTACCTGAAAGTGATGAAAAGAAGAGGAAACCTTAGGTGGGTATAGTCATTGGCACAACAAAAAATATATAATGTTTGGCAGTGCCAAGAATTCGAATAGAAGCGAAATCAACCTTATTTAGCAACCCAATATGGTCTATTTTGATGAAAATGTAATTTAACTAAGAAATATAACACATGCCACCAAAATAAGAAAAGTACAATCATTGGCATCCGAGCCAATCACTGTACCACTATACAAAAAAAAATATAGTGATTGGCACCAATGAAATGACCGGTACGCTTATTTTTTAACACTGAAAACAATAAAAATAGCAAGATATACCCTAATTTAACAATATCAAATATAAATTGACGTAGAAACTTACACAAAAATCACTTTTTCACGTGCACTTCTATCCTCCAGTACTACACTTTTTGCAATAAAATCAACACGATCACGACATCTTGATTTCCGTTAAAACTCACAAACAGCTTTGAAATAAAAATGGCTGACAACAGTGTTGCCACTATAGAAGATTAGATATTCTACCCAATAAGGTATTGCAACCGTAAATAAACACAAATTTTCTCTTATTATCTGGATTTTTATATCAAAGTGCCAATCACTGGGGGGGTGCCAACAATAGTATGGTTTACCCTATATTATCCATGCTCAGAATTAAAATCAGATGCGGAATCGATAGGAATACGGAGAAAACCATAATTTAGTGAAAATCGAAAAAAAAAAACGATTACTCTTTGTATATCATAGGTGCAATGCCTAAACTTTGTATGGAGTTAGATATTCTACTTTTACGGTAATAAAACAAGATCTATGTAAATCACATCATTATTTTGGAATGTACAAATAAAAACAGTTTTTTTGCTGACGTCAGCATAATATTAAATAACTTTAAAACTAAACATAATAAAATCATGGTTCCTTCCCAGAAGTTTTAGTTCTGCGCTGGATCTATAGGATGAAGGGATAAAATATAGATGTCCGCAATTGAAGCAAAATTACACAGTGTGCATTGCTACAATTGATTGATTCATGAGCAGCAGTTACAAACCTAGAAATAAGGAATAGGTTTGGAATAGAAGTCTGTAACGCAAATAATATTCATTTAAATAAACCTTACTGACGCGGAATTCAACAATTCATTATTTGTAGGAATCCCCGAAAATGCATTTCGTTTTGAAGCATAGACAATTTGTGTTGCTATATGTGTAAAAAATTAAATAATTACTGCTGACGTAATCACCATCTAGATCCCCCCACCCCCCATGTCATAAAAAATAAGCAAAGCTAAGACCCCCAGGCCCCCCTATAGTGCTTACGTAATACTTGAACGGTCCCTAAGTTACTATAAAACACTCAAATCGCTACAGGTGTGCCATATTTGAAAAATTCCCTCGATTTTTCGAGGATCCCATCATCAGATCCTGACTTGATGACAATGTGACCTTGAAAGTATACCCTTTCAAATTAAAAAATAATTTTCCAAATCGGCCCAGCCCTCTTCGAGTAATCGGTGATCATACATTTAAAAAAACTCGGTTAGAAATAATGAAGGCGGGTTTAGAAACAGTAATAGAGCAAGAAATTAAAATAAAATTTACCTGTTAATCTGTTTGTACACACTAATCTTCAGAACTAATAAACCGATTTGAATGAAACTTTTTTGTTGTGTAGCTATGAAGTTTGGGCAACATTAGGCTATAGTTGATTTTGGAAATTGGAACACCTGATGCAGAACTTTAAACACGAGCGAAGCCGCTTGCAGAAGCTAGTGAGAAATAAAACAATACATTCAGAGCGAAATTTATTCAAAATATTCAAATTTATACAATATTAAGTCTGTTTTCGCTTCATATAAAAAGACAGTTGGTCATTCATAGTTAAATTGAAAACAAATAAATTAGTAATGCAGCACCAAAACATCGTACTTAAAAAAATTACGTTCCTACTTACAAATTATACTGACATTGATCTTTACTACGCAGGCTGAAGAAACACTGTCTGTCAGAGATTCGCTCAAGCCTGTATGTGCACGATAAACTCGTATTACATAGATGACAACTTTAATGAACAAAATACCGTTCACATACACACCTAAGGTATATCTAGACGCGCGACACAATAATAACTGTGGAACTGTTGGCGCCAAAACACGCAGGACTTCAGTATCAGTCCAGATACAAATTAGCAGCTGACTATAACCAGAGTGATAAATCGGTGGTGTGTAGTTCTATCTGGTCACAGTCAACTAATCTATATTGACACTAATTTGTATAATTATTTCCTCATGCAGCGTTCACTTAGTCCTGCGTGTTTGGACAGAACAAATTTGACTAAAATGTTGTAATTTAACGCCGTAAAAGCAATCTTTTAATAAAAAAATCTACAGATATACATACATGCGCACACGCAGTACACATAACATCTGACAAGTGCGTGACGCGTCTCTACCGCTACCCGCATTTCCAATTCATCACTACTCGTAACTACAATACACATATTATTGTATTACTAATACATTTTGGTGCGCCATGGCACTGTACGTTAAAGTGAGCATCACTAACAACTATATTTATATATAAGCGACAAGTTCGATAATCTCCTGTACATCGTTAGATACTACGCATTCAGTTTCCTACATTCAACTAGTTCGAGATCTAATCGAAATGTTCACAGTAAAGTAATTAAAGAATGCCACTATAACAAGATAAAAAATAATTTACAATGATATCAGTTAAACAGCATGGTAACTTGGTAGAATCGTGAATAAAAATCTCGAAATATAAAAAATACAATGGTCTCAGTCCCACGAAGACTGTTGTCTTCGAGTCCCTAATCCTATTGGACGTTTTACCTTCTCAGTAGACTATCACACACTCATGGGACACAATTTTGAGCAATCATATTACAGATAAAAGCATTATAAATAATTAAAATCGCATGTACGACAAAGTTGGGAGTACTCAAGAGTTGCGTCAAAACTTATCTACTTGAATTTGTGATACCAATGGCAAGTAACAAATTGTACACTCCAATATATTATTAGTAAAAAGCAAATGGATTCGGCAAGCTAAATAAAATCTTACATATAATACCTATACAAAAAATACGAACATAGTTAAAATAAATAATTATTTATTAAAATTAAACAAATCATTAATTAATTATACACATTATTCTCATATTTTACAGGGAATATTCAATTATAAAAGCGATTTACAATAGTTTATACCGGTTATACATAATACAACCATATAATTTTCATTACAGAGGCTATCCGACAACATTCTCGCTTGGTATTGATGCGGTGTCATTAAATCATTGATAGTGTTCCAAGCATTGATACTAATTATGCAAAAATGTTGTCGGTAGCGGCAGCATAAGCGTTTGTTCAGACGTGACAGCATTGCACTCGGTCTGACTCACTTCCCTATGTATTCTCTAACTATCCAAAATGTATATAGACGTATAAACCCAGTAAGAACTTACCTAGCGTTGTCACATCTGAACCAACAAAACTACAATATCTTACCTGAGCCTTCATCTAAATGACTTATTACATCTCAAGTGGAAATGCCAGCATTACATAGAGTAGAACTAATTCACAAAAATTTGAGAGTTTATTACACGGATTGGATATTATTATGTATCTATAATCTTTGTGAATTAATCTGTTTGATCACTCACAACATACACGCACACGTAAGGATTAATTTACAATCATTATAATCGTAATTCGTGAATCATTTTTTCATTCAGACTATAAAAAAGTTCTTGTGAAAATGTATTGCGTGTGTCCAACATTTTTATACCAAATTTTTTTTTTCTAATGAACATTATACATGCTGTTTCGCAGATTGTTTAACAGTTTTGCGAACTAATATTAATGGTTGATGTTCTCTATCAGATATACAGGCAATAATCAATTGCAATAAGTATAATTTTTCTGTCTTTTTGATATGGCATCAAGTCTGTGATTGAACTAAATGCCATAAACAGTAGTATCCCGCCGCGTCTGTCGGTCTAATTGTGCGAATTCACGTAACACCTTAATCAATTATACATTCAAACTTTCCTCATGAATCACTCTATCTATTGGTGAGAACTGCATAAAAATCTGTTTAGTAGTTTTTGAGTTTATCGCGAACAGACCGACCAATAGACACGGCGGGACAAGGTGGATGAAATTATCACACGTTTTAAAACATCCTGTATAATGTTGATCTGAAACTTGTGTAGATCGCAATAATAAAACGTCAAGTTTAGTAAAATTAATAAAAAAGAAATCAAATTGTTATGTTGAGAGTGTTAAATTATTATCCACTGAATACTACATTATTACGCGGTATTCCGACTTCTTCGTGCAAATCTTATGAAACATTTAGTACCAAAATGGAACTTTCCGATACTAAAATGTTATTGCATTTTTTTTCAGTCAGTACGTATATACGTAGCTAGTTTTTCGTACCTCCTTGTCTGTGGTCCCTGCGCTCGCGCAGTAAACTCTTCCATATAATTTCATAGTTTCTTAGTTATCTCTGTCACAGGTCTTTGAGGAGCGCAGACTTTGCGTTCTTGAGTTTGTCGAGTCTTTTCGTGAGGTGGCTGTTCTCCGTCTCCAACTCCTCAACTCGATTGAGAGCTTCCCGAGCCTGAAATTTGATTTTGAAACTTAAGTTTGTTGTTTTAGGGTCGCAAATCGCGCAAACGGGTTTGGTAGCGTTATGTACAGATTTATTCATAAAACTCGACATCTATAGGGATAGCATTAGAGTTATAACGTGTGCTTATTGTTTTTAAAACTGGAATTTTTAATTTACATATTATACCATGCAGAAGGGTTAAAACGTTATATATACATATTATTTAGTTCACATTTAGCATTTAATTGACACTGAGAGCACACGGGTGTGTGGGGTACGTATTATGAGCACAGCATTATGTTGCGCAGAGCATTACGTTGGCATCGGTTGCGTGTTTAGGGTAGCACACTCCGAGAGTAAGGTATGCGCGACTGTACCGTTAACTGTCGCCATTATTGATAACGGCCCAGAAGTCAACGACTTCCTGAAAATTAAATCATTTTATGTATATTTTATACAAGTACATTCTATCGTAGGATCTTGTCGCCAAGATAGGATCTTTATAAAGACAGATCGTTGATATAAATGTAGATAATTTGGCGTTATACTCCAAGTGATGTGTGATAACTGGTTTTTAGAAACAGAACTGAAATAAATGTAATTATGTCAGATTTCTATGAAGACGTAGGCAAGGTATACGCAACTGGGTTTCAAATGTAGTGTTCTCCATCACTCTTCTCCTTACTTACTTCTTCGACGCTACGATTATTCGAGATATTTCTTACAGAAAAACCAAATAGCATTTTTTGACCTGAAACCTCGTGCTCAACAGTCGTGCTTACGACAACTCGTACAACGAGGTGTTTGATAGTAAGTAATAAAAACAAATTTAGCCTCCATTGCACTGTTGACGTGGATCCACTCCATACTCACCTAACCTCTCCAACTAAGCTTAATACACATTAAGCTTAGTTGAAGAGGTTAACTAGTTTGCTAGTAATGTTAATTCTACCCACATAGCTAGACACTTTAATAGATTGCTAGTAATGTAAGTTCTACCCACAATGCTAGTAAGTTCTCTTTTTAATAATAATATTAAGAGTACTGGGTAGACCTGGATAAAACTTGGTATGGAACTAGCTTGAAGCTTCATGAAGGTTATAGGCTACTTTTTACCCGACTGCAAAAGAAGAAGGGTTATGTTTTATCGTCATAAAACCCACGGAAGCGAAGTCCTACGCGACTGGTGGTCACCATGGTACCCAGCAGTTCGTCTCGTAGACCGGTAGCGAAAAGAAGATGGAGGGATGACATATAATAATATATTCCACAACTTTCACACAACACCATCTAGTCCCAAACTAAGCAGAGCTTGTGGTATGAGTACTAGACAACTGATAAACATACGTATATAGTGTGTTAGGTTAAACGAGGGACTTATTGAGGGAGGGTATTCAGTATTCGATTCTCGTCCTAAATATGTGAAAAACCTATAACTTAATTTTTTGACGTAATTGTCCAATATATGTAATACATTTATCATGTACACTGAGGCGCAAGAGGTAAATGAATTTGTAAACAGTACCTAATGTAATCACGTGGCAAAACACGGCCCGATCCTGCCAAAAAAGGAAGCTCGTGTGTAAACTCCGCCCCCGCGGGAGTCCCCCCAAGGACTTTTGGTATGGTTCTGTCTGTTATTTATCAGTGTTTTTTTTTTGTTCATATTTTTATTAGTATTATGTAAGCATACACTATTGTAGGTTTGAATATGTCCCTCGTTTAAACTAACATACTGCATATTTCTAAATACATACATATTATAGATAAATTACACCCAGACAAAGAACAAATGACCGTGCTCATCACACAAACATTTGTCCTGTGACGACCTTGCGCATAGCAGTCAGGAGCACTGACCACTAGACCGACAGAGACGTACCTCCCGCTGCAGCTTGCGGCGCTCGTGCTTGAGCTGCTCCTCGTGCTCGTCCTGGTGGTCCTGGCGCGCGCGCAGGCGGGCCAGCTGCGCCTCCAGGCGCGCCACGTGCGCCGCCGCCAGCGCCGCCTCGGCCTCCGCCCGGGCCGCGCGCCCCTTCGCCTCCGACGATGCCTTGCGGACTGCCTCCACTAGACCGACAGAGACGTACCTCCCGCTGCAGCTTGCGGCGCTCGTGCTTGAGCTGCTCCTCGTGCTCGTCCTGGTGGTCCTGGCGCGCGCGCAGGCGGGCCAGCTGCGCCTCCAGGCGCGCCACGTGCGCCGCCGCCAGCGCCGCCTCGGCCTCCGCCCGGGCCGCGCGCCCCTTCGCCTCCGACGATGCCTTGCGGACTGCCTCCACTGCCCGACAAAAGTTTTGCTCATTACTATCTGTTGGCAGACGGCTTGACGGGTTGGCAGTGGGTCACAAGGGCGAATCTAGGAAGGTTATGGGGTCATGACCCCCCTGGGCTGGGACCAGGACCTAGGTGGACCACTAATTTTTATTTTTAAACATTGATAGATAGATAGATAGATTGAATATACTTTATTGTACACCAAAATTTAAACAAACCTATTTAACAATATTGCTTATTCTATGGTAACAATAGCGGTCTTATCGCTGAAAGCGATATCTTCCAGACAACCTTTGGAAGGACTTTAAAAACTTTAATTAAAGTGGGGAGGGCTAAATTAGTGTACTAACTACATTACTCATAATAACAGAGAAACAAAAAATATTTAAATATTAAAATAAATAAATGTATAATATGCAAATATATATATGCATATAAATACAATGTAATACATAGGTAATTAAATAATACAATACATATAATGTGTTCTTTAACATCAAGTGGAGAGAAAACAAAAGAATAGTCATAAATTGGAATGAAAATAATTAGCAACCGAGCTTTTAAAAGTAGCCAGTGACTGAGCTTGTCTTACAGACACCGGCAATGCATTCCACAAACGAATAGCTTGCACCGTAAACGATGAGCCATAGAATTTAGTGAAATGTGCAGGCATTGAAAGTCTCAAATTCTCCGATGATCTCAAATCTCTTACATGTGTGTCATGAAGGAACTTAAAGCGTTCTTTGAGATAAAACGGGGTTGTGGGATTGAAGAGAATACTGTAAAGTAATGATAAAATATGTGCATTCCGGCGAAGGCGGATCGGCAGCCACTTGAGTTTAATGCGAAACTCAGAAACATGATCATATTTGCGCAAACCAAATATGAATCTTATACAAAAATTTTGGAGTCGTTCATTGTTACTAGATAATACTCTAGTTTATCGGCAGTGGATGGGCAAGTGGCAGCGGAGTCAGGAAATACAAATTATAACTTCTTGTGACTTGACCACTGTGTGACCAAAGCTAGATCCACCCTTGGTGGGTCATCACAAAGTATTGAAGTTCGCTTTCAACGATAACACCGCCTATTCTAACACCGTTTGTAGTCGTTAAAGTAGGTACTATGCGAGCCAACTAAGAATAGGATCGCGCTTTCTGCCAACTTCACACGATAGCAGTACTTATCTGACAGATACGTACTGCCAGCAAAAAAAGAAATACGAATAAGAAATGTTATGTTTCTTATTCATAGATTTAATTATTATAATATATGTTCATTTTTATAAAATATTATTTCTTGAATTCTATAAATACGCCACGGCCATGAAGTTTTACGCTTGCCCCCATACAATTGCGACCTCAATCCAATTGAATATATGTGGCACTTGATGAAAAGACGAGTAGCCGATAAAAATGTAAGCCAGTTAGCCAGTGAGATCGAGGCTCTGAAAAGAGAGGCTGTAGCATCAATCATAGTTGATGACTGGAGACGGGAAGTGAATCACGTCAAAAAGTTTGAAGCAAATTATGCTGAAATTGAGAGGCTCAAAGACGATGACTTCAATTTCATTATAAATACAGGTAACTATAATATTATAACTTCTGCAAAACTAACTAGAAAAGTAAATATTACGATTACAGTTAAACATGAATAATTTAAATCATGTTTTTTCTTGTTACAGGCGAAGATAGCAGTGAAAGCGAAACCAATGAAGATGATTCAGACGAGGATGACGCTGTGTTAAGTGGTGTAGAGGAAATACTATCTGATTAAAACTGAAAAATAATAATAAAATATTTTTATTAACATGCTTTTTTTCATATCCTACTCATGTATAACTAATTTGGCGTAAAGTTGATTAGAAATACCAAAAAAGTGAACATTAAATAATTAAACTGAGTATAATTTCTTTATTGATTTTTCTGCACACCGTACGCTTTGGTAATGAAGTTCGCGAGTATTGCTGAACAATATGGCGTCTTGACAGCGCTATTCTTAGTTGGCTCGCATAGTATGGTGTACGATAGGTAAAGAGTATATCTATATAAGTATTAAAACGCCTTGCGGACTGTCTCCACTGGGGGACAAGCGTTTACTCATTGTCATCTGTACAATGGTGTAAGTTATTAGCTCGCTGAGTATTAGGGCTGACATTTTAAAAAGAGAACCAGCAATGTGGGTAAAATTCACATTATTAGCAATCTTGTTACCTCTCCAACTAAACTAAATATGCTTGTGTTTGGAGTGTGGGGGAGACATGGTCATTTTAGACTTTAAAACGGGATATTCACCATGTATACAGTATATTAACTAACAGAGGGCGTTCCTGTCAACTCGCAATAGTATAGCATCCATACATGCTAAAAAATATTACCATTCGAAAACAAAATATTATTTATTTTTTTAATGAATAGTGTTACATTTTTAGTGAATATTTTAATAATATTCACTAAAAATGTTAAGTTGATACGTAAAAGAAACCCTGTACACGCGTACTTGAAGGATGGCATCGTCGCAATTTATTTATGAATGCATACGCGTGTACAGAGTGTTTCTTTTACGTATCAACTTAATATTTTTAGTGAATATTAATAAAAATGTAACACTATTCATTAAAAAAATATATATTATGTTTTCGAATGGAAATATTTTTTTAGCATGATGCATGCTATACTATTGCGGGTTAACGGGAACGCCCTCTGTTAGTTAACATATTGTATTTATTGTTTAGAGTTGCCGACATTTCGGCATTGTTGCAAGCGCCATGATCACGGACCAATAAATACACACGATATATACCTTTTTAAGTTCTAATTATGTCATAAGTATTATATAAATAAATCTATTAAAATGTGGTAGTTCAACACACGAGCGCACTAAGATCTAGTCGCCAGTGCTAATGAGTGATTTTTATGAAGACAAATTCATTAAGTCCACTATCATTAACAACGTTTACTGATCGCAGTGTTCCATACAAGCTGACAAACTCTGATCTTCGGAAATTAATCAGAGAGCAGTGTGAGGAGTAAACGTTCTTAACAATACCTGTTTTTAATGTTTCATACACACAGGCATTTTATTACACTGGTAAGCCTCACTATTTGATGTGCCGCAACATCTGTAAGTTGTAACATCACTAGTTGGACGCAGTGCATGCATTCCTAAAATATGACGTTGAACAATACACACCTACGTCAATTTTAGCATTCGAGTCGAAGCTCTTTGAAAGGCTTGTTCTCAATGAAATCTACCATAATATGTTGCATAACACCGTCTCTCATCACGGTCTTAATGCCTGAATTTTTTTTCCATATTTGAAAATATTGACAAAGCTTGCAAGTAGATACGGTATACACCGACTGTAAAAATGCTTTCGACAAGATCGACCATGAAAATCTGTTAAATAAAATTACTTTCCATGAGATACGCGGAAATTTATTGCGCTACTTTGCGTCCTATATTGAAAATCGAAACATTGATGGTATTTATTCATGATTATCAGTCTCTGTTGGAATCACTTCTGGAGTACCTCGAGGCTCAATCCTGGGGCCACTACTGTTTATTCAAAATATTATTGTCTATTTAGAGGCACATACTGGTTATTATTTAAGGGTCAAAATTGTTATTCTCTGTTTATTTACTATGTTATAATTGTTTACAGCTCAATAAATAAAATAAATTCCACGTAAAGTAATAAAGTGTTTGGTTTTTTCAACCAACCACATCAAAATGTCTTTACTAATCTGTGATTTTATTTTGGCCCAGTTTCCCTTTCGCGCGACCCCTAAGTTTCATCACAATTTGATGATCAATGATTTAAGAATTGATTATTGGAGATTGGTATTTTGTATAATTAAAATTCTTTTCACCATTTTTTTTTTTTCATATAATTCTATATAATGTAAGCCAACATGCACATGTGTAACCTTTCAATTTTATCTGGGTTACAGACCGGATATAAATAATTTTTATTTATTTAAGTACTTTCTTTAAGAACGCATAGAGCACCAACATAGATTTTAATTTATACATTAGAAGATAGAAAGCGATACAAAAAAATGTGAATTAAAGTTTCATTGATTTTACTCATATCATGATAGAATAGAATATATTTATTCTACATGATGTACCACATAAACCACTTGACAACAGACAGTTTGGCCGTGCATAATGAAATGATGTCAGTATACTCACATTCATTCTCGTACTCCTGGTCGTGATGGTTGGCGACTCCGTTCTGTCTCGCGGCGCGTTCCTCGTTCAGTTGTAGCTTCAACTTGCGCACTTCCGACTCTAGCGCCTGCTTTGAGCTCAACAGCTTTTGCAACCGTACGTCTGTAACGATGGAATATTTATAATAAAAAACAAAATAAAATTGATAGTTGGTAATCATAGTCTGCTCACGTCCGCAATATATTTTTTGGATGCAAGATTACAAGAACTATTTTAATTAGTTAGTAAGAGACTAATATTTTATTTCCAAAATCTTATTTTTATGTTTACTGCAGCATGTGGAGATTGCGTGGCTGATTTTAATGGCTCTTTGATGATTTTTTGTCATGTCCATGAACACGCCAAGATGATAAATTACTTTCAACCTAGTAAGAATAATATCAATAACAGATGTTAGTATCACTTCTATCATCTGATATGGAAGTTCTTCGATTTTAGGTAATTATCACTATAAGATGACGTACAGTGCGACTCAACTAAGAATAGGATCGACTTATCGCCATGTTACTGTCAAATCAAACCAATTGGATAAAATATTTATTTACGATAATTGAGCAAAATAAATTGTTTCATTTCTTACTTTGGTGGTCAAACGCAATCAATAAAATAATTTTGCCTACGCCATGAGTCCTCTTTCAGTCCACAATATTCGTTTGAAATTACTCAATAAACAAAAAAACCTTATAATGACTTAAATATTATAGTTTAAAAAAAGTAAAATAAATCGTTTTTAATATAGAAATAAGTTTTCTTTGCTAACGGTACTTTTCAAGTGACATTTGACAGATGTCGTTGACGTTCCAATTCTTATTAGAAACGCATAGTAAACGTATTCACAGACGATCGAACTTGGTTCGGAACGGACCACGGACTGTACGGTGCGGTTTACACAACAGACAAGCGCACCAGACTCCGAATCGTCCAGTCGTATTGTGCTAGCACTGCGTGAACACGTCTCCTAGACATGCCGCCTATTCTATCAAACCAGGCCAAAATTGCATTAGTTGCGGAAACTATCGTTACTGCATCGCCATTACATAACCAAAGAAAAAGAAGAAAAGAATGGGCAAAATTTTATCTCAGAAACAGACAACAGTACAGTCATATGAATCTCATTAAAGACCTCGATGATAAAGATTTTCGTATATATCTTCGAATGAGTTACGAAGCATTTATTGAATTGTTGGATCTACAACCCAAAACTAGACTAGACCGAGATATGGTTCGGTGCGCCGTCCACACGATCGAATCGGTTCGGAACGCACCGCGTTCTTTGTGCAGGCCGCTCCGAACCAGCTGTACCGATATTAATAATAATAGTGTCCGGCGAACCGTGCACCACACGATCGAATTTGGTTCAAAGCGCACCATGTTTGTGGTCCGTTCCGAACCAAGTTCGATCGTCTGTGAATACTTTAAAGGCAGCGTATCGTACCTAGCGTGCCCTCTCCCGCGTCGTTGAGAAGCTGCTCCGTCTGCTGCGTGACTAGCGCAAGCGCAGGCACGGCGCCTACCCCGCTCCCCGCAGCTCCCCCGCTCCCCGCGGCTCCCCCGCTCCCCGCGTCGAGGGCGGCGGCGTCCACGAAGGCGAAGCCCGCGCTGGCGGCCGCAGAGTCCCGCGCCCGCACGGCATCCCGCGCCGCGCTCAACTCCCGGGACACAGACTCGTGTTCTCGCTTTAGACGCTCGAATGATGAGCATTTTTCTCTGTGCTCGCGCTGGAAATTAAAAGCACAATGTTTATTAACCGACTTCAAAAAAATGAGGAGGTTCTCAGTTCGTGTTGAACTTTTTTTTTATGTATAACTCGAAGACGACTGGACCGATTCTTTCCGAAATATCGTTTTTCGTTTGAAAGGGTATACTTTCGAGTTAGTCCCATTATTATGAAATCTGGATCTGATGATGGGATCCTGGAGTAATCGAGGGAACTCTTCAAATATTATAGGGACAACTATAGCGTTTTTGGGTATTTCTAATAGTACCTTGTGCAGTTGCTCATGAAAAGCACCATTTGGGGAAGTGGAACTGATGATGAAGACCACAGATGGCCACCGAAACTACTCAATAATAAGTATTTCATGGATTGCGATTCGATTACTTGAATATGGATGTTAAACACTTTATGCTCGTGACAATGCAAATGGTGATGTAGAGCTGATGGTGAAGTACCAGGAGAACTCCTCAAAAATAAACGGCTCTGCATCGGGAAAAGCAATATTTTGTAAAAGGTGATAAGTAGTTCACATTTTGGCTTTTGTAACTAGATAAATTACAAACCGACCCACAAAAAAGCGTGAAAAAAGTCTTTTTAGCAAAAAATAAAACCGACTTCCATATCAAAACACTATAAAACCAAAAATAACTTTAATTTCGGAAGGTGGTGTCAAAAAAAAAGAAAATACAAAACTAATAACACCAACTACCGAAATTAAAGTTATTTTTGGCTTTGTAGTGTTTTGATATGGAAGTCGGTTTTATTTTTTGCTGAAAAGTATTTTTTTAATTATTAATAATAGGCTCGCGTTTGACCACCATCTCACCTGTTGGTAAGCAATGATGTGGTTGAAGGAAGATGAGATTCACTTATGACTTAAAGACCCCCAGGTTATAGCTATCAAGAAATATATACTTTTGCAGGGATTTCCACTCCTTAGCCGTAAGCAGAATGAAAGTATTCCCAAAATGTTCTGTATGTATGGGTGGGATGACCACCATGTTTTATCAATTGCGTTATTTGCACGATATTAAAAGACTTTTATTTCTGTCTGTTTATCTTTCTTTCCATTTGAAAACATCCTAAACTGAGCCATTGTACCGTTGTACGTCATCTTTCATCTAGAATTTAACGTCCAAACCTGCGAACCACCACATTTCTGAACCCAAACGAAAACAGCCCGTATGGTGTCCACTTAAGAGCTAAATTTACCTGCAGCTGCGCGTACTCCTCGTGCAGTTCCTCTATCCTGTCCTTGAGCAGTTCCAACTGGTATCCGAGCGCTGCCTTGTCGTTGTCCAACTGCGCGTTAAGGATCATCGCCTTGCGGAACTTCTCCTCCACTTCCTTCAACTCGTGCTGGAAAGCAATGGAATTTAATTAGTATTATAGAATGGTACTTTTGATGTATGGTAGGCAATCTAACATACCACCCATGACACTATGGCCACAAGCATATTTAGCTTAGTTGGAGGGGTTGTCAAGATTGAAGAGTAATGTGAATTCTACCACATTACAAGTTCTATTTATAAAAAAAAACTTGGTCGTGGCTGACAAAGTGCGTTAACACAAGGTCTTTAGAAAACCGAGAGAGGACAACAATAAATGCCCACGCGTTGTTAAACGATGTTTTCCAACTGAATAAAATAAATTGAAATTGAAATGTATGGCTCACAATTATTGTTGTTTTTGAACAAGACGTTGACAAATGGACAAATAATGTAAATAACACAAAAAAAAAACTATGTTTTAGTATAGGTATAAAACAAGAATCAATATTAATTTTGTATTTTTCATTATTCATGAATTTATTCATCCAAATAACAGCAAAAGTTTGTTGAGATTTAAAAACGTATATCAAATAAAGTATAATAATATATTTACTGGAAAAACTAAACATTCTTGGAGAAAACATTAAAAAAACTATGGACTGGTGGTAAAGGTAGTAAAGGTGGCGAAATATACTTAGCTGAACGTTCAATACATCATTGAGTGTAACACCTAACTTAGCGTGACGTGGCATTACACTTGACGCTATCATGTGCATGTGCAACCTCCCAAGTAGCACAGATAGCTGTATAACTACTCACTTTTAGACCTATTTGAAACTCTATGCATATTAAGACTCTTTTAAGAGTACACTGGTGATCCTACAGCTGCATAATAGCTGTCAGTGATATTTAAACAGCTTAGGCTGATTAAGAGCTGCATTAAGGCTGAATAAGACCGACAAAGCTAACATTAATACGCTTAGAGTACTATAAAGGTATATTTTCAACGACGCTATTCAGCTTTTAACCTTTTCTAATGCCTTAGCAGTAGTAAGGGCTGTTTAGTGGATGAAATTACGCCAAATGCTGTATAAGAAGGTATTTGTGAACTCCTATTACACTGACTTATTAAAGGGGCACGTGTGAAATATTATAAAGTTAATAGCTGTATAATGGATGATTTGTGGCCCACATTACAGCTTATTGCTGAATATGTCTAACGCTAATCAGCCTTTATACTGCCATTGATAGTGTCTGCATAGCGGCTGTTTAAACATTCACTAGATGCCACGCAGCTGCTTAGAGACTCACTAGTGTATCGAATTAACGGCGTTTACTTTACAGTGGTTCACATAAGTACCGTTAATCAGACTTTATATGAATAGAAGTAACATGTGGTACTGTAATAAGTCAGTGTAACTTGTAACGTTGATGGCGATTATACTGACGTACAAACTATAAATATACTGATTCATTTTTCAACTTTTAAGATGTTTTGTGCATGAATTAGGAATGTATTGCATTAGTTTTTACTTCCTGATAACATAATAATAACTTTTTATCTTATAATTATTTTCAAAGCACAAAAAATTGTTTATTCTAGTTTTCATCACGGCTTATTTATATCACAAAACTAATTAAAAACAGAATATTTTCAAAGCGCACTAAAATTTTCTTAGACAATATATATGTATAATGTCAGTGAAATTACATTCCCAATAATTTGCTTTTATTAATATATAAAACATAGTACTTATCAGGGAATATGAATATTCCACGATACAAGTGTTCGATTGGCAGCTACGGGTTATTATATTTGCTTCTATATGTTTGCTACATCAAATATGTTCACTTTTACACTGTCCGCAAGCAGCCTTTCCCGGTTTAAAACATCTATTAAGAGCGTAGATGTGACATATTTACTGAATAAAGAGTAACTTGTGATCTCTTAGTCAGTCGATATTCAGCGCATAGTACTGTCGTTACCCTTTATAACACTGTTAAATTGCTGCTACACAGCTCCTAAGCAGCTACGTGAACTTAAAGCTGAATAATTTGTGCCCATTTAAGATTTATAAGAGCTGTGTAAGGCCCTATACAGCCCTTATTCAGCTTTTTTATTCAGCTTTAAGCATGATGGGAATCCGTTATTCGGCTGATAAGCAGCCTTGTGTGCTACTTGGGCTAAATCAAGTCGATCTAGAATTCAGTATTTGGCAGAGTTACAAGATTATTTCTCTTAATGACACGTTTTGAGAGAAAAATCTTCAACTGACTCGTCCCACTTTGGGTGGAGCGTAATTGTCAGACCTATACTGACTAAAACCCCACACCGTTCCTTAAATTTCCTTTGCGTTCAGGAACCGCAGTATTTCGTTAGAACATTCTCACATCCCCGGCAGGTAATGTCCTTATCGGGCCCCGATTACTGACTAACTCTTTATGGCGCACGTGTAACTCGATCCAGACCTTGTCCTCACCAGACGGTGATCTACCACCGCTACCCGTCCGCAAATCTGTACCTACGGCGTTCCCCGAAGCCCGGGGCGGCTGGGGTGTGAGGGAGAGAGTTAAAGACACGTACCCTAAGGTCCTTGATGCTGAAACCATCGTCGACGGAGTCTTCAGAGCTTCGTCTCGGAGAGTGCACGGCCGGGCTCAGCGCCGTCAGCCTCGTGGCTCCACGTCGACCCACCGTCTCTGTGAACAGGAAAAAATCATCATCGTAGACGTCGCTAAATACGAGTCGAAATACATCAACATGAAGAGAAAATTAAATTGTTATTAACATACGTAATGTGTATCTTACTTTTAAAACATCAGCAATTTACGTAGTCAAAATGGAAAATAGTATGTGGGATATCACAGGGTTTTCTGTCTGTGTTTTTTAATACCCTGTACTGGTAAGGGCAAATAAACTGTACAACAACGTCATCAGGTTGCTCCAGGTGCTCCAGCAGGGGACCCATATAGTACCCGTGCTTCACTCAGGGAGAGAACCTAGGTGGTACATTATTATTATATCAATGCATTGCTGTAGGACTTTTGTAGGACTATATTTTACTAACCGAAGGGTATAAAAGTAACTTCAACTCTTGTTAAGTGGCTCTTGTTAAGGAGCCACCACAATTTTGCCAATAACGCGTGTGTAAAGTGATAGACCATCAGACTCAGGAGGCTGTTCGATAATGTATTTTGTATTTTGGGTGGTGAACTGTCAAATTCTATTTGTGTCACCAAAGGGATTTGACAATGTCAAATGTCAAAGAACATTTTTTTTTATTTCGCTAGTAAAGCTTAGTGTATTCAGCCAGTTAGAAAAAATACCTTGTAGAAGTATTTATGATTTATAGCCCGGGTCGTTAGTACAGGAACTGACTGGTATCGACGAATCTATACTAACATTATAAAGCAGAAAAGTTTGTTTGTTTCTTTAAACGAACTGGTGGTTACTATAGGACGTACCTGGAGTCTTGCCGCCGTACATATCGTACGCCTTATCTGCATGGTCTTCCTGTTCGCGTTGCTGCCTCTCAAGCTCGCGCATGCGTATCTCTCGCGCCTCAGCCCGCGCCGCTCGTCGCGCTGCTAACCTTTGTTCCGCCTGGAATAGAACACACACGAAAATTAGTCTACTTTGAAGACTTTCAGTACCCAAGAGTTTAGACACGAGGATTCTGAATATTAAAATGTTCAGTCAAAGATTTTCTTACATTAGCACAGGGAGTATTTATCATGATGGAAAAATATAAAAATAACAACCAAAACAAACAACAAATAACACCTCGCATTCATTGCGCTTGACCTTTTCAAGCGCAATGAATGCGATTGAGTACCGTAAAGCTGGTCTGTGAGGCTCTGTGCGCTCAAAATGTACCATATTACGTTGATCTTATCCAAGACTTGTACGAAAACGTAAGCACAAGAGTCTGAAGTATAGCAGGGCTGAGTAAAGCGTTCCAGGTCATCAAAAGACGCCAAGAGGGCCATGTTGTAAATATTGTCTTAAATCTGCCGGAACACAAACGTGGCAGGCAGGGGGCCCCCCGCCACTGACCTGGTGGTCCAAGATGAAGAGAGACCTCTAGAAAGCCCAATTGCCTGAAACGACAACTCAAGACAGACTGTCCTGGCGCAGGAAAGTGAGAAGACCACACCACAAATGAACTGGGATCAGGGACGAAAATAAATAGAAAAAAACACAGGGAGTATAAAACCATCCTCTCATAGGTACTCTACCTCACTACAAATTTTGCTGAATATACTAATTGAAAAACTACCCCTTTTGGAAACAAATTTTAATAAAAAAAACTTATCTGGTCGCCGTTTTAAATAGTCCCAGCCAGGCGTACCATCTAGCAGGCCGAACAAGACAAATTCAGTTCATCGATGATTCAAACCAAATCAGTTGCCAGCAGATATTGAGGGGAACGAAACGCAAGCTGATTTCTTAACACGGCTGATTAATTAATAGGTATATTATGATATCTCAAAGCGTTGCCAGAGTGACGATGCGCACTGAGCTTGCGCTTGCACAAACTTGTGGGCGGACCATCGCGGTCGTAAGTTACGCGTCTCCTAATTAGCACGCGAATACTGGTTAGTGTGATATGTGTAGATGGTGCTAAGTGGACGTGGAGTTCGTTGATATTAATGTATCTTACTAATCGGTAACAACGACAGTATACATTTTAAATAGAAAATAATATCAAATATTAAGTCTTGTTCTGTAGCCCATAGACAATATGTAAGATAATTAATGCCGTGAATTCACTACAGACACAAGCATATTTACCTGGTTAACAACTTGCTAGTAATGTTAATTCTACCCACATTTCTAGTGAATTTTTCTCAAAAAAAAAAGTGTTTATAGAAAACTCAATGTCATTTTTAAAGACCTTTCTATAGATATCACACGCATAGGTTTCATGAAAAAAAAAATATTTTCAGTTTCAGTTCCATGTATGAGAACCCCCCTTAATTTTAAATATGTTTTATTATTTTTTTCTTAAAATCGGAAAGCGGTTTACAGAATACATCTACCTACCAAGTTTCAGATGTATAGTCCTAATAGTTTCGGAAGAAAATGGCTGTGACATACGGACGGACGGATGGACAGACAGACAGACAGATATGACGAAACAATAAGGGTACCGTTTTTTGCCATTCGGCTACGGAACTCTAAAAATGTAGAAATAGCGACTATCTTGATCCATTTATAGGCGTTATCACGTTCGATTGTTGTTATTTGAGATGCATTGATATTTATAATATCCGTTCAACCAGATGATCAACAAAACATGTGAAGTCTATAAATATCCTATGCCGTCAGGTATTGCACATTATTAATCTAAAACGCAATTCTATATCATTCACCATTTGAGAGTGGAATTGATGAAACAAACTACACAAAATGAAATCCCTACCTGGGTTGAATTGCTCCCATTACAGATTTTATAACATTTTATTATAATTAATTAATACTATAAAGCGGAAAAGTTTGTTTGTTAGAACGTACTAATCTACGATAGTACTGGGTCGATTTAGATGAAATTTGGAATCGAAGTACCCGACTGTAAAATGGAGGGTTATATGGCTTTATCATGATCCGCGCGACTGCTAGTAACAAACATAAAATACCACTCCACTACTGAAAGTAAAAACGAAAATACATTACATATAGTGTACGATGTGCTAACGAACTAACACCATTACTAAGAAAGGAAGGCGTTGAAAGAGTGTCGGATGCGAGCCATTAATTACACCTCGCGATCAGGAAGTACGCGGTGAACGACATACTGTAGTCCGGGCGTAGTGATTAGCTGGTTAGGCTAATAATTGGACAAGAAGCTCGGTCGCCCGCCAAAGCTTGCCAACATCGTTCTGCGGATGGGACCATCTGTCACATAAACACCGGAACTCCTCCGTGTCTCAGAAAGAGAAGCTATTGGCCCAACTGTCGTTTGTAGATCTTTGACAGTCTTACAGTAGGAAACCAAATAATCTGAAACTACTCTTGCCAATGGGTTACACCAATAGGGGCCATCACGTTATACGTTAAGGGGAGGAAGGGGGTCGACGAAGTGTGACAATGTGTGACAAGGGGCGGGTGGGTCCAACATTTTGTGAATTAAAGTCTAAGTATAAAAACACAAAATTTTGACAAACTATGGCGGGAAAACAAATAGGTAGATTTGATATTGATGGTACGCAAAAATATTTTTAATAGAAATGAAAAACTTATTTCAGAACTCCTGTTTTCAATGGAATTTATAGGAATGTGTAAAATTGCAGATTATGTAGTCACGCTGGGGAGGGGGGAATCCCACAAATATGTTCAGCTTTGATGAGAACGAAGAGACGGTAAAAAAATCTTGAAATTTGTGTGACGTATTTTATGGATGGCTTTTTACTGCGTTGTGGGGGTTAAATAGGCAGTATCGCTACTAATAATACTGGTACTCGGATGGATCTCATTAGGCTGGAACTCGTTTCCAACAAATATTGGACAAGGTGTGGCAGATATATTACTGTCGATCAGATAGTTTGGTGTCTTCGAAGGGACGGAAGGTTTTTCAAGTAGAATCAATTTGTGCCAAGAAAATCAAGTATCAACGATGAATAAAGTTACTCTAAAACCGCTTCATTTAACTCGATTACCAACAATCGCCCACCATGTAATTTGCAAACGATGTGATCGCTTTTGTGAATAATGATAGGTAATTTAGAACAATGTTGTTGAATCTGATGCGTATTACGTAAGACCTACTTTTAAAATATGTCTGACTCTAAGTGCGTTGTTAACGAATTTTAGGACGATGCCCAAAATTAACATAATCACGAAAAATATTAGGCCTTAAAACATTGCGCCAAATGATAGCAATTAAAATTCTTGGGATATAGTGGAAAATAGTTTTAAGCTCCGTTAAGAGATCCATTGAATACATAATTTTAAGAATGAACACACACACACATGTTAAGGCATAGAACACAGAGATAAATTTATAACAATACTAGCTGACCCGGTAAACGTTATTTTGCACTATGCAGTACTATTAATGAATAAAAATTGCCTACGACCTATTCTCAGATATACCAATATATACAAAAATAAAAATTGGTCAAGCTATTTCGTAGGAGTTCGATAACGAGACTGCGACACGAGATTTCTACTTATACTACATATATATTAGATTAACATCTTTTAAGACTAGTGTGCACAAATAAACTTATTAGATTTGAACGAATACTGACGCGTTTGAGTGTGCTTTAATGGCGTGAGATAGGGTCGTAATGCATGGATTAGCGTGGGCGTGGGCGTGGGCTTGCCTCGCGCCGTCTGTCCTGTTCAGGTCACATATCACATCAAATAACTAACATCACATGGGATTGGGGAATCCCTGACCTAGACATGCGACTTATAATTAATGAGTTTTTAGTGTTTAACTAGAAAAGTAGACACTCTTTAATGTTTGAGATGTCATTAGGAGTGAATTATTACACGGATATGAGGTTTCAAGCATTTTGTTTAGCTTTCGTTATTATTAGTCTACTGCTCAGCTGAAGAAAGTATTTAATATTTGTATACAAATGCTTCTCAATTCAGCTGCTCACCAACTTCAGCTGAACTGTCCAGTTCAGCTGAAATATAATCCTGCATAATTCACAATCCATCCATATACCTAATTTTTCGAATAAAATTATAGTAAATACATAGAAGTAAAATAAATACTAAATGAAGTGTATTTTTATATGTGTCAGCTTTTGAATTATAAAATAATTCACATATAAATTGCACAAAACTGTACAGTATGAAATGTTTTGATAGCCAAAGTGTTATAATGTGAAAATTATGCGCAAACGACCTCATGTATACGGGTCTGAAGTTTAAAGTAACAGTAAAATGCGGGTGACGGGATGCGGTGGCGTAACAACGCGATAACACTGCCTGCCCTTCCTTAGTTCGCAGTCAACTATTATTACAGCCTTATCTCGAGTCTTCCGACCCTCACTTCCAACCAGCACGCATAGAAGGTACCTATAGACAATGCGAGCAGAAAAAAATTACCACAACTCGAAGCAAATAGTGTAACGTAGCTGCTCGAAGAAGTTGGAACTCATAAGAAAAGGTATACAGCAATGATAACACGCCAAAAGAAGACAAGCCAAGTCGAACAGAAATCCTAAAAAAACAAAAGATATTACAATCGGTTAATGCACGATTCGATTACAGAATGAGCTCACCGAAGTGTGATAACGAAAAAATGCGATAAAATATTCTGAAGAAACTTGCTATTGAAAATCTTCACAGAGGCTTACAGAAGATTCGTGACGGGTTACGTCATATTTAAAGCGAATGCCATCAAATATTTATACAATACAAAATATTCATTAAAAATGTGATTCACGCCACATGGCACAAAGTAAATAAAATGTGAGGCGAGGATGGTGAGATCATCCTTAAACACAATGCTTTAAGGATACGACGGTCATTCCCCACTGTCGCCGGTCCATGTAAACACGTGGACGACTCAATTGACGAAGCAATCGCGCCCAAACGAGGAGCATAAGCTTCGAGAAGGTGACGAATATCACGAGGATTTAACGGTAAAGTAGCCACCCCGATATGGGCGATAAATGAATAATGTACTAGTGTTGCGCTGTTTCTTATCCAATTGAATTGATGAATTGTAAATAGAAATGACAGTTATTGACCAGCTAGGATATACAGAGGTGTTCTATTAAAGGGCGATAATCTCGAGCGCACTCGTTTCTGATTAGTCCTGTCACTGCTGTTTACCAATCCGTTGACATTTTTATGGCTAATGCACTTCAAACTGATTGGAAGATCAATAATACTAGGATATAATAGACGAATTTTGATTTTTTTTTTTCTTTCATAAGTTGATGTTTCTGGTTTGCTTTATTTGTTTTTTTGGCACCATTAAGCTAAGACTAATAAATGATATATATGCAAGAGTATGGTACCTTCCGGGGTTTGGGGGGTATTCTAATGAGATACTGCGGCTCCGAAACGCAAGGGCAGCTGAACTTATTTATTTATTTGATGAAATATACCTTCACAATAGAAAGAGCCCCACAATACCGTATTATCAATTTGACTGTGGGATCGGACGAATCGTAAAGATAAAAGAAATAAATACATATATTATGATGAATAGTAGAACATAGACATCTCTTTTTTTGCAATCAGTTGAAAACCATCGCGTAATGCTAGCTATTTGTCTGTCAATTTGTTGCTTCATTTGATACACTGTTCTCATTTCCGGCAATTGTTTGCTCGTCGAAAATATCTTATTCATACTAAATCACCTGTTGCATAACTTGGACATATTTGTATTAAAATAGTCTATGAAGTCAGGAAAATAAAAATCTACACAAATACGTGGCTGGAACACAAAATAAATATATTGAAGACTGAATAAAAAAAGATGTAGAAATTCGTGCCTGATCTGCTTCGGTACAAATTTGGAATAAGTCTAGAATTGTAAGTAGTCATTTGACTGCGAATAATGCTTGTCATAAGCGGTCATTCAACGGATGAACACAGCGTGACGAATCGTCACTGTTGCTTAGCTTAACGCTAATTATTTATATTGTTATACAAACATTTAACTCAAGGATACTCGGCACATGGAAGCCAGCAGTCAGCGGACATATATCTTTATGTTGCCAAAGCAAGGCACACGTGTTAGTGTTGAATGATAACATACCAGTAATGCTATTGTTTAATTCATACTAGCAATATTTATTTTCAACAAATAATCTATACTAATATTATTAATAGGAAAGATCAAATTTTTTGTTTGTTTGTAATGGATAAACTCAAAAACTACTGGACTGACTTCAAATATTCTTTCACCAATATAAGGCTACATTATCAGCAAGTAACATAGAGCACTGTAGCTACGCTGAAAAAAATCTTTTTACGACAGCGAAGCCGCAGAGAGAAACTAGTAATTAATTAGTAATACTTAAGCTTCAGTCCCCATTTAGTATGATTTAAATCTTTAAAGTAAGCACTTTACGATAGTAAGGACAAGTAGGACATAAATACGACTGTTGTGGTTGACCAAACAGTCACAAGATCTCTGTAATTAATACGTCCGCGAAAAGTTGCTCGAGACGCTCAGTAATATACTTAATCAAGGCTTAGTTACTCACATAAAGGATCAAAATACGAGTGGCCAGGCAAAACAGTAGCTGCAGCGGTGACATGGTACGGCTATGCGATCACTAGGCGTGACAACACCATCACACGAGTGTTCATAGCTGATGTCACGTGTATACTGACCATAATAATAAACATAGCGTATTACACCATGCCGCAAACATAAGGAAGATATAAGAAACAATACCCCATTTAAAATCTATTGAAATTCGTTGCTTAGTTTAGTTAGAGGTGAAAAGGTGACTTACATAAAGGACCAAGAGTTTGCAGCCAAGTGCTAACAAGCTCTCCGGAAACGTCATATCGGTGCAATCTAGAAGCGCGAGGTCATCTCACCGCAGCACCGGCGCGATTACGGACATACTACTCAATACAGAGCTCCAACCTGACTCTGACCACTAGAGTATCGTAACAATACAAATTACACAATCACGACAGTATTATACCTCAAGTAACACTTATGTAGCAAATTGTACTATTTTCTACAAAACACTTGAATAGTAAATTACTGAAAAAGTCGCAGCTAAAGTAAACGATACTCACCTGAGACAACGTTATATTAGGCCGCGACCTTCAAATCTCACAAAACGTAGCGAAATATGTATGTATAGTAAGATAAGATAATTCCCAACTAGGTGTGTTTGAGGCCATTAAATAAATTAACCTTTGAATTGCTACAAGTACACGATCAGATGGTAAATAAGGGGAAGGGAAGCCATATCCAAGATGGACGTGACTCACCTGCAAATCGTTTTGGGAAGCGGAAAATATTTCGGATATAGCATGACACAATATAAAATTCAAAGAAGGTTATGCGGTCAACACTTAATAATTTGCCTTACGTACATGGTTCTGCTGATCGCCGAGAATGCCAACGATGGAAGGATTCTGGTCGCCGTGTGAGTCTCGACGTAAATCCGATATTACTAAGCTTTGGTTTTCCATATCACTCGAATGAGCTTCACTATTCTTTCGGCCATTCATCCTGGGCTGCTCATCTATACTACCGTTAGAGTGGCCGTTAGTAGCAGCACCCTTCTGAATATCATCTTTTTTAGCTTCATTGATCGGCATGTGAGCAGGCTTAGCTTCATCAGGTCGTTCGACGAGCGTTTCGTCATCAGAATCACCGAAGTCTCCATCAGTGAAGGCGTCCCCACTTTCCTCGTCACTATTGTCAGGCGTTGCCACTTCAGTGCGCTGCCCCATGATTGAAGTCACTGTTATCTGTCAGGTATTGTCGCACTTATTCGTAAAATACTAACAACAAGTGGAGGTACGCGCTGTTTACGTATTCTCACATCTACACCATGCGTCAACAAATGTTGTGTGTGCGCTGGCGACTAGATTGCAGCATCGCCTCTGCCGCTTGAATAGAAAGGAAGGACGCAATTTTTGCACTGAGCTCTTCTCGAACTGCACTCTATTACGAATCACGATAAAATGTATTGTCGAAGTAACCTTTATCTTATCGGCGATGTTTTCCACTTTATTAAACGCTCCTTGACCAACATTATTTATTTTAGCGGCAACCAAACTGCTGTTTATTTTGATAGGAAAATTGTTTTCTTTAGAAGCACTTATCACAATGATTGTTTACGAATCTCAAACAATGGAATATAGTCATTAAGACAACGTGACAAGTTGTGCGCGCGATCGTGTTTATAATTGCCGCGTTAGGGCCACCACCACACGTGTGGTTGCGTCGAAGTCTGCGACCGACTGCGAGTGACCGTCATGCTAAGGCCGCTCGTCACACCGCAGCACACCAAGCTGTCGCTTTCATTAAAATCGCATTGTTAAGCACATGTCAGAGTAATGAGGAGAGTTTCTAACACAGCTTTTACATATAGAAATGACTAACCAAATCAGCACGATGGACTGCGTGTGATGAGAAATTACATGAAACGAGCCGCATGCATGATAGTGAAACATTAGCACATTCATAGAAATTACTTATGTTGATATCCTTAATAACTCCTCACAATGTACAAATTGGTGAAGAGCAACATAGCTAAGTAAACCCTATGCTCAGACGAACCGAGTATCTTCCGCTCAGCCGCGTGAGCCGCGCATTAATTAATTGAACATTGTTTTGGTAAGAAAGACATTCATAGCTCGGGAAGGAAATACTATTACGGAACATTATCATTTCTGGACTTTGTTTTCCGGTTATCATTAAATAAAGAAATAGCCGTTTAAACAACACCACGGACGATTACGTGAAGTAATTGAGGAAGGTAATTCAATTCGGTGTATTTTAAGCTCTAAAAATCATGTACAACAAAAACTGGTCATGAACTAGATATTCTATTTATTGCATTAAACCACAATGTTTTTAAATCATTGATCTGACAAATTAAATGAACAATAAAACAATTCTAATAATAGTGACATTGAAATTATCACAGGAAAAACTTGTTACATGCCATATGCTTTGATAAGCAATCATAAGCGTGTCATATTTATTTTTGTGGAAGGGAAATATGAATTTCGTACTTAGTTATGTAGATTTTTCTTAATTATTCTGTAATAGTCTCAGACACTGATGTCTTCTGGAAACTTCTTTTAAATCTGGATAAAACATTATGCTGACCGAAGCTTTTCGTATGCTTATAATTAGTGATGCAACGAATACGAATATTCGTATTCGCCGAATAGTAGACATTTACCGAATATTCGTATTCGGCGAATACTAATACGAATATTTAAAAACTAATATTTTTGTACGCAACTCTATTTACTGCAGATTTGAAAAATTTCCAAGTCTGAAAAAACTCGCCCAAAAATATTTTTCACTGAAGCCATGTACAGTCGCCTCGGAAAGACTCTTTTCAACGGCTGGGCACACCCAGACTGAAAAAAGAAATCGCTTTAAACCAGAAAATCTACAAATTTTATGTTTTTTAAATAAAAATTTGCCTGTTGTAAATTTTAATTATTAGAAGAGTAAACATTCATCAAATAAATAAGTCTTTTATTACCATGGCGAGATATTCGTATTCGTATTCGCCGAATAGTAGGTTTGATATTCGTATTCGTAAAAGTAGTATTCGTTGCATCACTACTTATAATATCAGTTCCAAGAATCATCTTTTAGAGACACTTTTTAAAGAAGAGATCAAAAATGTGAAGCTGCTGGAGTCGTTACAGTGGTAGCTACCAGAGATAAGCTCTTGGCAAGATTTTTGTTTATTTTATTAAGGTTATCAGATTCTGTATTTACAGCATTTTGTGGGTATAAGTTATAAGGAGCCTTAGGCATAGCATACACTTACACAGTCGCCAATTATAGGATGACCAGAATTCACAAACATAATAAATTGATAACCACATGAAAAGAAAAAATGGATGCCTTAGTTCTAAAAGTCACTAAATCCATTTTCTTTGTTTTGAGATAAGATGATTTAAAGTGTAAAAAAAAATATTTTAAGAAAATGGCCAAATAAATAAATTTGGAAAAAAAAAGAAACAATAGTTTATTAGGTAGGCTTTAATATAATGTTCGTAAAAATATATATTATTATTACAATGATCAGTATTAAATATTTAACATATAGGACTTAACGCAAAATTAGTGGAGTTAGGGACTTCTTATGAAAATTCTTTGGAATTAGTGACATATTATCTTAACTGATGACCTTAATAAAGAAAAAACAACCAAACAATAACAAAACTATAAACTTCTTTTTGTCAATGGCATTAGCTGTTAATTATAACACAATATTAAACCTTACTTCTAATCTTCTAATATAATTTAAAATCATGTTTAATCATATTGAACACAGTTCTATTATTATTATCTCTTAATTCATAAATTTCTTCCTGTGTATCGTTATCTTCAATATCCTGCTCTCTTCCTGAAGAAGTAGCTTCTAACAGTATGTCATCATAAGAATGTCGTTTTTGAACAGGAACATACTCAAGCGGTTTTATTGATATCTTGAAGTTTTGCTGATTTTAATGGTATCATTCCTTGGTAACAGTTACTGAGATCTGCGATGATCTTGCCACACATGCCAACACGATACAATGACATCTTAAAATTTTGATCTGTTATCGACCTAGCAAATTCAGGGTGTCGGAATCTTTGAATGCGTACATTTCGGCATACGGCTATTCCAGTTATTTATGGCTTAACATGAGCATCATACAGGTTCTTGTAATTCTTAATTTTTAAGACGCGATCTTCTGGATTTTCGTCATCCCTTAGATTTTTTCTAGAAAGACAACTTGGAATTTACCTGTATTTCGTGAGTTTTCTATTAGGTCAACATAATAGCCAGGCGTCTAAACCTTTTCTGTTTTAATACGCTTTCTTTCTATGAGTGCAAAGTCTCGATCTATTGGCATCATGCTATGTCCAGGAATCGGATAAGAAAATGAAACATTTTGAAATATATTATTTGCACATAATTGATCCAGGATTTTTGTTTTGGCTAATACAATTATCACAAAAATACTCCAAGTGAGTGTGCTCTGGAAGTTTGTTGTGCGCGATGTACTCAGCCAAAGCTGTTAAGACTTCATTTGGCCATTTTCGTCCATAATTTTCAGTATATAAATACATGGAAGCTGTGTTGTCATAAAGATTGTGAATATCGAAATTATGTAACCACAATTGACGTGAATAATATTCTAGCTCGAATTCTAGCGCAAGAATTTATTTTATTAGTTCACAGAGAACTAATAAAATAAATTCTTAAAGAATATGTCAAGATTCGAAAACAAATTGAAAAAAAAAAAGCTTACCGTTTCAGTTTATCCTCTGACATTCTCCAATTTATCATTTTATTTCGGTTTTTTCTTCAATTTTTAAAACAGTTTCCGCAAACTAATCTTGTTCCAACATTCAAAACAGTGAAAATAAACGACCGCCTTTCTGACCAGGATATAGTTTAAAAATTCATGGATTTAGTGACTTATCACATAAATTTCATTTGATTTGGGTATTTTTTTGCTTAAATTTGGATTTAGTGACTTTTTGAATTCAATTCAGAGGATTTAGTGATTTTAGGAATTGAAGAAAAACCACTTAGCCACATTTTATTAAAAAAAGGATGAGACCAACTCATAGACAAAAAAAAGATACTTTTGAACTGATAAACTCAATATCGATAAAAATGGACTTAGTGACTTTTAGAACTAAGGCATCCAAATACAATTGAACGATTAATGAAATGAAATAGTGTTTTAAGTTTAGCTAGATGAGGCCGGCCGGTAAAAGTAAGTTATTGACATTTAGGCCGTGCGCGCACTGCCTTGCGGTGGCCGCAATTGCGGTAGTTCTACCGCACCTAGGGTTGCCACCTTTTTTTTTGTGCAGTTAAAGTACATTGGTTAAAATAGGTAAGAAAAAAAAAGTACATAGCATCAAAATAAAGTACAATTTATTTTCAAAGTCGCTTTCCGCTGTCTGTCCCTATGTATGCTTAGATCTTTAAAACTTCGCAACGGATTTTGATGTACCTTTTTTTAATAGATAGAGTGATTCAAGAGCAGGGTTTATATGTATAATACATGCATAATATAGTAGAGAAACAATTATACTTTTAGAGGTTTCTAATGTGATGTCTTAATAAACATTTTTTTTTGCGCTTACATTGCAAACGCTGGCTGAACCGTACGAGATAGATCAAAATAATGTACTACAGTACTGTACGCCTTGAAAAGGTCTACAAAAAAGTAAATACTGTATTAATACTTATAATTTTAAATACGTTAGTTGACTTGAACATTTCATGAAAATTAATTTTTCCCTTTACTCCATGCAAATTAAATGAATACCTTAGGATATATAGCAAAATCAAAATAATGTGCAACGAAATTAATTTTGTGTCGCCGTGATTTGACCGGGCGCCTCACTTCCGAGCCAGGAGAGTCCGAAAGTTTATGTAGTATATCAATGTATGGTGGAATTGTGTATCTTATATATGCCTACAGAAAAGTCCGCGATGGCATATGTCTATATGTTAAAGATAACATCCTACCTATGTCTATTTTATACTTTAAAAAATTGGCAATTATAAAGCGGTAATGTAAAAGGTATTTACACAAATACGGTATTGATCATTATCATCTAAATTAATATTATATACCTACAACGCGACGAGGAAAGATGATTGATTTTTTGTTTGTTACGATTTAACTCAAAAACTACTCAACCAATTTGACCGAAAGCTACATCTTCTCGGAGTAACATAGGTTTTTTTATATTGTCTGTAAGGAACCCGTGCGAAGTCAGGGCGGGTTGCTTACTAAAAAATTATTGCCGAATGAAATAATGATGTTTATTTTGCAAATAGGTTATAAATAACAATTTCACACGTCTTTTTTTTTCGTAAATGTAAACTAGATGAGGCCAGTGTTTCCTAACTGACTACTCTGCGAAGAAACACTGAAACAAACTAGAAGGTCAACGCCTCTTTTAAAGTCCATGCAACCTGTAGTGATCAAATCATATGAGAGCCATGTAGGTTTATGTCTGTGGCGCCCTTTAGAGGACAGAATCACACAAATTTGAGCAGGCCCGTCCAAACAGTGCAAGCATTTGTCAAATATCGCGTAGCTCAACTTAAAACCTTAAGGAGCTCGAACGATTTGACGAACAATACTAAAATAAGAACATTTGGGTGGGCCGTATAAAGCACTCAAACTGCCAAATAGTGCGGTAATCTATTCATAATATTCGTTGTTATCCCACATTGCTCTCACATTCACAACATAGCTTTTGCTTTTACAAAAATAAAATATATTACTTGAACAGAAAATAATATTGTCATCTTTATGTAAAACCAAATTGTCAATAAATAAATTTATTATTATTTATTATCTTGTACAAACAAAATTAAATATGGAGAAGTAAAAAAAAGTATATTCTATTACTTGAAAAAGTAAATAATATTGTGATGTCAAAATGTATATTAAAGAATCATTATAATACAAAAAAGAAACGAGTAAAAAATCAAACAAAACAGATATAATTGGAGCAGCTTAATCCCAAGCATTTTTGTCCGCAAGATAGTTTTTAACAGAATAAAAAGCTTTCGGGCAAAGTATCTGCTTCACAAATGATTTAAATTTATTGAGGCTTAGTTCTTGCACATGACTGGGAAGTTTATTGCGTTAAGTTTATAAGCGTATACACATCTAAATGAGCCCCCAGTTTTCTTGAGCCTAGTTGAAGGAACAATGTATATGTATGTAAGCGCATTAGTTCAGAACGGCTGCATTTATTTGACTAATTATTTTTTGTTGTGTTCGTAATAATTGTCTGGATAGGGTTTGGAAAGAAAACTGTATGATACCGAAAGAACAATTATTACTTCTTGCAGTTTGTATCAAATTAGTATCTCTACTAAACAATTGCACAGCATCTTTACAGTCTATATTTAAATTAAAGTAAATATGTAATTCATTTTTATCAAATTCAGAGACGCTTTGTTTATTACGAGTATTACGACTAAAGTTTTTAAAATCCCAAAGAAATCTAATCATGCGAAATAAAGTATTTTCGTGTACTTTATTGTTCTCATAAAGTATACAGTACAATTACCTGAAATAACGTACAATACTTTATAATAAAGTACGGGTGGCAACCCTAACCGCACCGGTAGAATGACCGGGGCCACCGGTGACTAGCGCACGCGTTTATTCCACCGCAGTGCGCGCACTTCTATGACACTCCATACTTCACAGATTTTGCGTTTCCAAAACGCAACGCAGTGCGCGCACGGCCTTAGATAAGGAAATTACAAATTCCATCTTAATAATATTATAAATGCAAAAGTTTGTGAGGATGGATGGATGAATGTATGTTTGTTACTCTTTCACGCCAAAACTACTGAACGGATCAGTAGATTTTTTTATCCCAGAGTTCCCACGGGATCGAGATAACCGCGATAAAACCCTCGCGCGAACGAAGTCGCGGACAAAAGCTTGTTTTACATATAACTAAAAACTGTGATCATAATAAAAAATAAGAATTAGTGTGACAAAATCTCATACCAATAAAATACACAACATGTAACGGAGTCACGATTCACAGCAGTAAGAAAAAACATGAATCAAGAAGAACTGTTAACCAATTTGCTAGATCGATATAAGTTAAGCCTGCCATTCAAATTGCAACTTTAATACGAATATGAGAAAGTCCAGCTCAGTCAAGTGAGGCTAAAAAAAAACAACTTCCACGACATAATTGCTTCATCCGGGAAGCGGTAGAAGAAGTTAATAAACAGCAGCTGAAGAAATGTGGTTTGCCAAGAATCATTCTAGCGAAACTTCTAGTCTTGTTTTTATTAAGTTTTTTCTATGAAAAGTGTTACTTTCGATTTCAACAGTAAATTATGCCTTCAGTATAGTAGAATGAAACCTGTCGTCATATCGTAACAGATATACAGGTTTTAAATAACCTGGAATGTTGCCTCATGTCGCTAGACTGTACCCCTTTTACAGACTTTCAAGAAAACAGTAAACAGTTTGAGCATAAAGATCTCGAGGATTGAAGAGAACCCTTTTAATCCAGCTTCTAATAATAAAAGGCTGAAGAGCCTCTCTTCCCTTCAATATACAATATAGTGCAGGCCACAACTTGTTTAGCTTTCGATTTTCGATTACGATCAGCTACGCATCAGCATATTTCGTGAGCATTTACTGTTTACGAGTCTGCTATAAAATTGTTAGTAAAACCTGCGCTTATTACATCAGGACACGCTAGTACATATCAGCTATATGAAGTACCCGCCTAGGCTTGCTTAGGCAAGCTGTTTTAAACGAAGTTAAAATGGTGCAATACGGTTATGTACTTTTAGTTGCGGGCTGATTAACCAAGCTGTATGTTTTACGGTTAATAAAAGAACCCATTTCTCAAGTTATTGCGCTGTGGTACCCAGTTTTAATGATCTGTGGAATTAAAAACACCAACCACATTATTGCTTAACAGACACCACATCTTATAAATTTTTTTACGTGTGGAAATCGTCATGAATTAGTAGACGGAGGGGTCTATAAGACTTCTACTGACTAAAACCATATGGTGTTTCACCTCGTATATTCTTGCTGGAGTGCAGGGACATGTTAGAATTCTCCACAATTACCCCAACAGTGGCATTATGCGGTCGCATACTCTATCTCTGATGAGGGGAGGAGTGAGCAGTTCCTCAACCCTTCATATTTTTAAATTTCATAAGAGGATGACTGGGTGGATGGCCGCTTTATGGGGGACTGAAGAGGTCATTATCAGCCCCCTGCCTCCCAGTCCTTCGGACACGCAGAGCAGAGAACATCTCCCTTCCCACTCTTATAAACACCGGACAATTTTGCATGAATCGACCAAGTTTGACAAAGATGAAAGGAGGTGGAGATCGGAAACGATATGGTTTTCGGGGGCACTGAAGGTTGCTGAAGACTGTTATGTAAATGCTAAAGCGTTTGAATTGCGTACACGGTTTAATAACCACAATGATGATGTCATCTTGTGTGGAAGACATCGAAACATACATTTTATTTTCTTTAAGAAAGGCTAAGACCGCAGCTGCACTTAGACTTTCAGTAAGTTAGCTGATGTTGTTTAGCTGCTTAGTGAGTTGTTATCCAACCGTAGATGATTCCGATGTTTAGCCGTCATGCAATTTTTATGCTTCTCTAATGAATTATGCATTTGAAATAGCAAAACTGCTAAGGTCAAAAGAGTAAGGTTAGCAAATCAAGGTTAGCTAGCACTCAGAGATGTCAAACCTGTTTTATTTCGTAATCATACAAAAACATTTGTTTTAAATATATTTTTGGACATACTTTGTTTGCGAATATGTTCCTTGTTAGGCTTTTCTGTAACACTGATGAGCAAAGGCCAACCCCATATCCTTCTAATACTCGTTATGCTTTGCTATCTCCGGCCAGTCCGGCAGGAACGCACACACAAATCGTCACACCAGCGTTTTTGGGCCTGCTCTGGTTACGACGCTCAATTCAGGCATCCACTGTGTGATTATTTATTTAATATTCATAATTTTTATATAAAATATTACGATGTTCATTGAATAGGGTTCATATTATGCTTTCCACTTACTTTCTACGTCGTAACATAATCATTTGATATAAATAGTACCGCGGAGTTGCTCTCGACTCTCGGTCACACAGCAGACCTCAAACAAAGGTACAAGGACGTCACGGCTACACTATCAGACACAATACCCTACACTACACCATCAACAATATACTCTAAAACCAGACCAGAGACAGTATTAGACCCTTTTGCGTTTACTGAAGGTGCAATTTCGATCAGCTTCATTATTTCACTAAGAGTTGATAATGATGTCGCAGTCTTTGAAACGGACATGGTTACTAACAATATCATTAGACCGTACGAACAGAGTTCATCTGTGATCATAGCGCCTGCAACAGTGCCGAAACACTGGATACTCGAAACAATAATAAATATCCCGCTCCAAGTTCTAATGATAAGGTGAGGGTTTTCAAAAATGAGTTTAATCGTTTTTTAATAGTCCGTCACTATCGTTAAAGATAAGAGACCTTACAATGAAATCGTATGGGAAGAAGATCGATTTAGAAATTTAATAGAGGTGGTTTTGAAGAGACCGGGCTCTGAGTAAGTTTTTGAGATTTGAGCTCTGTTAAATACCAAACTATAATAATAGATATGTATGTTATTAAATTGACCTGGAATGTGATCAACAAAGTTGCCAATTTCAAATTTAAGGAATATAATATAATCAATGAAACAATCACTGTTAATTAGTTCTTATGTTTGGAGTTTCAACCATTCCGTTTAATGGTTTGATTAATATATTATCCATACAAAATGCACAGCAGTTTAGTAATTGTACATAATAAAACGATCCGTATAATTCCGATGTTTAGCAATTTATCAAAGTCAAAGTTATAATCACGAGCAGGTCATAATAAAAAAGAAGAATAAATTAGAAATATATAAAATAAATTAGAATAAGTTACATTAATACAGATTTTACGAGTTATAGATGTTGTTTATGGCTTAAGTCATAAATTAATCAATCCGGTATACATTCGTCAATTAGTCTGACGAGAATATCACTCATTCTACACTATTATTAATTTGAAATTAGAACCGTTTGACGTAGGTACCGCTCGCGCATGTATCAATGTACCGCACTAAACTGAACCACAACCCGACTAGCACTGATTGACCAGCACCCGGCCAGACGAGATGAACGCACGTAAAAACTGCACAAACGCAACTTGAGCACACGCGGGAAAAATAGTTGAGATAGCGGCCACGCGACTGTCGCAGAGCGCTACGTAAAAACCGATTGCGGACGATTAACTGTTAGGAGATCGAACGGGATCGATGGACGGCGAGGTGCGCATGCGACGGTACGCGGACGTAAATATCGTGACATTTGCGACGCATCTGCTGCCATGGAGCCATCGCCAACGCACGTGAGATGCGCTTTCGTAACGACAAAGGTGAATGATCGATGCCTCAACTGTTTAATAACGATCATCAAACATTCTATTATATTGATAAAGTGAAACAACGGCGCGACATTGTAATGGGTAATAAAACGAACGTATGGAGTGCAAAGGCAAGAGCTCCGTAAATGAAATCACGAAGAAGAAGTATCAGTGGTTCGATATCATAAAATACAACACAGCTTTGGTTTTTATCTTTACTAATATTATCTACCAAAATTAAGCAAACGTAAGAGTTGCCTATGAGAACAGTTAATGTTTATATGTATAGACAAGGAGTACAGAAAGCTAATAATTTTATATAATAATCTGAACTTGAAAATTAATTATAGTCGAATGACGACCACTGAACGGCCTCTAAAAAAGAGGTAATGTTTGTGAGTTTGTTGAGCTCAGCGTCAATTTTTTCTAGTCTTTCAACAGAAGAATGCTACATTAACATTGAGTGACATAGGCACAGAACTATGTAATACCATTTCACGTGAACGAAGCCGCGGGCAGAAGCGAGTCAGTAATATTTATCAACGAAGACACAAGTAGTCAATTAACGTTAACGATTATTTCGCTCTAAATCAAAAGAAGCGATAGGGGAGCTTTACGAGACGAATTTATTTTTAGAATTATTAAAGTGTCCTGTGTGATTCATGGGAGAGGCGCCTGTGTTGCGAGACCACACGCGTTCCTAGCTTTATTCAGTTGATTGCAATAACAATCTTCACATGCTTAGTCTTTTCATAACTACGTTTTTTTTTTCGGGGTAAGAAAATCATTGAATGACTTCTCCCGCTCTGGGCGGATCGGAAGGGAGTGTCAGATTTCTACTGACTAAAAACCCACCCTGTTCCTTCAGCTGCCCTTAAGTTCCGGGGCCGCGGTATCTCGTTAGAACATTCCCGCAACCTCGGCAAGCAATAGCCCTATGGGGCTCCGTCATTAGTGCTGACGACTCATTGAGGCGCGGGTGAAACACGACGCGTCGCCGACCCGGGTCTGGTCCTAGCCGAACGGTGAGCTACCCCTGCTCGCCGTCCCGGTTGTGATCCCCGACGCCCGGGGCGTCTCCCGCGGCGGCTGGAGCGCGAAGAGAGTTGTCTCTCCCTCGCGCGTTCGGCCTCTTCCTTCGCTAGCATTACTGCTTCGCAGAAGAAGGCGACTGCATCCCATTTCCTCTCGCCCCGCACCATGGTCTGAACCAGGGCCGGGCGCGAGAGGTCGCCGCCGCCAATTTCCTATGTTGGATCGGCTTATAGTCTAACCGGATAGCTGAGTACTAGTGTTTTACATGGGAGTATCTGCCTATCTGACCTCCATAACCCTGAATAACACGACGCCTCTTGGTAAGACTGGTGGTAGATTTCCTGGCTTCTGATTACCCGTAATGACTGACAACGATGCAAAAATTACAGCTGGGACCAACTTGCAAACTTGCTCTCCCTATGGAGGATCCGTGAACCGACCTCGTCAAGCGATGCCTAATATTGAAGAATTATTTAGCCACAAAATCCTCCAGCATGCAATAACAATACGTCTCGTATTATGCAAATTTTCCGCTTTCACCGCAGTTGGCGAACCGGTCGAGATTCTCTGTGCTACATCTCCGAATCATAAACTCCTTATGCAGTCACCGTTAAGTATTTGATTGCATAAACCCGTTTCAGTAATTGTGCATATCCTTATCCGATGTTGTAATTCTTGCAGATGATTATTGCAGCAAATCCGTCGGCATTTGCAATTAGCTTAATGAGAGTGCCTCATTAGCAAATTTTTACCTTTGTTGTCTACAATATCATTAATTTTTGCTTAATTAAAACTACTTGAAACGATTGTTGCTTGATTTCATTTAGTTTTGCCTTCTATATTACTGCCGTATAGACTGTTTCCGGGTAATGTTTTAAGGCAGCAATAACGATAACAATAAATAAGATTTTTACAAACATGTTTTGTTGTCACGTCACTATGAATATCAGTACTTACTAATTTGGGTTTAACTAGGCAAACTATCGATCGCGCGGACGAGTCTTCGTCGCTGCTGCTCTCCAGGCAGTCGGACAGGGACGGCGAGCGCTGAGCCGGCCAGGACTTCGGAGCCTTCTCCGAACTGGGAGAGGGCAGCACCAGCGGCGGCGGCAACCAGCCTCCCGCCCCGCGCCACCACGACACCAACGCTGGCGCTACGCCCACCACCATCGCCAACCCCAAACGAACCATTATCACAAGTACAAACAACAAAAGTCTCACAAAAACATAGTCAACTTCAACGCACTAGGAAGTGCCTAACGCTCGCCTAGAGCATTGTTCTTAAATAAAAACGTCTATTTTAGATGGATGCAGTCTCACACACTTTCACACATGCAATGTGTCACCAAACGGGCGAGCGGACGCCTCGGATTATCCATCAACGTGTCAGCGGTAGACGAAACATCACACGTGCGCGCCGAACTATAATTTAAAACTCCACATAAACATGATTAGCTAAGTTGTGCAACGTGCCAAATGCCAGGTATACCGACGCTTACACGACACAACCGGCACGAAACGCATCGTGCCAAACGAGTGAGTATTCGCAATCCACCCGCTAATTGTCACAGACGACGTCGCGAGGTTTCCGGAGTAGAGCACACGCGCGAAATTGAACGCTTTGTGTAACTGCGATATGAAAATGTCGAAAGTTGAAAGTTGAATCGTCCGGGTGCAGCTCGGGACGGTGTTCCCTCGCGGTCGCAGACAGTCGAGTGGCGGTCGTTGACGCTGGAGCCCCCCTCCGCGAGCCGCCCAGGCGCCCCTCCAACCGCCCGCCCAAAGGGAACAACCCCCCTAGCCCTACATGCAAGAGAATGTCGCGCGAAATGACTGCTCCCTGAAAGGGCTTCTCAGAAATGTATATGGAAACTGCTCATGGTTGTGTTTATTTTTAATCCCGCGGCAAATCCAAGGCGCACCACGAAACGATTGACTTTCAGTACCGTTATATTAGCGCAATCTGGTGTCGTAAACTAGGTCAGGCACGTATGCAATAATCGTAATAGCCAATAAAGCATTTGGTAAGGAACATTGTAACTGCATAAAACAACGCTGTAAAATCGACTTTAAGGAATCATTACATAAACAAGGCATTAAAATAGAATTTCTTAAACATGACCGTAAGAAATGTTGTAACGAACCTATAAACTTGGTTTCATAATGAATAAGTACTTCCGTAGCTTCCTGTAAAGCAAAGACTGCAATCTTTCCGTATAAATAAGTATGATTGTATTACTTTAGATTCCAACTTTCTAATCAATTCAATGAGATTAAAGGAGAACAAAGCAAGAATACAATATATGCAGTGGGTGTGAATATGCCTGAGGCCCAACAGGACAAACTGCATTTGCAAAATCTAGAAACAACGCAGAATTGGTCGGGAGGCGGGACTGCAACGAGATCGATAAACTGATTGTAATTTTACTCAATAATTTATGGAAACGTGAAAAAAGTAATATGTGACGAAAAGTAAAATTACCAGGAGCATCATCGAACATGTACCGACTCAAAGGGCCAATATTATTCTAGTGTAAAATATGTTCATGATACGCAGGTTTAAAATTCGCAACGAGTCCCGAAGTTGCATCAGCCGGCGCGGGGCAGAGTGGGATGGAGCCAGACAGATCGATGCTGCTGCTGACGTCAGTAGAGCCAGACTGGGGCCGGCACAGGCACAAACCCTATTATAGTATAGGTTTCTGAAATTGTTATATTTTCTTTGTCTCTGTGAACACTGCTCAATAGAACAATAGGCTAATATATAAGATACGTTCTTTAAGCACTTTAAATCATTTAAGACGAAGGCTTCAGACAAACAACGCAAAGTAGGGACCCACTTAGTTTGAATTGACTGCTTCGAGTATTAAAATTTTTTTTGCAAAAAATAGAACCGACTTCCATATCAAAATACTACAAAGCCAAAAATAACTTTAATTTCGGAAGTCGGTGTTAGTGGTTTTGGATTTTCTTTTTTTTTCACACCGCATTCCGAAATTAAAGTTATTTTTGGCTTTGTAGTATTTTGATATGGAAGTCGGTTCTATTTTTTGCAAAAAATTTTTTTCACGCTTTTTAGTGGGTCGGTTTGTAATTTATCTAGTTACAAAAGCCATAATGTCAATAACTTATCACCTTTTACAAAATATTGCTTTTCCCGATGCATAGCCGTTAATTTTTGAGGAGTTCTCCTGGTACTTGACCATCAGCTCTACATCACCATATGTATTGTGACGAGCCTAAAGTGCTTAACATCCGTACTCAAGTAGTCGAATCGCAATCCCGCAATCCACGAAATACTTATTATTGAGGATTTTCAGTGGCCATCTGTGGTCTTCATCATCAGTTCAACTTCCCTAAATGGTACTTTTCGGAAGCAACTGCTCAAGGTACTATAAGAAATACCCAAAACGCTATAGGTGTGCCTATAATATTTGAAGAGTTCCCTCGATTTCTCCAGGATCCCATCATCAGATCTTGATTTCGTGACAATGGGACCAACTAGAAAGTATAATACCCTTTCAAAGGCAAAAAGAATTTTTCAAATCGGTCCAGCCGTCTCCGAGTAATGAGGTAACATACATAAAAACAAAAAAAAAAGTTCAAGACGAATTGTAAACCTCCTTTTTTTGAAGTCGGTTAAAAATATAGTTCTGTCCGTAACTATGGCTGACGGATAAATGAGTTTTAAAAATATTATACAGTTGGAAAAACGTTATGGTTGCACTGATAATAAAAACTTTTTACCAAAAAATTAAACCGACTCCCAAAAAACACTGCAAAGTGAAAAATAACTTTAATTTCGGTAGTCGGTGTCTTTAGTTTTGTATTTTCGTTTTTGGCACCGACTTCCGAAATTAAAGTTATTTTTCACTTTGCAGTGTTTTTTGGGAGTCGGTTTAATTTTTTGGTAAAAAGTTTTTATTTCACTCTTTTTAGTTGGTCTATTTTTAATTTACCTAGTTACAAGAGCCTAATTATCAACTACTTATAACGTTTTACAAAATATTGCTTTTCCCAATGCTGGGCCGTTAATTGTTGAGGAGTTCTCCTGGTACTTCACCATCAGCTCTACATCACCATATGCATTGTGACGAGCATAAAGTGCGTAACATCCATATTCAAGTAATCGAATCGCAATCCACTCAATACTTATTATTGAGTAGTTTCGGCGGCCATCTGTGGTCTTCATCATCAGTTCCACTTCCTCAAATGGTACTTTTTGAGAGCAACTGCACAAGTTACTATAATAAATACCCAAAACGACATAGGTGTGCCTATAATATTTGAAGAGTTCCCTCGATTTCTCCAGGATCCCATCATCAGATCCTGACGTTTATGAAAATGGGACCAATATCGAAGTATACCCTTTCAATCAAAAAAAGAATTTTCCAAATCAGTTCAGCCGTCTTCGAGTAATCGATGATCATACATTAAAAAAAAAAAAAAAAAAAATTACGCGTCGAATTGATAACCTCCTCTTTTTGTCGTCGGTTGAAAATAAAATAATGAGGGCCTTGTTTCCTCAGGTTGTATCATCGTATGTACCTACGTAGATATAGCGGATCGTCATGAGGCGGTGGAGCTGGCTAAATAAAACAGTGGTCGGGCTTTCAAACGCAGAGCCAGAGGAACGATACTTTCACAAGAAAAATCTTAGTCTTAGAGCGACTGAAATACAGACATAGAATATAATGAGCACGGGATCGAAGAAGATCAATCTGCCATTGCAAAACTGAAACGAGAGGAATTCGAGACTGCGAAACAAAAAGCATTATGATCTTATGTCGTCGTATATTTTTAACCGACTTCAAAAAAAGGAGGAGGTTCTCAATTCGTCTTGAACTTTTTTTTATGTATCTTAGCTCATAAGAGGAGATGGCTCGACCGATATGGAAAATTCTTTTTTTGTTTGAAAGGGTATACTTTCTAGTTGGTCTCATTGTCGTCACGTTTGGATCTGATGATGGAATCATGGAGAAATCGAGGGAACTCTTCAAATATTATAGGCACACCGATAGCGTTTTGGGTATTTCTTATAGTAACTTGTGCAGTTGCTCTCGATAAGCACCATTTGAGGAAGTGGAACTGATGATGAAGACCCCACATGGCCACTGAAACTACTCAATAATAAGTATTTCGTGGATTGCGATTAGATTACTTGAACATGGATGTTAAGCACTTTATGCTCGTCACAATGCATATGGTGAAGTAGAATTGATGGTGATGTATCAGGAGAACTCCTCAAAAATTAACGGCTCTGCACCGGCAAAAGCAATATTTTGTAAAAAGTGATAAGTAGTTGACATTTTGGCTTTGGTAACTAGATAAATTACAAACCAACCCACTAAAAAGCGAGAAAAAAAAACTTTTTAGCAAAAATAGAATCGACTTCCATATTAAAACACTAAAAAGCCAAAAATAACTTTAATTTCGGAAGGCGGTGTGAAAAAAAAAGAAAATACAAAACCAATAACACTGACTACCGAAATTAAAATTATTTTTGGCTTTGTAGTGTTTTGATATGGAAGTCGGTTATATTTTTTGCAAAAAAGTTTTTTTTAAATAGAACGTTAATACACAGAAACCACCGAATCCCAGGCCACTTTAATATATATATGTTCACAATAATCTGTACATATAGGGATTCCACCGTGCCGCGGAAAGCACGTGAACCGTTGACCCTGGCTGACATTTGCACGTCTTTGACAGTCATTACAGGCAGAAGCCAGAGAACCTGACACCAGTTTTGCCAAGGATATCATTTTACCCAGCTGATGGATAAGTGGAAGTCAGTCGCTCCACGTAAAGCACTAAGTAATCTGCTGCATCTAGTTAGACTGGAAATCGACCCAACACACGTGGGAAAAGGCTAAACAGATTATGATGATGAGAAGGGTTAGCTCAGATAATTGTAGAGATGTATTTGACACATAAAACCTGAATGTATATCGACGCCTTAGAGTGAAAACCTCGTAAGTGAAAAAGGAGTAACTTTTCAGGAGGAAGAACATATTAGTGAGATCAGGATATGCGTTGCTAGGATTGCTTTCTGGAAATGCAATAAAAAAAAATGACAAAAATGTACTCCGGAGGTTTTCACTCTAAGGCGAGTAAAGAGCACTATAGTGAATCTTACGTAAGCAAAACAGGAGGCGAGTAGGCCGCGTATGCGAGGCTGTGTTTAACTGGGACACGAATCGATCGGCTCGGGGCGACGAACCCAACCATCAGGGCCCAACTGACCTATATTTGCTATTCCCACTTTATATTAAAGTCAGTTAAATTAATACCGGTTTCAATTTTGAATAAGAAATCAATATTGAAGAGTTGTTGTGGTGTTAGATTTCTAAATTGGAAAGTATAAATTGAATGTTTGTCTAGTTTACTGCAAAAGTGAACATTCACTCGTTTTATTAAGTCTTACGAATATATTGGACAGAGATATACTTCTATGCTTTAGGTCAACTGTGGAAATCCAGTGTCTAATTGCAAAGTTAATGAGTAGAATAAATTATAGTGGCAAAATATTTTTTAAACTACCTGTTTTTATTAGTTTCGTATTCCTCTCAGCAAACTCTTTCAATTGATACCATATCATGGCAGTGCACAAAAAATAACCAGTCCGCCATCTTGAGTCATCCGCCATATTGGATTTAAAATTAATGACGTAACTAACTATGCATTGTCATTCAAACTAAATGTGAATGCAAAATTGTTTCTTAATCGGTGGAAGATAACAGCTTTAAAATTCAGTTGTAAGATTCGACCGATACATTACAAGTTAAATAAAATCTTGCAATAAGTAGATTTGCAAATCAGCAAATGTAAAGCTGTTATTACTATTCTAGGATGTAGACAATCTTTAAAAGGTTTAGAATTCACCCCCTTCGTATGTTCGCCTTTTGGATTTATTAACAATTTCCGTCCGGTTAAGAAATATATTGACTGCTATAAAATGCTAGCAATACCTTATCTGTAATAAGGTATTGCTAGCATTTTGCTTTGCCCTAAGCCTATGCATAATCCGAGTCCCACATAACGGTGGAGGGGGTTCGCATCGGCGTTGGGAGGACGATGAAGTACCTGGGACTCGTCCTCGACAGCCGGTGGAACTTCAGGGAGCATTTCCTGAGTTTGGCCCCAAAGCTGAACCGGGCAGCAGCCGCCCTCAGGCGACTGCTGCCTAACCTCAGCGGGCCAAACGCCTCCTGCCGAAGGCTGTACGCCGGCGTCGTGCGGTCCATGGCCCTCTACGTGGCCCCCGTGTGGGCCCTGAGCATCCGGACGCGACCACTAAAGTTGGTCGCATGCCAGAGGGTCATGGCTATCCGGATGATCCGGGGATACCGCACGATCGCCGGCGAATCGGCCAACCTCCTTGCCGGATTGCTGCCCTGGGATCTGGAGGCGACTGCCCTCCAGCGCGTCTATGAATGGCGCGTGGAGGCGCAGCGCCGGGGCGTATCCCCGCTGCCTCGAGAAATCGAGGCGCGGCGCGAAGAGCTCCGGCGCGATCTCAGGGCAGTATGGAGGGAACGACTGTCGCAACCGACGGCCGGGCACGCCGCAATTGCGGCGGTAAGACCCCTCTTTTAGGAGTGGCTAGATCGGCGTCACGGCGTCCTGACCTACCGCATGACACAGGTCCTCACCAGACACGGAAGTTTCGGGAGGTACCTGTGTCTGATGGGGAAGGAAGAAACGCCTGGGTGTCACCACTGCGAGGGCCGCCCTGAGGACACAGTAGAGCATACGGTGCAAGACTGCCCCGCTTGGGCAGAGCACCGACGTGTCCTCACGGCGGCGATAGGCGGAGACCTCTGGCGCCCGGCATTGGTCGAGGCCATGCGCCATTTGCGAGAGGGAGTGGGAAGCGGTCGCCTCCTTCTGCGAAGCAGTCATGCTGCCGAAGGAGGAGGCGGGCCGTGTGAGGGAGAGGATGGCGTCCTCCCTCCAGCCCAGCCGCAGTGGTAGACGCCCACGGCGTCGGACGTCGGCCGACGATCTCCGGCCACCGTAGGCGCGGGCATGCGGACAGCGAGTAAAGGGCAACTCGCTGTCCGACCATGGACCATGCCCGAGTCGACGGCGCGTTGTGTTCCACGCGCGCCTCAAAGAGCGTCAGCAACATGACGAGGCCCCCCCTGTAGAGGGCCGAAGCCTGCCGAGGTCGTGGGACTTATCCCATTACCGTGACCCCGGAACGTAAAGGGTTATTGAAGGAACACCGTGGATTTTAGTCAGTAAAAGTCTGACAGTCCCTCCCGCCCTGCCCGGGGTGGGAGGATTTATTTGATAATTTTACCACGATACAAAAAAAGCCTATGCATAATACTCGTATTAATACAATAGGTTTGCAGAATAAATCAGCATATAGCGAATATAAATTAAGCGAATTTCATTTAAAATATGTTACCATAAGAGACCACTTATGCTGCGCAAACTTGTTCATACAGCCGGGTTGCGGGAATGTTCTACGGTTTTTAGTCATTACATATCCGACACTCCCTTCCGCTCAACCCAGAGCTGAAGAAAATATTTGATAATTTTATCACCGAAAAAAATTAAGAATTCAGCGGAAGAAATCAAGGGGTAGGATCCTATAGTAGGTAGACGAATCAAAAAGGCTTTCAGGCTAATCGTCTATAAAAACTTATAGCACCAAAAGCACTAATAACCTTGCCATTAGCTCTAAGTGGTCCTTTTGGCAGTAGTCAAGCTATTATTCGGCGGCGCCAAATCAGAAAAACTATAATAAAACCTACTACACAACTTGGCAAACGCATGTGACGCATGTACTAGGGCATCGTAGTAAATGATGCAGTAGGTCAGTTGTTTCCACGAACTAACGGATTTACTTGGCTCGTGTTCCATCTCACGGCGTTTCGCATCATTCGACCATTTTGCGTGAACCGGGGAAATCGGTTCAGAGCGTAACACATTTCCGGATATTTTTGCCTTTAAATTTTAGTCATTTGCAAGAAAACGTGTTGCGCCGACCCCAAGTAAATGTGATTAGAGCAAGAAGATTACGATGAATGTTAGTCATTTGCTTATGTTTATAGTCCCTACCTACGGTTTCGCTTGCGTGTAAAGTTCTACATCAGATGTTCTAGTTTCCGAATAAAATCAGCCTATAAATTGCCCTGACATAATACTACATAAGAAAAAAATTTAATTCAAATCCGTCTAGTAGTTCCGAAAATTAGCGTGTACAAAGAGACAGGTGTTTATTGAATGTTTGCTCTATGTCTGTTTCCCCTCAATCTGTTGTACAGAGTCAGACACTCTTTAAAACAGGTTTATAATTTATGTATTTACACTTAATGCGCATAGATCTAAAGGTGGACTATATTTATTTATTTAGACACAACAACACAACTTCTATATAATATGTATTGATTATTATCTACACCTAGTGACTCCGCAGAATAATCAAGTTCTTCGTAAACGACGCTAGAAAGAGCGGTGACAACCTTGAAGAGTTGCTTGTCACGGAAAAGTGGAATGAGATAGATCCGGGGATGGAGAGCCCTATACGTTGGTCCGACAAAAGTCGCTGTACTTGACTCCAGTATTAGCGACGCCATCCATACCGCAGAAGACAGAACCAAATGGCCCTATCTTCTTTCTTTTTATCTTTATTACTAATATTATAAATACGAAAGTTTGTGAGGATAGATGTTTGTTACTCTTCCACGCAAAAACTAGTGAAGGGATCTTAATAAAATTTGGTATACACCGTGAAATTTTAATGGTTGTTTTCCAAAAGCGAAATGGCTTTGTCTTGGTAATACAATCGTTTTATAAACAATTAAAATATTAGAACCAAAAAATTGGCGCAGTGAACATTTAATAATCACTTTTTTCCTTGTAGGCAGCGCGCGGCGGTGCGTGTTTCGTGTAGATACGAAATGAATAATAAATAATTTCGTTACGTCCACTGAACTACTAATGATTCTCACGCTTTCGAGTTATGAATATTTTTTTAATGATTTGAAAAAAAAAGCATTCATTTTTTTAAGTTTAACTGTATGTTTCGATACTACTACTGATGGGTAACCGTCCTGCCGCGGGAAAACAACCATTTAAATTTCACGCTGTATAGATAGTTTACATCCTGGAAGAACACACAGAATACTTTTTATTCCGGAATTTCTACAGGATTGGGACTTCACTGGTAAACCCTCCGCGCGAACGAAGTCGAGGGCTGAAGCTAGTAGTCCATAAGTGTTACATGGAAATCACGACCTTCAGCATTGAGGCCAACGACGCACGGAGGAGGGATGATTATTATTATTTATTAAGTACCTTTAACTGTTTTAGGTACTAAACCGGCTTACCCACTTTAGCTATGATAGTATCAGAACAGGTCAACAGAGGCCATAGGTTCAAATCCTACTCGATTTGAACATTCGACGCTTGACATCAATCAAAGCCTTAGAACGCCTATGCCAAAGGGCAAGAATTCAATAATTGATTTATAAGAAAACATGAAAGCGTTCCGGAATCTCTTTTGAGATTGATGTTAACTTTAGCATCATCAAAATTTATAGATTCCTTCTCTGTTGATAACATCCATTCAGTGAGCAATAATAGTAAACAAAATAGTTCGCATACCAAATAAACTACATATACATATGAATAAAATTGAATAGTTGTCTGTTTGTGATTTCCAAATAAAGAAGCGTCAATAGCCTAATGGTTAAGGTGTCGGACTTGTGATCGAGAGGTCACGGGTTCGAACCCCACCCATTACCATTACCCAGACACAAGCATAATTATTTATTTATTTAGTTTAGTTGGAAGGGTTAACAAGATTGCAAGTAATATGAATTCTAACCATATTGCAAGTTTATTTTTTTTTAATGGGACATAAAACAGTTACATGTTATTATTTTGGTAAATATCAAACTAGTGTAATAGAGGTAAACATGTAACCCGCACCAATGTCCGCGGAATAAACTATTAAGTAGACTTAGAACAAAATCGCGCATCTGGAGGCGATTTGGGTTAGTAAAAAAAAATTTAGGAAAAAATAGAACCGACTTCTATATAAAAACACTACAAAGGCAAAAATAACTTTAATTTCGGAAGGCGGTGTCAAAAACGAAAATATATACAAAACTAAAGACACCGCCTTCCGAAATTAAAGTTATTTTTGCCTTTGTAGTGTTTTTATATGGAAGTTGGTTCTATTTTTTGCAAAAAAAAATTTTTCTCGCTTTTTAGTGGGTCGGTTTGTCTAGTTACAAAAGCCAAAATGTCAACTACTTATCACCTTTTACAAAATATTGCTTTTCCCGGTGCAGAGCCGTTAATTTTTGAGGAGTTCTCCTGATACGTCACCATCAGCTCTACTTCACCATATGCATTGTGACGAGCATAAAGTGCTTAACATCCATATTCAAGTAATCTAATCGCAATCAACGAAATACTTATTATTGAGTAGTTTCGATGGCCATCTGGGGTCTTCATCATCAGTTCCACTTCCTCAAATGGTGCTTTTCGAGAGCAACTGCACAAGGTACTATAAGAAATACCCAAAACGCTATAGGTGTGCCTATAATATTTGAAGAGTTTCCTCGATTTCTCCATGATCTCATCATCAGATCCAAACGTGACGACAATGGGACCAACTAGAAAGTATACCCTTTCAAACAAAAAAGAATTTTCCAAATCGGTCCAGCCATCTCCGAGTTATGAGGTTACAAACAAAAAAAAAAAAAGTTCAAGACGAATTGTAAACCTCCTTTTTTTGAAGTCGGTTAATAAGTAGTAATTATTGTACAAGCAATTGAATAGCCATCTTTTTAAATTTGGTTGAGATAATGAAAATATATCAAGATCGAAAAAGTGTGTGTTATATGTTTCTAAGAGACGACGGAGGGGCGCCCTTGCGCCAGCATTGGTTCTGCACTTTACAGTGTGAAACAGCCGGGGCACGCGCGCCTCCCGCCGTAATACAGTTCTGAGTACAACATAACAAAGTTTATTGGTGATTTCAGAGCAGTCAAAGTTGTTATTACATATGCCGCGCAGCATTACAGCCATGAGTAGGGTACGCCTGGACTCCAAGCCTAGGAGTTTGTATTGTTTTAGTAATTGTGGGTACGGTAGTTTTGAACGGTAACATTTATAGTGAATGGAGATCAGAACAATCTTATCTTATATTTATCATATAGAGGACATCATATTGGGGTTGCGTATTCCAATTGGGAGCGTATTAAGGTTGTATATAAAATTATGAACGTACGCGGTTGTTTGAAATCAACTGAGGATCGCATAACGAAACCGTACATTCTGTAGGCTTTACGGTTTCGTTATGCGAAGTTTTCTTAAAAAAAAAAAGTGTTTCTATGTGCTTATTTACGCGCTAAAAGACATTTTTTTTAATTTTGTCTGCCTGTCTATCTTTCTGTTTGTACGAGCTAATCTTGGGAACGGCTCAACCAATTGTAATGTGACTTTAGCTGGAAGATAGCGATGGCTATAGGGGATCATAGTCTAACATTTTTATTCCGCCGCGAGATTGGAATTTACGCGCGAAAAGCCTCCGACGCGAACGAAGTCGCGGGCACAGCTATTCTATACTAATGTCCCAAAGAGGAAAGATTTTTATTATTTAATGTTTGTAACGAGCAAATTCAAAAACTACTAGACCGATTTAAAAATTCTTTCACTATTTGAATACTACGTTATCACTGAGTGACATAGTAATTTTTTGCTGAAAATTACTTTACACGCGAGCAAAGCTGAATGTAGAGCAAATAAATATTACGGCTGGCTATAATAGCAAACGAATTCCATCGATCAATGACTCCCGGCTGCGATTGACTGGTTTCATTTCCGTGGAGTGAGTCAACATGGTTGGCATACAAGACCTTATAAAGGGACACACGTCATATTGATGTTTCCAATCGAGCTAATGTCAATTATGGTTGTGATTGAAATATCAACGACTGCCTTGACTTCTGGGCATGAGATCTCGGGTTCGATTCCCGATTCGGGCAAACTGCTACTGGGTTTTTGGGAACCCAGAAAATCTGACATTGGCCAATGGGTATCGTGTTGACCAGCTACTGGGTTGTGGCAGTCAGATGGCAGTCGCCCCATGTAAGACCCTACTACTCTCAGCTGCATCCGTTAGGATTACGGACCTACTCTAATATAGTGAGACAAAGGTTACGCAGGTGAGGATGATATTCAAATATCAATAAAATAATTAACAAGAGGAATTCGCACCTAACATATAACTAGACGAACATCCTTGTTTATTTCTAAAAATAGAAAATGTGCAATTGTGCAGCGGTGTGTAGATTATTGCAAATCCGTAGCGCTAGCGTATAGCGGACATGGCAATGATGATACAGAAGGCCGGTAGTGAGGCTATACGTTATGTTATATGAAGGAATAATATACAGTATATTAACTAACAGAGGGCGTTCCCGTTAACCCGCAATGGTATAGCATCCATACATGCTAAAAAATATTACCATTCGAAAACAAAATGTTTTTATTTTATATTAAAATATTCACTAAAAATGTTAATTTGATACGTAAAAGAAACACTCTGTACACGCGTACTTGAAGTACGGCAACGTCGCAATTTATTTATGAATGCGTACGCGTGTACAGTGTTTCTTAAAAAATAAAAACATTTTGTTTTCGAATGGTAATATTTTTTTTTTTTTTTTTTTTTTTTTTTTTTTTTTTTTTTTTTAGCATGTATGGACCAATTGCGGCGGTAAGACCCCTCTTTGAGGAGTGGCTAGATCGGCGTCACGGCGTCCTGACCTACCGCATGACGCAGGTCCTCACCGGACACGGAAGTTTCGGGAGGTACCTGTGTCTGATGGGTAAGGAAGAGACGCCTGGGTGTCACCACTGCGAGGGTCGCCCTGAGGACACAGTCGAGCACACGGTGCAGGACTGCCCAGCTTGGGCAGAGCACCGACGTGTCCTCACGGCGACAATAGGCGGAGACCTCTCGCGCCCGGCCTTGGTCGAGGCCATGCTGCGGGGCGAGAGGGAGTGGGAAGCGGTCGCCTCCTTCTGCGAAGCAGTCATGCTTCCGAAGGAGGAGGCGGGCCGCGTGAGGGAGAGGATGGCGTCCTCCCTCCAGCCCAGCCGCAGTGGTAGACGCCCACGGCGTCGGACGTCGGCCGACGATCTCCGGCCACGCGCCAGCGAGTAAAGGGCAACTCGCTGTCCGACCATGGACCATGCCCGGGTCGACGGCGCGTCGTGTTCCACGCGCGCCTCAAAGAGCGTCAGCAACATGACGAGGCCCCCTCTGCAGAGGGCCGAAGCCCGCCGGGGTCGTGGGACTCATCCCGTTACCGTGGCCCCGGTATGTAAAGGGTTATTGAAGGAACACCGTGGATTTTAGTCAGTAAAAGTCTGACAGTCCCTCCCACCCTGCCCGGAGTGGGAGGACTTATTTGATAATTTTACCACGCTAAAAAAAAAAAAAAAAAAAAAAAAAAGCATGTATGGATGCTATACTATTACGGGTTAACGGCAACGCCATCTGTTAGTTAACATACTGTATAAAGAAGAGAAAAGGAAAAGATAGAGCGACTGGCTAGAATGTAAACTTCAATATATACAGCGCATCACTAGAAACATTCCCGGGCTTTATCATCCACTTAATGCGTTGGACCACTATCTCGCCTGATAGTAAGCGATAATGTGGCCGAAGATTAAGCACACTATCTAGAAGTAACCTCTTGACTTAAAGAACCCTTGGTTTTAGCAATCAGGAAAGACAGACTCCGGTAGGGAAAAATTATTAAAATTAAAATAGCAAGGACCCATTAATCGGATTAAAAGGTTAATCGGTTAGACGTTTAACCCATTTGTTTGATTAACCTTTATACGGGTTAACCTGTATACTATAAAGGTTAATCTATAAAATATTGCTGATTAATCTGAATGAAAGAGACAGAACCTGTAAGTTGCACAATCTCGGCTGCGTCGCGGTATCTTACGTCACACGCGGCTGAATGTTGCTCAGGTTTATTTGTCGCTCTTTTGTTGAATTTTGCACTTATTCAAAATTATGTGCGTAACCACGCACAGTGGAATGAAAATGTTTGGTAGGTAAGTGTATGGTGAACATTAAAAATTCAATGACAAAAGCAAATTGAGAAATGTAGGCAGGTAAGTAGGTAGGTGTCTTTTTAACCGACTTCGAAAAAAGGAGGTTTACAATTCGTCTTGACCTTTTTTTTTTATGTATGTTACCTCATAACTCGGAGACGGCTGGACCGATTTGAAAAATTCTTTTTGCGTTTGAATGGGTATACTTTCTAGTTGGTCCCATTGTTACGAAATCAGGATCTGATGATGGGATCCTGGCGAAATCGGGGGAACTCTTCAAATATTATAGGCACACCTATAGCGTTTTGGGTATTTCTTATAGTACCTTGAGCAGTTGCTTCCGAAAAGTACAATTTGGAGAAGTTGAACTGATGATGAAGACCACAGAGGGCCACTGAAACTCCTCAATAATAAGTATTTCGTGGATTGCAATTCGATTACTTGAGTACGGATGTTAAACACTTTACGCTCGTCACAATACATATGGTGATGTAGAGCTGATTGTCAAATACCAGGAGAACTCCTCAAAAATTAACGGCTATGCACAGGGAAAAGCAATATTTTGTAAAAGGTGATAAGTTTTTGACATTATGGCTTTTGTAACTAGATAAATTACAAACCGACCCACTAAAAAGAGTGAAAAAAAATTTTTAGCAAAACATAGAACCGACTTCCATATCAAAACACTACAAAGGTAAAAATAACTTTAATTTCGGAAGGCGGTGTCTTTAGTTTTGTATATATTTTCGTTTTTGACACCGCCTTCCGAAATTAAAGTTATTTTTACCTTTGTAGTGTTTTGATATGGAAGTCGGTTCTATTTTTTGCTAAAAATTTTTTTTTAGTAAATAGATAGTTAGACGGTAGAACAGGTTAGGTATCTTTTTAGGGTTCCGTAGCCAAATGGCAAAAAACGGAACCCTTATAGTTTCGACATGTCTGTCCGTCTGTCTGTCGGTCTGTCTGTCTGTCTGTCTGTCCGTCCGTCCGTATGTCACGGCCATTTTATTCCGAAACTGTTAGAACTGTACATGTGAAACTTGGTAGGTAGATGTATTCTGTGAACCGCTTTCCGATTTTATGAAAAAAAAAATTAAAATAAAAGGGGCTCCCGATACATGGAACTGAAACTGAAAATATATTTTTTCATGAAACCTATGCGTGTGTGGTATCTATAGACAGGTCTTCAAAAATGATATAAATGTGTCTAAAACCACTTTTTCATAAAGATAATCGTTTAAAAGATATACGCGTCTAAAGTGGTAAAATGTGTCCCCCCCCACTGTAACTTCTATAATTATAGAGTGAAAAATATGAAAAAAAATATATGCTATAGATCTTAATGTAATCTTTCAACCAAAATTGGTTTGAACGAGATCGGGTCTGCAGTTTTTGAGATACAGCATATTTTCTAAAATCGCAAATATAACTTTGTAATTCATACAAACACTATGAAAAACAAAGTTATTTGGCGTACTTGAAAAAATTGCAAATGAACTAGTTTTAAGACATTTTGAACCCTTCATGGGCGAGTTTGACTCGCACTTGGCCAATTTTTTTTATTTATTTTACTATATTTATTGGTTTACTTTGTTCTGTATATTACACACCTGAAAGGTGTTCCGAGGTGGGAATGTTTTACCCGTAAGTATACAACATTATGTTTAGTATATGCGAAATGTGAATATAGTTCGTTCGGAATAAGTAACTAAATCGAATCTAATATTTTATAAACCTTTTTTGTTTTTGCCCCAAAAATATTTAAAAAGAAGTTAAAAGTTGGACACTTAGTAGCATATATACGCAATGATACGGCGCACAACACAGGTCACGCAGCACGCCACTAGACGCGTACGGCGCGACGCACTATGGGACCAACCGGTATTTTCCATCTCAAAACTAGTTGGGACAAAAGTCGTGTTACTGAAACTGTTTTGATTGTTTTACATTCTAAGATGATAAAGCCACCCGACATAATAGTAAAAAAAAAAATACAAAAAATTTTTAGGTACATTAACACGTTCGTTGCATTACGAGATCTATCAGATCTCTTGCAGGACTTTTGTATTGTGCGTTGAACATAATCGTGTTGTTTCACTCCTTGCATGAGCAGGACAAATATACATATTTGCTTCCTACTTAAAGCTGAATTCAAGGACATTAAAAAAGAAATTAGAGATGGATTAGGTCCCTAACGCACAGTATATATATATAACACACACACACACAGTACACACACAGTATATTATAATTCCTTGCGTTAGGAGATATGTCGGTATTCGTGAAATCGTACGCCTCGTAGACGCAAGATTGGGAGGGTGGGCGGCGCGGACGCTGCGTGACTCGTTTTAGTGTTGTCCTAGTATCGACGTGGGAAGTCGCGGGCACGTTTTGGAAATAACAGTCGCGTATATACCACGTGTTGATTATTTTTGATAAACAATGAGTGCTTTTAAAAGAAAAAAGTTTAAAAAATCTATTTATTTTGGTGAGGTTTCTAACAAAAAATCAACGCCGGATTATACTGCTGCACGTTCAGTAAAATGAAAATTTTGGAAAATGTTCAAATTTGCTCCCCATTGACTAATAATGACAGTGATTCTGATTATTAAATATTTGACGTACCTAAAAAGAAAACGATAAACCTTTCTACGTTGGAGCACACGCAGTTAAGGAATGAAAATATATATATCAGCTCATATACTGGAAAACGATATAGTGTGCTTCAGAATACGATATAAAGTCCAAAAAATAGTAACAATAATACCACATTATTGATGACGAATACTACACCGACTATACCTACTGATCCTATGACACCTACTCGTAGATTTTGTGGTACTGTTTCTCGTAACCATATTGGTTGATCTACTCCTAACTCGTGCACTCAAATGCTAACAGAAACATCCAACACAAATGCTAAAAGCTTCTCCTGCCTCATTGAATGCTTTATGTACATCAAGCAGGTGCTCGTCTTTGAATAATATTTCATGTTCGTGCTTTTTACCTTTAGAATTTAATAGAACAGTATGCAAAAATTAATTAAAACAACTATAAACGAAAGAAGAACCACAGGTAATGAAAAACACTGCGTAATTAATAAAGCTTTTTGAATCGATAACCGAGATAATATTTTATTCCCATCACTACTTACTAGACATATTGAACTATCATCGGTTGCGGTACGAGATACAATCGATATCAATTTTTTTTTTGATATTTGTAGTTTATTCAAATGTCATAACTGCGTGCGAACCTAGCAAAATATAAAGCAATAGGCTATCTTTCACCCACAAAAACTTCAAAATATATGTCATTGTTTTTTTGGAAGATATAAATTATTTTCAAAACTGTATCTTTAGGAGACTGATTAGGTCTCAAACGCACCAAAGGGTAGGTTTGTTTCGAGATCTTTTAGGTCTCCAAAGCACCAGCTGAAAGTTCTTTGAAAATGATGGCGCAGGGAACGTGTTAAATTACACCCAAACTTTATACTTTGATAATTTGATATTAACTAGACTACTCGTTATGGAAGTTCAACTTAAGATTTCTAGTTCATAACTACGTTATTTTGTGATGAAAAATATATTTTCGAATTTTTTAATATAATTTTTAATTGTCATAAGGAAATTTTACGTCTATTTAATTTTCAAGTTGAGGTTTCCTTGTTACCGATGGCTCCCGATGTCAAGTTAATGACATGTTTAGATACCTTACCTATTCAGTAATACAAAAAAAACTGCGTCATTGCTGCGCCATTTCGAACTAGAAGCAAAAATGTCGACCTAAATATATTTACACACGAAATTTTTTTTTGCGGTGACCATTTTAACCACACGTGTGATAAAAATCATGTTGCATAGTTCTTATCCGTTGTTGTAATTATAATAAGTATTAGTGTGAAAACTGTTTTTATCAATTTTCTTATTGGTTTTGCACAAGTTACTGAAACTAGGGTCCTATAAATACTCGGGTTTGCAGCGTGTTCATCAGTGTCCGGATACCTTCCTTCGGTAACTGTGAATTTGCTGAAAAAAGTTTAAAATGAGTGAATTTGTGTGTTTTCGACGCGATATATGTGCTCAGATAATAAGCGGGAAAAGTACTTCAGTTATTGAAAATATTTGTTGGACAATTTCCATTTATCAACAATAGATGTGAGCACGGTTATGCAAAGTATTCAAAGAAATTTGATTACGATTTGTAACCAAAAATGGGTGAAAGCTCAAAGAAAACAAGATTGCTTCGAGAGCCAAAACACAAATTGGTTAAATGGCGAGTTTAGAGTACGTGAAAAAAAAGAAAATCCTGACGTGTTCGGAGAGTACGAAAAAAACGTAAAAACTTGGAATTACTCCAGGAGTATGGAATGGGACATGTGCATTACGCTTATGTTCAAGGTTTACGATCTATGGGTGAAAATGATGAAGCTTCGATTGTGACTATTACGAGATATACAGAAAAGGAGGAGAAAAAGTCATTTTACGAAGTCCAGATGGTGTACCTTCCCATACCAAAGAAGAAGCATTATGTATATATATTGAAACCGATCTATCCAAAGCTCAATATTCCTACCTGAGGCTGAGACTTGTTGAGAAAAACCTATTTTCGGTATTTCCATCATACCAAATTTTGGCTGAAGCAAAAAAGGATTGCTATCCTCTTGCGTCAAGCATATCCGTAACGAATATAAGTGCTAAAGTGAACCTTCAAGAACTCTCAGATCATACTGCCTGTCGTATTTTAAAAATAGACTCGGTTTCGAAAAAGTTCACCCGTTTCAAACTGTATAACAAATGGGGTTGCAATGGACCCTCGGGACAAAGTGAGTATAAACAAGTTTTACCGGAAGAAAATGAACAAATATCGGATGCTAATATGTTTATAGATTCACTTGTACCATTGAGACTAGTGGATGAATAAAGTAAAGTAGTTATATCGCAAAATCCAACATGTTCTTCAGTTAGATATTGCAGACCCATTTCTCTGGAATTAGCAAAAGAAACTCCTGAAAAAACTAGAGCTGTTGTAAGTGAACTTGAAGCAAAAATTAATGAATTAAGTCAAACGCGAACGCCTGCAGCAAAAGAAGGTAACATGAGTAAGACATGAGCTGTTTATGACAATGATCGACGGGAAAGTTGCTCAAGTGTTAACACTTGAGCAACTTTCCCGTCGATCATTGTCGATCATTGGCAGACTCCATCGAGTGCTTCATGTACTGTTTGTGGAGCAACTCCTAGACAGATGCACAATATAACAAAAGTAACTGCAAGAATTGAGAATGAAGATACGTTTAAATACGGGCTGTCTACCTTACATGCTTGGATAAGATGTATGGAAATGATTCTGCATATTTCTTATAACCTAGGATTTGAAAAGTGGGCTGAATCGACTCCAGAGAATAAAAGATTAAAGAAGAGAAAAAGAAGCACGTTCAAACTCGCTTCCGGAAATTGCTTGGTTTACACATTGATAAACCTCGTCAAGATTCTGGAAACAGCAACGACGGAAATACGGCAAGGAGATTCTTCCAAACCTATCAATGTTCTGCAGAAATCACGGGTATCGATGAAGAGTTGATCAAGAGATTATACATAATTCTGCAAACTATGTCATCAGGATTTTCTTTTAACGCAGTAAAGTTTGGTGAATATACGCTGAATTTGCTTGACTTCTGTAGACTTCCTCTGTCGCTAAAGTGCGTATGATTATAATGCCGTTTTTAATATATTGTACCTTTATGCCCATAAATGCACGGTGACTTGGCCGTTGACTTCGATGTATTAATCTACTATAACTGCTGCGTTAGTACGAAATGATTCCGGAGTCAGTGTCTCATTTTCGTCATCGGAAGAACTCATTTTGTTTCAGTTATTATGTTAATAAATTTTCCAATGACACAAAACAACCACGATAACAGAGAGAAAAGAACCCTTTTTAAAAATATATTTTTTACCATTGCCGCAGTAACGAATTATTAAAAATAACTATGAACGACATCCAAAAACACTCGGAAAATTTATTACTGGTTGTTTTAACTGATACAAAAACTAAAATTGATAGAACGTTCGTAATACGGCAGGAATACGTTAAAATCGTCGAAAAATATCAAGCTATAAGGCCCACTAATACAAAAACCGATAGGTTTTTCTTACAATACCATGGCGGAAAATGTACTCGGCAACCTATTGGAATTAACAAAATAGGTGCGATGCCAAAAGAGATTGCCACATTCTTAAATCTACCAAATCCCGAAAAGTACACAGGACATTGTTTCCGTAGAAGCTCTGCCACCCTTTTAGCAAATTCAGGTGCTGATCTTACAGAACTGAAACGCCACGGAGGGTGGAGGTCCAGCACAGTAGCAGAAAGCTATATTGAGGATTCGATCGAAAACAAATCCAAAAGATGCAGCCGAATAATTGACAGTATAAATCTAAAACCGTCTGCTGTTGACCCTTCTGCGCCACTATCTCCGGCGCGCCCTTCAACATCGAAAGGAAAACCTTGTAAAACAACTACATTACAGCTTTCTCAGCAACAGCAACCACAAAATACGGCGACTTTGCCAAATACCCAAGTCTTATCTAATACGACAGTTTCAAAACCAAACAAGAATATAACACTGAATTTTGAAAACTGTTCTAATTTCACTATAAATTTTTAATGTTTATATTTAATCCTTTGTTCTTTTATTACTGATTATATAATAAAATTCTATGAATATAAATATTAGACTCCTATTTATTTTCTCACAGTCAATGGTAAAAAGTAGAGTACACAACTCGTGAAAAAAAAATTTATCTCGGTCCTTGTATCCCTCGCTCCGCTCAGGATTCTAATCTAGAATCCCTCGCTACGCTCGGGATTCTACTCTAGAATCCTTCGCTGCTCTCGGGATCCAACTTCGTACCTCGAATTAAATTCCCTTTTTTTTCACTTGTTGTATAATCTACTATTTTGATGACTTTTCTCAATTATATTGTGGTCGGCTGCCAATCTTACCTGAATGCAGCTAAGTACTAGTGTTTTACATGGAGCGACGGGGTAAGTCGAAACCTTTATCAGATTTTCAGGCTTCTGACTACCCTGAAACGACTGTCAAAGATTTACAAATGAAAGCCAGGAAAGCACGTAAAGCCGATGGGGCTTTACGTGCTTTCCGAGGCTTGGAGAAATCTCGAAATTTTAAGATGGTCTCATCCACGAACAGACCTCGCCAAGCGTTCCTTAACATTAAAGATCAGCCCTGGTGGCTGTTAGTATTTACGCCCAAGATCTACTCGTTTCCTGGAGCATAGCGGCCGCAATTAGCTGCAATAGCTAGAGCGTTACTTACAGACGCAGTGCACCAGATAGTGTCGCGAGGGGTCCCGTACTCCGAATATTCGTAAATAGCGCCAGCGACCGGGCCGCTTCTATTTCGGCCGTGCGTCGTTTTGTTTCGCACCGCGTTCCGATGCACGCTGTATGCGCTTACGCATAAATATATTCATGTCATCACTCAGGGGTGGTAGAAGTTGAGATCTACTTATTTTAATGCAATCTACTTACTTTAAGAAGCAGTGTAGGTATGGTAGATTGCGTGAGATACGGGGGATGTGGCGAAGCAGCGAAGGTTGACGTTAATTGTAAAGGCAGCAATGCGCGTGTGTGCAAAAGCACAGTATAAGGTTTCGTAGTTGCTTCCACTGCTTTGAAAATAACACCAAGAAATAAGCATCTCTGAATTTAGTTTTGATCTTTATTCTTATTTTATTGGAAAAACTCAGTGCAATAACACCAATAAACAAAAATGACTATTAAAATTTTAATTGTGAGATTAGTAACTAAATTGTGAGTCTATTTGAAGTATATTTTAAGGAATTTATACGGCTGTTTGCGCTTTCATGTAAACAGTTTAATAAGCTGACCTAAAACGCGATGAGTTGTGATAAAATCGTATTAAACCTCGTTACCTACTAAATTGTATAAGGTATCGTCGCAGAGGTCTTTAAGTCAAGAGTTAAAAGGGTGACTCCTAGGTAAGCGTGCATCATCTTCGACGACATAATCGCTTACCATCAGGTAAGATAGAACGCAAACCTATCACCAATAGAAAAAACTAATTATCTTACTTACTTGTATGAAAGCCACGCTAAAAGCAGTATATTGGATGACGCATTGCAGGAACATTTTGATGTAACTTATAACAAGAATTTCCTCGAGCTAAACTAAACTGAATGGTGTTTAATAGATGATATGTACTGTGTTTTTACACATCGAATGGCGAAGCGATCATTGAGGAAATAAGGACAATTGCAAGAAGCCTGTCTAGTTGTTTGAAGCCACGTAACTTCAGACGGGGCCTGCAGAGGCGGGCACCAGTCTGGAGTTGCGTTTAAGAATACTGTTCAGTGATGAATAGTGTTCCCGCAGCCTCTAGCCCCAGTGTGCGAGGGAACATGAGGTGGTTTTAGACAGTTACGAGTCTGACAGACCCCTTTGCTTGCCCTAGGGTAGAGGACATCCATGAGGAATTTCACCTCGAAAGTACAAGATCACGTAAATTGAATTGAGTTAGAAACTTCCTTTGCTTATGATTGATATAACTCTTTACTTAGATAATTCACGTATATTAATCGCGTACAAAAATAGGCTTTTTTCTCTTTTGACTGGCAACCCTATCAAATTCCTAGCTCATAAAGCAATAACCATCGGATTAAATGGATTCCCGATACAGTTGATCAGCTCAGTGTTATTTCTCGCATGTGTTCGACTCCATTTGCAAATATTTTCTACAATGATAAATAATGTATAGTTTCAACAATATTAGCTTGCGTTAGCATTGCTGTTATTGACCACCCTCTCGAACGTATGCTTTACTTAATTTTAAAAGTAGAGGTTTGTTTTTGATTATAGCTGTTCAGTGGAAGAGGCTTGTGGAAGCCTATACCGAAGGACAACCTTTAGGTAGTACACAGTAGGCATAAAACAAAGTCACTCCCGCTGTCTAAATTACGCTTAGATCTTTTAAACTACGCAACGGATTTTAATGCAGTTTTCAACAATACATGGAGTAGTTCAAGAGAAGGGTTTGTATGTCTAATACATGCATGTTTTTAGTAAACTGGTACACGTTCAAAGCCGGGGCAGATCGCTAGTAATAAATAAGATCCAAAAGACCAACATAAATACTGGCTCTTAGCAATAAAACATTCTGGCGAAGTGGTATTACGCGTTGATTCACTTTCATATTTTCCACGTAGGGCTATAACATGTATAGAATCCTGAAATTTCCCTTTTGCTTATCCGCATTTTTTTGAGATCAATGATACTTTGATATTAATATAAATATTAGTTTGCGAGAGGGTTCATTAGTGTGTATCAAAGGCGACATCGGCACAGTCAGCCGGTAACTGAGGTGTCGTACACGGAAGTCTATTTCGATCGCGACTTATTTTACTAGCACCATTAACAGGTGGCAAATTACACAGTGCTTCGAGAAGGTGGAGCTTTTATACAAAAGAGATTGGACTGCTTTTTATATTGTTCCAGTTTTTTTTTGTTTTGTGAAATTGACTGATTTTTTAAGAAGGCCTGTCATGTAAACTCGCCCTTAAATAACAAAGTGAGCTGAACTCTCAATTGGACTGGAGTCATGAAATAAAAGCTCACTTCATTTATCAATTGGTTTCATCTTTGGAAGAAGGATTAGCCTATCAGTCTGTCCACGACAAAATCCCCAAAATCTAATAATATGTGGTCAAACGCGAGCAATAAAAAAACATGTATCTTCTACTGTTAGGCCCTCAATCGTTTACTTCTAAATATATCCCCCATAAATGGATGCAAAGGTAGACAGAGAAACGTTGGGAAGACGACATAAAAAAATAGCTGGTCCAGAATGGACACATGTCGCCAAAGACAAGATGGGAAGCACTAGAGGAGGGCTTTGTCGTAGGACAAGATAAAATTGATGAACCGGCTGCTGAACGAATAGGTTTGATCACCTCGCGCATGCCCCGGGATGGTGGGAATTAATATCACTATTCACTGGCTTGGCACCGATTTTAACCAGGTGAGTAGGTAACTAGCCCTTTCCAAAATTTGCCAAATCGTCCCGGCGCGGCCGGCCGTTTTCGAGTTTTAGCGAGACTAACAAACAGCAATTGATTTTTATAAATATTAATTTGAGATCCCCAAGTCCCATGGCAATTTAATGACAAATCAATGACAATACAAAATAGCTACGTATTTTATCCAAGTGCTTCTCGCAGTTGGCACAGCGTGCGAAGTTTTGGTTCGTCGTGTGCGGGGCGACTCATCTGCCAGGACTGCGGGCCAGTCAACATTGTGGATTATAGACGACCAAGTGAAGCGAATAGTGCATCATAAACCTTAATTTTACAACAAAGGCAATCTTAGTGAAGTCTGTGCTATCAGTGTGTACCTCATCCTCTTATCTTTGAGATATTTCGTTTCATTAGTCACCATTACGATTACGATTGGCAGTTTCGCTTTGTACAGTATCACGTTTTCGGTCAAGTGTATTGATATTCGTATATGTATTGTTCTAAATGTAGTGGCATAAAATTGTCAGTTTGTAGTGAAATGTGAGCATCAAAGTGCAAGTAAGTAAAGAATTTGTCGTAGGTTAAATCTACAACTGGTTGATGTACCGTCTTGTCGTATTTAGCGCTTCTCCTTAACATTTATTGAGTGCACAGACAAGGTTTGGAACTCTCTGCAGACTGAGACCCTACAACATATAACCCGTCAGCCTTTAAAGCAAGAGTAAACTGGCACCTTCTGGACTCGCTCGTTTCATTGTAGACCTCACTATCGCTTACCAACAGGCCTGATCTAGTTCAGGAGCGAGCTCAACCGAAAAAAAATACAGAAGGAAATCTAGTTTCAATCTGCTAACAAGAGGTGCCACCTGTTGACTACAATCAACACTAAGTTTTTTTTTTAACCAATGTGCTTAATGTCGGCGAATAAATTAGCAAGATATGTTGATACATTTGACCTCTAGACAAGATCCGCAGACGCCTGGGCACTTGTAATTGGCTCAAAGTCTTCGAGTCAAAGAGATTATGATTCTAGTGCTATGGATTAATAAGTCACATGGAGACTACACATCTCGATAATATGATTAAATGTCTACAGCATACTATTGAGGCTTTGAGACTAATCCATTTAGAGTCATGAATTCAAAACATGTCACACTAATTTTTTTTTCTTTAAAAAGATTACTAGTAATGTGGGTAGAATTGACATTACTAGCAATCCTGTTAACCCCTCCAACTAAGCTAAATATGCTTGTGTCTGGATTGGGTTCACGGCAATAGTGTAATGGGTGGGGTTCGAACCAGCGACCTCTCGATCACAAGTCCGACACCTTATCCATTAGGCTATTGTACCGTGTAAATCCAAAACACTGTATCTTAAGATACAGTGTTTTGGATTAACAACGCTCATTCGATTTCTTTTACCCTATTCTATCGTCCTGCATTCACACATTTTTTACTTTGTATGAAAAGTTCTGAGATATGACTATGCTAATAACACTGTATTTACTTAAAAATACAGTTTTACTATAACAAAACACGGCAACTTAAGATACCGTGTACTGCCAAAATAATTTTCGCGCGTTGCAAGATACAGTGTTTTGTCAAAACAAAGTAGCATGCTTGCGTGTTGCGGGCGCGCCAATCAGGAGCGAGAACCGGCGGCGATCTCAATGGTTATTGGATGATTTGACAGAGAACGAACGGACGACTGCCGGGAGCGGGGATCAGCTGTAATATTTTTTTGTGTAGAGACAGAGACTGTTTTCTTTATGACTTTTGACTTTAAAGTTATTGTGTAGAAGAATATATGAAACCGTGTAGTTGGTCTCATTTGCATAAGATGGTTAAAGAAATGAAAATTTCTTCTGTAGAGCTAGTGCATGACATGTATAAAATGTAAATTATTACGAATTAACTCATAAGTCAATGCCACTTCCTTATAATTCTTTCGATTTTGTACAATATATAAAGACGTAGCTACAAAACACGGAAGTGGCTGTGACTTACTCAAAAAGATATGATCGTCTTTTCAAAACCTTGTCTTTTGCTTTGAATATCTACTTAAGGCTGCGCCGAGTAAAATAACTCAAAACGGTCTTCACTACTAAAGGAATATAACCTATAATAGTACTTTAATTACCATACAAAAATATGAAATGAACACTAGAATAAATGTGTTAGCAAACATAGTTGGCAAAATTTAAAAATATTTTATAGTTTATTAAACAAAAATACATAAAGTTGGACAAAAATCCTTACAAAACATGCTCGTGCGTCGCTGAATTTTGATAGTAAACTGTTCAATTTTTTCATAAACTTCAATTCATATTATTCTCTAATTATCATACTATCATTTACAGCTTTAACATTTCAAAAATGTCGCTTGGTTGTTTTAATTTTAATTTTTTCTTCTAATTTGCGCGCTATTTTGAACCATACGCAACGTACACCGGTCGAAAATTCAGTCGTCCACGGGAGCTCAGAGAGGGGTCACGTCTCATCGTGGAGCGTTTCGCCGGTAACGATAATTCGCGATCTATTGTGTACGTATGTATTGCAGCAATCCGTTGAATAACATAAGTCTAATTTTTTGTTTTTTGAGTACGATTTATTATGCATACCCAACAATTACTTTTTATTGTTCAATATATATTTCTTTAACATTTTTTTTTCAATATTTGTTTTATTATGGGAAAATGTAAAAAAAATATTATTAGAAGAAAGTTGGCGCAAATTTTCGAAAAAAACGCCATTCTCATAAAAAGTACGTATTTCTATTTTGTGATGTTATTATTGCTTTTTAACCGACTTCAAAGAAAAGGAGAAGGTTCTCAGTTCGTCTTAAACTTTTTTTTATGTATGTAACCTCAAACTCGAAGACGGCTGGACCGATTTGGAATTTTTTTTTTCGTTTGAAAGGGTATACTTTCTAGTTGGTTCCATTGTTATGAAATCAGGATCTGATGATGGGATCCTGGAGAAAGCGAGGGAACTCTTTAAATATTATAGGCACACCTATAGCGTTTTGGATATTTCTAATAGTACCTTGTGCAGTTGCTCCCGAAAAGCACCATTTGAGGAAGTGAAAGTGATGATGAAGACTTTTTTCAAACATTCGATATGGGTATCGTGTAATGGGTTTTTGGGGGTGGTAATTGCAATTCTGGCATTCATTTTAAAATCCAAGATGGCGGATGCAACTTTTTCTCAAACATTCGATATGGGTACCGTGTAATGGGTTTTTGGGGGTGGTGATTGCAAATCTGACATTCATTTTAAAATCCAAGATGGCGGATGCAACTTTTTCTCAAACATTCGATATGGGTATCGTATAATGGGTTTTTGGGGGTGGTAATTGCAAAACTGGCATTCATTTTAAAATCCAAGATGGCGGATGCAACTTTTTCTCAAACATTCGATATAGGTATCGTGTAATGGGTTTTTGGGGGTGGTGATTGCAAATCTGGCATTCATTTTAAAATCCAAGATGGCGGATGCAACTTTTTCTCAAACATTCGATATAGGTATCGTGTAATGGGTTTTTGGGGGTGGTGATTGCAAATCTGGCATTCATTTTAAAATCCAAGATGGCGGATGCAACTTTTTCTCAAACATTCGATATGGGTATCGTGTAACGGGTTTTTGGGGGTGGTGATTGCAAATCTGGCATTCATTTTAAAATCCAAGATGGCGGATGCAACTTTTTCTCAAACATTTGATATGGGTACCGTGTAATGGGTTTTTGGGGGTGGTAATTGCAAATCTGGCATTCATTTTAAAATCCAAAATGGCGGATGCAACTTTTTCTCAAACATTCGATATAGGTATCGTGTAATGGGTTTTTGGGGGTGGTGATTGCAAATCTGGCATTCATTTTAAAATCCAAGATGGCGGATGCAACTTTTTCTCAAACATTCGATATGGGTACCGTGTAATGTGTTTTTGGGGGTGGTGATTGCAAATCTGACATTCATTTTAAAATCCAAGATGGCGGATGCAACTTTTTCTCAAACATTCGATATGGGTATCGTATAATGGGTTTTTGGGGGTGGTAATTGCAAAACTGGCATTCATTTTAAAATACAAGATGGCGGATGCAACTTTTTCTCAAACATTCGATATAGGTATCGTGTAATGGGTTTTTGGGGGTGGTGATTGCAAATCTGGCATTCATTTTAAAATCCAAGATGGCGGATGCAACTTTTTCTCAAACATTTGATATGGGTACCATGTAATGGGTTTTTGGGGGTGGTGATTGCAAATCTGGCATTCATTTTAAAATCCAAGATGGCGGATGCAACTTTTTCTCAAACATTCGATATAGGTATCGTGTAATGGGTTTTTGGGGGTGGTGATTGCAAATCTGGCATTCATTTTAAAATCCAAGATGGCGGATGCAACTTTTTCTCAAACATTCGATATGGGTATCGTGTAATAGGTTTTTGGGGGTGGTGATTGCAAATCTGGCATTCATTTTAAAATCCAAGATGGCGGATGCAACTTTTTCTCAAACATTTGATATGGGTACCGTGTAATGGGTTTTTGGGGGTGGTGATTGCAAATCTGGCATTCATTTTAAAATCCAAGATGGCGGATGCAACTTTTTCTCACACATTCGATATGGGTATCGTGTAATGGGTTTTTGGGGGTGGTGATTGCAAATCTGGCTTTCATTTTGAAATCCAATTTAAAACACATTCAATATGGATATCGTGTGTGTCTACTAAGTTAAATACACTGATAACCTTCAAGGGTTTATTGCTAAGTATAATTAACAAAGTAACGTAACGGCTAAAATTATCGCTAAATGATGAAAATGAGTGCACCCGGTTGCTGTTCGCACTAAGCTCGCGGCGAACTTAGTGCGACCGCATTATATCGCTTGCTCAGCAAACGAGGTCGATTGCAAAATATTGCATCAAACATCGTGTAATAGGTTTTTGGGCAAACCGATTGCAATCCTTACATTCATTTTAGAATTTACGACGAAAGTTCATTGGCTACTTTGTTAGCTTACAATTTACACTGGGTTATTGACAATGTAACTGATCCTAGGTTAAGTGACTATTCAGTATTATCTAGGGTATCTAATAATACTGAAATTAATTGTTTAAACCCTTAGATGTGACAAAGGAGAGTTATAATAACAAAATTTTACTATATCATCAGAATATAAATCGTTTCTCCGGCAAAATATTAGATGAGGAAATGTTAATAGATAAATATGATATAGATATCTTATGTTTTTGTGAAACCTGGCTAAAACCAGATAGAATGTTGTTTAAAATTAATATTTTTCTGTTTCTAGTGCATACAACAGGTCCTCAGTAGGAGGTGGTACTTTAATATTACGTAATAATTCTCTTAGATATAAGGAACAAAAATATATCACCGCTTGCTCTGTTGATTGCTTGTGTGAGGTAGCATGTACAGAAGTTGAAGGCCAAACTTTCTTAAGTGTTTATAGACCACCAGCATCAAACTTGTCATCATTCTTAATGATAATGGGAGAAATTTTAAGTGCCTAAGCTTATAAGAGATAATAAATTAGTTTTCATTTGTGGTCACCTAAATATTGATTTGTTAGTAAATTCACCTGTACACTGCAAGCTTACTTCATTGTTTGGTTCATTTAACTTAAAATGCACATACAAGGAAGCAACAAGAATAACAGCAACATCAGCTCAATGCATAGATAATATTTATACTAATTGTGCCATAAAATACTCGTCTCAAATTAGTGGAGTTAGGTCTGACCATACAGGTCAACTAGTATCCTTTGAGTTGGTTAAAAAGCGGCAATTAAATAAGACTATTAAGTTTAGGCCACTAACTAAAAAGAAATTAATGATTTTAATGATAACATGTAAAGTAATCTTTCAATGGCCAATTTTGACTCCCATGACCCCAATGAAAATTACAGGATATTTTTTCTTCACCATGCCACGAATTTAGTAAGGCATGTCCAGTTAAAAAAATTCAAATGAGTAATAAATCTAAATTTAATGAATGGGCCACTGCTGGAATAAGAATAAGCTGAGACAATTTACACAACTTATACCATGAAAAATCATTGACTTCCGATGAAGCCTTCCATAATTATGTAAGAAACTACTCAAAGATATTTAAAAGAGTATGCGCCCTAAGCTAAATCTAAATCAGAAAGTAATAAAATTAGCATTTCTAACAATAAAATAAAAAACTGTGTTGAAGGTGATAAACAAAGAAACTGGAAACACAAACCAACAGGGTTAGAATGATTTGACTTTGAACATCGATGATCAGGTCATCTCAGATAAGTCAAAAGTGGCTGAGAAGTTGGAAAATTACTTTACCAATATTCCAGTAGAGGTTACTAAATCTCTACATTCTTCGCCATTATCAGCAGAATCTTTTTTAAAGGAAAACTTCAATAAGGATATACCAACATTTTCATTTAAGCCCATTTCTATTGATGTAATTAAAAAGCATTCCAAAGTCTTAACATAACAAACACTGATGACTTATGGAGTGCATCTGTTAGGGTTCTTGGTAATATTATTGACTCAATTGCTGCTATCCTAACAGGCACATTTAATTAATGTATAGACAGCGGTAATTTTCCCGATTTAATGAAACATAGTAAAGTAGTACTAATTTTTAAGTCGGGTTGTAAGAGTGATCCCTCTAACTATAGACCGATATATGTGCTTCCAGCATTAAGCAAAATATACGAAAAAATCATGCTGGACCAGATGCTATCATATTTTAACTCAAATGGAATTCTGCATAGTCGGCAGTTTGGTTTCACGAAAGGTAGGTCAACAACAGACGCAGGAGTAGCGCTCATCCGTCACATTCTGGAATCTTGGGAGAAATCTCAGGATGCAATTGGCATATTTTGTGACCTCTCCAAAGCTTTTGATTGCGTTGACCACAAAACACTGATCTGTAAATTACACCATTACGGAGTTCGTGGATTCGTGTTCTGCTGACCTTGTTCTTTCATATTTATCAAACAGGCAACAAAAAGTTATTGTTAATGGAGCGACATCTGCAGGATCCCTAGCCAAGATGAGTGCTCCGCAAGGTTCAATTCTTGGCCCTTTCCTTTTTATAGTGTATATCAATGACATACATGATGACCAACTTATCGGATATTTTTTATTTGTAATTCCATTGTGCTGTATTAATTGGTCTATACGACAGTATAGACCAAAGTTTTAAATATAATTAAGCATATCTTAGAACTGGAAACATATCTTACAACTATATAATAATATAGGTTATCCATCAGAATTCAGACAGGCTTTAATTTATAATCATATTGTGGGAAGTACTAATTTCACACGGGTTCCCGTTAGTATATGCTTAAACTAGACTTATGGTCTCATGGTGCGTGGTGCGCTGGTTGCACGCTACTGGCATGATTGCTCTATGTTATCTCTTAAAAAGACTATTTTTTAAGAGATAACATAGAGCAATCATGCCAGTTTAAAAATTAATTTCAAATTGAAATTTAATTATTTAATTGAATTAATTTGAAATGAATTAATTTTTTTCTTAAAATTCAAACGCGAGCCAAAAATAAAAAAAAATCACAAGAAACAGTAGTAGGTATCTCTACTTAGTAGTAGAGATACCTACTACTGTTTCTTGTGATTTTTTCAAACTCAAAATGTTTTATTTCACATAGGCCTACATGGGCACTTATAAAACGTCAGCAGTTTGGCGCAGGGCACGGTTCGAAATTGGTCGTTTTCTATGGAGAAGATCCGGCAAGAAACTCCACAGTTACTCTTTTAAAATATCATTCTTACAATGTATCTATAATACAGGTTAATGAGGTATGAGAGGACATTAAAGCCTGTCTGAATTCTGATGGATAACCTATATTATTGTATAGTTGTAAGATATGTTTCCAGTTTTAAGATATGCTTAATTATATTTAAAACTTTGGTCATTACAAGATATTTTCTAAATTTAAACCCACGACCTACGTCATTTAAATTTAAAAGTCAATTATCTGAAATTAAGTATTTCAAATGGCGGGAGACTTTGTTAAACATAAAAAACACAGTGATACGACGTCAATGTGGAGCTATTTTTTAGTTGCGAAGGATAGGAATAGTGCCAAATGTAACCGATGCTCAGCTATTCTCAAGACTTTCGATGGATCGACTAAGGGATTACATACACATTTGTCATCAAAACATAACATAAAGCTTATATCAGCTTCAACAAGTCTAGATTCTGATAATCTGAACACAGCACCGCCGCCAGCCAAGCGAAAGTTAAATGATTATTTTACTAAAAGTGCCGACGATAGCCTCGATGATGTTTTGGCAAGAATGATTGCATTAGATGGATTTCCATTCAGTATATTCATAACTTCAGATGATTCGAGAAAATTTGTCTTTGCAAAATACACGGATTTACCAAAGTCAGCCGTCACCATTCAAAAACGTGTCATGAATTACAGTGAAAAAATCAGAAAGCAAGTAACTGCAGAATTGAAACATTTGAAAAGTGCAGGTGAAAGATTTAGTCTTTCTTTCGACAAGTGGACTTCAACATCCAATAAACCATATGGTGTTGCCCAAACGAGAGTCTCGCAAGAGTCTTGCAATTAGCGATTATCCTATTGCTATTTATTAAACTATATATATATATATACTATATAGATATACTGGCAACACTGTGCTAACAACAACGTCGACTCCGTAAAAATATTAAAATAAACTATTTAAATTGCGAAAATATAATAGAATAAGCATTACATATCGAAGAAATATTCGTGATTACCTAAATATAGTGAAGACAGCGAATAAAAAACTGAAAGTGCAAAAATAATAAGTGAACCTACCTAGTGGACTCAGTGAAAGACAATAAGACTTTTCCAACTAATCCCTTACGGGTCAGTAAAACTATTAGTGTCTCTCCACTTAATATAAAATCAGAAGAAACAGTGCTAAATAGATACATATACAGTGAGTCTACATAAAAATTGTGAAAACATATCCTAAATCTCACAAAGAACAAGAAAAACGCAACTCATCACGTAGCAACGAGCGCCATCTGTTAAGCGAAGCTGAAACTACAAGTCCAACACGAGGCGAATTGATCACCAGCGTACGTTGTACAAATAATAGAATATCCAGATGTTGGCGCTGGCAACACTAGGCTAAACGTCAGTACTTATTCTCATCTATGGTGCTAACAACAACGAAAAAACGAACATCGTATGCGTAAAAACACTAAAATACACTATTTAAAACGCGAAAACATAATATAAGTAATAAATATCGAAGATATGTTTGTGTTTATCTGAATAATAGTGAAGACAGTGATTAAAGAACTGAAAGTGCAGAAATAATAAGAATACCTACCTATTAAAGTCAGCGAAAAACAATAAGATTTTTCGGTCAGTGGGTCGTCTTAGGCGGACTAATCCTACGGGTCACTAAAACTATTCGAGTGTCTCTCCACCTAATATAAAATAAGAAGAAACAGTGCTAAATAGATATAATAATAAACAGTGCCTCTACACAATAATACGACAGCCCACCGATAAAGTACGCTACCTGTTACTTAATCACCATGGAGGATTTAAAAAAGCTAATTATTGACATGAAAAGCGAGTTCACACAGAGATTTACATCTATAGATTCAAATGTTGCGCAACTTGATGAGAAAATTACTACCAAAATAACAACACATTTAAACACAAAAATGAGTGAGATAAACGAAGAGTTATTCGACTTAAAATTAAAATTAGAAGACCAGGAAAAAAGACTTTACATACTCGAAAAAAATAGTGTACAAAGAAATGTAATGTTTTTCGGAGTAGATGAAAACGAGAACGAGAAGTCGTACTTTGACTTACAGAATAATATTTTAGAAATCATAAACAACAAAATTAAGGAAAAAATTCAGGAATTTGAAATTCAGTCAATGAGAAGAATCGGTAAAAAGGGGAACCAACCAAGGCCTATATCGGTAGCATTCACTACACTAGGAAAGAAAATCAACATTCTAAAGAAGAAAAAGAACCTGGAAGGTACAAAAATTTACATCACTGAAGAATTCCCTATAAATATTCTGAAAAAGAGAGAGGAACTTAAAGAGCAACAGCGACAGGAAAAGGAAAAAGGCAACATCGCCTTCATAAAATATGACAAACTTGTGATAAAACAAAACAACAAAGAAACAAACACAAATAAAAGGCAACTTTCCGTAAAACCACCGCAAGCAGTTCCTGACCAACCCAAACTCACTGAGGATACGACAACCCAGCTCCAACAAAGGCCATCTACACAAATTAATAAAAAATATAAAACAAACAAGAACACAATGATGGGTTACGTCCAAAGAACTGAAGAGGCATGAGAACCCGGGGCCTTCTCCACATGCAGCACATACACCACACATTATATAAAAAACTCATTTCCCAAGCCGGCTGGTCCCCGTGGGAAATTAGACCACCACCCTCCGCTGAAAACTAATCATCATTATAAGAAATATAACAGTATCAAGGATGAAAAGGAAAAAGAAAAACATTCCACTATGATAATAGGAACATTCAATGTGAGATCCCTTTCATCAACTGAAAGATACCTACAACTAACTTATGCACTAGAAGAAATTAACTTTGACATATTGGGACTATCTGAAGTAAAGAAAAATGGCTGTAACATCGAAGAATATCAAGAATACATTTTTTGCTATATTGGGCAAAGAAAAGGCTTACATGGAGTAGGATTCCTAGTGAAGAAAAAACATAAAAACAAAATATCTAATTTCACAGGAATCTCTGAAAGAGTTGCCCTTCTACAACTAGAAATTGAACAATGCAAGATATCCATAATCCAGGCTTATGCGCCAACAGAGGCGTCGCAAGAAGACGAAATCCAGACTTTTTACAACGATATGGAGAAAGCACACTCTCTAGCTGATGATAAACTAATAGTTATGGGCGACTTTAACGCAAAAATAGGGTGGCCCAAGACAGTAGAAAGTTTGTGCATGGGTAGTTACGGTTATGGAGAACGTAACAAAAGGGGTGAAAGACTAATAGACTATGCTCTGGAACATAAATTATCAATAATTAACACATTCTTCAAGAAAAAAGCGACAAAAAGATGGACCTGGATATCACCTAACCAGAAAATCAAAAATGAAATAGATTATATAATGACAAATAAACCATACATGGTAAACAACATTGAAGTCCTAAACCAAGTCAAATTCGCTTCAGATCACAGATTAGTACGGGCAACATTCATCTTACATCAACCAAAGAAAAACAGGAAAAACTTTAAAATAATTCCAAAAAACCCAAGAACAGATGATGAAGTTAAAAAGTACAACAGCTGTCTGAAGTATAACATTGAAAATAACATAACTACCACACCTGAGAATGTTCAAACCTACTATGATTTGCTTGAAGAAAACATACTATCCAGTTTAAATCTGACTATAGTAAACACCGTGAACAAGTAATATCACGAAATCTAAATAACTTTAGAAGCACTAAAAGAGCCTACAAGGAATTGTCACATCACAAGAAATGGATACAAAAACTGAAAAATAACTCTGAAGAAACGAAGACCAGGAAAGATGTTATAAGCCATGCCACTAAATTTTATAAAGAACTATACAAACAGAGAGAAGATGATAATAATGAACTATACGAGCAAAGCTGCAACCAACCAAGAGCAAATCCAGTCGAACCGATACAAGAAGTAGAAGTATACACACACATAAAGACACTTAAAAACGAAAAAAGTCCTGGGCCAGATGGGCTAACGAACGAAGTCATAAAATTAGGTACCCCCATCCTAGTTTACCACTTGACACAACTTTTTAATATGATATTAAACACCGAAATGGTACCGAAACAATGGTGTACATCAGACATAATACTACTTTATAAAAAAGGGAACCCGTTAGACATAGGCAACTACAGACCAATCAGTCTACTGGTCAGCCTATATAAACTTTTTACATCTATCATACTAAGCAGAATATCGGGTAATATTGAAAAGTTCCAGCCAGTAGAACAAGCAGGCTTTCGTTCAGGATTTAACACAACTGACCATATACACACAGTAGAACAACTAATAGAAAAGTACAACGAGTTCAACAAACATCTTTATATCGCCTTTGTCGACTACAGCAAAGCCTTTGACAGTATTAGCCACACCTCAATCTGGAAAGCACTGAAAGCTGCAAATATAGATGATAAATACATAAATATCATAAAATACATATACACAAATTCTATAAGCACTGTTAAACTTGAAAGGAGAGGCGACCCAATTAAAATAGAAAGAGGAGTCAGGCAAGGCGATCCCTTGTCACCGAAACTTTTCATTGCTGTTCTGGAAAATATATTCAAAAGTCTAAAATGGACAAATTATGGCATTAATATCGATGGGCATCGTCTGAATCATCTTAGGTTCGCAGATGACATAGCCATATTTGCTGAAACAGCTGAAGAACTCAAGAATATGCTCTACTCACTTGACCAAGAAAGCTCAAAAGTGGGCTTGGAAATGAACGCAAGCAAGACTAAGATAATGACTAACTGCTACAACATACCCATCAACATAAAAGGAAACAACATAGAATATGTGAATAAATACATCTACTTGGGTAAACAAATCTCTTTTATAAAAACCAACAACAATGATGAAGTAGACAGAAGAAAAAACATTACATGGAACAAGTTTTGGTTGCTAAAGGAAATTCTAAAAGGAAAATACAGTATGCATTTAAAGAAAACTGTTATGGATACCTGTCTCTTGCCTAGTTTACTATACGGTTGCCAAACATGGACTTACACAAACAATATAAAACAGAAAATAAATGTTACACAACGAGCCATGGAAAGGAGCATCCTAAAGATCCACAAAACACAGAAGATCAAGAATGTCAAAATACGAGAAAAAACAAAAGTGACAGATGCACTTACAAAAGCTCTAAGGTTAAAATGGAAATGGGCAGGACACGTGTCACGTTACACAGACAACAGATGGACTAAACGGAGTACTCGCTGGCGAGGACCAATACTTGGACAAAGAAAAGTTGGAAGACCCAACAAACGGTGGGCTGATGATATAGTTGACATCGCAGGAAAAGACTGGATGAGCATAAGCGAAGACAAAGAATTATGGAAGCAGCTGGAGGAGGCCTTTACTCAAACGAGATTCATATCACAAAAAAAAAAAAAAAATATAGCTAACTGTACTAACAATAAATAATTTTAGTGAAATTACTAACAATACTAACAACATTTGGATTTGAATTGTAAAATTAAGGAAGATATGAAATAAAGAAGGCTTATTATTATTATTATTATATTTATTAAACGGTAGTTGAGATCTCAGAACAATGTAACAGAGTCTGTTACATTATTGTTAAAAAGTATATTGTTAAAAAACTTAAAAGTCGAGATGACACGGAAGAAGAAGAAGGAAGATCAGGATCACAAACAGATGATGAGTTAATGCCACAAACCTCCCAATCCCAACCCCAATTGACACTAAAGGAAAATTTATAGCTGGAAATTGATAAGAGTATGAAATCCCCAGATCGTGAAGTACAAATACAAAATTAATCGGGGTTGGCAAAATAGACGTGAAATAAGCCTGTTTGAAAATGGAGGAATTAGTGGATATCACTTAGAAACAGCATATAAGTATCTATCGTCTATTCCTCCAACCAGTGTAAAACCTAAACGAGCGTTTTCAGCTGCTGCTTATGTTGGTAATAAACGAAGCAGGCTTGGAAGTCAAACCTTGGATGCATTGATATTTCTACGATTGTATTTTCAAAATTCGAAATAAGTTTTATTGTTTTTTTATTTCTTACAAAGTATAGTATCTTTTTGTAATTTTTTCTTTTCTTACTATACTGTGATATGTGTAGTGTACCAAAATTAAAATTATATATTTAAAGAAATTACTCGTTTTTTAGAGTTCAGTTGCCAAATGGCAAAAAACGGAACCCTTATAGTTTCGTCATGTCTGTCCGTCTGTCTGTCTGTCTGTCTGTCTGTCTGTCCGTCCGTCCGTATGTCACAGCTATTTTATTCCAAAACTATTAAGACTATACATGTGAAACTTGGTAAGTAGATGTATTCTATGAAACGCTTTCCGATATTGAGAAAAAAATTAAAAATCATTTAAAATAAAGGAACATACTACTACCCCATACATGGAACTAAAACTGAAAATATTTTTTTTTTCATGAAACTTATGCGTGTGTGGTATTTATAGACAGGTCTTTAAAAATGACATGGGGGTTTCTGAAACCACTTTTTCATAAAGTCAATCTTTTAAAAGATATGAGCTTCCAAAGTGGTCAAATGTGTATCCCTCCCTCTAACTTCTATAATAGTGGAGTGAAAAATATAAATATATTCAACGTATTGTCAACGTGTAACGGAAACCCCATATCTAACCAAAAGGGCTGAAGACAACATTTGGTATGGAGTCTCTATGCACAGTTTCAGCACAAAATAACTGACTTAAAGAATTGATACCAAATTATTGGTTTCACATATTTTTTGAATACCAATCATAACAAACGTGTCACAGCACTACGAGGGTCAATAACTTTCCACGTCACTTGCCAATAACACGATAATTCTTTTCGTTCTTCTTAATTTGAAAAATTTGGTCTCTGGTATCAGTGTACTGGAATTTGTAATAAGTTCTACACATGTAGACTTAGGATTACAAAACCCTTGCCATATCGTTTGTTATCTTCCAAAGAAGGCATGCACTTGATATGTATATACCCTTTAAATTACACGTTGTATATATAGATCTTAATGTAAACTTTCAATCAAAGTTGGTTTTAAAGAGATCGAGTCAGCAGTTTTTGAGATACAGCATATTTTCTAAAACCGCAAATATAACTTTGTAATTCATACAAATACTATGAAAAACAAAGTTATTTGGCGTAGTTGCAAAAAATGTAAATAAGCTAGTTTTAAGAAATTTGTAAGTTTTAGTTTTTTGTCAAGTAAATATACATATTATATTATATTATTATAGTTACTACGGAACCCTTCATGGGCGAGTCTGACTCGCACTTGGCCAATTTTTGTAAAATGTTATAATAAGCAATATAACATTAGATTTATAGATTTCTTTTATTTTTTTTTTCTTTTAAATTAAGTTACACTTGATACATATATTGTTATGAAATAAATTACGCTTATATTTTCTGCGAAGTAAGTTCGCTAGACAGCATTAATGAAAAAATGTTTTTTTGGTATGGCCCCACGTATATATAATACAGTACCGAATGTTATTAAAAATATGACAGTACATCAGAATTTAAACGAGCACTAAATGAAATTTTAATAAACAAAACTTATTTCAGTCTGGTTTTATTATGACATTACATAATATTTTTTTTTATTTCATACTGGTTTTATTATTCAAATAAGTACTGCATACATACCCATCTACCCTAACTTGCTACTTACCCAGTTTCGAAGCGTCAATAGCCTAATGGATAAGGTGTCGGACTTGTGATCGAGAGGTCGCAGGTTCGAACCCCACCCATTACACTATTGACGTGAACCCACTCCAGACACAAGCATATTTAGCTTAGTTGGAGGGGTTAACAAGATTGCTAGTAATGTGAAATGTACCCACATTGCTAGTATTCTTTAAAAAAAAATCTGAGGAGTTTAATATATAAAATCAAAGTTTTATTGCAATAGGATGAATAGTGAGGGAACGGATAATGTATTACTACAGTAAAAACAAACGTTAATTTTTATATAATAGGTATAATTTATTAAATTTATTTTTGTGATTTATTTACGTACCTACTTGCTTCATTTAGATCCATCCAGCCGTTTGAGCGTGAAGAAGTAACAAACATGCAAACAGACACATTCATTCACAAACTTTCGCCTTTATAATATTAGTGTGATAAATAAAACCATCTAAATAATTAATATTCGTTTTTCAAGTTTATTCAACATAACGACAAAAAATTAAAAAATGCAAAGATAGCAAACTTCGTCGTGCAACGGCAAGCGGGCCTCGAGCGAACTTGTCATTGTGTGTGTGACAACGCACACGACTAGCCCGCTGCAGTAAATACCTATTTTCCGCGCGTCTCGTAGGCTCGACACCCTCTTAATAATCTACTTACACAGTTAATTTTTTTATGCACCTGACATGTTATCTCTTTATCACCCGTGGCTGACTGGTAGAGAATGCCTAAGGCATTAAGTCCGCCTTTGTACATTTAATGTTAGGTACATAAAGTTTTAATAAATAAATAAATCTAGGTTTCCATATTTGCTAATGATTATGGAAGGAGAATATAAATAAATACATTTCTTGAAAAGAAAAGATGCACAAAACCTTTTAGTGAAATTGCAAATGGCAAACCAATCTACTCATTCATTATCTACTAATTTTGGTGTTCTTGTCGCTAAATTAATTTTGATGATTAATTATTATGTAAGTTCATACAATTTTATTGTCTTATTAGTTTTCTTATCTTCCAGTTTTATATGAAACTGTAAGACTGATTCTGTTGCCATAATAATTAAAAAAATATTTTACAAACTTTTTGTAAAATATCTATATACCTAATTGTGCACCTACGAGTCTTTTTAACTCGATATTTTATTTTTAAATACATATGATAGACTCCATCTAATAAAAAATCCGACTGCAAATTCCTATGATATATTTCTAGGCCCTGTTTTATCAAGTCAATACACTGTAACTCTAACACATACAGTGTATTGTCATAACAATTTCTTCATTTGCTTCTGACGACTATTATGGCAAAACAAGTTATTCACGATTATTTGATGTGTATATTCTACTTGTATATGAAACCTAGCGGGCTAGATTACTTATAAAATTACCTTTAATTAGATATCAAACACTGAATACTTTCCAAAGTAACTTTTGGAGTAATCTTCAAAAAACAGAAAAAAACTATTTTGCTCAATTTCTCAAATTTTGTTTTTTGTAGTTACAGTGTTTTGGATTGACACGGTACTATTGACGCTTATCTACTAATCTTTTTCTTTTTACTGAAAATATAGCAGGTAAAACAAATTATGAAACCTAAAGTTCTATTTGTCAATATTTTGAATGAAGTGAGATTAGAGTGAATGAGTTTTTATTTTCTACCATGTCCTTTGATACAAATTTTCTAATGGCAATAACAAACACACCAGTCATTCTGTGTATCTCAGAATTACTGTGCCAATTCGTCTAATTGGAATTGGTGGAATGGAGTGGAATTCCCTGCCGGAGTCTGTGTTTCCCGATAGCTATAACCTGGGGGTCTTTAAGTCAAGAGTGAATGGGTTGCTTTTAGGTAAGCGTGCTCCATCTTCAACCACATCATCACTTACCACCATGTGAGATGGTGGTCAAACGCGAACCTATTATCAATAAAAATAAAAAATCTTTTATGTCGTGTTTGTTATTGCCATTAGAAGCTTTTCATCAAAGATTGTGTGTAGAAGACTTCTATCGAAGAATGTGTAGTGTTCAGCAATAGTTTTTTTATTTAACAATATAAAGGTGGTTACACTGTTTGCTATTTCATATCCAATTTCCTGAATGTAACTCACAGGTTTTGGGTTGCCTTTCGAGTGTAGTAGGTTAAGTAGTACTGACCTCTCTGGCAATCTGGTCCAGAGCCTGCTCCTCGGCCGTGGCCTTCGTCTGCGTGCGCTGGCGCCGCGACGGATCCATCCCGGACGACACACTTCACTCTCTGCGCACAAACGAGACAATACATTAAAAACCTTTTCGTTTTAATGTTCAGCTAAGATTTAGGTTTCATTTTTAGGGGCATTTTTTGTTTAAAAATAACTCATTTCCTTTTGTTTTAGGTTTAAACTAGATGAGGCCAGTGCACCTTGAGATGAAAGATGTAACAAGCTCAGAGGTCAACATCTCTTATAAATTCATACCCCATACATCATCCATCCAATAATATACTTCTGAACAATTCATACTAGTCAATGACTGTTAACTAAATAGGCGATAGTCAAGCTATTTACTATACTTATCATTTACTTTTTACAATGAGATATACATGTACACGGGATTACATATGCTAAGCACCCTTTTAATAATTTTTAGCTCCTAGTAGTTACATAAATAGTCAGCAAATCTTACACTCTTACCCTCTCCAATGATAATGGAAATATTGGTTTAATTGTTATTTGAGGGGTTGATACTAGCATCACTGTTTATTTTTTACTTAACAATGAAACACATGAATCCCATAAAAGATTACCATTATTGTGTATATCAAAGACTATAAAATTATGCAAACCAAAATAAATACTGTTGCCAACTTAATAGCTGATTAGAACAATCCCCTCATGTATGTCATAAAAAAAAACAAAAGAAATGATAAAAAGTCTGCTCATAATTATAAAAAAATATTCTGATTTTACACACAATACTAATACAGTATAACCAATAAAGCAAGTTATTTATATAAATCCACTTTAATGAAACAGCATGTCATATTCTTTTAAAATATTAAGAGGAAATACATATCAGGATTTATTCCTACAACCATAACCTTGTCTATATTAACTACAAATACCTAAATAAAGTATTTAACATTATAATGTTGATTACACAGTCTCAAAAATTGTACCTCAGTATTTAAAATGTCAGTTGAACCAAGTAAAACAATTAGTTATTGTTTTAAATAGTAATTAAGACCAGCGATAAGCCACAGTTGTCGCTGACGTAACCTTGGATTAATGGATGGGCGACACCAATGTGTCAGATGCATATGTTATCAACAGAGCTAACAACAACCAGGTTATCTCTACATGACTATTGTTTTGCTACCGTTTTAATTACTTATTATTTTAGAAAACACTGGGTTCTAAGTATGTATAATCAAATTTAGGTATATGAGACAGTTTGTGTCTCTTTTAGGAATAATAGTTTATTTATTTTTCTTGCTTACACTTTTACAATAATGGCTGAAATTGTAAAACAATATTTGCGTATCATTCAATATATTTTTACTGGTTTAGAAACGAAGGTCGCCCAAAACACATGCCAATGTTTTTATCATTTTAATAATATACTGATAAACTTATTGTAAAGCAATAAGACCTATTTTTTTATATTTATTTATTTAATGTCTAATAATAGACATCAGTAATAATTTCCATCACATTAAATGATTGATGTTGGTCCAGTTGTATTAACTTTAGACTACAAGCTGCTAAGTTGACATTGATACCAATATATTAAATATAAACTATTTTCAGTAACTCAATTTACCAGATTCTGAATAGTATTTCATATATAAAATGAAATTTGGTATTGAGAGCCATGATTAAACAATTATTTTAATACAAAAACTTACAGATAGCTACCTAGTTTCTTGAATATAGTTGTACAACGGAACACTATTATTTGTCTCCACTATAGCACTTTATTAGTAACACATGCACTGCCACCAATGACCCACTGCAAGTTCCTACCTAATTCTATTTATATGGAAACACCGGTATGTTGACACAATTTTATAAATATTGTTACACTCATCAGTCACATAATGTATTACTTATAACAAGACAATCACAAAGCTATTTTAGATTTAATATTCATAAACAATGTAGCTAATGCTTGTCCACAATCACAAACTAATTATCATAAATTTAAAAACAGGTTGTCTATAACCTAAGGGGTTCATTGCGCTTATCCCACATGCTTGTTTCCGCAAAATCGTATTGGAGTCACGATCATCAGGAAAACGGGTGGGCACAAAGCCAACACAGTTTTTTTATGGTAGTCACTACAGTGACATCATTGCATACTTACTGGGACAGTTACAGATGTAAACACATCACTGCAACGCTCACTATCACCTACTTATCGGTCATCAGTCCCAACACGATCTCACGATTATGCTAATCAACTCTAAAGCGCAAAAGGAACGTAAAAAATTGCAATATTTTAAGAAATACGGCGACACCAATTCACTGCCTACACGAATCACATTGATTATGCGTCAAATACACACTTTACACACAAAGTTAGAGGTCTTTTGGCACTAGTTTATATTCATACAGTGAATTCTACAGTTTATTTAAAGTTTTAATTGTATTTTATGCCATTTTTACTAAAATTATTTTTTACAAAAGCCATGTATGACATGCATGCCATTGCCATTTAAAACCGTTGCGTTCAAGAATAGCCCGTTGGAATGTCAGTGAATTTTAATGGTAGCGTTCATTTATTATGTATGTTCATTTTTCTTCAGTTCTAAAACTAAATTATATCATTTATTACTCGCCCTGCGTCTTTAAACTGAGCATGTTATTTTCTTTCTTTTACTGCTTTTGGTGATGTTTTCAATAGATTAGTAACACTATTATAATACATCAAAATCAACGTCAAATGATGTTGGAGTGGGCAGGTGTGTTTACTGTACCAGTAAAATAGCATGAAAATTTTTATGAATATCGTTTTCTCTACCTATTTATAGTAGCCTGAAATAATGGTATATAAATGAATAAAACTTGAGTAAATAAAGAAAATGTATTTTTATTAGTATTTCAAACATTATAAATGCATCTCACACTTCCATACATTATGTATTTTTCCCACTGAACTATGTGAATAAAACACACGCTAGAGAAGATCTATTCGCTCTTCGTCTTGGGCGTTTCCTCCTTGTAGTAGAGGAAGACGAACGAGAACAGGAAGACGCCCACCATCATGGAGAAGGCGCTTACATAGTATGGGTACGCGCTGGGGATGAAACGCTCGTACTGTGTGTGTTGAAGAGGACGCACAGAAACCTGGAAAACATTAATTAAAATTAGAAGATGATAAATAAATCTATATATAATTTTTTTTTTTCAATTCATAAATCTATTTTGAACCAGTATTCGTTTTGTTATAATGGATCTATCATCAGTGCCGTAAATAGGGTGGTGCTAGGCATAGGGCACAAAACCTGGAGGGGTGTAGAAAAGACAAAATCCAATTGGGGAAAAATAGTTTTTCCTTATCTGTAGCGTTACCAACGCCGACCCATAAATCAATATTAATAAATATAAACTATTTGCTCTTATTTGTTGTTGTGTTAATTCTGAGAGATACTAATGCTGTGGAAGTTCTTCAAGTTACATGATGAAGAAATTTCTAAGGAAATAAGCAGGACCTTTGTGCTCTTTTGTCTGTATTTTTAATTTTCTCTTGTAAGTCATTTGTGTAAAAAAATAAATTATTGAATATATTCCTTTCAAATTCCTAAGTATGACTTGTAAGAAATAATTTAAAACACCAAAATAAAACTAACCTGTGTCGAGTGATACAGCCTAGTGTACCCAATTCTGTCGTAATCAACCTTGAACTGATACACGCCCCAGACATCGGGCACCTTGAAGATAGCCTCATATACCCCATTGGGCTTCTTCTTCAGTGTGGTGCGGATGAAGGGGTCGATGCGGACAAATTCAAGCTGGACATCTGTGGCGTCAAACGGCTGCCATTTGCCATTCTTTAGCTCTTCAATCTCGATTCTGTAGACCTGGTAAATTGGGATGGATGGGTTAATTTCAAGATTTTATTTCGTGACACTACTTGAAAACACAGAAAGGACACCCTTCTTCAGCAGTGGATATTACGACTCGACAATAAACAGTTGTTTAATCAATAATCATTTATTATTTGTGTAACATGAGGAAATACAGTTGATAACACCACCTAGGTAGGTACATATTATGTATCTCCACAACCAAGCGTTAATGTGTAACACCCTCACAGGTTGGTATGTTATGTTAAGAGTACAAATATTACATGGTAGATATAGAAATAGCTTATCAGGTCAAAAACTTTAGTTAGTTACTTAACTTTTGCTAGGATAGATTTAATAAATAAGTTGTGTCTTTGGCATTCAGAGCGCTTTTACGAGGTTGCCAACCATACTCTAAAATAGAGTATTGTACTCTATATCATGTAGGTGTACTCTATAATCTATAACACTAATAGAGGACGCTAAAATACTCTTTTACACAATGTTTACTATACTAGTGCCAGTCATGCATATTATACTTAAATTAAAACGAAATTTATTAAAAATTAACTCCTGATCTATGTAAATTTAGATTTAGAATGTTTGGAGTTGTACAATTCTTTTAAAATAAATGAAAATTTGTTATGTGCTGCAAAAAGTACCAAAATGCCTTTTTTAGTCAATGGTTTTCTTTGTTATAAATCCGTACTCTTTATTTACCACCTTTGAAATCAGATATACTCTATTTCTTCTAATAAAAGTTGGCAACCCTATATACATATCAACATCATCATCGCTTAGCCTTTTCCCAACTACATAATTTTGGGGTCAGATAGCTAGAATCTTGTAGCTCTGTTCGGCACTGGTGCGCTTCCTAAAGCATCATGAACCCCTATATTTAGAAAATCATAACAAAGTAACATCATCATATGGTTAGCCTGTTTCCCAACTATGCTGGGGACGGCTTCCAGTCTAACCGGATGCAGTAGATGACCTAACCTCCACAACCCAGTAACTGGGTAACACAATACCCCTGGGCTAGACCAGTGTCAAATTTACTTTTGTTTAATATTACTCGGCAATCATTGTACCGGTAGTCATCTCAGCCAATAGCTTAATAGCCAAGAGCCTCGACCAACACCTCAGGAGGCTCTCGTTAGGCGGTTGGATCAAGGGCTTGCTTCAGAAAGCGGTGCTCCTCCACACGCCGCGTATCGTCAGGAGGTTCCTCTCTATGGAGCCCTGATCGCCGGTAGCTTGGACCCTGTTCCCGATACTGGTGAGCTACTATTTTTTATATTTTCAAATGTATTTTTTTTTAGAGAATATTTAAAAATGTAATTTATATGTCTATATTGAAAATAAAGATAATAATAATGACATTATTTTACTTTCACACTTACCACATTGTGGTCTTTTTAACCCAAAGGTTGACTGGTAGAGGATGCCTTGTTGCATTAAGTCCGCCTATGTACCACTATTGTACATAATTATAGTTTAAATAAATTTATATAAGAAATTAACAAAATCCATAAAAATACTCACAACAGTGTCAGTGATAGTGTAGGTGTTCGATGATTCCTTCTCACCCTCTCGGTTGTGGTTAACGTTGCGCACGCGCAGGCGGCCGCGTTCACCAAATGCCCACTCGCTCAGGCGCACCGCTAGAGCCTTGTTGCCGGACTGAGCTGAGCTCACCTTGTCACCCTGTGTTAATAAGTCAAAAAAGTGTGAAGGTTATGCATAAACAATCCATGAGTGTGGAATCATTAGCTTCTTATAAAGCATAGCAGCTTTGAACGGCTTCTTTAGAGTAGGATGAAAATGTTTGTTGAAAAATAGAGGTGAATTAGAAGGATAATCTGTACCTACTAAGTATATTGCAAATGGAGTCAATGACCAGCCCGCACTGGGTACGCATGGTGGTTTGTGGCCCATTCCCTCTCATAGAAAAGGTCTGTGTCTCAGCAGTGAGAACATTATAGGCTGGTTATGGAGTTATAAATATTAATAAGCATGTCAACATTTCTATGTTTTTAAGCCCTGAAAATAACAGCATCATCTTTGTATCCGTTACCCAGCTGTGCTCAGTCTAAGTTGAAAATCCCGAAAATATATCATGTATTAATCAACTTACATGAACTTTAGCAACAGCAGAGTTGAAGGCCTCATCGGAGAAGAAGAACAGGGATCCACTGAACACAATGCGCGCGTTGTTCCTGGCCTGCAGGGCGGCAATAAGCACGGTCTTACGACCAACAGCATGAGGGTACTCCTTTACCTGTGGGGAAATATAGTGTTACAAAAATATCTGATATACATGATAAAATTAATCATGAGAACTGGTAAGGTGGCTTATAAACAATTACACCTGTATGCAATACAGGATGCAGTATTGATGAGGCCCAACATGATCAATGCCTGCTGGGTTTGTGGGAGTATTGTGAGACTGTGGTTCAGGAACACAAGGGCAATGAAACAAACAGGGTGGTAAAGACCCACCCTGTTTGTTGTCAGTCTGACACTCCCATGCGCTCTACCCAGCGCAGGTCTTCTGAATGAGAAAAAGTTGAATGTTTGTAGGACATTAATGTAAATAATGTAAATGATCTCGGAGTAATTATCGATGATAAACTGAAACTCGATACACATATAAATAAAATGGTTAAAAAGGCCTGGTGTATGTATGGTTTTTGTTATGCGCTCCGCGACCAAATTCATGCTCACCGAAACCTACTTGTACCTGTACAAGACCTTAATTAGATCTCAGCTGGAGCATGCAGTTGCGGTGTGGAATCCTCTCTATAATAAATATACTGAGAGTATTGAAAAGGTGCAAAAGAAATTTTTGAGATCAGTAAATTATAGGTGCTCCCACTCTACGGCCTTTTACGCTGAACTCCTGAAGAAATACAATCTCCTAAGCCTAGCCAGTCGTAGAATTTTTCTAGAGACTATGCTTTTGTACAACTTTTGTAGTAATTCCCTTGATTGTTCTGGCATTTGTAACAAAATTTGTTATTTGGTTCCTAGTAGAGACCACATCCGTGTTGTGCATAAACAACCACTGTTCGCTATAAGGTCATGTCGAACAAATGCCGGAGTACGAGTACCATTGCGTTGTCTAACTGACAACTACAATAGGTACTTTCTCGATATTGATATCTTTCATTTAAGTCCAGGAAGATTTAGGAATTCTACTCTCAAATCAATCAAAGGCTCAAATATGCATATAATAATAAATAATTTATAAGAATGTTATAGTCAAGTAATGTATTTATTTATAATTGATTTTTATTATTTCCTAAAATATCGATCTTTTTTTCTTTGTTGTATTTAAAGAAAACATGTTTGATTTGTTTAAGATATTTACATATATGTTTTAATTAGTTTTGTCTTGTAGTTGAATCTTAGTTTTAATTATTGCATTCATTGTTTGTTAGTGCACTATTTTTGTTTATCTTGTTTTTCGTTTCATTTCATTATTATTTTTATAGCGCGTACTATGTTTCTCATGTGTATGTTGTGGATAACGCTGTTGGTTACATAATTGTAGTTTCTTTGTAATATTTTGTATCTTTTATTATGTGACTGTTTGTTATTTCTAATAAAATAAAATAAAAAAATAAATAAATAATTATTAAATATTAAAATTGGCCAAAAGCAAAAAAAAATTAGAGCTTTTACAGTCTTTTTGTTGGAATCACAAATATTTAAAAATAAAGCGGGAGGGTCCATGTATCTGTTTAAGAATAGAGCAATATAGTTTTTAAATACCTGGCTCTTAGGATTGTAGCTGTAAGCAGTGGAGTCAGCAGTTAATATCGGCAGGACCAGGCTATTGTCCTTATCCAAAATGAGACCGGTGCCTTCGAACAGTAGCGGCTGGGTGTTCTGTGCTCCAACAATGGTGGGTGAGGAGATTAGGTTCTTGGGGGACACCACAATCCTGGTATGCTCACCATCATCAGATGCATCATAGTTGAAGTGGTCAATCACTGCAGCTGATTCTTCGTCCATCTGAAAAAAAGATAAAGTCAAGAGTGAACAACCAAATAAAGGAAAATTAATAATTATTATTTGCTTCAGAAAGCGGTACTCCTGTGAACAGGACTCCTAACAATACACACTGAAGTGTGTATTGTTAGGAGGTTCCTGTCTCTGGGAGCCCTGACCACCGGTAGTTTGGACCTTATTCCCGATACTGGTGGGCTACTATTGTTTAATATTTTTTTTAAATAGGAATATTTAACCATATAATTTATATGTATATAGTTAGGAATAAAGATATAATAATAATAACTTCAACAACATTTTCAGTGATAAGCAAGCAATAATAATTCATTTTTGTGCCCGGAACAAGAATAATTCAAGTAGATGGAAAATATTCAAAATATGAGTCTACTGACTCCCAATTGAGTTAGATTACCTACTGTGTTATGGTAATCAGTGCAAACTGGAAGGTTTTACAGTACTATATGAATGTTTTAAAACAAATTGATTGTTTCAAGCTTAATTTTATATGTATTAATAGCAAACAATTCTTAACCTGAACCATAGTTAGGACAGTAAGATAATGTATGTTAGAGAGACACATAACAGGACTGAAAACAATGATAAGAGCTGGCCCCTACCAAAAAAACTACACCCCTAAGACGACCCACTGACCCTAAGTTTTATTGTAATCATAATAAAATATGCAGTAGTAGTCATTCACCTCAAATCCACATTCAGAAGCGATTTCCCTATACACGTCGCCAGCGGCTGCGTTGCCTGCCATAAGGAGGTTACCGCCATCGTCGATGAACTTCGTGATGGCCTCCGTATCGATCTGACCGCCGAACTCCAGCACCGATGGTGAAAACACGATCAGGTTCTTGTACAAGTACTCGCCATACTTAGAAAGCACTAGGTTAGGATCGTCAGCAAGTTTGTACGTGAGACTGTAGCCCCTATCTGAAAACAGTTATGGTGGTTGAGAAGTCATTGAAGTAGATTTGATATGTTAAAGCTAAATTAGTCTCAAATAAGTGGTATCAAAATAAAATACCGGCGTCCCAGATCCTTTATCGATATCACTTACCCTGTAAAGATTTGAAAAACTGTGAGTGGGTTTCCCTTATATTAAGACTATCAACAAGAACGAGCGTTTCTTGTTCAGCTAATGCTAATGTAAAGCAAGCTATAATTCCTAATATTAGTTCAATTTTCATTTTGTCTTCTATTTTCTACCGCACGTAAAACAACTCAAATCCATTCAATGACGTGTACGTAAAAACTATAGACAAACGTTATATATTATTTTCCTCTATGGTTAATGGGGCGTGCAAGTGAAAGCTAATCGCAGATGGCGCCACCACCGTAATAACCTTTGTCACTGTCAGTGTTAGTTAGATTGTGAGATATTATATAGTTATCTGTATCATCTATGGTTATCTGTGGTAATATTTTTTATTTTCATTTCATTGATTTCAATTGATTTCTGTACAATTTTGCGATTAAAGAACATAATACATGTTCTTTAATCGAAAAATTCTCAATAACTGTCTCTAATTTAGGAATTCATTACTGTTCCATAGAGAAACTGCTTTGATTTTGGTAAGTGTGCTGCTAGCGCCACTTTGACAGTTGCACGCCCCATTGGTTAAAACTAACCATAAAGAAAATCACTAATTTTTTTTTCAATAGAACCGATTCTCACAGCTCACTTGATCTATTCGATGTTCTTCAATGGAAATAAAATGAAATAAAGGCCTTCATCCATATGATGTGCGTGCTTGAGGCCGAGATACCTGATACCAGTTCTCATAATACAATTAGTTAATTTTTCTCGTTTTTACCTACCACTGGACTAGCATTGTATTCATACATACAATTTATTGTTTGTTGTTGTTTGTATGTATACTTTTAAAACAAAACAAAAGCGCAGGACATTGATTGGTATACTGTAAATGTATCGCATAGCTTGCTTAGCTGTTGTATTAATAACCTATTTGCATTGCATTTAAAGGCGCACCACTAATAAAATGGTGATAGATCGTATTTCTTTCTTAAAAGTAGCTTGCAAGTTTCTAATTGCAACTGATCCAGCTACAGTCATATATAATTATGTATTTCCGTGTTTATTTTAGTTTAATGCGCAAGCTATAACTCAGACACCCTACTATAGCCATAAACAATAAGTACTCAATTGCCTTGTGGACCGTACTTAACGACACAAAGTTTTCAGAGGTTGGCAATCATGTTGATTTTGTCAATCTGTGGCGTCAATTTATTTTGATTGACGTTTCGTAAAATGATTTATTTTTGTATCGAAAACCTGCTCTTGGATTTAGCTAAATAAGTTAGGTCAGACGTACTGAGTGGTCATTTCATCAAGCAGTCTTCCATAAGTGTTAATAAAATGATCATATCGCGGTCTAAGCACCGGTCATCGGTGGAAGTGTGCGCGGATTGCGGTGCATCAGGTCAGGGCAATGTTCCAGTTTTAGAATTAATTTTAATAGTTCCGGTGCTAGTTGTAAAGTGTTTTTGTGTTGTTTGCTGGTCTTAGATCCGTCATGGGCATCGATCAACCGTGGGCTACTGCTGTGTGCCGAGTGCTGTAGTGTCCATCGTAGTATGGGACGACACATCTCTCATGTAAAATCATTGCGGCAGGGCTCCTGGCCACCATCGCTGTTGGCAGTATGTATAATTTATTATGACACCATCAAGTGCCATTAAGATAGGAAACATTGCCCTAATTACATTAACACATTGTATTAATAGACATGGTTTAATCCAGTGCTTAGTCATGTGGATTGCAATGAGTTTAATTGAACAATGAATCTAATTACAACCTTCTGAGTAAATGCTAATTTTAGAGTTGCCCTATTTAGATCAATTATATTATATTTTGTTGACATGTTCTACAAAGCATTCTTTGATTTTGTACAGATGGTGCAAGCCCTGACTGCTCAGAATGTGAACTGCATTTGGGAACATTCCTTACTGGACACTTCAGCCCCAAAGCATCTCCGCAAGAAACCACAGCCAAAAGACCCGCTACAGTAAGATCTCTCTCTGTAGAAAATCTCTAAATAACTTGAGTTGCTTTGTGTTAATAACATCAATCAAACTGTTAACTATCTGATAAGTTATCTCTGCAGCAGAAGTATGTCAGCAAATAACTCAACATATTATAACAAAGAGCTACAAATTATCTGATTTGAAATTGGAACACTTATAATTCAGACTTAATTTATTAGTTATATGTCTTGAGGAATAAAATGCTCCTATAATAGACGGTAATAATACAAAGATACTGTAAGGGTAACGTAATATGGAGCTGTAAAGACTTATAAGGTTTTTTTTTTTCATATAAATATTTTTTACTTGAGTTATGGGGCAATATCACCACTTTCTGGAGTCCTGACACAGCTAGAAAGTGTTGTGGTATATCTCAAAGAAGATGGTGGGACAAGCTTACTAACTAACAACCAATGGTTACCTTGGCCCTAGACAGAACCACATGGAAATCATGGATGAGAGACCTATGCCCAGCAGTAGGATGATGCAGACTAACAGTATTTTTACACTCATTGAGAAGACAGCTAATACTGCTCAAAATTTACTTACTGTAGATATGCAGCCCAAATCAAAAAACTTAATTTAAAGTTTACTTTTAGCCCAGTAAAGTCGGAATTCATTCTGGCCAAGCACCTGAGGCTAGCATATGTGCTGAGAGCAAGGAGAGATGAGCCCCCCAGTGAGTTGGGGCGACAACTTCACAGTGCAGTCCGGAGCTCCTCACTTGACACTGCAATGAGACTGCTTGCTCAGGGAGCTGATCCTAATTACTATAATCAAGTGAGTTGAATGCAGATTTTATTTATATAACACTTCTACCAGTAGTCCACTTTGACCAAAAGTTTAATCATGTCATATTGGAAATAGTGCACAGTGTGAATTGGCTACAATTGTTACTAGGCACTGTTGATTGATCAATCATGAAATTTATTGTAGGTATCAATAATAAAGATCATACATGTTGACATCAGCTAGCTTTTGAGATAGTTAGTATAAGCATAGTTTTACTTTTGTTTATCAAATTTAACAAATAAAAAACAAAATACATAGTAAATATATTATAATGATGAAGTACTAGGTAAATTGTTTCAAAATGTTATTTGGTATACTCTTAAGAGATATTATATTTTCCTTCCTCAAATCAATTGGTACAGTTCCTGGGTAGTGTATTCCGAATTTATTTTAATATTATTAAAATATATACATACATAATCAAAATTAAGTGAACAAACAGGAATGTTTTGTGTTAAATTACCATAATATGTTGTTTATCTATACTAATATTATAAAGCTGAAGAGTTTGTCTGTTTGTTTGTTTGCTTGAACGCGCTAATCTCAGGAACAACGGTTCTGATTTGAAAAATTCTTTCAGTGTTAGATAGCCCATTTATCGAGGAAGGCTATAGGCTATATATCATCACGCTAAGACCAATAGGAGCGGAACACTAATGAAGAATGTTTCAAAATCGGGGGAATTTTTTTCAACGCGGACGAAGTCGCGGGCGGAAGCTAGTTTTTGTATATTACTATTATATTGCATGTCAATCATTAAAAAAACTTAAATATTACTGAAGTAAATGTTACATTTTCATGATAAATAATGAAATCTACCTCATCTATAGCTTACCATCAGGCGAGATCGAGGTCTACAGCGGGCTCATCTGTAATAAAAAAATAATAATAATAAATTTATAATAATGGTTCTTGTTAAAAAAAAAAATCTTTTGTATATAAAAATTAAAGTTTGTTCATGAATTCCCTGACTAATCAAATATTACTTGACCTATTTAGACGAATTTGGCACACCTACCATAAAAAGATGTGGTATCCCCACCTCCATTATATCTATTATCCGTAAATGTAGATATGGTGAATCTTATCACGTAACTCAAATCATTTTCCTAAATTAAATTAGCCGGAGTTAGTCCTTAGCTACATGTGGTGTAACATCTCATCAATTGTCAGTGAAACTCCCATCGAAACAGGTAGCCATTGCTGGGCTTATCAAACTCTGAACATTAGACACAAAGAATTGTTTATTATATAAACAACTAGCTTCCTGCCCGCGACTTCGTCCGCAAACCTTAATTTAATAAATTATACACCTAAACTTTCCTCTTGAATCATTCTATCGATTACAAAAAACCGCATCCGCAACCGCATGTCGCGTAGTTTTAAAGATCTAAGCATACATTGGGACAGACAGCGGGAAGCGACTTTGTTTTATACTATGTAGTGATTCTTTTTTTGTATACCCTGTCAACATTTGAAACACAGATTTAGTAAGCTGTTCTTAGCTTTTAGTTTTTTGTTTTTACTCATTTATACATATAGATCGGATTAACTTGGCCCAAGGTGTAACGCATCGTAGTTCAAAAAAATTAGCCAAGTGTGAGTCAGGCTCGCCCATAAAGGGTTTTGTAGTAACTACGCCAAATAACTTAGTTTTTCATAGTATTTGTATGAATTACAAAGTTATATTTGCCGTTTTAGAAAATATGCTCTATCTCAAAAACTCTTGAATTGATCTCGTTCAAACAAATTTTCCTTGAAAGTGTATATTAAGATCTACAGCATATTTTTTTATTTTTCCCTCCATTATTATAGAAGTTAGAGGGGAACACACACATTTTACTGCTTTGGAAGCGTATATCTTCTAAACGATTGACTTTATGAAAAAGTGGTTTTAGAAACCTCAATGTCATTTTTAAAGACCTTTCTATAGATACCACACACGCATAGGTTTCATGAAAAAAAATGTTTTCAATTTCAGTTCCATGTATGAGGAGCCCCCTTAATTTTAAATATGTTTTTATTTTTTTTGTAAAATCGGAAAGCTGTTCACAGAATACATCTACCTACCAAGTTTCATGTGTATAATCTTAATAGTTTCGGAATAAAATGGCTGTAACATACAGACGGACGGACAGACAGACAGACATGACGAAACTATAAGGGTTCCGTTTTTTGCCATTCGGCTACGGAACCCTAAAAAGCACTATAGACGTCGTCTGCCCCATCTAGAGAACTTAGGACATTAAGTCATAGATGCACCTGCAAAGTGAACTACAGTCAAAACCGAATATAACGACATCGTTTATAACGACGCATCGGTTATTACGACGTAATGGCGAGGTCCCGGCCGAAACCCTATATCTATACTAATATTATAAAGAGGAAACCTTTGTATTTTTGTATGTTTGTATTGAATAGGCTCAAAAACTACTGGACCGATTTCAAAATTTCTTTTACCATTACTTAGAGGGATTCTTCCGAATCCGTATAGGCTATATTTTATCCCGGAAAATAGATAGGATTTTTCGTGGTAGTGAAAATGTGGAGTAAGGCGTCGAAAAAACTGCCGTACGTTAACGATTCTCGCGAACGCTGCCTATATTTAATATAAACATTGCACCCGTGCGAAGCCGGGGCGGGTCGCTAGTAAACAATAAAGTAAACCTACCGCTTATAACAACATCGGATATAGCGATATATTGCTTAAAACGACGAAACTTTATCGAGAAGCATCAGCTATAGTGACCAATTATTGTCACATTTTTTCCCGTAAAACAAAACGTTATGTATAATTCAAACTTATTCTAATCTATGAAGGATTATTTTGATTTCTCACTGTAATTTTTTAAAATGAATACCTATAAATATAGTACCAATGTCATAAATGCGAAAGTTTGTGAGGATGGATGTACATATAGTACGACCGTTCTAACTTGGCGAGTGTGAAGTTAGGCTCTGCGAACTTTAGCGCTTGTGCACTCCTACAAAAATAAAAGTAAAAAAAAATAAATGCCAATAACAGTTGTTAACAGGAATAACAACTGCTAATTGCATTTATTTTTTTAAAACCTTTATTTTTGTACGAGTGCACAAGCGTAAATGTTCGCAGAGCCTAACTTCACACTCGCCAAGTTAGAACGGCCGCATTGTATATACCTATGGATGTTTGTTACTCTTGAAAGAAAAACTACTGAACGGATCTGAATAAAATTTAGTAAGTAGGTAGTTGATATCGTGGAATAGCACAGGGGCTATTTTTATCCCGGAATTCCAACGGGATCGGGAAAACCCTCCGACGCGAACTAAGTCGCGGGCAGAAGCTAGTACTACATATTTGTAAAATAAAAACGTGAAATAACCATACATACTTGTTTGTCTATTTGTGTATATGTATGTATTGCTTATAACAAGTATCGGCTATAGCGTCCGGATTAATATGGTCCCTTCAAGGTTTCGACTGTACATGTTTTCACGTATTGTCCAGGAGAAAGGCAGCTCGTGCCTGCACGTGGCGTGCCGCGCGGGGCAGCCGGCGCAGGCCGAGCTGCTGGTGGCGTGGGGCGCAGACCCCACCGCGCGCGACTGCTCCGGGCACACGCCCGCCGATTGTGCCAGGTACACCATGATCTATACTAATATTATAAAGCGGAAAAGTTTGTTTTTTCGTTTGTTTGCTTGAACGCGCTAATCTTCGAAAGTACTGGGTGGATTTGTATGCAATTTGGTATGGAAGTAGCCTGAAGCTTGAGGAAGGTTATAGGCTACTTTTTCCGCGACTGCAAAAAAGGAGAGTTTTCGCAGCGTTTTCGATTAAAGCTCTCGATAGGATTAATTCTTTCCGACATGTTGAAGTATAATCGTCGTATTTCATTCAATCTACACAAAACCTTAACTTATTATATACTAAAACCTTCCACAAGAATCACTCTATCTATTAAAAAAACTTACATCAAAATCCGTTGCAAAGTTATTAAGATCTAAGCATACATAGGGACAGACAGACAGGGAAGCGACTTTGTTTTATACTATGTAGTGAAATAGCTTTTATTCACTGGCCAAAACACAACAATTTCATCTTAATCTAAAAATAATTAATGTCGTCTGATGTTCTTTTGAGATCAGGTTGTCCTCCGACATAGGCCTCCCACAGGCTCTTCCACTTACCTCTATAGTGTGCTAATCTTCTCCATTCTCTTGGCAGGTCATCTTCCCATATTTTGACTTGGCAGGTACACTACCAACACACACTTTTCTAACCCAATTTACATATGCAATTTGGTGATTATGTCTAACAGCAAGAGTAATTATTTTAATTAAAAATCGACCACACTTACAAGTAATGCTTGAGATAAAACCAAGTGTTAATTCTGATTCTTGAGATAAAACCTTTATCTTGACTGATGGTAAGCGATAGATGAAGTCTATGATGGAAAAAGCAAGCCCAGAAAATTGATGGGCTCGCTTTATTGATTGCTGTAAATGTCTTAAGTGGCATTGGCAACGAGAAACTGGTCGAGACAAAGCTGCAGAGCATTGAACATTGGCGAAGTGTTGCAAGTCTATCAGTTTTCTATCGGTTACATTTCGGGATGCGATGGAATTGCACTTGTTAATTCCACCAAGCCCGTTCCATCATCAACTACAAGACAAACAGCGATGAGCCATCGTTACATGGTAGACATCCCACCTATACTTGCAAAACGTTTTGGGAATAGTTTCCTTGTGCGTACAGCTAAAGAGTGGAATTCTCAGCCAGAGTCTGTGCTTCCTGATAGCTATAACCTGGGAGTCTTTAAGTCAAGAGTGAATAGGTTACTTCTAGGCAAGAGTGCTTCATCTTCGACCACATCATCGCTTAACATGAGGTGAGATGATGGGCAAACGCAAGCTGTGGTAACAATTTAAAAAAAAAAACAGAAACCGACAGAGAGTTCCAAACCTTGGCTGTGCGCATAATGAATGTGGAGGAGCATCGCTTCGTACAACAAGACAGTATATTGATATATTGTGTGTACCAAATGTGGATAGTATCAAGCAGTGTGTCTGGTAGACCGGTAGCGAAAGGGAGACGGAGTGATCAGGTTATGAAAACGATCGCTCCTGGCAATGGATGGCTCCCAGTCTGGAAGCAACTGAGTTCTAGTATTTTAGTACAAGTACATGAAGCTGCACAACCAGAGAGTACAAATGACAACCGGGACAAAGACATATGACCCGACAGCCTTTAAATCAAGAGTGAACAGGCATCTTCTGGCTTGCTCGTTCGATTGTAGACCTCATCTTACACTTACCATCAGGTGTAATCGAGGTCAAGGGCGGGATGATTGATAATAAAAGAAAAAGTGGCATCTCGTTACTCGTGCACAGACTGACCTCGGCAAGTGTTGACCTTGAAGATACACAATTGCGGATATTATTATTTAGCCATGAGCGCTTCTGTAGATATGTCCCACTTGTTCGCTTAAATGGCCACACTTTGGCCAGGGTCAAAGCATTATCATACAGCATGGCAAGGCCAGCAGTCTTGGAGGAAGTCTTTGATGCTATATTTTAGTTAATTTATAGTAGGTTTTATAAAAAAAAAGTACTATAGATTTCATTTTCCCTAATGTCTGTGGTGCTACCATAGAAATTAATTTGAAACGATATTTAAGCAACGTCTGTAGTATCGATGGAATTAACATAAAAAATAATGAGTCATTCTACAGCGTCGCGGTGTTTGCTTTTGAAGATTTCTGTTGTTGTATGCCTTTGCAGTTCAAGGCCATTCCAGCAGTTAGCTAAATGTCTGCTTAGCTTTGTGTTTGACATAAAGACTGTAGATATTATGACAACCAAACGTAAGTAACGTTATACGTAACGAAGTTGAGCGTGCCTATAAAATGGGAGCGTTCCATCGACCTTATCTCGCGAGGGATCCTATCATCAGATCCTGACTTGGCGATAATAGGGCCTGAATCGATTCACAATAGACAAAGACACAAGTGGACGCGATTGACTCTATCGAGAAACGGGCCAAGAGGCAACGATGCACTTATCGACTCAAAGCTCCAAAGCCTTTAACATCGACGACGAGTTGCAAGTCTATCGGTTACATTTCGGAGAGTATGCGATGGAATTACACAATCTAATTCCGTCAAACCCCTTCCATCATCGCACTACAAGACAAACAGCGATGCGTCATCGTTACATGGTGGACATCCCACCCATACGCATAAATCGTTTTGGGAATACTGTCATTGTGCGTACGGCTAAGGAATGGAATTCCCTATCGGAGTCTGTGTTTCCTGATAGCTATAACCTAGGGGTCTTTAAGTCAAGAGTGAATAGGTTACTTCTAGGCAAGCGTGTTCCATCTTCGACCACATCATCACTTACCATCAGGTGAGATGGTGGTCAAACGCGAGCCTATTATCAATTAAAAATAAATACTAGCCCGTACTGCCCCACTGTTGGGCAAAAGCCTTCCTTCAGTAAAAAAAATATAAAATAAATCTATACTAATATTATAAAGCGGAAAAGTTTGTTTGTTTGTTTGCTTGAACGCGCTAATCTTCGAAAGTACAGGGTGGATTTGGATGAAATTTGGTATGGAAGTAGCTTGAAGCTTGAGGAAGGTTATATGCTACTTTTTACGCGACTGCAAAAAAGGAGAGTTATGGTTTTACCGTGATAGAATCCACGGGAGCGAAGCCCCGCGTGAGTACTAGTATATAATATATAAAGTGGAAATAGTCCCTCCTGCATTTAAGTCAATTAATAGTTAACAAGCTGTAGGAAGGCTTATTCCATTCCGAAATGTTTCCAGCAGCTAGCATTATTTTCCATTATTTTCAAACATGAACCAAATACTCAAACATCGTTCGTAACAACTCATCATAATTCATCTTACCAGACTACTTAGGTGCCTGCTCTGTATAATTTTGAAGCTCATTTATTATCTACCTACATAATCATAATACTATAATAGAGTTAACCTTTAGTTTTGTTTACCAATATGGGTAACACAAGGTCGTCAGTGTAGTTTCACACCTACATTACAGAAATATGGAGCTAAGAATACTGCTTTGAAATGTTAATGTGATATATTATGAAACTAAATGTCGTATTTGAAGAACTAAATAAATACCAACTTGCTGCATTGGACTCGATCGAGCACAGAGTTAAAAGGCTTATAGGCGACGAGGTGCTGGTGGACAAGCTTCATAGCCTGGCTCATCGGCGAACCGTTGCTTGCCTGTCGGCTTTCTACAGATTGTACTTCGGGGAGTGTGCGCAGGAGCTCCGTGACCTGATTCCTCCATATCCCTTTCACTACCGATCTACCAGACGCACGGCTGGGTACCACCCACACTTTGTTGATATACCGTCTTGTCGTACCAAGCGCTTCTCCTCCACATTTATTGTGCGCACAGCCAAGCTGTGGAATTCTCTGCCGGCTTCTGTGTTCCCTGCCACTTATGACCTTTCAGCCTTTAAAGCAAGAGTAAATAGGCATTTTCTGGGCTCGCTCGTTCCATCTTAGACCTCATCTATCGCTTACCATCAGGCGAGATCGAGGTCAAGAGTGGGCCCATCAGTAATAAAAAAAAAGTATGAGAGAAAAACGGAGATGATGGAAAGTTTGTTTGTTAAATCGCGCTAATCTTCGAAAGTCGTGGGTAGATTTGGATGAAATTTAGTATAATAATAGCTTGAAGAAGTTTCAAACGTCAATGGCCTAATGGTTAAGGTGTCGGACCTGCGATCGAGAGGTCGCGGGTTCTAACCCCACCCGTTACACTATTACCGTGAACGCGTGAACCCACTCCAGACACAAGCATGTTTAGCTTAGTTGGAGGGGTTAACATGATTGTTAGTAAGGTAAGTTTTACTAGTACTTAATCTTTTCTTAATTTTAATTTTAATATAGAAGATATTTCGGAGATGACTTTTCCCTTTTTACCTTTACTCAAATTGGAAGTTTCTTGCGTGTTTTCCAATTATCTACTCATTGCCCATCTCCACCCACGACACTACATCCTAATCTTTACAAATATTTAAAATTTGAAATCTATACTAAGGTTTTTTCGTATATAGATGATTATAAAAACAAATATAATACAGGCGAAAATAAAAGGGAAATTATTGTTAAATATATGTATTGTTCTTACCAAGATGTTGTAAGTGTGGGATCCTTTATGCAAATAAGTTACTTCATTCTTTAGTTTCACTGCGTTTTATTTCATTCCAAAACCCTTTACAAAATTCCAAATTGATCTAATACATGTTTGATAAAACTTGGTAAACTGCTCTAAAAATCTAAAACAGTCGATCGACCATATTCAACTTAACTGTATGTCTTTTTCGACTGATGCAACTGAACTTACTCCAATTTTTTTCTCACATGACTTTTCTATTCATCTATATTGTCCTATTCAAAAACCTTCCTAACATCATAAGGTTTTAAAAACCATAGACTTTAAAACCTGCCAGTAATTCATAGACATAAAATTCTATTAAACTAATATTACAACATCCCCTCTGAATTTTATATTTATTACAATTAGAATAATATCTCCTATATAACTCCCATCAACACATTTTAAACCCAACTCCAACTCAATTAAACCACTACTTCAAGTTGCCAGCTATGCAAAGGAGGCCCAATAACCCAAAACCTATAAAATTCTACACCAACATCCCCTCTGAATTTTATACCCTGACCATCACTAAACACACCATGATCATACAAAAGTTACTCATCACTTATAAAACTCCTAACTAATCTTCTTCGACTCTATATAAAATTATTCAACGCTATCTTTAACACCAACTCCTCGAACTTCAACATCTTCACCACTAACTTCAACGTCTTCAATCCTGCCTTCAGAAACCTCAGCATCTTCATCACTAACTTCAACATTTTCTTCACTACGAAAATCATCACCAACAACTCCTTTGCATCGCTTTCAAATTTCAACTACTATATCATCTCTAACTTCCCCTCTGAAAATATTATTTTCTTTTGTTTCCAAGTAACATATTCTGTCTTTCTTGACAATTTTGACAATTTTATATTCAATTATAATTTTATCTTGTACTCCAAAGAATTTTTTTTAGACTATTCTTTCCACGATCTTCTTACAACATCTGGTTAATTTGCCCGGGGGGCAGCCCATAACCTATTAAATATATATATTGTTCTTAGCGAGATGTTGTAAGTGTGGGATCCTTTATACAAATAAAGCGCTTCATTCAATAGTTTCATTGCGTTTTATTTCATTCCAAAACCCTTTAAAAAATTCTAAATTGATCTAATACATGTTTGATAAAACTTGGTAAACTGCTCTAAAAATCTAAAACAACCGATCGACCATATTCAACTCAACTGTTTGTGTTTATATGTACTTATCATCTATGTTCTCCACTGATGCAACTGAACTTACTCCAATTTTTTTCTCACTTGACTTTTCTTTTCATCTATATTGTCCTATTCAAAAACCATCCTAACATCATAAGGTTTTAAAGACCATAGACTTTAAAACCTGCCAGTAATTTATAGACATAAAATTCTATTAAACTAATATTACAACAATTATAGGGCATCGAAAAATTCATCAACATCGGTATCAATGGGAAAAGTGCCTATAACACTGGCCGCATTGCCACATTGAATGGCAATGCTGATTCTCTGTCCAAAGAAAAGGCCAGCCCTCTGGTCACATATAAACTTATAATTATTATACAGCGGAATATTTTTTTGTTAGTTTGAACGCGCTAATCTTCGAATATACAGGTTAGATTTGGATGCAATTTGGTAAAGGAAAGTTATAGGCTTTTTTTACCCGACTTTAAAAGAAGGAGGGTCATGTTTTTGTCGTGATAAAGTCTACATTGTGACTTCTTATCGTGTCGGTAGTAAGGTTTAACGACCCCATACACCCTAGTGTCAGTGTTTCTAGACCGCCTCAAGGGCCTCTGACGTGGTCTGTTTTGACGACCGCCATTTGGTGACCGCGACCACCGGCTTATACGTGCCTTCCGAAGCACGGAACCATCTTTTTATCAGACAATCAGGTGATTCAGGCCCGCAATATCCTAGCCAAACTAGAAACCATTTTTACAAAGTATGCTACCCGCGGGAATCGAACCCACGATTACCGGGTCACAAGGCAAATGCCTAAACCACTCAATTATTAAAGTTATTAACTAGTACTAAGTTATCAATAAAATAAGTAAGCCTTATGTAATTTCTCCAGACAGGGCGGGCATACAGAGCTGGCGGAGCGCGTGACGGAGCTGGTGTACGAGGCCACGGACCGCATGATCTACTTCCTGACGGGCGAGAAGCCCGAGCACGCGGCCGGCCGGCACTACATCGTGCCGCGCGCGCACGACACGCACGAGATGACCGACGTCGCTAAGGCGGCGCGGGGCAAGTTGCAGCTGGTATGTCTTATGGCAATATTACACGTTTCAATCACATTGCTCCAATGCTAGTCTTGTGCCTGCTCGGTCATTTTGGAGATCGCTCCGTACTAGTTCATTTCGGACAGTGAACTAGTTCATTCTATTAGTTCTAATAGCTCTATTCGGTCTTCGTTCGCTCTCGGCGGTCCTTAACTCCTTAGAGCACAGCGCGGACCACAAAGCAAATACACTCTTTAAGTGGGTACTATCAAAAACATCGTATTTATTTATCTCTGTATTACCAAAGCGTAAACAGCTGACATAATATTAGGATTATGTATGTATTTAAACAGAGATATTTTTTACTATTCAAATGTGAATTTGAAACGGTTCTCATTCATTCAGACACAGAATGAATTCGTATGAAGTTTCTGTCAACCAATCAGTGATTGTATTTCATTTCTCGTTCGCACATTACGGTCGCACGGTTTAGAATGTACGAGTACGAAAAGAGCTATTTTTTTTATTTTTTTATTCTTGTTTTATTTAGGGGCATTTATCTCCATGGACATGCAAGCCCCAGCGTTCCCTAATCTTAATCTCCATATCTAATAAAAACTTTTTTGCAAAAAATAAAACCGACTTCCATATCAAAACAATACAAAGCCAAAAATAATTTTAATTTCGGTAGTCGGTGTTATTGGTTTTGTATTTTCTTTTTTTTTCACACCGCCTTCCGAAATTAAAATTATTTTTGGCTTTGTAGTGTTTTGATATGGAAGTCGGTTTTAATTTTTGCAAAAAAGTTTTTATTTTCGCGCTTTTTTAGTGGGTCAGTGAATTTTCCAAATCGATTCGTAAATGACGGAGTTATGCGCGAACAAAAAACGCAATGCAGAGTAAACGAAAAGATCATCAACGTAAATTATTTTTTTCGACTTTTTTGATTTTTCAGAAACGGCTTGTCCGATTTCGATAAAATTTTCATGGGACCATTTGGGAAGTATACCCTTTCCAACAAAAAAAGAATTTTTCAAATCGGTTGGCAAGCTACGGAGTTATGCGTGGACAAACATAAAAAAAAAAATACAAACATCCGAATTGAGAACCTCCTCCTTTTTTAGAAGTCGGTTAAAAAACTTATTTCCTAAAAAGAGAGAGTCAAGACCGATTACAAGCCAGAGCGTTCGGAAACGGTTCTTTTAGTACAGTGCAAAGATTCGGCTCCTATTCGTTCATCGTTCACGTACTACCACGACTATTCAATGCCATTGAAAGGCTCAGAATTGAAAGATACTTCTGTTTACACGTACAGCTATCAAAATTGAACATTAAACCATTCAATGCGCATTGATCATGAAAATGTCTACGAATCAGGTAGTACGCGTGGGAATTAATCTAATTTGAGATTAATTAATTGAACTAGGTAAAATCATTTCTTTCCCCGGACACCCTAAAACATTTTTTTTAAGTTAAAAATAAAAATATTGAATTATGGTTTTCATTTACTGATAACATCAGCTTTATATTTTTTTTTTACTATAATAGTATCTTTTTTTACTAACAAAAATAATGAGAGAAATCTATTGGGTAGGTAAATCCCCGCCATTCTTACTAATCTGACGGAACCCGGACGGATAGCGGAGAATTGGCAGAATCTTTGTATGAAGCTAAATTTGAAGAACATAAAAGGGTTACTTCATTCATACAATAATAATATTGACGTCTTTTCTTGACACTGCGATATTGAGAATGAAAATCTATTGAATCATTAAATTCTTGTGTTTACATGTTCAACTTTCGTTCAATCACATTGAACATTGAATGGCAGGATTGAAAATATTGAGCAAGCTCAATTCTTTCAATACGATTGAACATTGCCATTGAATGTTTCAATTTTACGTTTAGGCTATATTACACGTTTCAATCACATTGCTTCAATGCCATTGAAAGGCAATATTGAACCGTGTAATATTGCCATTACTTCTTGTTGAAAATGTTCTAACGAGTTACCGCGACCGCGGAATTTAAGGGCAGCTGAAGGAACAGGGTGGGTTTTTAGTCAGTAGAAGTCTGACACTCCCAGCGGGAGAAGTCATTTGATGAATATCCCACCAGAAAAATAAAACTTCTTACTAATATGATTCAAGAGACTGACCTCTGCGTTAGTTTCGGTGTTTCTTCTCAGGGTAGTCAGGAAACACCGGCATCATCTAGTGCACATTTACAAAAAAAAAGTACGTGTAAAAGTGTTTTTTAATAATCTATTTGCAAAATAAAGATCATTCATTTATCATTTAATATTATAAATGTTGAAGTTTGTGAGGATGGATGGATGTTTGTTTGTTACTCTTTCACGCAAAATCTACTGAACGGATCTGGAATAAGGTTCTATATCATATTCTTTTTTTTTATTGGGGTCTCTTACACACAGCGTGTGACAGCCCCATCATACCCTAAATCTAGTCAAATACAAATAAATCTTAACCTACGTCTTATATTTTGCCAAGAACTTGAACAGATTCTTCGCATCACCACATTTGGTGGATACAGAAGTCTGTAGAAATCGTGTCTGATTGAGTTTAAGGCTCCAAAGACATCATTTCTCAAATCAAACCATCAATAAGTGATTTAAATCTTCCACTACTCCACATACCAAACAATTAGGAGAGTTTGTTTTTTCTTATGAGGAAATTATTTTATATATTTATTTGGCTTACCTATAATTGTTACAATAATACAGAGTTATAAATACATGAAGCAGTAGTTTAGACCAAGTTTACAATATTAGGCGGTAAACACAACAAGCAAAATGTAAACTTATTGCATGGAATGTGTCGAGATCTGAGTCTATGGGTGGTTATTACTAAATTCCAACTTATATTACTATTTATAAACCAGGACACATGAAAAGGTTGATCCATGCTTTTACACCTTTTTAACCGACTTCAAAAAAGGAGGTTTACAATTCGTCTTGAACTTTATTTTTTTTATGTATGTTACCTCATAACTCAGAGACGGCTGGACCGAATTGAAAAATTCTTTTTGCGTTTGAATGGGTATACTTTCTAGTTGGTCCCATTGTTACGAAATCAGGATCTGATGATGGGATCCTGGAGAAATCGAGGGAACTCTTCAAATATTATAGGCACACCTATAGCGTTTTGGGTATTTCTTATAGTACCTTGAGCAGTTGCTTCCGAAAAGTACCATTTGGGGAAGTTGAACTGATGATGAAGACCACAGATGGCCACTAAAACTCCTCAATAATAAGTATTTCGTGGATTGCGATTCGATTACTTGAGTACGGATGTTAAACACTTTATGCTCCTCACAATACATATGGTGATGTAGAGCTGATGGTCAAGTACCAGGAGAACTCCTCAAACATTAACGGCTATGCATCGGGAAAAGCAATATTTTGTAAAAGGTGATAAGTTGTTGACATTATGGCTTTTGTGACTAGATAAATTACAAACCGACCCACTAAAAAGCGTGAAATAAATTTTTTTGCAAAAAATAGAACCGACTTCCATATCAAAACACTACAAAGGCAAAAATAACTTTAATTTCGGAAGGCGGTGTCTTTAGTTTTGTATATATTTTCGTTTTTGACACCACCTTCCGAAATTAAAGTTATTTTTGCCTTTGTAGTGTTTTGATATGGAAGTCGGTTCTATTTTTTGCAAAAAATTTTTTTCTAATGACCTTTTGTCAAAATACTCATTCCAATTATCGTAACATTTATTTTAAAATTTAAGTATACTTCCGAATACTTTAGAAGTTTAGAGTATTCGGAAGTATACTTAAATTTTAAAATATATATTAATTTCATTGACATTTTTAGTTGCAAATTATGCTAGGATGTCAGTTTTCCCCCTTTTCCTTTAGCTCCGATATTTTGTAATTTAGTGTTTTTATTTTTTGTTAACAGCTACCAAATCATCTCTTTGAAGAACTGGTTATGGACATCTATGATGAAATTGACCGCAGAGAAACAGAAGCCAGTAAGTAAACGTATGCTATTAACTAGACTTATGACGTATGTGGTTGTGAAAAATCAGTTGTAACGTTCTCTATGAAATATTGTGGGTGTTGATACACCTATAATAAAGGGACTCGTTGGTCTAGTGGTCGCAATTGGGACGGCTGAGTATGAGTTCCCGGATTCTATTCCCAGGTTGGGCAAAAAGCGCTACCGGGTTCTTTTGTTAATTTTTTATACCCCCGTGCAGCGAAAAGCACGGTAAGCTGTTGGTCTTGCGCTTGATCTCTCTCTGTGCGTGTCAGAAAGCCGAGACATCGAACTCTCGGCTAGCAAGAATCCCTCTCTTACCCCTCTATTAGAAACAGTAAGATATGCTTACCCCCGTCCGCCCCTAAATGGTCTTACGTAATAAATGCATGGACCTTAAGGATTTTTGTTGATCTTTTCTTTAAGTTACCCTCGTCATCCGTATGGTAATAAAAACCATAAATGGATTTGTACCCATAGTTGCAAAGAAACAATATGATTAAAATTATTATTGTTACTAGCTGGGGTTCGGGTTAGAAATAATTTACACCAATTAAACCAAAATTAACACTTTACTTAAATAAACACCAAATAAAAATTAACACAGTTATTCACAGTACAATACTTGTCACTCAACACTTAAATCGCACCGAAATTCACTTGTAAAGCTTCGATTATATCGCCTCGTATCGTGAAATAAGACTGTTCTCTGCGTTCCTCTGCGATCTATTTATACCGCGGTCTATGAGTTCTAGAACATTCTTGTAAAATCGACTCACCGCCTACTCTGCCAAGAATATTCCAGAAGAAACTTTATTTACTCAGTACTGCTACTCGCCGCTAGATGGCGTTAGTGTCTCGAAGGTATTAGAAGTCAGTCGAACTTTCTCGATATACTCAGTACTGCTACTCACCACCAGGTGGCGTTAGTGTCTCGAACATTCTAGATGTCGGTTGAAGTTTCTCGACGTACTTAGCTAAGCGACTGGCGTAACATTATCATCGGTCAAAACATACTTATTGGTTCTTTATATTTCAGTATGGCAAACAAGCGCAACGGGTCTAGAGCGCTCCGGAGTAGTATTCTTACCGGTAAACCCAGCCTTATCGGCACCCCGAAACCAAGGGCGGCAGAAGTTAGCGAGGCTTTCCACTGCGGAGATGGCCACACTGCTGCGAGACGTGCTCGTGGACGCCACCAGGAGGCAGCACATTGCTACCTTACAGCCAAGAGGTAAGCACGACGAGACGTCAGCTTAGTTGGAGGGGTTAACAAGACTGCTAAATCTCTTTAAAAAAATTTGAAGCGTCATAAGCGTAATGGCTTAAGTGGTCGGCTTTGTGATCAAGTGGTCGTGGATTTGAACAATCCCCCCGATACACTATTGAAGTGAACTCACTCCAGAAGTCCAGACACAACCATATGAGATTGTGGTCAAACGCAAGCCTATCACATATAAAAAAAAATTGTTGGAGGGGGTAACAAGTTTGCCAGTAGTGTGAATTCTATTCATATTGCTGTTCTCTTTATAAAAAATTATCTTAAATAAACCTTGAAATTAAATCTTGAAAGTCTAGTGATTAAGTCTTGAAATTATGTTTACTCCATGCCTTAAATCCATAAACCAAGGCAATCCATGCGTTGGTTTATATGTAGATTTAAAATAAATAATTTCAAATATGAAGTCCTGGTAAAGTGGTAGCTATTAGGCTATTGACGCTTCAATTATTATTTTTTATGCGCTATCTTGTACTTAATATTATCTGTGATTTCAGCACCCCCGACTCTATTAAACCCGCTGTTGTCAGCGAGCCATCTCAAGCATTTCTCTCAAATGTCGGACGACGAACCTCTATATGACTCAGTAGCTTCAGATGAAGACTACGCTGCTCTGGCTCCTATAGATTTGGATGTAAGAACTATTTAAGTTTTATTATTTAGTTCGTTTATTTTATTTATTTATTTAAGCATGTTGACAAATAAATACACCATATTAGTGGACCCAACCTCTTTGTTGTCAGCAAGGACCAGGAGACTAAATGAAAAATTAATCATAGACAACACTTAGATTTTATTTATTTCGATTTACAGACATTGCTCCACATTATACTCAGAAATCAAATTCGAGATCAAAAATGTAAACAAATGTGTTGCCAATTTTAAATAATACCTCAGTTGTGTTGTTTTCGAAAAAGTACTAAAACATACCTGCTGCTGGAAAGAAATTTCTTAAGAAATAAGCAGTACCTTTGTACTCAAATATTATAATTATGTTGTCCTATTGTATTTTACTGTGTGCACATAAATAATAAAATAAATAAATAAATAGTGCTACAATTATAAATATACATTACAAATATAATATTACACACAGTTTTCAACTTTAAAGTTATGTAAACTACGATCCAAGACTAAAATATAACTGTTTGAAATAAAATGGTGCAAATTATTTTTATGCTACTAGCAAATTAGGCAGTGGTCTTAAACATTTCGACTTCACTTATTATTTTCAGCTAGCGAAACACAGCAATAAACCACACAAAACTCAAAAAAGACATAAGACACTTCGTCGCTCGTCATAAAACGCGAGAAGTAAAAATTTTGACAATTATCAGTGACAACTACAAGATCAAGTGTTGCTAGCGCTATATAACTATTCTAAACTGTATCGATAACTGAATTGAATTATTTTGAATTATTACATTATTATAAAATATTCAAAAATATAACTAAACATTATTTATTATTCGTATGCATTCCATTTCTTTCTTTGACAAATCTTTTACTATTCAAGCAGCTCGTTTGTGGAATTCATTACCCATAGAAGCGAGGCGTGCTCAAACGCTACCAGCATTCAAAAGAATGGTGAAGGAGCATTATCTTTTCCTGTAGCTTTTCCCTTTCTTTTTCAACTGTGCATGTAATATTTATTAGTATATATAGTATATTTTTTGTATTTTATTATATGTATATTATATCATTGTGTTTCAATGAATATTATTTATGATGTTTGTACACTGACAGCCCTAAACCTGTCTCCTTTCATCTCCATCCAAAGGTTGTCTGTAAGAGATCGCCCTGAGCGATAAGACCGCCCATTGTACACAAGTTTTATTTTTTTGTATCAAATGAAATATTGTACGGTGTACAATAAAGTACTTATATAATAAATAATAAATAATTACTAGTTATGACTTATGTAAGTAATAAATTCACTTACGTAGTTTCATAATGATATTAATGTAATCGATTTGCAAGTGCAATTACGTATTGATATTATTTTTTTTGATATTGGCAACATTTCTAATTGAAATCGTAGATAGAAAACGTGTTGATAAATTGAATAACTATTTAAAATCACTTAAATGGTGTACTTCTACAGATTTTATTTATACTGTATAATTCTTACTGTGTTACATAATGAATTTGCCGTAGTTATGCAAAAAGGTTCCATTCCACACTTTTTCCGAAATTGAGTTATATTGATATTTTTAATATATCACCCTGAAGATGCTTTTGGTATATATAACTCAATTTTGGAAAAGATAGATAGATATAATATAACTACGTCCAATTATCATTAATTTAGAAAGTCTGTCGGACGCCACATGATTCGAGCCGAAACTTGACATTCTCCTTTGAATTACTAGGGTAATGTTGACTACCCCTGAACTGTCACTCTGGCAGTGAAATTTGTTTGTTTTCATTTGATCTCGGATTCGATTTCTGGGTATAGGAATTTCCCCTTTATGGAAGGAATCAATCGTATAGAAAGAAAGAAAATAAAATTTATTTGACCCAGATGTAAAGGCACGCAATAAATACAAAGAAAATAAACTAAAACTGCTAAAAATAAATCTGCTTGAATTACAAAATTCTAAGTGAACCGTATTTTGTCTTGAGGATTACTAGTGGTCCGCTGAGTAGTGGTTGGGAACCAAAGCTCTACACAACGTCAGTAAAAATTAGTGTTGCCCAAACGAGAGTCTCGATGTAACAGACTCTGTTACATTGTTCTGAGATCTCAACTACCGTTTAATAAATAGCAATAGGATAATCGCTAATTGCAAGACTCTTGCGAGACTCTCGTTTGGGCAACACTAGTAAAAATTATGTAAATCGCCATATCTCAAAATACGGAACTCAGGTGCATATGTAAGTAAGTCATCATAGTGCCGTTGTGAAAAACTGATGGCGCTAGTATAGTATCATGTTTCTCCTAAACTGGGTCGGAAAAGATGGGATCTCATAATACACTACGTGATATTATCATTTTGTTTCATTTTTTTGTGCCTCCTTGCTCCTTTTAACATAATTATATTTACGAATTCAAATGCCTTTCCGCAGCTATCGACCGTTGTTGTACCCCGCGCAGGCGAAACAGTATCTTCAACATACAACCCATCCCTGCCCATAGAGCACACCTCGATCATAGACACACGCCGCACACAGTCGCCAAGCACTCTCGCGCATTCCACCATACCCGAACAAACCACCGAAATCGAAACATTGAAGAAAGAAATACACACTAAAGACTCCACAATTACCGAACTAAAGAATCAATTAAGGAGCTTACAAACAATCGTCGAGCAACTGACGAAAGAAAACAGTGTCTTGAAAACAACCAGCAGCGTGGACGATGATCAGAGTATGACGTCACAAATGTCAATTAACGACAGCTCAAATAATGTTCTAGAAGCTTCTAAAGCTCAAGAAAGGGGGAAGAGTCTAGAAACAGAACATTTCTCTCGCTCAGATGAAGTCGATGCGAAATTGTTGAAAGCTGCCCAGCGACCGGTCAGTATGTTTGAGACTAGAGAGGGACCAAAGAATAACTGGCAGGTTACTAAACACCAGGTACTAATCGTTATTAATTATACTAATTGATTATTAGAGCTCACACTAACTCGGTAGCATTAAGGTGACAAGTTTAGACTCTAGTTTTATTAATATCAGTTTAATTGAGTTAACTTGTAAGATAATTAATTATATATAGTTACAGGAACTGTCTAAAGAGAGCAATTTTTTTAAAAGATAGCAGTGTGGGTAGAATTCACATTACTAGCAATCTTCTTAACCCCTTCAATTTATAGCTCTCGATAATTTATTTATTAACGAATCTTGCTACAACACTACTTCTAAGAAAAGATAATGAAGTCAATACGCTATGGTGATGCAAATAAAATGGTTTTAGCATTGGGTAGTGGATTGCTAACCAATAACAATTGATATCTGGGTACCTGCCGCGACATGTTACTGTTGCAACATTTTAATAATTAGTTTTAATCAGTAAATCGGTTTAAATACCTTGTTTATTAAGTACTTTAGGTTATGTTGTCTTAATTTATTTATCTGTACTAATATAAAGTGGAAAAGTTTGTTTGTTTGTTTAAACGTGCTACCTAATCTTCAAAAATACTGGGTGGATTTGGATGAAACTCGGTATGGAAGTAGCTTGAAGCTTGGGAAAGGTTATAGGCTACTTTTTACCCGACTGCAAAGAAGAAGGGTTATGTTTTATGGTGATGAAATCCACGGAAGCGAAGCTCCGCGTGTCTGCTAGTTTAACATGTATGGAGGACTAACAGCTATTATACACAGGATAATAATAAAGTAATAAACAGCCAATTAAAATTCCTGACGTTTAGAGAATGAAACATCTTAAAGGGAATACTTATGTAACTTTAGTGAACAAACCAAAATCCGCACGTTAACAATTTTCGTCTTAACTAAATAATAAGTATCAGACCGAGATGCTGTATAAGCCTTTTTTTTTATTGATATAGGTTTGCGTTTGAGCACCATCTCATCTGATGGTAATGGATTAAAGATGTGGTCGAAAATGGAGCACGCTAAAAGTAACCTATTCACTCTTGACTTAAAGACCCCTAGGCAAGGGCGGATCCAGGTGGGGGGGGGGTCATGGGGTCATGACCCCTCCCTGGGCTGGGTCCAGGACCTAGGTGGCCCACTAATTAAAATTGTTAAACAATGTTTTTAAATATTTTTTGTCACAATAATAGATTTTATTTAAGTACTTTCACCTTTCAGTACTAACATTAATTAATAAAATACCTACAATTTCATCTACCTATCTATTATTATCAAAATTAAATTATAACTTATTGTGACTTGACTACGACTATGTGACCCCCCTCCCCCCTCCTGGCGCCAAAGCTGGATCCGCCCTTGCCCCCAGGTTATAGCTATCGGGAAACACAGCCTGCATGCAATCAGTGTAATGGTCTGCCAATTCCACTAACCGCAGTGTTTTGTTCAGTTAACGACACTGTCGAGCCTGGAGCGCTCGCTGTCTCCTCTGTGCCTGGGGGGCGAAGCTGAGGCGTGTGAGGGCGAAGGCCTGCCGCGCGCGGAGCTGGTTCAGCGGCGCGCGGAGGGCGTGACGCGCGCCATCGCCGAGCTGTGGGCCGCCGCGCGGGACCAGCACCCTCGTCTGCAGCAGCGCGGGGACTCCATCCGACACGCCGTTAGGGCTCTGCTGGCCCTGTTCCCTCAGGTACCTCACCCGTCATCATTATCATTTGCTTAACACGTTCGCTGACAGTGAGCATTTACCTCTGACACCACATTACGACGGTAGAATTTTCCATACTAAATGACAAATTAGTACTCGCTCCTAGCCTAGCTCAGGCAAGCCGTTAAGAGGTGTTTTAAGGACAGGTGATTTAATCTAAAAGTAAATGAATAATAGTTGTAAATCAATTATACAACGTGTAACGGAAACCCCATATCTATCCAAAGGGGCTGAAGACAACATCTGGTATGGAGTCTCTATGCACAGTTTCAGCACAAAATAACTGACTCAAAGAATTGATACCAAATTATCGGTTTCATATGTTTCTTGAATACCAATCATAACAAACGTGTCACAGCACTACGAGGGTCGATAACTTTCCACGTCACTTGCCAATAACACGGTGATTCTCTTCGTACTTCTTAATTTGAAAATTCTGCCTCTGGTATCAATGTATTGAAATTTCTATTATACTTCAGACATGTAGACATAGGATTATAAAACCCATGCCATATCATTTTTTATCATCCAAAGAAACCGTGCACTTGGTATGTATATGTCGCAGATTTTTCATAAAATTAGGTTTTTGATGAAAAACCGGAAGATGACACATTTTAAACTCAATTTCATCATAAACCTGCAACAATCCAGATTTTTGATCAAAAACCTGAACTAGTTTGGGGTTATGATCAAGGAGTTAGGAAAATCCATAGTTATATGTGACACTCCATAGTTACTGTAAACATAGATTTAATTTGTTATTAGATTAAGAAATTTGTACTTACTTTAATGGAAATAAATCATTTATTATTATTACATTTTATTCTTGTTTTAATTTGACTCAGTTTAGTCGTATTTAATAGTTACGAAATTTAATTTTCACGACTTATTAAAATCAGATTAATGTAGGTACCTACGTGAAATTGAAACATTTAATTTGATAATTGGATTAAAGGAAGAGAATATTGATTGGATCATGGATGTAAAATTTTGATAAATAAATAATTGTTTTCTTTCTACTAAGTTGCAAATGATGAATTGTTTATTTGGATTGTTTTATTTATTTCATTTAAATTGATTTATTTGTCATAAAACAAAGCAAACCCGTGATTTTGACAAGAACTTTATCATAAACCCAAACTAGTTCAGGTTTTTGATCAAAAATCTGGATTGTCACAGGTTTATGATGAAATTGAGTTTAAAATGTGTCATCTTTGCACCACAAAAAAGATTGCCAGCCACTCTATACACTTTTGCTTCACTCAATAAAAGTCATTAACAAGCATGCAATATGCAGCATCTTATTGTATATTTATTACTGACTAGCTTCTGCCCGTGACCTCGGTTCGCGTGGGAGGAGTTTCCCGCTTAAATCCCGATCCCGTAAGAATTTCGGGATAAAAACTATGTCCTTCCCAGGGTCCTAAACTATTCGCATGCCAAATTTCATCTAAATCGGTTCAGCGGTTTAGGCGTGAAAAGGTAACACACAGACAGTCAGAGTTACTTTCCCATTTATAATATTAGTATGGATAACTAAAACTTTAATTAAAAATTTGTAAAAATAAAAACAATAATGACATTGATTTATAGCTTAGGTGGTGTAGCTACATAATTGTTAAAATAAATTATTATACATATGATTATAAATAATTTCCGGGATTGAATTCCTTTTTTCATAAAATTGTAAACGTCGACTTTTAAAGAAAAACAATTTATTATGAAAAGGTTCTTTATTCGTCACAATTATTTTTATCATTTTACTTTTTCTGTAAATGATAACCATGACTGGGTCATGATCGAGCATTGTCATTTGCTATTGAGTCAACTGGAGCGTGTAATAGACAGTTGAAACTCAAACTCAAAATATTAGGTATATTGCACATAGGCTTACATAGGCAATTAGGGCACTTAAAAAAGAAATTAGTGCACGGTTTGAAATTGATCGTCGAGAACCGGCAAGAAACTCCACGGTCGTAATAGAAATTGTAGTAAAAGTGTTATAATTGTTGATGCTCCTTCCACCTTTAAACAGGACTATTCTTAATTGTAAGACCTTCATAATTTAATTTAGATTAATTTTCTAATTTACTCATTATGGTTACTGAAAAAAAATTTTTTATTAAAATATATACTAAGTATGAAAAAGTATGTAAAAATACTAATTTATTATTTGACTAGCTTTTGCCCGCGACTCCGTCCGCGTGGAATAGTTACTTTGGGCTAACGTTAAATTTAACCCCGATTTTGAAGCATTCTTCATTGGCACTCCGCTCCTATTGGCCTTAGCGTAATGATATATAGCCTTATAGCCTTTCTCTATAAATTGACTATTTAATTAAAAAATAATTTTTCAATTCGAACCAGTAATTCCTGAGATTATCGCGTTCAAACAAACAAACAAACTCTTCAGAATAAGGCTGATTATTAGTATAGATAGCTGTTGCCCGCGACTTCGTCCACGTTCCCGTCGTTTTTCGTAAAAAAAAGTAGCCTATGTCCTTCCTCACGGTTCAGTGATTTTGATGTAACAGACAGATTAACTTTCGTAATTTAGTAGGGAAATATAATATTTCAATCTATAATACTGTTGAAAAATATCGCAATACCAAACCGCACAATATTATTGTTAATATCTGTGCCCGCGACTCCGTCAGCGTGTAACTCCTTGTGTGTTATTAAGTTAATGTATTGGTAATATTTTTTAGATCACGTTTACATGAGGCTTAAGTACCTATAGAACGAAAATACTTCAGCGCAAAGCTTCCGGGTAAACTATGTTGAAAGTTGACCCGTCCGGCACGTGAACATAAAGATTTTTAGAACTGCTAACCCGGGAAAGAGTGACGTACAACAGTGACCATGCGAGAAACAACTGACACCGAGATCTATTCCAGTAACACGAAAAGTCTGCCCTTGAGCCTTATTAATTGTCATAACATAACACACCGATACTGGGAATTGCGTTCTTTTAAATTGGAATGGAAAATTATTTGGTATTATGGGAATTCTGGGAATAAAGAGGGTTTCTCCTGCACCGCAACCTGTTAAAATTTGAGCCTCGATTATATTTTGTTGCAACTGGGTTACTTTTAGCCGAGTTCCATTGCAAAGTTGTGGTGGTTTTAAATTTCGGAGCAGAATAAAAATCAGAAAGTTCGAACTGCTAAGCTGTCGGGAGTTACACGTGTTATTGTGAGTCAACCATAAAAGATAGACATATGCTGTCGTGGGATATTTTTTATATAATTTTAAGGAGAACATTTCCGTCATAAATGATTTCTGTGTAGCTTTAACCATTAAGGTTGCACACGCGTCGGAAGCTTAAAAAATGGAGTAACTTCTCCCGTTTTCCCAACATTTCCCTTCACTGCTCTGCTCCTATTGATTGTAGCGTTATGAAAAGTATACTATAACCAGCTCAGGAGTATGAAAAATAATTGTACCAAGTTTCGTTAAAATCCGTCGAGTAGTTTTTGTTTCTATAACGGTTATACAGACAGACAGACAAAAATTTTACTGATTGCATGTTTGGCATCAGTATCGATCCCTAATCACCCCCTGATAGTTATTTTGTAAATATATTTCATGTACAGAATTGACCTCTACAGATTTATTATAAGTATAGATTATGCCAGAGTATATGCATATGAACATTATTTCATAATTATGCTTTAACATAATGCTGCTTTCAGTATAATCTTTCCAGTCCCAATAGCGCAAATCTCTTGGCGCCCAAAAGGGACAAACACTGACTACTGCATCATCTACTCACAATTACTAGCATCTTGTTAATTTCTCCAACTAAGCTAAATATGCTTGTTTGGAGTGGGTTCATGGCAATAGTGTAGTGAAATGGGTAGGGTTCGAACCTGCGACCTCTCGATCACCAGTCCGACACCTTAGCCATTACACTATTGACCCTTAAAATGTATAATTATTACATCCACAATCATTTGTATTTTTGCAACTTCTCGACTTGTCGGTTTTCATCTGAACCTCCCGCTCCGAGTCCCTCAGGGTAGGGGAGAATCAGGGTATAGATGACGCCAAATAACTTGACAAGGTTTTGGCGTAGTGGGGGTAAGTTCGCGCATCGTGCACTTAATGGAAGAAAAAAGTGGTCACTTTTACTGCTTGCCATTATTCTATGGTTATTGCCATCATTTTTAATCATATCTGTTCAGAAGAATGTTAAAGAAAGAAGAGGAATTCATTCGTTAATTCGGTATTATAAATAAAATAGATATAATACATAAATACATTTAAAAGATAAAAAAATATTGAAACAAAAAACATGTGTTCTCATCGTCACAATTAGTTAATAAAACTGCTACCCCCGTTATTCTTTTTTTTCCCGTTATTCGGAATTTCAACCTCCCTTAACTATAGTGTCTAACTGTTCTTTCTGACGTTTTAATAGTCTGCGTAAAACGGTATTTGGTCCTGGCATTGTAATCAAGGTAACAAAAAATAAATTTAAAACAACGACTCGTAACAAAAACAAAGGGTACAACTTTCGTGTACGCAAGTGTATTCGGGAGCAAATTGAACGAGAACTACTGACGCACCAATCGCGCGCTCGGAGCGGCGCTACGTCATACCCCGCGTCCCGCTGACAACCGCTGACACCTAAAAATCGACTTCTGCGCATTGAACGACTCTTGCCAAGTTATTTGGCGTTACCAAGGAACTTGTACCTAAACTGGAATGCGGACGCGAAGCTCAAATCCGTTCCGAAGAGTATACCCTCGAAGGACCTAGCTATCTCTTTCTAGTAGTGTGGATATCAATTCGCGATAAACGTAAGGACAATTTTATTTGATGCAATATTTGCAGGTTTTTTTAAGACACTTATTATTAACCTTACAAATGATGTATTTCTGTTACCGCTATAACAAAAAATACTAAAAATTAATTAAAATAAATATTTAAGGGAGACTCCCATACAACAGTTGTGATATTTTTGGCGCTTTTTATAGGTAATGGTTCCGTACCATTCATTACCTACCTATAAAAATACCCATCATGCGCGAGTCCGACTCGTACTTGGCCGGTTTTTTTCTTAATAACGTATTACATAGAAAGAAAGAAATAAATTCAATTATAAATAAAAAAAATTGCTCGGTAGCGCGATATAACAGAATTCCATGTGGGTGAAAAGCTAGTTCTCAATATATATCTGAGGAACTTATATTGAGCGCGCTAATTTCTATAATAAACCCTTCCTTATACGGGCTAAACGCAAAATTGGTTTTGTTAAGCAGACTTTATTGCGTGGAATTATAAACTTTCAAAGTGGTTAAGACCCGTGATACAAATACAATTATTGCAGATACAGAATTAATAACAGAATCACCAGCTGACAATTCTTCGAAGGCTTGGCCTTGATAGGCAGTGGTATAGACGTCCAAACAAACGTGCATTAATTGGTAATCTACGTTTATTCGACACTTGTACGGTCAGAACCAGTAGACTAAAAATAAAATGATGCAATGTTTATATATAATTAAAACTACTAAAACCCTTCATGAAAAACGATGATTATAAATAGAAAGAATAACAGAAGAGATATAATTTATTTATGTATATATTTATTTAGGTTAGTTAACCTACAATTGTTTACACTATACATTTGTATGAAACAGTCATATTACATTTATAAGTGTAACAATTAATTACAGGCTAACACCACATGTGCTATTTAAGGTTAGAAATCAATATTATTAACATACATAATTCTAAACATGAAGGAGGCAGATCGAATGACAATTATAAGGTTATTATTATTAGGTTGGTTCTATATTTTCTAGTTCCTCATATGTTGCAGCTGCAGGTTTGTTACAAGATTGGCTTGACACACAACCCTAAAAAATGTATTACACTATTATTAGTTAAAAGTATGGAAATAATCTTTAAATTATGAATTATTATTATTATTTGTCGACATTAACTAACTGCAGTGGATAAAAGTTAAGTAATTAAGTTATAGGTAATTATTAATATAATAAACTACACTTGTAAGCAAGTTTGCGTAGCTGAGTTTTTGGCCAAAATGATATAAAATATTTTTGCCATCAATTTGCTAAGCAAAAGTAAATAAATCAACAAAAATGTCGACTTTTATGCTTATTAATTTGACTCCTTTCATAACTTTCACTTACTGATCTTTGAATGTGCCCAGTACAAGTTGTATATTCTTTTTTTAGTGGGTTTCAATATTATAGTACTTAAAACATTTATTTGTTTCGCTTTAACAGGAATCTAAAATAATAATAGATTGATGAGAACAAAATTTTAGTATTTATGGTTAAGATAGATTCAAAATGAAAATTCATCTTGCTATGCTCATATTCTATTTCAAACCGTTATCTTCATGTCATTTGTAAAGACTGATAACTTACTTTAGGGAAAATGGATGGAATTGCATCATATGATCTTGTTTCGAAATGCAATATTTCTTCGGGCTTGAAATGGCGGCTACAAATTTTAGAACCGTTTCTGACCCTTTTCTGTGTAGAACACTGAGCCACCGGTCTCGAAGATCATCATTTTTAGGAAAGCTTAAAATAAAAAAAAATATATATAATGAGAAGAAAGAAAAATAATAAATAAAGAAACACCAACATCCACTTTTACATTGAAAACATAGTCACCCTAAATGCAATTTGTAAACAAAGTCACAAAACTTACTTAAAAAAGGAAATTCCAGACCCGGGGTACACTTTTCACTCTTGCAATTAACCACAAAACACGTTCTTACCATGGTTACAATAACTTGCACTTTAATATTACGAAAACTCACAAAATTAAATATAATTCAAATTTACAAACATACAGATGTCAAGTAAACGTCAGACGGCAATGTAGTAATTGCCAGGTATAGCATAATATATCACTACTAATTCTTACAAATTCCATTTTTTTTTTGGTTTAAACATCTTGTGTTTGCATGGTAAAATAACTTTAATTTTCATTAATATGCATACAGTAATAATGGTAATTCATTTTAAAGATAGAATTCCAAAGAAGTTTAAAACTAGGTGTTATTACTACAACAGACAGGTCGAAAAAATTACCATTGAAATAAATATTTTTAATCTGCCACACAGAAGAAAGGGACACAGTCCACACACGGCACTGTCTCGCTCGGAACGAATAGTTCCTTCAGTTTTATGCGTGCAAGTTTATACTCTATTATTTAACAGTTAAGAAAGACTTTCTGTATTCTTTGAATCATTCGTAAGCAATCCAGTTAGTAGGTAGAAGATCCTTGGGCGTTACCTATACCTTGTCACAAAAACACTGTCACCTAACACTTTGCTTACTATTTTGACAGTGATGATGAGACAGATATATTTCTGCATTATACCTATGTATATCTATATGACTGTCTAGAGTTTCACAGTATCTATCCGGAATCTATTTTGATGTATGTTCCCTGAAGTACGTTACTAAAGACGTCTGGACGGATTTGAAAAAATCTTTTTAGTTCGGAAGAGAAAGATTGTTTATTTGTTTATATTTTTAATTAATTATTTTTATGTGTATGTCTATTCTAATTAATGTGATTGATATTTTAATTAACAATAAATGATTATGATCATTTCTTTCAGACAAGCTCGGATCGCGAACTACTGCTAGTGTTGGGTGAGCTTCGCAGCGCTTGTGAGGAGGTGTCGCTAGCGTGTTCAGCCCCCTCTCCCCTCAACGAGGTCCGAGCAGCTGCCTACGACCTCGCCAAGGCCACGAAACTGTTGGTGACCCATTTCCAACCAGACTCATAGCGATCGCCCCTCTGCTACTATACCACTGTCTAAGTGGGTAGGGCAACCATCCAGTATTCTCGTGAACTAAGTGACTCCAAGTGTCCGTTTTAGTGTTAAGTGCAGTTATAAAGACTATCCAAACTAACGTTATAAATGTGAAGGTCTGTCTGTCTGTTACGCTTTCACGGGTAAACCATGGATGAAAATAGTTCACCATCCCTGGTCAAACAGGTTACTAAAATCAACCCCTAAAGGGCAGAAATAGGCGATGAAAGTGTATGAGAAATCTAAACTGCCTAACCAATTTGAATAAATTTAGGTTTTTTCCTCCAATTAATGCGGCTGAATCCGCGGGGCACAGCTTGTAACAAATAAAGTGTCAACAACTCTAAAGAAATTGTCACTTTTGTTTTTGTGAGAAGGTTTAGCAATTTGTGTTGTTAAAGCTCAAGTATTATTACATTCGTGAGTCGAATAGAGCAGTGGTGACTCAAGGTTACAGGTACGACTTACAAGTTGTTGGTCGTGAGATCGAACACAGACATATTGCTTTGTGTAATTTTCATCATCATTGAAAGAAATTGGTGAAGAAAAACGTGATAAAACCGGCATGACCTAAGACCTGACCACCATTTTCTTTTTTTCTTTTCGTCACGTTGTGGATTATGGCCCATTCTCTTTCATAGAGAGGAGGGGGTACCCAGTAGTGGAGATGTTACAGGCTGGTTATATAATGTTACTAGTCGAACAAAACCATTGCATTTCGGAATGCAATTTGAAGGGTTAAAAAACAAGAATGAATTCGCAAACTCTCGTGATAATCAGCAAATTAGACAAATAAAAAAGAGGAACTTATAGTACGAGATCCGGCTGAATGAAGAGCAAATGATGTTGGGTTCACTTAATAAACATGTACCTGCAATTTATTAACAAATACGAATGACCATAAATTTAAGCCAATTGCGGCTAAACTTTGCCAGGCAACCGTGCTGTAATCTATTCTACTATATATATGTATCATTCATAAAAAATAAGTTTAAAAAACATATACCTGCAGATTCTAGCAGCCAGATCTTGGGTTATTAGGTCATGTGATCGACTTACAAAAGTATACAAAATGAATGTTGTCTAGTTATTAAAATCGGAATTTAAAATTTATGTTAATCAATCGGTTGTCTTCCTTTAAGTCGGTTGTATTGTCGCAGCTCAACCTAACTGCAGCTAAGTATCACTGCATTTAATTGTGTTGTTATAATTATAAAGGATTCGTGTCTGAAATATAAAGAAATACCTGTTCAATAGTAGAAAAACTAAGCGTGTTTTCGCTATTACAATAATATCCAACAAATATTTTATTTCAGTATGTGGTCATATATCAATTAATAATATTTTTATTATATAAAGTATGGATACGACATTTTTGTGCATAATTGAAACCATTGGCAATACTCTTCATAATGAACAGCTTTTTGTATGGGATCAACTGTGAAATCGCGAAAAAAGACATCAGATGTTTAGTACATTTTGTCGATACAAGCACAAAAAGTATGGGGCAGTCGGTATTTTTTGTACCTACAAAAGTTGTTCACTGTAGTATTTTCGTTTGTTGTACATAATTATGTAGTATCCATATTGTATAGAGCGAGCAGGAGCGATAAAGACCTCTTCTATCAAAATATCCTCCTTAGGATAAAGCAAATTTAAATAAGTTTTAAGTTCTTAATATAGCTCATTAATCCAAGTATTCCAATATAGAGTATTGATGAGATTCTAATTTCGTAATGGAGATTGAACAAACCTCAAATTATCTTCAAATGAAGTCATTAACATCTGAATTAAATCAATTAAAAATATATGCAGAGATTTATAGGACTTCACCAACAAAACAAACGGGACAGTATATTATATAATAAGTAATTATATGATCTCGCAAACTGACAAAATATAATAAATTGTTGTTTTTGTAACAATTACAAACAATGTTGAAACAAAACAAAATGCTTGACGCTTTGCATGTACCTAAATGTAATTGCGGCGCTTATTAGCTAGAAGAAATGTATTAAAATATTGAGTTCAAATATGTACAATCATGTTAATACAAATGTCAAGGGAAATATGTAATTTTGAACCTTAGGAGTATAGCTTAAGGTCGATAATAATATTAAGAGCCTAGTTATGAGGCTAGCTAGCAAATGAATTGCGTTAGTGATGTATTTAAATAGTATGTTATGCATGCAGGAAGAATTTGTAGGTAAAGCAAGTTTCGTATTTCTGATGTGTTTTGCGACAAGTATTAGAGGAAATTATTGTTATATTGTGCTTATTCGACTGCGCGATTATTATGTTAAAATACTTTGAATTTAGTAAAGTATTTTAAGATATTTGAATGCAAATTATCCAACTAAAATAAAAATAAAGTAACAAGTAAAGATTACTTTTGTGGTCAGCATACTTTGCCAATTGACTAATACTACAGAAAAATATCTAGTGTTAATTCAGCCAAAAACCTGTTGTGTGTTGTATTTTAATTACATCTCTTTCTACATGTACCTATGTTTATGGGACATAGTTGCATATTGAAATTCTGTTTTTTGGCGAAATATTAGATATTTTTCTGGTGAATTAGTTTGGTATAGATTTCCGCAAAATAACGTCCGATTGTAGTCTTTGTACCGAATATGTCTTTTATATATCTTTATGAAGTATCGGAACGCGCGCAGTCGAGTTACATGTGTTCTAGAATATACCATGAAGTTGTCGTAATGTGGTTTACCCAAGTGCCATGCCCACAGGGGTATTAAACATTTTCCATTGTTCCAAACTTTCTTACTTTCGTTAGTCTACCGTCACAAATCTGCATTTTCTACTTACACTGTGTCATTCCATTCAATGTGTTCTATCGTATAATGTAATGTTTCTAGATTTATTCATAATACTTCCACTTGTTTATATTTACTTTATCTGATTACAGTATTTTTGTTCTCTATCCTATAGAAATATTTGGTTGCGTTGAGTTAAAATCGTTTACTGCTCACAGTATTACATACAAACTTGTTAGTCCTTGTTCTTAGCAATGTATGAATTGGTTTTAATTTAATGCACACACGCAGAAACTGTTTAGAGGGAAGTGTCAATAGTTTTAAAGCTTTCTTGTCTCTCTTTCCGTCTAAACTATTTTTTTTGTCCTAAATAGTTGTTGGTTAACTTTTTAGGTATGTGTATCAAAGTAAAATTAAATTTTTTTCATTTATTTTCAAGAATAAAGACTTCCGAATTTGTATAAGATACCGTAAGGAGATTCTAACACGCGTTTCAAGACTAAGAATATTCTTACTGTTAAAAATATCAATGTCGACTTAAAAAATTTATGAAATATCCATTGATAAAATATCATATCATTTTAGGAGGTATGACAGGGTTCCCTTTATAACGAAATTTGAATGAATATTCTGGTCTTGTCACGTGCTTCTCAGAGCAACGCTTTCCTGCCATAGATGTATTATAGATAGAGTAGCTAGGGTTTCATTTGTACTTCAGTTAAAACGAGAGAGAAGTTTGCGGTACCCTATCATGATGGTAATTGATGGTGATGAGGCAAATGGCGTTACTAAATAAATATTTCTTTTTCAAAGTATCTTACATAGAAGAGTTATGTGCGCTTTCGATTCAGCGATTAAGTAACTCATTCACAACTCCGGCCCCTCCCCATTCTATACATTACAACCGTAAATACATTTTTCAATATGTTTTTGGCCTGTCGAGGTTTTAGATTTTCCAATCTTTTTGGCTATTTCCATAGGAAAGTTACTCAAAATGCTTGGAAGAGTATATGTCCAGACCCTTTTACTGTATTACCTGTATCGCCTTTCTCTTAAAACGAGTGGTGCCGGTGTCGTGGAAGTTGGCCAATAATAATAATAATAATATTCCACAACTTTTTCACACAATGTGCAACCAGTACCCAAAAAGGGTAGCCGTGTTGACCCTACAAACTGTAGACCAATTGCCTTGACCTCCATACTCTGCAAAGTTATGGAGAGGGTACTCAACAGTAAGTTGCTGGCATACCTTGAAGACAATGAGCTCCTCAGTGACCACCAGTATGGCTTCCGCCGTGGTCGGTCAACCGGAGATCTTGTGTATGTTACGCACTGCTGGGGCGAGGCCATTGAGAAACACGACGAAGCCCTTGCCGTGTCCCTCGACATCTCAAAGGCCTTTGACAGGGTCTGGCACGCTAGTCTGCTGAGCAAGCTTCCTAGTTACGGTGTCCCTGCTAGCTTATGCAACGGGTTTTGTGACTTTTTGAGTGAACGGTCGATCCGAGTAGTCATCGATGGCTGCGCATCGGATCTTATGGCTATTAATGCCGGTGTTCCTCAAGGGTCTGTTCTCTCTGCGACTCTATTTTTGTTTCATATCAACGACCTGCTTCAGTTGGGAGCTATTGGGTACGGGGATGACAACAGTCTCAGAGAGATACTTGTCCAGTGCTAGAGCTGGTAGGGACGAAATCGCCACTCTTAGAAATGCCATGGTAGAACGAACGAATATGACCTTAAAACTCGTTTCCCAATGGGGCGATGACAATCTGGTCAAATTCAACGCTTTAAAAACACAGGCTTGTCTTTTCTCGGCTAAAAGGAGCCAATTTGAATAGTCCCCTACTTTCAGAGGTGCATCTGTACCTATTACCGACCGCCTGGAGCTCTTGGGCATGGAGTTGACGTCTGACCTCAACTTCGGCTCAACCATTGAGTCTAAAGCTCAGACTGCAGCCAAAAAGCTGGGCATCCTACAGAAAGTGAGGCGATACTTCACACATGGACAGCTTTTAAATTTATATAAAGCACAGGTCAGTTCCTGTATGGAGTATTGCAGTCACTTGTGGGATGGCTCAACCAAATACCAGCTAGCTGCACTTGACTCGATCGAACGCAGAGCTAAAAGGCTCATAGGTGACGAGGTTCTGGCAGGCAAGCTTCACAGCCTGGCTCACCGGCGTAACGTTGCTTGCCTGTCTATCTTCTACAGATTCTTCGGAGTGTGCGCAGGAGCTCCACGACCTAATCCTTTCACCCCCCTTTTACTACCGGTCTACCAGACGTACCGCAGGATACCATCCACACTTGGTCGATATACCGTCTTGTCGTACTAAGCGCTTTTCTTCAACATTTATTGTGTGCACAGCCAAGGTGTGGAACTCTCTGCCGGCTTCTGTGTTCCCTGCCACATATGACCCGTCAGCCTTTAAAGTAAGAGTGAATAGGCATCTTCTGGGCTCGTTCGTTCGATCGTAGAGCTCATCTTACACTTACCATCAGGTGTGATCGAGGTCAAGAGCGGGCTCATTCATAATAAAAAAAAAAATATTTACTTCCGGCAGCTTCTACAGTAGCAAGTACGACGGATCTATACTTAATATTATAAAGCGGAAAAGTTTGTTTGTTTGTTTGTTTGCTTGAACGCGCTAATCTTCGAAAGTACTGGGTGGATTTGGATGCAATTTGGTATGGAAGTAGCTTGAAGCTTGAGGAAGGTTATAGGCTACTTTTTACGCGACTGCAAAAAAGGAGAGTTATGTTTTTACCGTGATGGAATCCACGGGAGCGAAGCCCCGCGTGAGTACTAGTTGCGAATAAAAATGATGTAGGATACCGCGATCTTCTATCTCTTTCTAACCATCGGACGTTTCTACTTACACCCGACGTATCTACGTCATCCATACGCTATTATAATACGTCTACGGTTGATGCACGATACCTGCACACAGGTCGATACGTACTAGTTTTTCCATCCCAGTGCTCTTTGGTACCCAGTACACACTTGAAAACAAATTGTGCCTAAAAATGTTTATATTCTTACATTTGTGAGAAGTACCTAGATAAGTTTATCGGTTCGTAGATTTTATATGAGCGTTTCATAATAATCTATAATACATTGTTAAGGTATTGTATAGTTAACAAGGTGGATTACTATCGTGGTTATTAATATTTATAGCTTTCGTACTATGTATAGGTATGTTTAATATACGTATGAGTATTATGTGATCACTTTATGTGCCAATGTTTATGTAAAAGACGTAGAATAGTAAGTGGTACTCGATGGGATCCTGTTTCTGTATTTTTTGTATATATTTACAATATCCCACCAACACGACATAGCTTTACTTTATATATAATTGCGACGGTGTGTGTGAGTGCGTCCGACAACGTGATATTGGTAGATAGTATGCTTAACACTACGTTATCGTGATTTGGGAGGCAAATCAAAAAAGATCTCAGAAAGGCGATAAGCTTGAGTCCATCGATTTGAACACCAAAATGATTTACCATGGCTGATGTGGAAGTCTATAGACTCCGTTCCCAGGTTGGTCGTAGCAAAGACAATCTGTTCATGTGGACATTTATTGATGACTCTGGCCCTTGTGTGTAAATGTGATACTGCTCCACAAACTGATCTACCAGACGCACGGCTGGGTACCACCCACACTTGGTTGATATACCGTCTTGTCGTACCAAGCGCTTCTCTTCCACATTTATTGCGCGCACTTCCAAGCTGTGGAATTCTCGGCTGGCTTCTGTGTTCCCTGTCACTTATGACCTTTCAGCCTTTAACCTTTTAACCGCCCGACTTCATATCGTTTGACGGGCCCCCAGCGCCCGGCACAGTGAATCGAAAAATAAATACCTACAACAAAAACAGCAGTGCAATATAATTAGGACTTCTGATTAAGAGACTAAAGTTTATTAAACTGTTAAATGATTACTTAATTAACTATTTACCTAATATAAACATCGTTTTGATAAAATACAGCGTAATTAAACAAAAAAGTACATGAAACGAGCTGTGTTATTTTTGTCGTATATATACGACTCAGGCGAAATGGGCCCGAAAATATTTGTCGTAAAAATCCGACGTAGGCGGTTAAAAGGTTAAAGCACGAGTAAATAGGCATCTTTTGGGCTCGCTCGTCCCATCTTAGACCTCATCTATCGCTTACCATCAGGCGAGAACGAGGTCGTGTGGGCTCATCAGGAGTAAAAAAAAAATACTATAGCGCACTTGTTTCCTGGTCCCGCGTGTTGTGTCGATTGTTTACAACAGGACTTGATGGAAGCTTCCGACGGTGCCACTCCATTTAGCCATTTGCCATCGATACACCAAGAAGAATGATCTACGGTGACCATGAGTGACCGTGACTAACGTTGTAATTATATGCTGCCTCCAACATGGCCGAAATGCCTCATTACGAGTAACCAGTACGACTAAATAACCTTGACGAATTCGCTAATCGAGTAATTATGGCATGAAGTAGTTTTCTAGCGTCTGTTGAACGTACTCATGCAGCACCCGAGCAACATGCTGGATCGCAATAAGTATTAAAATAAATACAAGTTTTTACTAAACACTGAATAGATATCAAACTAGCTACGGAAACATGATCTCAAACTGATTCGTATGAAATTTATTGAAATTTTTAACGTTTAACATATTAAAATTTATTATATTATTAATTTTGAAATTTGGATTCGTTTTATTTATCTAACCTAGCAACACCTAATCGTAAAATCAGGATAACAGGAAGACAGTTCCCTTAAAATCTCGCCTCTCCATCCCGTCCCAAAACAACTTCCTAGTGTTTAAGTTGTGGCGCCACAAACTCTTGAGGTTCACATCTATCTACAACGTGTCATTTATAGCGTATATACATACCAAGTGCACGACTTCTTTGGATGATAAACGATATGACAAGGGTTTGGTAATCCTATGTCTTCATGGGTGGAACTAATTAGAAATTTCAATACATTGATACCAGAGACAGAATTTTTCAAATTAAGAAGATTGAAGAGAATTATCGTGTTATAGGCAAGTGACGTGGAAAGTTATTGACCCTCGTAGTGCTGTGACACGTTTGTTATGATTGATATTCAAGAAACATATGAAACCGATAATTTCGTATCAATTCTTTGAGTCAGTTATTTTGTGCTGAAACTGGGCATAGAGACTCCATACCAGATGTTGTCTTCAGCCCTTTTGGATTGATATGGGGTTTCCGTTACACGTTGTATAATTAGTTATGCTTGAAGTACTTAATTAATTTATTTATTTAAATAAAACGGTTAACTAATTACATACACTGTTTAATATACTATACAAACATCTAAGAATAATTTATTTATCACTGTCATGCATTCTTCTCACAAAAATTAAAACATTCTAAGAATACCATCTTCCATTCATCCACAAACATATCCAAGAGTCCCGGATAGCGTTAATTATAGCGGCTAACGTCCGAGGAATAGCCGATTTGAAGAATACAACGGTACGAATCTACAGTGTGACATTCTGATAATTGGCGACTAATTAACTACAAAATCTGAGTGTAATTAGATTTTAGATCCATCACCGTGACCAACCCAGGCAGACACTTAACATTTTAAACTATAAATTTACATTAAATGATAGATAGTAAAAGTACCTATCGCCTACCCATTTACTTGAGTTCGGTGCAACACGTTTTCTTCTTCCATTGCCTCTGTCAGACGTCACTTTATATATACACTAGCTTTTACCCGCGACTTCGTCCGCGTGGGAGGTGTTTCCCGCGTAATTCCCGATCCCGTGGGAATTCCGAGATAAAACTATCCTATGTCCTTCCCAGAGTCTTAAACTATTCCCATGCCGAATTTCATCTAAATCGGTTTAGCGGTTTAGGCGTGAAAAGGTAACATACAGACAGACAGAGTTACTTTCGCATCTATACTAATATTATAAAGCGGAAAAGTTTGTTTGCTTGAACGCGCTAATCTTCGAAAGTACTGGGTGGATTTGGATGCAATTTGGTATGGAAATAGCTTGAAGCTTGAGGAAGGTTATAGGCTACTTTTTACGCGACTGCAAAAAGAAGAGTTTTGTTTTTACCGTGATAGAATCCACGGGAGCGAAGCCCCGCGTGAGTACTAGTTTATAATATTGGTATGGATAGGTACCAAAGAGTATGTAATACACTATATAGGTACAACTTGCGGATCCCAAAATCATAGCTAGCATAATTACTAGCACTAGGAAGCTCGTCTACAATCGATCATGTCATAGATGATACATATTAATACTGAGAGATCATGCGTAGTCATCGGGCCTCGGCGATCGTATCCGCAGGCGCAGTGGGCGTGTGCAGTTTACACGCGACCTCTGGCCGCTACGAACACGATGACGTCGCATAATGTAGGTGGGTACTATACTGCGTAGCAAAGAGTAAAGTAATATACAGCTGCGTAGTGTGTAGCACAGTGCACGGTTGATCTCACCTTAACCCTGCATAATGTCTGCCTGCATTACTTACGTGACCAGCGCATAACTTACGCACAAAACGTTTTCGGAACATTTTCATTGTGTGTACAGCTAAGGAGTGGAATTCCCTGCTGGAGTCTGCGTTTCCTATAATAGCTGTAGGTATCCTGGTTATCTTCAAGAGGGAATAAGTTACTTCTAGGTAAGCGTCCTTCAACTTCGACCACATTATCGCTTACCATGCGATGAGATGATGGCCAATTGCGAGCCTATAACCACAAAAACCTTATTCACATACATGTATAATAATTGACATGGTTGAAGCAGGCGCAGAAAGTTAACCGATAGGCGGTTCCGCAATGTGTTGCGGGTTCGATTTTCGCACGAGATCAAATGTCTTTATGGTTTATGACCTACAGATGTCAGATAGTTGGCATGGGTCTGTTCGTATAAAATGCATTCATGATACAGGAGTAACGCCTAGTGTGGAGCAATGTAATAAAAATAACAGTAAATTAGCAATGCGTCATTCGGATGGTAATTATAGTTTTTCTGTTTACGCTTACAAACATTAGGTATTTGTCTGCAATGAACTTATGTGTGTTACAAATGTCCCAGGTTGCCCATAATTCTGTATTTAGTCACGTTCATCCATCCCTGGGTAATGTCAATATCTACTTTTATGAGTCATTTACGTGCAAAGTTAACTCCAAAAGACACACCCACCAATAAAAAGTAGACTGTATCTATAATAATCTATACTAATATTATAAAGCGGAAAAGTTTGTTTGTTAGTTTGTTTGTTTGCTTGAACGCGCTAATCTTCGAAAGTACAGGGTGGATTTGGATGAAATTTGGTATGGAAGTAGCTTGAAGCTTGAGGAAGGTTATAGGCTACTTTTTACCCGACTGCAAAAAAGGAGAGTTATGTTTTTATCGTGATAGAATCTACGGGAGCGAAGCCCCGCGTGAGTACTAGTTATCTATGTAGCTATCGCTGAACTAGACTGTTAGATTCGCAACATCCCATGGCTCACTAAAATAAAATTCGCGTGAAATAACAAAAACGTACCTATAGCTAATTATTTCAACACAGCTAACGACCCCACGAAATGACTTTACAAATGAAACGACAAAAAATTTAAAATATACTTTATTCCATTATAAAATTTTCTCACGCTCGTAATAGTGTATTTTTAAATAATCATTACAAACATAATTACGTTATATTCAACATAGGTAGGTAATATGGCCTCGATTTTATTTTGTACGTTACATTTCAAATAGCGTGTCTTGTTATAAAACAGAGTAATTACGGCAAGAAAATTGTATGTAATTGACAAAATTATTCTTTAGCTACTCTCGATTGCTATCCTATACTCATTATGTCGTTGCTCAGTGAACAATAGGATTGTTGTTTACAAGTATATGTAGGTACACGCTCAAGGCTAAAACGTAAATAACAAAAAATATTTGTGAGTTAAAAATATACCATCATTATGTTTCTGACGGTGCGACAATTATAGCAGTCATTATCGACACAAATGATTTCATTATACATTACAATTTATTAGATAAGTACCATGTTTAACCTTGACTTTATAACACAATTGTCTGGGGACCACAGGTCCCATTCCGACGTCGCGTTTTCAATTTTAATTAAATCGAGTTTAAAATTTCAAATAATGTACCTACAGGCTCTACGGTACACACTGGTGCACGACTTTCAGTTGAACATTATGTGACCGATATTGTAGCCGTACATTATTATATGAGGACTGCGGTAAATGGACTCTTCGGGATACATATTTGTCTCCGTCTGCCTCTGAAACGCTGGAGCCTTTCCTACATTATTCATTTAACCATGATTTTTACCAGGACCTTGCTTTTATACAGCTACTCGAATACTTGTACCTACAAATTGTATTAAATACTAGCTTAGGCCATTCTAAATCCTTTCCCAGGCCAGGACTAGCCACGTTTTGCAAAGCAGTTAAGACGTCAAGACCTATGAAAGAGACACATGAAAGTTTCTCACACAGACAAAGATAGAAGCAGAAGGTGTAGCTTTCGAGGTAATAAGGCCATGGCCTTTTCTTAACAATCTATCAACCTACGTTGATATCCCACTGTCAATTTGTATTCTGCTAGTAAATGCATTAATTAACATTTAGTTAGCTTTTAATTAGGTAACTTTTGTAGTAGATAGAGACAAGATAAAACAAATGTCTCTAACATTAAAACTGGTACTACAAAAGTAAAAAAGCTGTTATGGTAATGGCTCGAAAAAGCATTAACTTTTTAAGTAAAACTATCTGTATAGTGCTAAAAAGTATTTTGGCTCTCGGTCCAAATCGCATTGACCCCGTTTGTTTTACAACACAAACGCGTACTGAACTTATGACTATGTGAAACCAGCATTCGAGAATAAAACGCAAAAGAATGTAAGTGACCTAAGTCAGAAATCCTGACTTATTGTGTAACTACTCCGAATACCCGTGATCTTAGTTCTTTCTGTATTCTAAGCCCGTGATAAATCGGGGATCAAAATCACAAGTAACAAAGTGACAGCCTGTCTGTCTGTCATGATAGAAATTGTGTATATATGTATTTAAATTAGCTTAACACTGCCCTTTTAAAAGGTTTCTAGATCAACCGCGCGCTGTGATGGGCAGTCCAGGATAAAGCAGCCACCGGCAACAGAGTACACGAGTGCCGCAAAAAAGAAGTTGAGCCAGGGAAGAACGGCGGCGGGTGACGGGGTGATAGAGCGGGTTACTCAACACAGAGTTACCACGACCACTCTATCAAAAGTGAAGCGCCTTAGAAAAACTCGACCCCAAAAATATGAATATTCGAGTTAGGTAACTTTCAGTCTAAGAGTGTGATTTCTAATGTTATCTGTACTATGTATAACTGGAGCCGATAATGCGTGAAGATTTATTGATGATTGAACTAAAATAATCGGCTGCGAGAAGCTGCCTTCATTATCCGAGTTGATGGGATTGATTGTTTTTATTTTTAGATTTCTGTATGATACATAGGTATTTTTAGGAACCTCTCTCTCGGAGACTGCTATGAACCGTATCTTAAAGATGTCATAGAAGTAACAAAACACCTGAGTCGGGGTCCTTGTACTTATTTAAATTATCATTTAAATAACTTTTACTGCGTTGGTCTCATAGTAACAGTTATTATATCTGTTGCAGATATATTTACTCTGCATGCATAGGTGTTGGCGAGTATTAATCTGTCTGGTTTAATCGACCATCGCCCTTCAAAATCTCCCTAGCAAATCAACCGTGTCGAGCGCAAATTATGCTACTAAACGTTGCAGGCTCTGTCTGCCCCCTGAGGCCTGGGGTGGTTTGAGAATGGAGGGTTCATAGGACGCGGGTCACGTGCTGTCTATTTATTGAACCCTTTACACGACGTAATTACATCTGCAGAGCTGACATCTATACTTGTATTTAAACTATATGAAAGTGCTGATGTTAAAAGACGAAATTTACGTTTTGGCTTCATAGTGATTTTCTTATTAACAAATTGTCGTGATGTACTAAGTAATTTTGCTTAGCAAACTAGGTGTATCTAAACATACATTTAAAAACGTTTTTTTTTTAACTTTGATAACAGAAACAACAAAAAGCCCTCTAACCCGGCTACAATATTTCGCGTTTATGTTAATGGTTTCTTTGAATTGTTTGTGAAAAAAACTTAGCTCGCGTGTGAAGTAACGTTTTACATATGAAATGCGACATAGCGACGTCAGTGGCAGCCATTGTTTTATTGTAAAGCATGCTCAACTTTCTGTAACTGAATTTAGACGTCCTAAAAGAAATGAATCAATTACGCAGTTACAGAAACAAGGTTTTACGTGGTTTCATAGACAACTCACATTTAAGTTGAAAGACAGAATGGCATTAAATCTATATTAATTCGTGTAATAAATTGGAACCGTTCCCATATGCCCATTATTTGGTTGTACTGTAAAGAACATAAACTATTCACATCCGTAAAGAAACTAAAAGTAGATACTTCTTCGGTATATCATTTGGTAAGGCTATTTAGAACTAGTGGTATTTTCACGAGCATTTCCAAATGCAGATGGCTTGATTTCCTCCGAAGTACATGTAGCACATGTTGGTGCATTCGTAGGTGACTTCGAAGCCGTAGCTCTCGCCGACGACGACGTGGAAGGCAGGGCCGAACTTCTTGTCCATGGACTCCTTGACCATACGCGCGGCCATCTCGTTGTTCTGTGAGAACTTTTCGCACGCGGTGACTGACAGCTCGACGGCTTCGACGCGCATCTCCTCCGACATGTCCGAATGCTGTGGAGAAATGGAGTTTTTAGATGTTTTGGCTTGTTTTCTTTAGTTTTCAACCGCTCGACCGGTCAACTATTGACAAAGAAGGATAATCATAACTCGGGAATCCAACCCATGCGTTGCTTTATTTCAGGTTTTTTTAGGTGCCTTAACTAGACGAAGAGTCTGTCTCCGAACCACGGACAAGTTAATATTTGAAAAAGAAATTAAATTATCAAAGACTATAAAACCATAAAACATAATATATAAGTACTCTCTGTAAATTATGTAGGTACGCATAGTAGGTACCTACACTTATAGTTACGGCAAAGTAAAGTTGCTTCCACCAATTTCTATGGTAAGTCGTTCGCAGCTCAAGCAGTACGGCTGTGGAATGCTCTACCCGTGTCAGTAAGACAAGCACAAACACTATCTTCTTTCAAAAACTTAGTAAAAGATCTTTATCTCTCTCCTTAAATTGTTATTATGTATGTCTTTGTTTCTTTCTTTTTCTTTTTTAATTTTTGTATGCATATATATGTTTTGAGAACGTTATTTATTGTTTAGTATTTTATATAGATAATTAGTACACCGTGGACTACCCGCGTAATTATTTTCTCCTTCTGTGTCAAATCCATCCAAAGGTTGTCTGTAAAAGATCGCTTTTAGCGATAAGACCGCCCATTGTATCACCCTTTTAATTGTCAAGTCCATAATTTTGTTTTTATTGTTATGGTGTACAATAAAGAATATATCTATCTATCTATCTTATTGATCTACAGGTATACATGCATGTAACTTATTACTTAGGTAGGTGGGTAGAATTCACGTTACTAGCAATCTTGTTAAGCATTTCAACTAAGCGAAATACTTGTGTCTGGAGTCGGTTCAGGGCAATAATGTAATGGGTGGGATCCGAACCTGCGACCTCTCGATTACAAGTCCGACACCTTACCCATTAGGCTATTGACGCTATACAGTGAGGTGCAAAACTGAGTCAGTATACTGATATTCTTTATTGTATTCAATATAATCTTTTTTTTTAAGCTTTTTAAATTATATGTGTTATTATATAAAACTATACCTCACTCAGTATTTAACGCGTATAATTATTGTCTAGTATTTACACTTTAAAATATTGAGATAATCAATTTGGAATGACTCACTTTTGCACCGTGCTTAAAAACTTCTTTGCGCTCAAGGATAAACGTGTTCAAATTTGTCGAGAATAGTGTAGAAAAATAACTTCGCTTTGTTTATTACTTAGTCTCATTCGATCCAGCACAGTGAACGAATTTACTCGATATATTTCTTTTCGATACAATCATGAAACCGATTGCAAAGAATATTATAAAATCTGTTCAAGAGTTACTTAAAAACGAGAAATCGATGATATATATTGGTCGAGAGTTAAACGTGAGTCAATTAACAATATAAATAATTAGAGCCAAATGTAAATTTCCCATATCAATTAATGGTGGTGGTCGCCCTAAAAAATTATCTGATAGAGACGCCAGGAAAGTTATTCACTATTTAAGATCTAATGAGGCGTCTTCAGCTTCTGAAGCGGCGGTAATTTTAAGGCAAGACACTGGCACCTCAGTGAGTAAGTGGACTGTTCGTCGGGCGTTACACAAAGCAAATATGCGTGCTGTTGAGAAGAAAAAATAACCCTTTCTTACTAAAAAAATTATTAAAGATAGAGTAAATTTTGCAAAACAATATATTACCCGGACTGAAGACGATTGGATGAGGATTATTTGGTTGGTTGAGACAAAAATTAATAGATACAACACAGACGGTCGAAAATGGCTTTGGAAGAAAGAAGGTGAATCACTACAAACTAAAGATTTTTTACAAACAGTGAAACATGGTGGTGGCAATATTAAACTTTGGGATTGTCTGACATCTTATGGCGTTGGACCAATTTGCAAAATTGAAGGAAATATGGATACCAAAATGTACCTTAATATTCTTAAGACACATCTGTTGAAAGCTGTTGAAAATATGCCATTCCCTGTAAATGAAGTAATATTCCAGCATGATAACGACCCGAAGCACACGTCAAAAATCGTAAAGAATTGGCTGAATAAGCAAGAGTTTCACGTCCTGCCCTGGCCATCTCAGAGTCCGGATATCAATCCGATAGAAAATTTATGGGCATACTTGAAAAGCATGCTTAAATGAATATAAAGCACCACCATCTACCTTAAACATTCTATGTGAACGTGTACAAGAACAGTGGTACCAAATTCCACCTAACTACTGTGAAAAGCTTGTTAAAAGTGTTGAAAACAGGTTGTGTGCTGTTAAAAAAGCAAAAGGTCTTTGGACCAAATATTGAAATTCTGAAATCAGTATTTTTTGTAATTGGTGCAAAAGTGAACCAATGGTATTTGCAGTAATTGAAAACTAAAAGTATGTTTAAGCTCACAAGACTTTCTTAATTAAAGTAATAAATGAATGTAGTTTTTAATGGCATAATTTGTTTATTATTCAAAAGTTGATCCTGTATTTATCACACTACTTTTTACGAAAATGTAAGATAGTGACTCAGTTTTGCACCTCACTGTATATATATTTATATTGCGCCTGTCAGCTCCACAAAAAGTTATTATTGGAGGTATTACTATTTGCTTATCATTTATAATTATAAAACTCAAACATTTCAATAACTTCCATATATAAAGCTGCATCAATCTCCAATCACTGGAGAGTTGAGTTATCTACACGGCTATCTTCACTTTACATAAGCGCCTCGCGTCTGTCCAAACGCGTAGTGCGGAGATAGTACGGATCGCGTCCACCTGCCAAAACAAACATATGAACCATGGCGATCGAACACTCAAGAGCTGTCGGCGAACAAACAAATGTGTTTACTTACCGCCACCCGGTAATTTATAGCGATATTTGGACGAGAGAAATTTCTTACCGAACGTTGACTTGCAAACGTAAGCGAGAGATGCGAGGCGAACAAAGGAAAGTTATCACATAAAAAATAGATTTTCCAGAAACTTTTACAACGAGACGGCAGCGCGGGCGTCTCAATGAATTAAAAAAACCCTTACTGCAATGGACTGGACCAGGGTTGCCAACCGCAAAAGAAAATCCCTCGTACAGATACAGCTAAAAATCTCGTATTTTGACTTTCAAACCTCGTACATTTAGGCATTATGCATGCAAAACGTGCTAAAACCAAAATTAAGGCATATTGAACTACTGGATTTAGGACTTTTTACTCGAAATAAACTATTGCAAGTTTCCTGCTAAATAAAACATCACTTTGTGTTGTATTTCAAAAAATCTTTATTATTACTCAGTCAAGTAAAATCACAAAAAACTAAATGTGTCTATATTATTATGAAAATTTGCAAGGTTTGTAACTTAGTTTACATCTCCTCTCCAAATATTAGTCAGGAACATCCTCACTGTCATCGTTTTTTCTGCCGTATATTTTATCCATTGTCATACGGCTATACATTCCTTTTGTGGGTTCAAAATTGACGCAGTTTTCAGTACGAGTTGAACCTTTTGCACTCTCTGCAGCAAGAAGTGTGCCGTTCACTGTTTCCACAGTTAGGTAGCCGGTTTCTTATCTCTGTCTTTATTAAAATGACTTTACTATTGTAAAATGGTGATACAAAATGTTCGTATGGCCATATTATCAAAATCTCGTACATAATTGTACGAGGTTGATAGTGTCCTCGTACCTCGTACGGAAGACCACAAATCTCGTATTTGTACGAGGAACCTCGTACATTTGGCAACCCTAGACTGGACTATGTAAGTCCTTTGAGAGTCAACATGTATTTAGAACTAGCTTTTGCCCGCGACTTCGTCCGCGTGGAATAGTTACTTTGGGCTAACGTTAAATTTAACCCCGATTTTGAAGCATTCTTCATTGGCGCTCCGCTCCTATTAGCCTTAGCGTAATGATATATAGCCTTTCTCTATAAATTGACTATTTAATTAAAATATATTTTTTCAATTCGAACCAGTAGTTCCTGAGATTATCGCGTTCAAACAAACAAACAAACTCTTCAGCCTTCAATTACATGACGCGCAGTTTGGACTTAGAAGCCGGTTTGTCTACTGAAAGTGCAATCCTGTGCCTCAAACAGACTGCAGTACTACACTGACCGGAAGACACCAGTGTATGGCTGCTTTCTGGACCTGTCAAAAGCTTTTGACCTGGTAAACCATAGTTTACCAGGTCAAAAGCTTTTATTCTTTATTAAATTTAATTTAATTTCTGCCACAAAATGTCATAACATTTTGTGGCAGAAATCCGCGAGTTGACAACTATGTAAAAATTGTTTGAAACGCTTCGAAACGCTTCATGTGTTCTCGTAAAATAATATTTTATTCATCACTTAACCTTTCAATTAAAATATAAGTAATTTTTTAATTTATTAAAAAACTATGGCCTAAATCGTGGCATTGTGGTCACGTGACTACGTATGACGTCATCGTTCAAAAAACAACTTTCCTGGCATTTGGCACATAAATGTACTTCGGGTATTTTATGATATTTTACTCTATTATAAACGTGAAAAATTATTATTAGTGCTGTGCAGTACCTTGTTGTGGGAATACTACTATAAAAACGCCAGCGAAACTAATTTATTCATGGAGATATTCGCAAGAAGTGGTTAGAACTTCTGCGTCAAATCCATCCAAATTGTATCACCCTTTTTAGTTGTTAAGTCCATATTTGTTTTACTGTTATGGTATACAATAAAGAATATATCTATCTATCTGCTTTTTTAAAAAGACAAAAAAGTAACTCATCGAACAACTATTACAGGACGATAAGACAAATGAACCAGAAGAGAGAGAGTTAGTTATGAAATGAAATGAAATGAATTTATTTGTAAATTGGTTTTAAATAACACTTTTACACGTCATGTTTTTTGCGTGTTTACTTTAGCTAGATGAGGCCGGTATTTCCTAACTGACTACTCTGAGAAGAAACACCGAAACAAACTGCCTCTGAGTTTGTCGTCAACGTTTCTTTCTTTTCCAAACAATTTGTATTTGTATATGAGAAGCATGTAGGTTCATGTCTTTGGTATTCTTTTGAGGAAATAACCACGCAAATTTGAGCGGACCTGTCCAGACAGTGCAAGCAGTTAGTTAGTTACACAGATTACTATATTAGTAGCAAGCTATTAGTTATTGTTTTCTTATTTTGTCTTACGCACCAACCAAAGATAACCAGTCAGCTGTCAAAATATTGAACGATGACGTCTCGTTTTCTGATTGCTGTTTCTAATCACGTGACTCACAGATAAAAAATCTCATTTTTCACAAGGGAAAATAAAATAAATTAATAATAATCTTTTCTTCATTTGTACTATTTTGTGCTTCATATCAATAGATTTACATAATTAAATAGTTATTTTAAATTTTTATACATACTGTCAACTCGCGGATATCGATCGGATGATACCGAGCTACCTGCAGAGTTCATTAACATATTTCAATATTGGTATAAAAATCAAAAGAATTATGTCAGGTGGGCTGATGCTCATTCTGGGTTTTACAGGCTAGATTGTGGCGTAAGGCAGGGAGGGTTAACTTCACCCAGTCTTTTTAACCTATATATGGATTGGCTGGTTGGTGAGTTGAGCTGCACCATGGTCGGATGCTCTATTGATGAAAGAATGATCAACAACATAAGTTATGCTGATGACATGGTGTTGCTCAGTCCATCAATCTGTGGCTTAAGGAAATTGCTGGCCGTCTGTGAGAGTTATGCGGAGGCTCATGGCTTGAGGTATAATGAAACTAAAAGCAAAGTAATCGTTTTTAAAGTGCGCAATAAGGCGTAGGCATGTGCGCACAGGCGTGCATGTCGCCAATTAAATTGATGGTATGTTTTAATTTATTGTACTAACAAAAGGTTAAGTTTTTTACTAACACTCTATGGATCAATGGTCTGAGACAAATAAATAAATTAATTAAATTATATTATTAGCATAGATAGCTATTGCCCGCGACTTCGTCCACGTTTCCGTCGTTTTCCGTAAAAAAGTAGCCTATGTCCTTCCTCACGGTTCAGTGATTTTGATGTAACAGACAGATTAACTTTCGTAATTTAGTAGGGAAATATAATATGTCAATCTATAATACTGTTGAAAAATATCGCAATACCGAACCGCACAATATTATTGTTAATAGCTGTGCCCGCGACTCCGTCAGCGTGTAACTCCTTGTGTGTTATTAAGTTAATGTATTGGTAATATTGTTTAGATCACGTTCACATGAGGCTTAAGTACCTATAGAACGAAAATACTTCAGCGCAAAGCTTCCAGGTAAACTATGTTGAAAGTTGACCCGTCCGGCACGTGAACATAAAGATTTCTAGAACTGCTAACCCGGGAAAGAGCGACGTACAACTGACCATGCGAGAAACAACTGACACCGAGATCTACTCCAGCAACACGAAAAGTCTGCCCTTGAGCCTTATTAATTGTCATTGCATAACACAGCGATACTGGGAATCGCGTTCTTTTAAATTGGAATGGAAAATTATTTAGTATTATGGGAATTCTGGGAATAAAGACGGTTTCTCCTGCACCGCAACCTGTTAAAATTTGAGCCTCGATTATAGTTTGTTGCAACGGGGTTACTTTTAGCCGAGTTCCATTGCAAAGTTGTGGTTCTTTTAAATTTCGGAGCAGAATAATAATCAGAAAGCTTCGAACTGCTAAGCTATCGGGAGTTACACGTGTTATTGTGAGTTAACCATAAAAGATAGATATATGCTGTCGTGGGATATTTTTTATATAATTTTAAGGAGAACATTTCCGTCATCAATGATTTCTGTGTAGCTTTAACCATTAAGGTTGCACACGCGACGGAAGCTTAAAAAGTGGAGTAACTTCTCCCGTTTTCCCGACATTTCCCTTCACTGCTCTGCTTCTATTGATTGTAGCGTGATGAAAAGTATACTATAACCAGCTCAGGAGTATGAAAAATAATTGTGCCAAGTTTCATTAAAATCCGTCGAGTAGTTTTTGTTTCTATAACGGTTATACAGACAGACAGACAGACAGACAGACAGACAGACAGACAGACAAAAATTTTACTGATTGCATTTTTGGCATCAGTATCGATCCCTAATCACCCCCTGATAGTTATTTTGGAAATATATTTCATGTACAGAATTGACTTCTCTACAGATTTATTATAAGTATAGATAGAAGATAAAAAATAATGGCAGCTCCAAATGCTTCGCATGCCATTTGACAAAACATGTAATGATAGTGATGAAATGATAGACTGAATCGACAATATAATTATGTAGATCTTTGTCCACTTTTAAACCATGGGTAAAATCACTCTCGCTTTCTTTGATCGTCTTCACTTTTAATTTCTATTCTCTGTTTTAAACTATGTTTGTTTGTTTAGGACAGGTACATATATTTTTAGATATTAATTTACATATTTGTAGTAGGTAAGTAGACGTACTTATGTATATAGTAGGTACACCAATACCTGCAGCACAGTTTCTCGTTGTCTCATTCAAATGTTAAGGAGATCAGAATCCATACTAATTGTTATTAAGCTAAAACGATTGTTTGTTTAAACGCGCTAATCTTCGAAAGTACTGGGTACATTTGGATGAAATTTGGTATAGAAATAGCTTAAGGAACTTACCTACAGGCTTATACCCGACTGAAAACGAAGGAGGGTTATGTTATTATCATGATGAAGTCCACGGGAGCGGAGCCCCGAATGACTGCTAGTTTTAAATAAAACAACGATATGAATACTACATAGATCCCCAACTACTTGTGTAAACAATATCGCTTGTCGGCTAAGGTCAAAGTGAAGTGTAGCTTAAACAACTTAAACAATGTTGTTTAAGTTGTTCAGGTCAATGGTGTTATGAGAAGTCCGCTCTTAGATTTTTGTACCAAAAGTTAGATACGTGCGGAGCATATATACATAAAACGGCAGCAGATCTAAGCCATCTACTACCGCTCGAATCAAGAATTCCGTTGCAGTGGCCAATATTGGCTATGAGTTGCCGTCTTTATCTATCTCCCAACTAGCAAAAAATAATCTTACAAATATCCCAAGACCATATTTTTTCAGTCTTATATCACGCTTATAGACATATATATAAGTGTGAATTTGGGCGCACTTAATAAGTATGTTCACCCTTACAATGGCCTTGTAATGTTCTTGCGAAGTGTATTTTCAAACTTACAAAACTCTTGCTGATACTTTTATAAGAAAAAAACCACTTACAATTGATTTACAAGGGTATTCTTTAAGGGCAAATAACCTTAAAGTCCTCTTACTAATGCTATTTTAAGTGTAAGATCACTAGTAGTCCTCTTTGTGATCTCCTAATAAGAGTGTAATCACAAACCACCGTGATCAAAAGATAAACTTTGCGAAAATAATAAAAAGTTGCGTAAAAACATTTTCCTATTAAACGTTACTATAATACTCTTCTCTCGGAGGTCTAGAAGCAGAAAAATCTTTTCAAATGATTAATGAGCAGTATGTACATTTTTATGTTAATGTGTTTCCTAACAATGGGCCTCCTCAGAAGACTTATAGTTAGACAAAGGAAAATGAGGAGGGCTGTGCTCAGAGTTTCCTTGCGTGATAGAAACAGACCCAAAGATGTCTTCAGGAGAACCAAGATTATCCACAAAAATTTAAATTAAAGATGGTAATGGGTAGCCACGTTGGTCTTAGAATGGATAGTCCATGGAAGATTCTGGAGCGGTAAACGCGTACCGGACGCACACAGATTCCTCCAAAAGATGGACTGATGACCTGGTTAAGATCGTGAGAATTCGCTGGCTGCTAAATCGGTCATAATTCGATGTGGCGACACTTTAGATGGAAGGGGCAGTAGTGGACAAATTTCGGTTGAAATGATGATGAATCATCACTGTCGGCTGGACCAAGCGGGTCAGATCAGATCAAGCGGGACGAAATAGTACCTCTTTGGGAATTCTAGTTTTGTTATTTGTCTATCAATGAAATCATTGGACGGGTATATGTAACTCTATCGGCAAGGGTTCCGGTTGAGTGATGCGTTGCAGCGAGCCAAGTCGTGCCACTCTCGGGCCTTGACTCTGCCGAAATTTAATATCCACACTGTTTGATCAATATCACCCTGATATACAACGATTAGGTAGGAAGCAAGTGCCTACATATACTTATATGTAGAAGCATTCGAATAAAAATGATAATACAATCAATTTAAAAAAGTTGTAATTTCTTAGGGCGTAGATATTAGACTATAATGGAGGGTGAGACTTTTTTCTGACTGAAAATCCACCCTGTTCTTTAGTTGCCCTTGCATTCCCAGCTTACCTACAGCAGCATTCCCGCTACCCAGGCTAGATATAGATTAATAGAGTCATTCGTTTGCAGATATGCAAAAGCTTATGTTCGATTTGAGGACTCGCAGTACATGTAATGAACTTTCAGCAACGTCGTCACCACGGGCGATCTTATTCCTGGCTAAAACTAGGTGGATAAGAAGCTTATCAATTTATGTGGGTGTTGTAAGAGGAAACGTATTACGCCTACCTATATCACATTCTGAGATTCTCGGAAGCAGGATTAGACTGTACCTATTGATATTTCACATCATAGAGTGGAAAAAACGTTCAGACAAAATCTTCACCAACAATTTAAATACTAGGTATCTATGGATAAAACACAAAAGGACTAGCTATAAGTCCGCGACTTAGTTCACGTAAAACGTAGCCTGTGTTATTCTAGATTGTGAACTATGTGCATGTAAAATTTCACGCAAATCCTTTAGGCAATTTTTGCGTGATGGAAATACAACAATTAGCCAATTATTCATAGTTACATATTAATAATTTAATTATTAATTACTACTCTTATAGTTATAATAGTACGTAGTACGTAGTAATAGTAGTACGTAGTAAGATTATCCATTTATCAAGCTATTTCTAATAAGATTTAGTTACTCGAACCTAAACCTAGGGAATAAACAGCCAGTATCTACCGTTTATTGAGCCAATGGGGATTTTTTACTAAGTAAATAAAAGAATAGTGGCTACTACATACTTCCGGTATCTAAGTAGGTACCTTTAACGAAAATACCTATACTTGAATGAGCGTGTTAAATATTTGGCAGCTTTAGCAACCAATAATAATATTGACGAATAAAGGATGAGGTTTATAGAAAAATAAATATTACCCTTATGAGAGGATACGTATGTATCACTTTCTCTGGCGCTAATGTCGTAGCAGCAGTATCATCTGCCATTGTCCATAAAATTGCAAATATCCAGATAAAGTCGTCACAAACACTACAAAACACAAAATCGTTGGAATACACGAGAAACGCGACACGTCTCTCCGTGGACCGTTCAATGCAACGTCTCCCCACTGTTTACCCGTTGCCTTGGAAACCGGCGGCGGCGGGAAGATTCTGATTGATTTTTCTCAGCGCAGTGCACTGTGGCACGGTTGTGCGTAGCCAGTGTCATTGGTCACTAAACTACTAATGGTAGTAAATTAATAGCAGCTATGTCCCCGAAGGCTGCGCGTGGGAGTGGCAAACAGGCTACATTTTTACTTAATTGTCACTTATCTACCACCTTAGATTATAATGACATCATCATCCTGATATATAGATGGATCAACCTACAGATGGTACCCAAAACGATAATATAGTGATTACTGATTAGTTACATGTGATTTTATGTAGAGACGTAAAATAATAGTTTTGATAGCTTCTGTTAACTGTTATGGTACTGAATGCATAAGGCTTGTCATATTAGTTTTTTAATTAGTTTAACAAAGCATATTTGTACCTATATCTTCACTATTTACTATGTATCACCAAGTGATCACGTGTTGACCATAGTTTAGGTAAATGATTTCATTTATTTATTATTTTCTAAAAACGTTTGTTTTTTAGTGTTTAGTTATACATTAATGTGAATAAAATATAAATGGCTTCGCTGCCATCATCCGCAAAAGATGTTCCTCCCAGATGGCACGAGTTCCGCTGCAATACCAACACTATACTCGATGTTTTCGCAGATCGGTGGGATTCCCCTATGATGCAGATGTGGATGCAGCTCCACACCGCGCCGCGGCCGTGTTGTTATGTTTAATATATGTGTATATCTGTATGTACTAACATTAGATTTTAAGTAATATTGTTTATGGAATCTGTCTAGAAATAAATGTTAATTGAATTGAATACGAGGCATGCCTTTTAACTTTTAAGTTCTGTCGTTTCCATATATTTCCCGGCAATTTTGAATTTGGAACTGTTCTATATTCGAATGTGTTTAAATTCTGAATCTCAAAACAGTTCAAAGTATTAGGATTAATGCTATTGTTTAGTCACAGCCTCGATTGGAATCTGTCAGGTTACGTACGAAAATGAATCTTTCTAAGGAAAATGTTCGTGTAATAATTTTCTACAACTTTAGAAGAGGCCTGACACGGCTTAATTTTTTTGAAGAGCTAACATCTGTGTTCAGTGATGAAGCCCCATGTCTGCGGACTGTCGAACGCTGGTATTTAGAATTCCAGCGTGGACATACTAGTGTTAGTGACAAATCTCGCAAAGGATGCCCAAAATCCGCCTTCACTGAAGATAACATCATTGCTGTTAGACAACTAATTCTCGATATAAGATAAGATCGTCATGTGACATATCGAGAGATAGAGGCTCTATTAGGTATCTCAGGGACAACCATTCAGAAGATCTTGCATAAAGCGCTTGGTGTGAGAAAGCTAGTTTGCCGTTGGATACCGCATCTGCTTTCCGACGATAGGCGGCCGGCGTCAGATGGTGTAAGAAAACTCTGCAAAGGTTCAACCGAGGAGAGTCAAATCACGTCTACGCCATCATCAGTGGTGAAGAATCTAGGATCTATGCCTACGATCCTGATTCCAAACAACAATCTACAATCTGGGTCTTTCAAGACGAGCCAAAGCCGACTAAATTTGTTCGTTCTCGAAGCACTTCAAAGAAGATGGTGGCCACGTTCGTTGGAAAAACCGGCCATGTTGCGACTATTGCACTTGAAGATCGTAGAACGATTAACGCAGAGTGGTATACCACAGTTTATTTACCACAAGTCATCGCTGAACTTCGAAAATCTAACTCAAAGCGACGTATCATCCTGCACCACGACAACGCAAGCTCACAAGCAAGCGCTCGTCAAACGATTGAGTATTTGAAGCAGGAAAAAGTAGAAATTCTTGACCATCCTCCATACAGTCCTGACCTAATCCCTAACGATTTTTTTACATTTTCTAAAATTAAGAAAAGTCTTCGTGGTCAAAGGTTCCAGTCCGGTGAAGAAGCAGTCGACGCTTTCAAGTCAGCCATTTTTAACACACCCACTTTAGAGTGGAATAAATGTTATAATAACTGGTTTGAGCGAATGGAAAAATGTATTAAGCTACGTGGTGAATACTTTGAAAAACAATAAAAACTACTTATAAGGTTCTAGTTGTGTTTTTTTCTTCAAACGACAAAACTTAAAAGGCATGCCTCGTAAGTAAAAACAAATGCATTATTATAATATTTACTTTCTGCTCTCATTTTCCATATAAACTATAACTTTCCAAATTTCATATCACTCTGTTCGCATAATTTTTGTAAATGCAATTAAATAAAAATTTGAATATAACAAGGGTCACGTATTAATTCATAACATAATTTACCTAAAATGTTCCTATTTCCGGGACGCAGGCTTCTTTTCCACGAGAGAAATTGACCATCAATCATAGAGCTGATGATGAAAAATTTATAAAAGTAATGTGCATGCCTGGGGTCAAACTTATAAGTCGTGCCTGTAAGCACTGGGCCACCACAGTTATTGAAAAATAAATAATAATTTACAGACGCGATTTAGTTACGTTTCTGACTCCAAAAGCAAATTTGAAAGACGTTTATTCATCGACTTGCGTAGTTGCGTGTCGGACTTGAGCAAATTGCCAAGTTTCATCTCTATGATGCTGTAGTTTTCAGTCAGCGATTAACGATTGGTACTCATCTTCACTTCAGTAATATATTTAGGTTATTTACGTTGTGCTTATAAATTCGATGTAAGAACAGCATCCAAGAAACTGTTGTTATGTACCAAACTAAACTAAATGGTAGAAAATTGGTTTATATCGTGGCAATATATTAAAAGTCTGGTGTTAATGTCAACAATGTCATTGTCAACCATGACCATTAATGTCAAAATCAGCTGTGCCTGTGCTTTGTGCTGTGTGTTTGCGCTAGAGGAAATAAAATTGAACCAAACATAATTGTTAACCATTTCGTTGCAACTTGAAGCAAAACATATAGAAATTATGGCTTCTCGCTTCAGTGGGGCGCTACAGTTGACCGACCTCGATGATTTTATAACACCTTCGCAAGTAAGTAACAACATAACCTATTCTATAAACAAGTTGTTTTGTATTTATTCCTATAAGATTCTGCCTTTTTGAATGGTTTATATACAGCTGTATCATCTAGTGAAATTTAAATAATATTTAAATCAATGGACTGTAGTAAGACTCTTTTATTTGTTCTCAGTTTACAAAAATAAAATACCTATTTCAAAAGTATCCTTTTTACTTAGTGATTACTTAGTATTGAGGTTCTCATTATTTTCTAATGCTTTATCAAATCCTGTCCAATTTGTCAAATCAAATCAAAGGTTGTCTGTAAAAGATAGCTTTTAGCTCTCAGACCACCCATTGTAATTCCCTTTTTCAGTCGTCAAGTCCTTATATTATTCTATTATTATGTACAATTAAGAGTTTTTAGTATCAAGGTTTTCATTCTCATCTCCATATATTATATGTTCTACCAACAGGAATGTATAAAACCTGTGAAAATCGAGAAAACAAAGACAAAAACTGGTGCAAAGATTAAGATAGGTGAAGATGGATACTTTGATGTGTCAAGTGGCAGAGAACAGAAACTACAGAAGGTTGAGATCACTCTGGCAGACTGCTTGGCTTGCAGTGGATGTATCACATCTGCAGAGAGTGTTCTGGTCACCAAACAGAGTCAGGAAGAACTGTTAAGGTTAGGATCATTATTTCATGTATTCAATCAACTTATGTTAATCACCTGAGGAAATATAATAATGACTTATCAATAATATTTTTGATGTAATTTTATCATTTAAAAAACTTTGCAATATTATTTCAATACTAGCAGGGTCTGCAACTTTCTTTTGTGTGGAAGTTTTCTTGTGTGAATCCCAATCTCATTGGAATTCTGGGATAAATACTAGTTAGCCTATATCTTTCTTTATGGCTTCCTCTAACTTCTAATGAGAGCCCCATTTAAATAGGCTCATCTTTTTCAGATATTAATTAGCCCTGACAAACAGAGAGACAGCTCACAAAAAAAATTAAAAATTTGGTTTGTGTTTTAGTCTTGTGTAAATATCTATAAGCACTTGTTATTGTGAACTTGAGAAAACAGTTATTTTGAAGTCACAGACAGTACTTCAATTTCATTTAGATGTAGAGATCTTATCTGGCATAGAAGACATTTTGTGCTGAGGAAATATGGAGCTAACATAGCTTTATATTTTTTAAATAATTTTTGAAATTGGTTCAGTAGTTTTAGAGTTTTCCATTACAAACAAAAAAAAAAACAAATGTTTCCTCTTAAATATTAGTGTAAATTGTACAAACTGACTGTTTTTCATTTATTTTTCAGAGTATTCTCAGAGAGGAAGTACACGGACAACAAGGGACTCAGTAAAGACGTGAGTCTGATAGTGATATCTCTATCACCGCAGCCAACACTATCCCTCGCCGCGCGGTATAAACTGACCCCAGAGGAGGCCACACATAAGTTAGCAGGTGCCTTTCTATTATACGTCTAACATATACCCATCAGTATGAACTAAAATGAATTTAAAACAAATGAAAGTAAGGGTGAATTTTAAAGATCATTGATATCTATAAAATAAGAATTTTTGCAATGATGCCTCTATGGTCCTTAATATGGGGCTGCTTGAATTGAATTCTTCAAATTACACTCTATCGGAAGTGTTATAAAGTGCAAAGTTGTACAAACTTAAAATAAATTAGAAAGTATTGCCATATTATCCCCTCAGTCCACCCAGAACTTATCAAAGTCTTAATAGTATTGATACTTCAATGTATCAGATGATACGATTGGTGCAGTGGTTGAGCGGTTAGCTGCTGCGTTAGTTTTCGCGTGTTCGATTCCCGCGCCGGAACATATCGACGGTTAAAAGGAAATAGGGTATAAGCAACAAAAAAGAATGTTCAGGACAGCCATTCAAAGTTTAAAATTTTAGAAAAACTGATGTATTTTTTTATTAAAACATCGTGAAAACTAAAACAGTTTTTAATTTTTCAATGGGGAAATATGACAAAATAAAAGATAATAGAACACAAGAAACAGTTGGCTTTCAAAACAATACTAGTCCAAAATGACGCTTATACCCTATTTCCTTTTAACCGTCGATATGTTTCTATGAGCTACAAGTAGTGGTCTGGGTATTTGTAAAAATACAGTCATGATACAGAAGAAATTCCTAGTTCAGGGTAATGATTAAGTTTTTGAGGTGTTAATAGCCTAATAGCTAAGGTGTCGGACTTGTGATCGAGAGGTCGTGGGTTCGAACCCCACCCATTACACTATTGCCGTGATGAACTCACTCCAGACACAAGCATATTTAGCTTTGGTGGAGGGGTTAACAAGATTGCTAGTAATGTGCATTCTACCCACATTGCTAGTTCTCTTTTTTAAATAAAATAAATAAATAAATAATAATTTATTCCCAGGTTACAAAGACCCATAGATAAGTACCTTAACCTATAGTATACATGGCAGGGACATCGACGCACAAACGTTTACCATGGATTCAGTACATGATTCTGGACCTGCGTTGAAATTTATTCGTCGGCTTTTTCTTAATTTTTCAGGTTTTTTCAGCAATTTTTTTTGACTGAAAATTGTATAAAATCATTGTTTCTATCTAACCCAATGAGATTTTAATTAAAAAATAAAATTCACTTGTTTCACTTAAAACATCAATGTAAATAAAACTCGAAAGGGCTACCTGATCAGCTGTTTTGCTAGAGTTAATTTGCGAGGTCAACACAGCTGATCAGGTATCCCTTTCAAGTTCAAGTGAAATTACTGCTTTTTTTTTGCGTCGGATTTCAACGCAGGGGGATACTGAATCAATGGTAAGCGGCTGCGCGTCCATGTCCCTGCCACCCTGTATGTAAATAATATATGAAATTTAAAAAATTGTAAGAAGCTTGAGTAGCTTCAAATCTATAAAGAAGATCCCTTAATCTATCATAATCTATACTAATATTATAAAGCGGAAAAGTTTGTTTGTTTGTTTGCTTGAACGCGCTAATCTTCGAAAGTACTGGGTGGATTTGGATGCAATTTGAGGAAGGTTATAGGCTACTTTTTACGCGACTGCAAAAAAGGAGAGTTATGTTTTTACCGTGATAGAATCCACGGGAGCGAAGCCCCGCGTGAGTACTAGTTAAATATAATTATGGACAGTTAACCTTAGCACATTACTTGTCCAGGATACTTCAAGAGCCTTGGAGCAGACCTGGTGCTGGACATGACAATAGCCGAGGACTTCTCCTTGCTGGAAGCGCAGCAGGAGTTCCTGCAGCGGTACCAGAACCAGCAGACGGATCCCAGCTCCAAGAACATGCCTATGCTTGCTAGCTCTTGTCCAGGTGAAATCAAGAATTTTAGCTGTCAACTAATTGTATACCTTATGTAATCAGCAATAAGGTTTAAATATGGTTATCCGTAAAATTATGTGCAAATCTTTGATATAATTGTAAATCATTATTCTTATTATTCATTGTGCATACAAAAAAAAATGTGATGCAATGCTGCAAATTTGTGCGGAATCATTCAAGCTTTTGATGGCACGGTAGGCGCAGTGATTGATCGATCGACTGTTAGGCTGCGTGTCGCGAGTTCGATTCCCGGAATATTTTTTCGTATTGTATTAAAAATGAGATAATTTTAAGTGTTAATTATTATCAAAACAAAAAAATATTATCCATGATTGAAATTTCAAGCGATTGTGGTTGATTTTTTTAATTTGCCAATACAGTGGTTACAGCCACGACATAAGAGCTTTAGTTCGTGTGTAGAAGCCAGAAAGGTCTCCGTCCATTACGTTGTGTTATTTTCATCATCACCACTGCCCATAGAACGGTGAAAAAGAAATATATCGTGAGGAAACTTGCTGCAAACTAGAATATGCTAGGATCCGGGGTTGCGGGAATGTTCCAACAGGATACCGCGGCCCCGGAACTTAAGGGCAGCTGAAGGAACAGGGTTGGTTTTTAGTCAGTAGAAGTCTGACACTCCCTTCCGTTCCACCCAGAGCGGGAGAAGTCATTTAATGATTTTCCTACCCGGAAAAAAAAAGGATATACTACGATCGAAAGATTCTAATAATCATGCGACATCCACCATCCCAATGGTCCCAATAGTGGGAACATTATGGGCTATAAGTTATGTATGTTTTTCATCAATACAACATATTATCCTATTTCAATTCTATCAAGTATATTATTTAAAGGTGTTCACGAGTCACAAGACATCATACATAACATTCTATAAGTGCCTTATTTCTTAGTTATACTGCTGAGGCCATAGTTACCAAGACCCATGCTTTCATTTTAAGATATAAGATTTATCGTGAAACTTAAACTAGATTAAAAATACAAGGTGCATTTAGCAGAAGTTAAAGAACCTTATCCCTCAAACAGGTTGGGTATGCTACGCCGAAAAGACGCATGGCAACTTCATCTTACCATACATATCGACCTCCAAGTCACCGCAGCAAGTGATGGGTTCCCTGGTCAAGCAGTACCTCTCCAAGTGTCGCGAGCTGACGCCAGGGGAGATCTACCACGTCACCTTCATGCCATGTTATGACAAGAAGCTGGAAGCGTCCAGGGAAGACTTCTATAGTGAAATGCTTAGCTGCCATGATGTGGACTGCGTTATTACTGCAAGTATGTTGTTTTATGTGTAGCTTAATACATTTTTATCAATAATGCATTATTCCAATAAAAAAATATTATCATATAAAAATATTATAATATTATAATGATTAACATTCAGTTCTATAAGAATTTTCTCCAATGGAAAAACCCTTTTAAAAGATTACTTCATATTCATCTGTTTGTTAAGGTCCTTTTTAGCGTTCCGTAGTCGGATAGCAAAAAACGGAACCCTTATAGATTCCTCACGTCTGTCTGTCCGTCTGTATGTCACAGCCATTTTATCGGATATTATTAGGACTACATCTGTAAAACTTGGTAGGTAGATGTATTCCGTGCACAGCTTTCAGAATTTTACATTAAACAAAAATTAAAGGGAGGCCCCATTATATGCAATTGAAACAATTTCTTTTTTTTTTTTCATCAATCTTATTCGTGCGTAGTGTTTATAGACAGGTCTTTAAAAATGACATTGAGATTCCTTAAACCATTTTTTCATTAAGTAACTTTGGTTGTGTCTATATTTTAAACGATAGGTTTAAAATATAGACACTTCCAAAGTGCTAAAATGTGTCCCTATAGTTATATATAGGGACATTCTAGATTGCAATAGAAACTTGAATAGTAGAACATCTATGACTTGACTAACAGCCACAGCTCCTGGACCATTAAATCCTCTTCTAACTCTTTGTTTCCTCATTCCCTGCAGTCGAACTAGAACAAATGCTGGATAACAGCAACAAGTCTCTCAACGACATGTTGGGTGCTGAGCTGGACTGGCCGTGGGGAGCCCTGGGCGAAGCCCCGCCGGCGCTCCGCAGGCACATCGGGACGGGCTCGGGAGGATACGCCGACCACGTGTTCTTGTATGCCGCAGAACAGCTATTTGGAGAGAGTAATTCGCAGCTTGTTTATAAGAATTTAAGGTATTTAATAATTTTGTGAACTTACTTTTTACCCGACTACGGCAAAGCCAAAGGAGGGTTATGATTTTGACAGGCTATGTATGTATGTATGTATGTATGTGTGTATGTTCATCTGTTCCCTCATAGCTCCAAAGCTGCTTATCGGAACTCGACAAATGAGGTATCGTTAGAACCGTCTTGACCGTCCGCTGAACATAGGCTACGTGACGTGTTACTAAACCCAATGTGGCGCCCTCTAGGGCCCTAAAAGTGTTGTGCTAAAAAATAAAAATAAGATAAACACATCGTGTTTGATATCATTTGAAAGGGCGTTACATGCACATTTCCAAAACATTACTTAAATTTAAAGTGGCGCCCTCTAGTGGACAAAAAATCATGTGTAAAAAAATAAAAATGAGGTAGATACACCGTGTTTGGTATCATTTGAAAGGGCTTCACTTGTACTTATCAAAAATATTGCTTAAATTAAACGTGGCGCCCTCTAGCGGTCAAAAAGTCATGTGTAAAAAATAAAAGTAAGTTAGATATACCGTGTTTGGTATCATTTGAAAGGGCTTCACTTAAACTTATCTATACTAATATTATAAAGAGGAAACCTTTGTATTTTTGTATGTTTATATTGAATAGGCTCAAAAACTACTGGACCGATTTCAAAATTTCTTTTACCATTACTTAGAGGGATTCTTCCGAATCCGTATAGGCTATATTTTATCCCGGAAAATAGATTGGATTTTTCGTGGTAGTGAAAATTGTGGAGTAAGGCGTCGAAAAAACTGCCGTACGTTAACGATTCTCGCGAACGCTGCCTATATTTTATTTAATATAAGCATTGCACCCGTGCGAAGCCGGGGCGGGTCGCTAGTAAAAAATAAAGTAAATAGTATAGAAGCACAGTGATTTAACACCAAAATAGTTTAAATAATAAAAAGTAAAAAAACTAAAACCCGACTACAATAAAAAATCAATGCTAAAAAGGATGAAACTAGATTTTCAGGATGCTGAAATAAACAAGGTTACTGGAAAAACATGAACAGAACAAATATAAAAGCCGTAGTCACACGTTATTTAGGATATCAACCGTAACAAAACAATTAATAACGTGACGTGTGACTACGACTTTTATTTTTGTTCTGTTCTTGTTTTTCCAGTAACCTTGTTTTTTTCAGCATCCTGAAAATGTTTGTGTCTGTTTCATCCTTTTTAGCATTGATTTTTTGTAGTAGTCGGGTTTTAGTTTTTTTACTTTTTATTATTTACTAGCTGTACCCGCGACTTCGTCCGCGCGGAATAGTGACTTTCGGCAGCATTTTTAATGTTTTAGACTAATTACTTTGAAAATAAAACTCATTTATTATTTGAATGTCGTATTTATTAATATATACTTAATTAAAAGTCTAAAAAATAAGTTTCAAGCTTTCATCCCCTATTTCAACCTCTTACAGCCCTTTTTCGCATTAAAAAGCAGCCTATGTCCTTTCTCAGGCTCTAGACTGTGTCTGTGCCAAATATCATTAAAATCGGTTCAGTAGTTTAGGCGTGACTGCGTAACATATAGACAGACAGAGTTACTTAGTTATAATATTAGTAAGGACTAGCTTTTGCCCGCGACTTCGTCCGCGTGGAATAGTTACTTTGGGCTAACGTTAAATTTAACCCCGATTTTGAAGCATTCTTCATTGGTGCTCCGCTCCTATTGGCCTTAGCGTAATGATATATAGCCTATAGCCTTTCTCAATAAATTTACTATTTAATTAAAAATATTTTTCAATTCGAACCAGTAGTTCCTGAGATTATCGCGTTCAAACAAACAAACGAACTCTTCAGCCTTATATTATTAGCATAGATAGCTGTTGCCCGCGACTTCGTCCACGTTTCCGTCGTTTTTCGTAAAAAAAAAGTAGCCTATGTCCTTCCTCACGGTTCAGTGATTTTGATGTAACACACAGATTAACTTTCGTAATTTAGTAGGGAAATATAATATGTCAATCTATAATGCTGTTGAAAAATATCGCAATACCGAACCGCACAATATTATTGTTAATAGCTGTGCCCGCGACTGCGTCAGCGTGTAACTCCTTGTGTGTTATTAAGTTAATGTATTGGTAATATTGTTTAGATCACGTTCACATGAGGCGTAAGTACATATAGAACGACAATACTTCAGCGCAAAGCTTCCGGGTAAACTATGTTGAAAGTTGACCCGTCCGGCACGTGAACATAAAGATTTCTAGAACTGCTAACCCGGGAAAGAGCGACGTACAACTGACCATGCGAGAAACAACTGACACCGAGATCTACTCCAGCAACACGAAAAGTCTGCCCTTGAGCCTTATTAATTGTCATTGCATAACACACCGATACTGGGAATCGCGTTCTTTTAAATTGGAATGGAAAATTATTTGGTATTATGGGAATTCTGGGAATAAAGACGGTTTCTCCTGCACCGCAACCTGTTAAAATTTGAGCCTCGATTATATTTTGTTGCAACTGGGTTACTTTTAGCTGAGTTCCATTGCAAAGTTGTGGTGGTTTTTTTCGGAGCAGAATAATAATCAGAAAGCTTCGAACTGCTAAGCTATCGGGAGTTACACGTGTTATTGTGAGTCAACCATAAAAGATAGATATATGCTGTCGTGGGATATTTTTTATATAATTTTATGGAGAACATTTCCGTCATAAATGATTTCTGTGTAGCTTTAACCATTAAGGTTGCACACGCGACGGAAGCTTAAAAAATGGAGTAACTTCTCCCGTTTTCCCGACATTTCCCTTCACTGCTCTGCTCCTATTGATTGTAGCGTGATGAAAAGTATACTATAACCTGCTCAGGAGTATGAATATTAATTGTACCAAGTTTCATTAAAATCCGTCGAGTAGTTTTTGTTTCTATAACGGTTATACAGACAGACAGACAGACAGACAAAAATTTTACTGATTGCATTTTGGTATCAGTATCGATCCCTAATCACCCCCTGATAGTTATTTTGTAAATATATTTCATGTACAGAATGACCTCTCTACAGATTTATTATAAGTATAGATTGTTGATAGGCTCGCTCGATGTGGTCGAAGATAAAGCACGCTTTCCTAGATGTAACCTATTCACTCTTGACTTAAAGACTCCCAGGTTATAGCTATCGGGAAACACAGACTCCGGCAGGGAATTCCAATCCTTAGCTGTAGGCACAATGGAACTATTACCAAAACGTTTTGTGCGAATGGGTGGGATGCCCACCATGTAACAGACATTTGTTTGTACTTATGGATGAGTAGAGGTGGCTATGGCTCAATGGCACAACAATAGAACTTAATAGTTTGCATGCGTAAAGTAGTCCTAATGGACTACTCAATCGAAACTTGGCAGGTGAAATGCTTTACGACTTTAATACAAAAACAAAAACATAAATAAATCCCTCACAGATTTCCCGGATGGGTTCCTAAAACCAGTTTTCGTAAAAAAAAAAGTTGATAGACACTTCCAAAGTGGTAAAATTAAAGACAGATCTGGATTTCAATCTGTATTTCTGGAACGAAAGAACTTTCACCATCGACTTCTGTCAGATAGAATGTTAGTGACAGTGTAGAATTTAAGTGTTCCGGATTCTGGAGTTGATCAGACTATTTAATAATCCTGGTGACCAATTTTGGTACAATCTCTGTTCGCTTACTTTCATAATCCGATAACTCCCGGCTACTACTGAGAAATATGTTATTGAAAAACCCAATAGTACATTTTGTTCGACCCGGGAATCGAAGCTAAGACCTCTTGTTCAGCAGTCGCGCTTACGACCACTATACCAATGAGGAAGTTAAAAGTAAGTTACTATTTAGTTAGTGAGGGGCTTCTAGGTATAAGAAATATCCTCTGTGTGCCCAAAGGTGACTAACGTTTCCAGGCTGTCGTTTCCACGCCTTATTATGCGACAGCAAATTAAATGAATTTGTGTGAATAAGTGATTTTGTTGGTTTATGGTACGAAGCAATTGAACAATGCATTGAAATCAAATTAGCTTATACAGTCGAAACCGGATATAACGACATTGAAGGGACATAGATACAACTTTGGACGCTATAGCCGGTAGTTGTTATAAGCAATACATACATATACACAAGGAGACAAACATGTATGAGTGGTTATTTAAGATATTTTTAATTTACAGATATGTAGGATTTCAGTATTGTATGAATTTGCTTGCTTTCAAATAAAATATCGGAAAAGATTATAAAAAAGTTGCAGTGACAAGTCAAAATAAACCTTAAATGTTTGTTTTGCTGGAACAAAAATGTGACAGTTGGTCGCTAAAACCGATGCATTTCGATAGTTTCGTCGTTTTAAGCGATATGTCGCGATATCCGATGTTGTTATAGGCGGTATGTTTACTTAAATGGGTAAGTTTTAATAAACTATCTGTTGTTCATGATTTGGATATATTCAATACCAGTGCTTCTCGACTTAAGCAATTGTTGGTGATAAGCTTTTTTATGGAAAAGTAATTATTTGCGTCTAAATGATTTTCTGTTTGTATGTATTTGTCGATCGTGTTCTATTTACTTCCTAATTTATGTGATAGGTATTTTGTAATGGCAAATTATTTTTGAAGCAACTAAGAACTTATTGGGCGACTAACTACTTGGTTACAAAAAATAATGACTTGGCAGCTAATATTAACAGACGGATATCAAACATTGTATTATTAGCAACTATTAGGTTAGGTTAGATCGGATAGCTTAGCCTTCGTGGTTATTTTTTTAAACCACCCAGAAATAGGAGCCCCGTCAAGCGGGGCTCCGTCGATTTTGCGTAAAAACTGTTGTAGCCTAACAATAAATTCAGTTGCTACACCATAAAATCACTGCCACCTTAAATTTAAACAAAGCTTGGAACTCAATATAAAGCTGCTACTTTATGCTTAAAATGCTACTTCACTGTAGCTGCCAACCTATTATTTTTCTTACTCATTTTAATTATTTTTAAAACCCTAAATCAGATTAGTTTGTCGCCGCGTTCAATACATGCCTTTTGTAATAACCTCTTTTTTTCTTTTCTTCTTGTTTTTGTTTTTAGTGTTTTTCAGTGGAAACTTGTAAATGGCCTTCAATTGTATATTACTTAATAACCCTGTAAAAGTTGAGGAGCATCGGAACAAAAACCGATAAATCACATTTGTGTTTTTTGTGGAAAAATGTAAAAAACTGGCCAAGTTCATGGTTATCTAATTTAGAGTTAAACGAAATATACCAATTTATTGGTGTGAGCAGCACTGTTTGGAAACTTAAATTCTGCATTCGTGACTGTGGTACCTGTTGAGTTATAAAAAAAAAGAAAATGGATATATCGGTTTTTGATAAAGCACTGTAGGATATATCCGTTTTTGATAATAAAATAAAGAACGATAATTATTATTATTATTATAAAACACTGTAACACATATCGGTATTTAATAAAACGCTGGTAGGAATATGAGAGCTTGATATAATGTGGCTGATTATTGTGTCAGTGTTCCTAAATCCAGTTATGGTGGTTTAAAAAATAAGGCCGCTTTACACTAATATACATATTATCCTACAAATTGTTTATGGTTTTGTCATGAGAAACTCGAAATTAGATATATCGGTTTTTGACAGAATTAAAAGAGTCAACAATGGAAAATGTTAGCGATTTATCGGTATCTGATTCCGATCGCCATCGTTGTTTAGTACGCATGATGTAATTATCGGTTTATGTTCAGATTCGGGTATTTTGCGGACGGATTTAGAGCGGATCTATCACTTTTCGACCAGGTTAAATTAACCATAGACCAAGATATGTACGAGAACAACCAATTGCCATCTTAAAAAAAAAACAAAATGTGATTTATCGGTTTTTGTTCTGACGCTCCTCAGTTATCTGTAAGTTTCCCGAATAGAATAAAATAAAATAAATAAATAAATATAGGGTTTAGGCCGGGACCTTGCCATTAAGTTGTAAGTTGTTATAAGCGACGTCGTTAAATTCGATTTCGACTGTATCTTAAATATTAACACGGTAATGTCATCATCATTATGAGTAGGTACTAGTGTTTCACATGGATCGACTGCATACCTGACCTCCACAACCCACAGTAGCTGGGTAATACGATAGCCAAACCCCTTGGTCAGCTTCTTTGCTGGTATAGTTAGCTCGTGCCTTCTGCCTGCCTTGCCTTTATAATTTATTTCTTTTTTATAATAGTCAGGAAACAATGTCTACTGAGTGTTGCGACAGCATCGTACGACATAGCGTCACAGTGTCGCAGAGTGACCCCTCAGGGCACAACCGACAAGTGTGCCATTGTGTGATGTGCCACTAACTAATTAGTCAATGGCCGGACTCGTATTGTTGGCAAACATTGCACTCGTTTACGTTTAGAGTAGTGCATAACGTGACCTAAAAATCGAAGACCAGTGTTTGTTTTTTCTTTCGGATGAAGACCATCAAATGAACCCTTCCTGCTCTATGGTGCTCAGACACGTTGGGTTTCTCCACAATCGGACTAATATCAATTGCTATTTTGCTTTATTCTACAGCAAAACCAAATCAAATAAGAAATTCATTAATTCAATAGTTATCTGACTTATACTGACTAAAAACCTGATTTATTTGACCCATATCTTAAGTTATTAGGCTAATGATAAACCTCTGCGGGAATTTTCTAACGAAATACCGCGGCCCCGGAACTTAAGGGCAGCTGAAGGAACAGGGTGGGTTTTTAGTCAGTAGAAGTCTGACACTCCCTTCCGCTCCACTCAGAGCGGGAGAAGTCATAATGATTTTCCCACCCGGAAAGAAAGGCCGGGAGGCAGGGACGGTCTCAGGATTCGTCAGTCCCTGCCTCCCGGCAAATTCAAACTTTTAACAACAGTGCTCATTTTCTTGTTCAGATTCTGTTGGTTAAGCTTCCTGTGTGAATAAATCCTTTAATTCTAGCTAGGAATTCTCACATATTCTAGGCACACTGGCCTAGTAGTGGAGACTTTATACACGGATTACCCATAAAGCATTCGATTCTTAATATATTAGTCTACTACTTTTACTCGATCTTTTTTGCCCTGGACGACAAAAGTGTAAGTATTACATAATTAATATTAAATCTCCAGAAATCCAGACTTCCGTGAGGTGACGCTAGAGAAAGACGGCAAAGAGGTGCTGCGATTCGCGGTGGCCAACGGCTTTCGCAACATTCAGAACTTGGTGCAGAAGCTCAAGCGCGGAAAGTCTCCTTACCACTACGTCGAGGTTATGGCGTGTCCCTCGGGTACGTAATATATGTATAATTATGAGATATCTCTTGACCTTAATACCATCTGATAAAAAACGACGGATGAGACCTATGAGTCAGTCTGTAAAATACCATTTCACTAATGTTTAAAGTTGACTGGTTACAAGTTACGGGTAGTAAAGAACGCGATCGCCGATATCATTTTTATTTGTAAAAAATATAATTGGTGTAAAATATAATTAGAATGGCACAAACATGAAAACATAGCAAACAAAATTTAAATTTTTGACAAATGGGCAAAGAATTAATGAACAACATTTCATATCCATAAATTCTTTCAAGTTTTAGACAACAATCTTTTAACCAACTGTGCAATTTAAATCAACAAGCAACTATCTACTTATTAAAAATGTTAAAGGCGAGAAATCAATATGGGTTCCATAGGCACATGAACTTTGTCATGCCGTCAACTAACAGATACCTAGATTGCTATGTTCGACCATGACAAAATAAAACTCACGGTGTTCCTTGCTCTGGCAAAGGCGTTTGACACAGTGTCTGCGCCATTCTTGCTGATGAAGCTTGAACACTTCGAAATTCGTGGCGCTCAATTAAAACTATACCATAGCTCCCTGACAGACAGAACTCAGCGCTTTGTGATTGGTGACTGTGACCGTCACAGTAGGACATCAATATAAGAATACCGCAGGGTACTATCTTGGGACCCACCTTATTCTTTATCTACATTAATGAACTATGCCATTTAAATTCATCAACGGTAACATTATCACATTCACGACACGGCTCTCCTATTCTATGGAGCTACTTGGGATTAAGTTTTCTATTTGCTGGGATGGGTTTTCAGAAACTTCATTAACAGCTGTGAGCTAATTCGTGGCCGCGAAGATTAAATCTTATCTTACTTCTTACTATCTTACTTCTTACTATCCTACTTCCTACTAATATTATAAATGCGAAAGTTTGTGAGGATGGATGGATGTTTGTTACTCTTTCACGCAAAAACTACTGAACGGAACTGAATGAAATTTGGTAAGTAGATAGTTAGCAGCCTGGAATAACACATAGGCTACTTTTTATCCCAAAACTCCCACGGGATTGGGATTTGCGCGGGAAAACCTTCCCACGCGTACGAAGTCGCGGGTAGAAGCTAGTTTATACATATAATAAAACAGTAAAAAAAAGTTTGTCTGTACATTTATATTTTATTCAAAAATAATAATTGAGGTGGGTTAAGAAACGGTAACACGGCAAAAAAAGTGTCTGTTTATCTGTTTGTACACGCTACTACCTACTACCTACTGGATGGATTTTAATGAAATTTGGTAAGAAGATAGTTGACATCTTGGAATAACACATAGGCTATTTTATCCCGGAATTCCCACGAGATCGGAATTTACACGGGAAAAACTTCCCACGCGGGCGAAGCCACTGGCACAAGCTAGTAATAAATAAAATGCCGATCAAACCTTAAGTAACCAGTACCTTCAACGTTTTAGGTTGCCTAAACGGCGGCGCCCAAGTCCGGCCAGTAACCGGCGAGAGCGGCCGCGAGCTGGTCGCACAACTAGAGGCCATGTACTCCGAGCTACCCTTGGCGGTGCCAGAAGACAGCAAGCTGGTGCGCAAGCTGTACGCCGAGTGGCTTGACGGGAAGGACTCCGACAAAGCGCGAGCTATGCTGCACACATCTTACCACGCTGTCGAGAAGTCAGACATAGCGCTTAATATTAAGTGGTGACCTGTTGTGATACATTGTGCATGCTATTTGTATTTCACTCACATTCACACACACACACACACACCCACGCACGCACACTTAAGTCACTGATTTACATTTGTAGCACGTCCTCACACATAAGGTCCAGTTGAAAACCAGCGTCAGGCAATTTGCAGTTGTCTGGCATCTTGCTGAACTGGGCCTATTTGGTACAGCCGTGAGGCACACGCAACGAAGTTTTTATTTAATTATTTTTTAGTTTTATTTTATTTTTTGTATTTCATTGTGTGCCTTTACATCTGGGCCAAATAAATTTTAACACGAGCTCCTCCAAGTTCGAAGAAGCTATAAATTCCAATAACAGACGCGTGTTCTTGAATTGCATAAACTCCACTAGGCTTTTAATATGGCCCACTGACTATTGGAAAAACAATTTTTTGAGGAGTCAAATTATTTCCATTGTACATTAAGTTAGTTTAAGTTTAAAGTGTTTCTTACATGTTCCGGATGCTAAGAGTAAATGGTCATGGTACACTCGGTGCATAATAAAACAAAAGGTTTAATCTTGTTTGTAAACCATTACTAATTAACATAATTATGGGCGGTTTTGTCGCTAAAAGTAATCATTAAAGAGTCTTTTGATGGATTTCACAGAGAAAGATGCTAAAAAGAGATCAGCACTTGATCTTTTTTTATTTGATTGAGTCAGACTTCTTGTAACATAAGTAAATATGCGTAGATCTACGCATATTTACTTTTTTTTGACTTAATTATATAAACTAACTTCACCGTTTTGAATATGTTTTGCAGTAGTATGTAAACAATACCCAGTTTTTTGTATGAAACCTATTTACTATTCTGATATAATATGTTGCTATTGTTTAGGTGTTTAGTATAATTAGTTTTTCAATCGAATAGTGTCGGCATTAGAATTGTCAATTGTGTTTATGCCTAGTTATAGATTTTTGGATTGGGGGGAAAAACATCAAATGGTTCCCTCTGAGTGGAGCGGAAGGTAATGTCAGACTTCTACAGACTATTTAATTTGAAAAGAGTACTCGAAAACATTGTACAGACTGCACATCAAGCTACAACAATCTGTCAAATTTCTTTAATAGATTTTCAACTTTATTTTTAAAGAAATTAGGTTCAAGGTTGATTGGGAAAATTTGACAGTGTCAGGTAGCTTCATATGCTGGCGTCTGTAACACATAATAATATGTGATTGTAAAATATCCCTACTAATATTATAAATGCCAAAATGTGTATGTAAAGATATCGCACTCTTAGAATGAAAGTGACCTAACTCTAAATTCATGTAATTTCAGATTTTGATGTGAATTGGCCTGAAACATTACTCTGAATTGCCGTGGAAACAGGAAACTGAATAACGAGTTATAAAGAGACAGATTATACATTTGCCACTTGAGATATATGAATATAATTTATTCAATGCTGTTTTATTACTGCTCAAATCCAAAAAAATTTTAGTTAGTCAGAGTTAAGTCCCTTTCATTCTGAGAGTGCGATATATTGGACCAAGGAGCTACTTTTTATCCCAGAATTCCTACGGGATCGGGATTTACGCGAGAAATCCCTCCCACGCAAACAAAGTCGCGGAAAGAAGCTAACATAAAACTAAAATATAATTGTCAATATGGCGTCGAAAAATTCGAGAAACTTTGCCTTTACTTCGTTTCCAGTGTGGCTGTTTCCGAAGCCAGTTATGAATGGAAGAAATTTGCATTGCTTGTGTGTAACAGACGTTAGCAAAAATGTTTATACTCAACTTCCGGAGTGTTACAATCCCACGGTTGTCGAGTGTGTTAGTATTATTTTTTGAATCAATCCGTATGGCAATCTTTTTCTCACGTTTCTTTCCCAGTAGAAGATATTTGTTAAATATTTAAGGACTAGCTGTGCCCCGTTCAGTATGGAAGGAACGACTGTCACAACCGACGGCCGGGCACGCCTCAATTGCGGCGGCAAGACCCCTCTTTGAGGAGTGGCTAGATCGGCGTCACGGCGTCCTGACCTACCGCATGACGCAGGTCCTCACCGGACACGGAAGTTTCGGGAGGTACCTGTGTCTGATGGGTAAGGAAGAGACGCCTGGGTGTCACCACTGCGAGGGTCGCCCTGAGGACACAGTCGAGCACACGGTGCAGGACTGTCCAGCTTGGGCAGAGCACCGACGTGTCCTCACGGCGACAATAGGCGGAGACCTCTCGCGCCCGGCCTTGGTCGAGGCCATGCTGCGGGGCGAGAGGGAGTGGGAAGCGGTCGCCTCCTTCTGCGAAGCAGTCATGCTTCCGAAGGAGAAGGCGGGCCGCGTGAGGGAGAGGATGGCGTCCTCCCTCCAGCCCAGCCGCAGTGGTAGACGCCCACGGCGTCGGACGTCGGCCGACGATCTCCGGCCACCGTAGGCGCGGGCATGCGGACAGCGAGTAAAGGGCAACTCGCTGTCCGACCATGGACCATGCCCGGGTCGACGGCGCGTCGTGTTCCACGCGTGCCTCAAAGAGCGTCAGCAACATGATGAGGCCCCCTCTGCAGAGGGCCGAAGCCCGCCGGGGTCGTGGGACTCATCCCGTTACCGTGGCCCCGGTATGTAAAGGGTTATTGAAGGAACACCGTGGATTTTAGTCAGTAAAAGTCTGACAGTCCCTCCCACCCTGCCCGGAGTGGGAGGACTTATTTGATAATTTTACCACGTTAAAAAAAAAAAAAAAAAGCTGTGCCCCGTTGGTCGGGTTGTCGCAAGCGTGACTGCTGGGCACGAGATCTCGAGTTCAATTCCCAGGTCGGGCTAAAAGTGCTATTGGGATTTTCTGTAAGGGATTTTTCAGTAGTTATGCGCAAAATGTGTCAGTGAAAAGAAATGAATGAAGTATATCTTTTCGCTCAACGAAGTAGTCGACTCATATAGTTCACCAAATCAGAACCAGTCCATGCCTTTAACATATCCGGCTCACTCTAATTTTATTGATAAGTTACGAATGATGCACTTCACTTAGTTCACTTTTCTATAAACTTATCTTGATTATTATATTAACTTATTTCTTACTTTAAACAGACTGATGACTGTCAGTATTATATACCTTTTGTTACTGATAGATAGATGCTTCTCTTTTCTAGGTTGGCGTATTAAGATTCTAAAGAAGTATTTAAGTACCTACAGTGATTTAAAATTATTTACATACTCTAACACCTATTTGGTGATTATTTCCAATTATTCATTACAAATAACAATTGCGTCAGTTTTTTGGTTGTTAATCGTGTCCTTCTTTCATTCAGTAGGTATTTGCCAAATTTTATAAAAAAACTTTAGAAATAATCAAAAGAAATACTGAAGCACTGAACTAACTTAATGAAGGATTGAAAGAGAGACACATTTGAAAAACAACTGAATGAATTATAAGTTTATTTTACGAAGTGATGTAGTTCATTTCCTTCAATCGTTCGCGAATTGGTAACGCCAAATAACTTGGCAAGAGTCGTTCAATGCGCAGAAGTCGATTTTTAGGTGTCAGCGGTTGTCAGCGGGACGCGGGGTATAACGTAGCGCCGCTCCGAGCGCGCGATTGGTGCGTCAGTAGTTCTCGTTCAATTTGCTCCCGAATACACTTGCGTACACGAAAGTTGTACCCTTTGTTGTTGTTTTAAATTTATTTTTTATTACCTTGATTACAATGCTAGGACCAAATACAGTTTTACGCAGACTATTAAAACGTCAGAATAAACAGTTAGACACTATAGTTAAGAAAGGTTGAAATTCCGAATTCGTCACTGTCTTTAGGACACCGGGAAAAAAGAAGAATAAAAGGGGTAGCAGTTTTATTAACTAATTGTGACGACGAGAACATATTATTTTTAATGTTTGTTTTAAATACATTTTTTTCACTTTTAAATGTATTTCTGTATTATATCTATTTTATTTACAATACCGAATTAACGAATGAATTCCTCTTCTTTCTTTAACATTCTTCTGAACAGATATGATTAAAAATAAATGATGGCAATAACCATGGAATAATGGCAAGCAGTAAAAGTGACCACGTTTTTGTTCCACTAAGTGCACGATGCGCGAACTTACCCCCACTACGCCAAAACCTTGCCAAGTTATTTGGCGTCATCTATACCCATGTCTATTTTTCAGTAGTAGCCCGGTGTTTGGAAGTTGGCGTTGTGATGCCCCCGTGCATCGGAAAGCACGATAAACCGTTGGTTTCGGTTGTCATTTGGACTTCTTTAACAGTCGTTACGGGACAGTAAATCTGACACTGGTATAGCCAAGGGCAGGCGCGTGCACAGGATTATGACAGGGTATGCGGCGGAGTAATCGGTCACAAAAACTTTTTCTTTTATAGATTTTTAGCATAGCCACAGCCACGCCATGCTACGATGCGTGGCTGTGGCTATGCTAAAAATCTATAAAAGAAAAAGTTTTTGTGACCGATTACTCCGCCGCATACCCTGTCATAATCCTGTGCACGCGCCTGGCCAAGGGGTATCTTGTTACCCAGCCACTGGGTTGTAGGGTTGCCCACCTGAACTCCACAACCCAGTGGCTGAGTCGCTCTATGTAAAACACTTGTACTCAGCTGCATAGTTGTGATTTTTTTATTTTTTTTTTAATCTAAAAATCCCGACTGCTCAACTGAACTGCAAGAATTAAGCACATTCTTATTTTAAAAAGTGACAAGCAGACGGGACCTAATTGAATATAAGATATTTTTTTAATGGGATGGGTCCCGCCTGCTTCTCAGTTAAGCAGTCGGGTATTTTAGATTTTTATATAACTATTTTTTTTCAGCTTTTTAGTTTAAATATTTATTTTATTTTATTTATTTGGTTCACCTACAGTTAGATACACTGATACAAATAGAGAATACATTCATTAGCTTTATGGATTAGTGTATCAACTTCTTACAGGTAAACACATCGTGCAATAGGTACATATTACATGATAGAGCGGTGACTTAGATTTAGAAGAGTTATCAGTTACAGAACACAATAAAGTTAACAAGCATAGGATCAAAATCAAAACTAAAATTAAAACTAAAATACAAATCATAATTCAACTAGAAATCTAATAAAAATCCAATGAAAAATAATAGAAAAATCAAAGTAAGATAAAATTAATAACATTAAAAATGAAAATTACAATGGAGATTAAAATAAAAACTAAGATTAAACACAGAAATAAAATGGATTGCATGCAATCCATTAATTAATCAACAATTTTTTGTTTCCCCGGTTGTATCACACTAGTAAGTACCTCACCGGATTCAGAAAGTGAAAGAGCGAAGTCCATATTTATAAAATAATCTCATTGTATTACTTTTATTAGTATTATGGTAATTTTTGAAATCCTTGTATTAAGCCCTTTAATTTGATACCCATATTTAAGAGTTCGAAGAAAAAAATTTTTTTTCCCTTAGTTCAATGGCGTCGCACAGCCGCCATATTTGATTTTTTTAACGTCACTTATCTAAGAACACTTGGGCTGCTAAGACAATTCTAAAGATACCTCAATTATGTAAATCCGTTCAGTGGTTCTGGAGAGATGAGGTAATAAAGAATATCACTTACATACATACGAGATACGCGCTAAAAACATAACCCTTCCTTTGCAGTCCGGTAAAAAGGCTAAGCAGATGATAATAAATGTTTAAAGACTAGCTATACCAGCGACTTTGCTCGCGTGAGATATTATCATGCGTAAATCCCGATCCCGCTGGAGTTCTGAAATAAAAATCCCATATTTTGCTCTATAACGTCCTCGATCTTTCAGTAAAACTCCCATTTAAATTTGTTGAGCCATTCCAGAGTTTAGCCCGGACAAACAGAAACACAGACAGACGGAGAAACATGTAAAACAAATTGTTTATGTTTTAGTATAATTTAATTGCACTTGAGAAAACACAGTTATTTTGTAAGCACAGACAGAAGCTACAATCTATACTAATATTATAAAGCTGAAGAGTTTGTTTGTTTGTTTGCTTGAACGCGCTAATCTCGGGAACTACCGTTCTGATTTGAAAAATTCTTTCAGTGTTAGATAGCCCATTTATCGAGGAAGGCTATAGGCTATATATCATCACGCTAATACCAATAGGAGCGGAGCAGTAATGAAGAATGTTTCAAAATCGGGGGATTTTTTTTTCCACGGGGACGAAGTCGCGGGCGGAAGCTAGTTTTATTTATAAGTATAGATGATATTAAGAATGTCGGAGTATTCTATTTTAATATTTGTTTTGTTTCGCTTTTAGTTGTAAGATTTGTTGTGATATTGTATATTTGCGTATAGAATGACATATACATTGTTGTAAATATCACGTTGTAATTGTAAGAACAATACATTTGTTTAAGTACGTTGTGTTTGATTCCACGCCTGTTTTGCATACCTATATGTATGCAGGTACGTACAATTTATTCAATATAAATATTTAATGGATTCTTTATAATCGACTCTGGTGACCCTCCGTGTCAAGACAAAATGCTGCTTTTTAAGTGGGTTTCTCCCGGGCGTATTGAGGATCTCCTACACCTATGTCAATTGGTTAGCCCGTCTCGTTTACGAGACTCACTCACATCTCTTTTTTAAAGATAACTATCAGTGTGTGTAGAATCCACATTACTAGCAATCATGTTAGCCCCACCAACTAAGCTAAATAATGCTTGCTATGACTACCTCCCGATCTGGGCGAAGCGGGAGGGTGTGTCAGACTTTTACTGACTAAAACCCATCCATGTTCCATCATAAGCCCTTTGTATACCGAGGCCGCGGTAACTCTTTCGAATTATTCTGCAACCCCGGCAGGCAACGGCCCCCTTATGGGCCCCAACAATTTTTGCTGACACTCTTTGAGGCGCGCGTGGAACACGACGCGTCGTCTACACGGGCCTGGTTTCAGTCGGGCGGCGAGCTACCCATTGCTCGCAGCCCGCAGGCCCGCGCCTACGGTGGCTGGGAGTCACCTTGTGACTCCCGACGCCCGGTGCGTCTCCTGCGGTGGCTGGGGCGCTAGGGCTGTGAGACTCGCCTCTCCCTCGCGCGTCCCGCTACCTCCTTCGCTTGCATAACTGCTTTGCAGAAAGAGGTGACCGCTTCCCATGCCTCCTCGCTCCGGACCATGGATTGAACCAGGGCCGGGAGCGAGAGGTCGCCGCCTATCGCCCCTGCGAGGACACGGCGGAGCTCTGCCCAAGCGGGGCAAATCCCCACTGTGTGTTCCACCGTGTCCTCAGGGCGATACTCGCAGGGACTGGGTTTACGGCAATAGTGTAATGGGTGGAGTTCGAAGGCGCGGCCTCGAACAACAAGGCCGACACCTTAGGCACTATGCTATTGACGCTTCTTCCATCTCATGTCAGTGTTTGTTATCGAACTCCTTCGAAATGGCTTGACCGATTTATATGATTTCTTTGTGTATATTTGGTCGGTGTGAGAATAGGTCGTAGGCCATTTTTTTTCGTTAGAATTAATTATATGGCCAAGCAACGTTTGCGGGGCTAGTAGGTAATAATATTAATCTTTATTGACATAAAATTACATTAAACAATTTTTAACCCTAACTACTGTACAGACTGTATTACAGAAACCAGTGTTATATCCATCTCAGGATCTATATTAGGCTTTCGAACAAAAACAGAATTCGGCCCACAATTCGCGGAAAATCGGTGAAAATGTGTAATAAAAAGAATACTGCCGTACATAGTAGATACCTCTCTCTGTACCTATTTTTTTGAAGTAGTTAAGAAGGTGTATTGGACAACTAGAGCGGAATTGTGACTTTTCCAAAGGGGATTTTGCTCTGAAAATCATGAAGACTCGACACTTCGTCTGCTCATGGTCTATCGAATGATTGCAAGATTAAGAAATAAAAAAACAACACATTTAATTAGTGTGAAAGAGTTAACAAAAATCTCAGTATTTTGTAACAGGTAATCAAATCACCAAACATTCCAACAACTTTTATTTAGTAACATCAGCACACATGCAATTTCGACGCGCTGCATAACTTGGTTACTAAATATTTAGTTAGCTTACTTGACCGTGCCTAACTTATCCCGGTTGCGAAGTTATGATCATTATCGGTTACGTGAAGACGTCACGGTGCGTTATCGTGCCGATCCCGTGTCGTGACGTGTGAACGAGCTCCCAAGCTCGTAATAAATTAATGAATAACGTTTGTAGCTAGCGATTGTATTCCGCACAGTGGCGAGTGCGGGCGCGGTAGCCGCCAATCTTGTGTTGTACAAATAATGTCTGGTGTTTACATAACAAGCGGCGGACTGTGCGACTGATCGCTACACATGCGGCACTCGCGCGCTATGGAAGGCTCTAGCTTCACCACGACCAGGATATACTGTATTCTGTTCTGCACCATCATTAAGGCAGTCATCAGCACGGGGCTGGGCAAGTGCCCTGTTTACCCGCCCCTGCCCAACTACGACATCCAACGGGTGAGTACTGAGTACGGTCCAAAACCAGACCATCACGTGACACATTACACTGCATTTTTGTATCGTAACGGTCACATTCGGGAACGTGTAACTTTAAATTTATACTCAATAGAGTTCAGTGTGTATGTTAATTAGTTTATTCCACAAGTGTTTACTCTAAGTCGCATAATATAACTAGTTGGCCTAATAGTTGCGAAGTGGGAAGGTAGAGTATACTCAGAGAATCAGCTCTTATAGCCGCAGTTGAAACGACCTATTGCCCAGTTCCCAATTGTCATGATATTCGCGCCCGAAAACTGTCTTCCTTTCTGGTTGAAGCTTCGCTCACGAAAAAGTGTTTTTCAGCGTAGGTAATAAAAGTAGTGTATGTCCTTCACCAAGATCTTATTTAGGTACCTTTCATCAAAATCGATTAGGTTTAGACGTGAAAGTGTAACAGACAGAGTTAGTTTCATATTTTTAATATTAGTAGGTATTAGCATCCCTATACAATTATATTCGGCATATTTTTTCCGATATATTCAAAATTATTGTAATGTTTCATACATTTCATTCAATTTATTTATTTATTTAATTAAGGTTCACCAACAGTTGTTACAGATATAACACAGATAGGAAAATATATGTATTAGTGTCTTAAATCTAACTGCACAACCAATTACAGGCAAACACCACAAACAATATGCTCTTGGTAATATAATTTAAAAAAAAATTATAAGTATTTAAATCTATACTAATATTATAAACAGACAAATTTGGTTGCAATTTTGTATATAGGGAGTATTCTTTAGAAGTAGTTATCCCATTCTAAAAATGTTTTTACTGGTTGAAAGGTTACACAATTTGCGAGCGCTACAGGCTATAAAATAATTTTAAAATCAGAAAAGATAGGGCAAAGTCCTACATCTAAATAAAATATCTTAATTAACTCCTAATTAATTTGACAAATTTGGATATTGAATCTGAGTGGACGTCAGCCAGGTTGCTGCGTTCATTTATGAGTTTAGGTACAGAAAATCATCCATACTAATATTATAAATGCGAAAGTAACTCTGCCTGTCTGTTACCTTTTCACACCTAAACCACTTAACAGATTTAGATGAAATTTGGCATGAGAATAGTTTAGGACCTTGGAAAAGACATAGGATAGTATTTATCCCGGAAATCATCCCTAAAGGATTTTAAAAGGGTGTTGGAATTTCGTATAGGGAATCAATAATGTCCCCACCCTCCCCACACAAATGCACTTAGACCGCTAAACCGAATTAGATGAAATTTGGTATGGAGATAGTTTTAGACCCTGGAAAAGACATAGGATAGCTTTTATCCAGGAAATCATCTCTTAAGGATGTGAAATAGGTGTTGGAACTTTGCCCCCTCACAATTCATTCAAATCGCGTATTCAAGAACCACTCGAAACAATTTATTTAAACTATCTACAAACATGCGAGTACAGCAGCAGCTGCGCCGTGATATAACATCAGATATCAAGGGGATGAATTATTTGAGCTCTGAATTCTGTAACATAGTCCAAGATACAGATAATTTAATAAACCACGTTTATACGGATTTGAAAACAAATATGATGGATGGAGAATGGCTGCATGAAAGAGCAATTTTGGCACCTACTTACATAATCTTTTCGTTGATCTGCCCTACAAGGGTAGATCAACGAAAAGATTATGTCTCATGTGGATGGTGATGTTGTCGTTTATCTGTCCATCGACAATGTCATGGATATTGAACAAGTGACGTCGTACCCTGTAGAGTTGAGAAGTCCTGTTGATGCGTAATCTGGACGCACCAAGGCTCTGTAATGGCATGCGACTACAAATTACACACCTTGTACGCAATGTTGTGCAAGCAATAATTATGACAGGAACAGCAAGCGACGAAAACGTATTTATTCCTCACATTCCCATAATCCCGAGCGATTTGCCATCCCAGTTCAAAAGACTCCAATTTTCCCTAAAAGCAGCATTCGCAATGACCACAAACAAAGCTCAAAGACAGACACTGAAAGTTTTTTTTTGTTTTTTGTTAAAAATAGGTATACCAATATATACTACCAAAATAGGTAAGTGATGATGTGGTCGAAGATGGGGCACGCTTACCTAAAAGTAACCTATTCAGTCTTGACTTAAAGACTCCTAGGTTATATAGCTATCGGGAAACACAGACTCCGGCAGGGAATTAAGTGGCGTGCTCACGAGTTAAGCATCAAGCCCACAAAATTTACACATTTTAGCCTGAGACGGGAAAACCAAAAACGTAGTTTACAAAATGTATATATTGTAAACTACGTTTTTGGTTTTAAAAAGTTAAATTTTAAATACTATCTGTCTGTCTGTTTTGGGGATGGATGGACCCTGGTGATGGTTTTTTTTATATTGTATGCTTTTTAACCACCCAAAAAGGTGTACCGATTGGCAACAAGAATTATTGACAAAGTGTAAATTAACGCGGGCAAAGCCGCGGGCAAAAGCTAGTAATGAATAAACATAATATAGTTAATAATAACAAACGTAATACTAATAACACTTAAACCTGTCTCCTGTGAGGCACTCCGTCAAAACGTAAAAACGTTTGGAGAATCCGAGTGATGAGTAGTGCGGCTTTGTTTTAAAATATGTAGACATAATCTCAACTGTAACTATAAATATTATGTTAAATAAATATTATGTTATAATAGTCCTAAAATATTTCTAACTAGCTTTTGCCCGCGACTTCGTTCGCGTGGGAGGTTTTTCCCGCGTAATTCCCGATTCCGTGGGAATTCCGGAATAAAGATGGGTGAAAATTTTATGTCCTTCCCAGGGTCCTAAACTATTCCCATACCAAATTTCATCTAAATCGGTTCACCGGTTTAGGCGTGAAAAGGTAACAGACAGATAGACAGACAGACAGAGTTACTTTCGTACACTGAGTTTTGAGATATCGGCTTACCGGCAAGAACATTTTCTGGGGGAGCATCATAAGTAGAGTTGCCACGAATATTCGGCAACTATTCGGTATTCGGCCAAATTCGTGGCATCTCTAATCATAAGCATCGCCTCGAATAGAGTCGGAGATTAGTCAATGATTACAAAAAGCTTGAGGCTTTTTTACTTTGGCGGTTCAGATATGCTAGGAACTTTAATACGATCATATTGTAATATTTATTTAATGTTTTGGTATGTGATCTTGGAAGCTGGAATGTGCAAGTGCAGGGTGCACTTTTTGCACCCCCCTACATGTATCTTTGCCTTGAACCGATTTTTTATTCTTTAAAATTAGCGCTGCCTCTCACTTGGATATTCTGCACCCACGAAACGTTGAGCCCCAGCTCATCTGCTCCAAGCTTATGTTATAAATTTTCATATTTTTTATATGAAGCCACCAAAACCATATTCTACCCTGCTAAATCTTCGTCTAATATCTATTTTAATTATGATAGGTTCGCGTTTGACCTCCATCTCACCTGATGGTAAGCGATGATTTGGTCGAAGATGAATGACGCTTACCTACGGTAACCTATTCACTCTTTATTTAAAGACCCCAGATTATAGCTATCAGGAAACAGACTTCTACAGGGAATACCATTCCTAGCTATACGCATAATCAGGGCCGGATTAACCATTAGGCGGAGTAGGCAACTGCCTAGGGGCCCCGCATCAATTAAGGGCCCAGGCCCAGTGCACGCACCAAGAAAACATGTTTCTTCGAACGAGAATTTGATGTGCGTGTGAACTTGGGACCTTACCGTTATCTCACAAAATACAAATCGTTAGATTTAGTAGTAGGTAGAATTAAAACAATTTTAGAACAAATCTGTGAATAAGTAAACAAATATCCCATAAAAAACAATACTTGTCAAAAAACCAAGTCTCGCAACTCAGTTGTTCTACCGTAAAAAGTTGTGAGATCCATGTAATACCAAGTCGGTTATTAATTTATTCAGTCCCTACTTAAGGGACCTTCTGTCTTAAGTTGTTACGTAATTATCTAACCTAACGACATCTTATAGTGACCATATCAATATTAAAAATCTTTAGCGTTTTAAGTGAATATATTGACTCGGCCATCGCATGAAAACACAATATATCTCACAAGTAATACATATATAAATTAAATTGTTTATTGCGATTGCCAAGTCAATCTATTTATTAACTTAATTAACTAGATAAATTACAAACCGACCCACTAAAAAGCGTGAAAAAAAACTTTTTAGCAAAAAATAGAACCGACTTCCATATAAAAACACTACAAAGGCAAAAATAACTTTAATTTCGGAAGGCGGTGTCTTTAGTTTTGTATATATTTTCGTTTTGACACCGCCTTCCGAAATTAAAGATATTTTTGCCTTTGTAGTGTTTTTATATGGAAGACGGTTCAATTATTTGCTAAAAAGTTTTTTTTATTCCGTTGACCATTTAACAAGTTACCTTTGAGCATAATTATTATATCTGGGTACCTATCTACACTGGAAGACACGGTGGAGCATATGGTCGAGGTGTGCCCTGCATGGGTGGAGCACCGTCGTATCCTTGTAGAGGCGATCGGCGGTGGCGACTTCTCGCGCCCTGCTCTGGTTTAGACCATGGTGCGAAGCGAGAGGGAATGGGATGCAGTCACCTCCTGCTGCGAAGCAGTCATGCTAGCGAATGAGGAGGCCGAACGTGCGAGGGAGAGGCAACTCTCTTCCTCGCGCCCCAGCCGCCGGGGGAGACGCCCCGGGCGTCATGGATCGCGAGTCGATTTCGGCCACCGTAGGTGCGGGCCTGCGGATGGCGAGTAGGGGTCGCTCACAGTCCGGTAAGGACCAGGCCCGGGTCGGCGGCGCGTCGTGTTCCATGCGCGCCTCAAAAAGCTGTCAATACCAGTGACGGGGCCTCATAGGGCCATTGCCTGTTGGGGTTTGCGGGCAAGTTCCATCGAGATACCGCGGCCCCGGAACTTTAGGGCTTCCGAAGGAACAGGGTGGGTTTTTAGTCAGTAGAATTCTGACACACCCGAGCAGAAGAAGTCATTCGATGATATTTTTCACCAAGAAAAAAAAAAGTACCCATCTACATCTGTTATTTAATTATATTATACAGGTACACTGATTAATTAACTGCAAATGTAACTTTGTAATCGTATATATTTATATGGGATTACAAAGTTATTTATGCAGTTGATGTATCTAGAAAACTGGACCGAAATTGAAAAATATTATAGTTTTTCCTTGATTCATATACTAAACACTAATTGTATTCTAAATTTGAAGCTTCTATGTCTGCTAGAAGTGCCATAGACTTTTGATGATCGGTCAGTCAGTGAGTGACAAAATTAAGAAATTTGACTCGTTATAATTCTTAAACTACTGGTTCAAATTGAATGAAATTTGAAATATACTGTGTTTATACAATGCGTGTTTGGTTACTGAAAATTCAGGCTTCTAGTTTTATCCACAACGAAGTTATAGGGGGTCGAAAATGGCCTGAATTGCTTCGAGAAAAGAATGGTACGGCCGTGCCGCTTTTTTGCTCGACTTGGCGGGGGCACTGCCGTGCCCCCAGATATTGAAAACCACAGCCCTTAATGTGCGTTTCCTCAGTTCACACACGATTTGGTCAGTCAAAGTAAGAAAAGGGGCCCCGAGAATGCCATGCCTTAGGGCCTCTCACAGGTTAATCCGGCTCTGCGCATAATGAGAGTATTCCCAAAACCTTTTGTGCTTATGGGAGGGATTTATTTATTTATTTATTTATTTATGTACACACATGACACTTATAAAAAAAAAAAATTAAATACAGACAAAAGAGCACAAAGGTGCTGCTTATTTCCTAAGAAATTTCTTCCAGCAGACCTGCGACAGGAGAGTTGAAGAGGAGATGATAGACACAGTGTGTATAAATACTAATTACGATATAAAACATATTTAGCTATAAAATTAAACTAAAATGATATCTATACTAATATTATAAAGCGGAAAAGTTTGTTAGTTTGTTTGTTTGTTTGTTTGTTTGTTTGCTTGAACGCGCTAATCTTCGAAAGTACTGGGTGGATTTGGATGAAATTTGGTATGGAAGTAGCTTGAAGCTTGAGGAAGGTTATAGGCTACTTTTTACCCGACTGCAAAAAAGGAGAGTTATGTTTTTACCGTGATAGAATCCACGGGAGCGAAGCCCCGCGAGAGTACTAGTATTTAATAAATATATACATACATAGAATTAAAATACATGCTATAAAAATATATACCTATAATAAATATATAAAATTACGGGATGTTAGATAGGTAATGATCTTTGACCTGCTTTTTGAAAATAGTAATGGATTTAGCTTCGCGGATTTTAGCGGGAAGTGAGTTCCACAGTCGTACTGCATGTAAGGAGAAGGAGTGGGAATAGAAACAGGTTTCTTAGGATGGGAAATTGAGATGGAGTTTAAGGTGGGATCTACAAAGGGCATTACGATGGCGCATTGGCGTTCGTCTTATTATCCTATGATGGAACGGGTTTTGTGGGATTCAATTGTGCAATTCCATCGCACAAGCCCTAAAATGTAACCGATAGACTTGCAACACGTCGACGATGTTCATGTTCAAAGCTTTAATTTCTAGCTTGACACATTTATTAAAGACCTGTAGGGAATGTAGGTAGTAGGGCTGTAAATCGCTCATAGTCCTTGGTAACCGTTGTCTTTTGTTTTCATTTGATGCGTAGACGCTCCGTCTACTATATTCCGGCGTCAGGCGATGTAAACAGTCACCTCGCGCCCTGTTTAAGTCCGAATGTCAAGCGGTCAACACGCAGCTATGCATATTTAACATAATGCATAACGCTTGCTGGCTAAATCGGAAGGAAGCGACTAGAACTGTGAACGTTACACAAACTTGGTACCTACATATTACGCGAGAGTTTTACACGACTAGATAAGTAAAGGGAACTAATTTTTTGAGCTATTTAAATATTCGAGATGTTATTATGATCAATTGAAAAACATATTGAGCAGTTATTTAATTTAATGGCGGTTGATTACTTATTGCGACATTAAAACATGGACAGTAATAAAAAATCAATTAGTCGATTATTTTATCAATATATATAATCATACAATGTCAATTCTTAAAATAATTGAGCAGTCTGATAACTGAATGAACGGTAAAAATTATGACCTCATATATAGGGTAAATACGCCAAAAGTCGGCCCCCTAACGGATTTTCTGACTGGGGATCGCTCTGGCGCCATCAGTTTGCAACGCAGGATAGCTTCTGATGCGGTTTTGGATAGTTTCATATGTCTATTTCATGTTTATAGGCATAAGGTTGTTATTTCTATTAAAATAAAAAAGTTTTAAGGTTTAGATGAGTCGAGAACGAAAAAACCCTAAAGTCGGCCATTCACGGCCCATGGTCGGTCGCGTTTTTCCCAAATGTCGGCCGGGTATAGGATGTTTTAAATTAAGGCTGACAAATATTATTAATATGATTTATTTTGGCAGGAGTCTAATATCACACTAAGTATACATTTGTAATTGTATTTTTTTATTACTAAAATATATTTTTCCCCTCAACAATGTTAGGTACTAAAATTATAACAAAGTAAAACATCACAATAAAACAAAATACTTGCAACGTTGTTCGTGGGATGCCAAATAGTTTAATGCACGAATGGACATCCATACCTATTGCCCCAAGAGCTTCTTTTATTTTATTGCGATCGTAACCGCATAATTTTCTTTGCTTTCGCGAAAGCCTTGCATCTACCTGCTCTGTCATTGTAGTACCTTAAATTAAAAGCATTAAGTGAAAACGAACGAGCTTTTTGTCACGTGCAGGTTAATGAATCAATGAAAGTAAGTAAACTTCAAAGATATTTTTTAAGCTAATAAACAAGGGTTTCATAGATAGCAAGTTCCAAAGAGCAATTTATATTTATATCCCAAATTCCCAAACCATAATTAGCTACCATAAATATGTTTTCAATATTGTCAATACCTATATTAAAACTAAACTTCTTAATAATATTAATAAAATATACTTGTCATAATACATATTTAAATTTGAGAAAATAAGTTTGATAAATAAATTAAAAATTACTAGCTACCACCCAATCAATGAAAAAATACAAAAGTAATCAGCCTGTATAGTGGCGTCCGAATTTGAGGCTGGTCGACATTACGATCTTTAATATTTCTAATGTCGGCCCCTATTTCGTGTACCTTATTTCTCGAGATTCAACTAATATCACCCCGGCCGGTATTTGGCAATTAAACGTAAAATAGATTTATTTGCCTGTAAGCTTTGCAAATTCTCTTGTTAAACCAATGGAATTGGTAGTTTACTTTAAGTCGGCCACGGCCGAGAATCGGGTTTTGAGTCAAAACTGGCGCTCTATTGACGGCCTCCTATTTTGCCCTTAAAACAATACGCAAAACGTTGAAAAAACTATCTCAAAATATAGTAAAAATAACGTTTTAGTGATAAAAAAGCTCAAAACAAAAATAAAGGAATGTCTTACCGTAGTAATATCAATTCCCGAAGTATGGATAGTCACATCAAGTAAACTACTTTTAACGCAAACTTGACGCTTCAACGGCGCAGTCGCGACTTACGTTCAGTGTGCGAAGAGCAAGTGACGTAATCGAATAGTAACGGTTTGTACATATAGAGTATGAACTAAGGTTGTAATTCAGGTAGCAAAATTGTCACTTAATTACCTTTTGAATGAACGCAAGCTGAAAACGTACAGACGGCCGAAGATTGGGGGGGGGGGGGGGCCGACGTTTGGCGTATTTACCCTACCTGCGCCAGATCCCTTCTATTGTTGGTGAATCATTTGGGTTAGATGAGGTTAGAATGAGATTTCTTACCGACAAATTCCGATTTATTACTGCCCACACGTAACTGCTCGTTCAATAATTTTTACCGCCCATTTAATTATTTTCCTGCTCAATTATACTGATCCATTTAATTATTTTTTATTACTAATTTTTGTTTACTTTACTGCTTACTTTTAACTAGTTATTAAACGTGCCATTTATAATTTTTAACTTACCAAAACCGCTATTTACAGCTGCCTCTTTTAATCAGTGCCATAAGTAAATGCTTAGTTAATTAGTACATAATACAGGCTCGTTAATAAAGTGATCAGCGCTACTGTGTAGCATAACCATTAATGACGAGTTCGTGGCTAAATAATAATAGCCGCATGGGTGAATCCGTGGTCGAGTGACTATCCAACATATCGAAATTGGAAATGAAACGGATATGCGGTATCCAGCCGGATACAGGATAGTAATTCAGTATCCGCATGGATTCCGAATAGTAAAATTAAAACACAAGGCAAATCAATCATTATTTTACTCAAGGCAAATAATACCACAATAAGTTATGGACACCGTTTTATTTATATGTTAAAAAGGTTTGTTTTATTAAATAGTTTGGTACTCAAAATTAACAAATGGCAAATTGTGGTGAATGGACACTCCGCTTGGCTTCATATAACAGACCAGCTTCTCAAAATAGCCTTTCGCTGAAATTCTTACGTACCTACCACGGTTACACGTTACAGTCCTTACGAGTGTTCAAAAGCCAAAATATCTGACACCCGTCTTGCCATGGCGTATCTTGTTACCCAGTTACTGGGTTGTGGGAGGCAGATAGGCAGTCACTCCATAGATAGATAGATAGATAAAACATTTATTTGGTACAATACAAGACACAAAATACAATTTTCATAAAACACGTGAAAAAAGAAGCGGAGAAAAAACATACAACGGAAATAAACATAATGAAGTAAGTATGTAAAACACTGGTACTCAGGATTTAGCTCATTCGGTTAGACTGGAAGCTGGGAAAAGGCTAAGCGGGTGATGATGATGAAGCATGAGGTCCTGTGTTCGGATCTTGAAAGGGCCGTTGGCCAAATCTTTTTTTTTGCTTTTGAGTTTATTCCGAATACCAGTAAATTGGCGAAGGGTTATTTAATGTTAAAAAAAAAAACTTTTTAGCAAAACATAAAACCGACTTCCATATCAAAACACTACAAAATAAAAAATAACTTTAATTTCGGTAGTCATTGTTATTGGTTTTGTATTTTCCCAAATGGTGCTTTTTGAAAGCAACTGCACAAGGTACTATTAGAAATACTCAAAACGCTATAGGTATGCCTATAATATTTGAAGAGTTCGATCTCGATTACTCCAGGATCCCATCATCAGATCCTGACTTCATAACAATGGGACCAACTAGAAAGTATACCCTTTCAAACGAAAAAGTTCAAAAGGAACTGATAACCTCCTCCTTTTTTTGAAGTGGGTTAAAAATGCCATGCTACTTAATGCGATGTTTTATCAAACGCAAATGAGGAAATTGATTAACTATTTACGTACTAATTAGCGATATTCGATAACCTTTTCTCTGTTGTGCTGTCGCAAATATTTTCCTAGATAACGATATTTATATCATGTTGTTGTATCAAGGTTAAGCGACGCTTACCAAGATCGATCAATAATTTTTTTCTAACGAAAATAAAGCCTATATGTTACTTGTTGAATCCAAGAATTTTCTTTCTTGCGAATTTTCTTTCGAATTTGCTCTCTTAAACGCCGGGTAACGCTTAAATAATTTATATTCTTTACTTAAGCCTGCAATACATGTTGGCCGAGTGTAGGCCAACGCGAGCGTTGGCAAATAGGTACAAGGCAAGAAATAATGTCCACACGTTTGACAAGTTCGTCGAACGCCAATGCAGACGACCAATGTAGAAGAGGATCTGTAGAGCTGCCCACACGTTGGCCGAGCGCAGGCGAGCGCCTTTGATTTGTGACCAAAAACCGACACCGATCCGAAGTGAGGCAAGTGATCACGAGCAACGGCGAGCGAAGACAAGTTACACCAAATGAGCTCTATACACGTTGGCGCTGGCCTACACTCGGCCAACTAGGCAAGTGACACCGAGCGATAGCAAGACAAGGCAAATATACCGTTTACATGTTGGTATTGGCCTTCACTCGACAACGCTCGCCCAACATGTATTGCAGGCTTTACAGTTTGACCTTCCGGCAAGAATTCCAAGTGCACAACTTTGTACGTATTGGTTCTTGGGACACAGAACATTCAACGGTTATCTTTTCTCAAACTTGGACGAGGATTTTCAGTCCCTATTTCTTTCACTTTTGCGATGTTAACTTCAGTTGAAGACGTTGATGGCCTACCAGAGCGAGGCAAATCTTCCGTCATATCTCGACCGCTTTTGAACGCTTTTTACTACTCATAAGCACGTATTTTTGATAAATTCGATTTACTGTAAGTGTTCTGTAACATTTTCAGGGACTCCGGACTCCGAACACAAAATTCCATTGGCGATGCTAAATTTAAGACAAACTCTTCGGTCGATGTTTTTGTCCATTATGAAATTCGCAATACACACTAGATAATATGATCTAAATAAAAACACCACTGTATTTAATCGAAATAACAGATACTCCGCGCCAAAATGGAAAACAATTGATAAACAGTCAATCTAACAAAAAAAAAAGAATTTACAGAACAGATCATCCAATTCACCCAGTCCCGATGCTCTTTTGACTGTATAATATTGTTTGTTTGAATCGATATAAAGTTATAAATCCTCCATCTTAGACCTCATCTATCGCTTAGCATCAGGCGAGATCGAGGTCACAAGAGTGGGCCCCTCAGTAATGCAAAAAAAAAAAAATGGTGTGAGATTTTCGAGTGAAACTTTTATCATGTGATACAAACAACGACACACAACAAAACTAGAACATCGCAAGAGGTTAATGTTATGGTTAATGAACGAACCGTGCGTTTGTGGGTTATTATACGCTTTCGTATTGGAATTTTCGACTTGAAGAACGAACCACGTGGTAGATCGCCTAATTGAAAGAGATGCTGGAATGGATGCTGATCCGAGTCAAACTATCCAGGAATTAGCGGCATGGTTTAACGTTACCTTACCTACAATATTGACTCCTTTGCATCAAATTAATAAGCTAAAAAAATATGAAAAATGGGCGCCTTATGATTTGACCGATTTGCAGAAAGAAACGCATGTTGAAACTTTATTTTTAATAATTTCAACACAATGGTACCTATATTGTTATGAAATAAACTACTTATGACTTGCGTTGCCTTGTTGAATCGGTACAGAAATGAAAGAACATTGAATTGTGACATCTGAAAAAAGTGGATTTTTTGCGATGACCGAAAGAGAAACAGTTGCGACTCGTGAATCGATCATCACCCATCACCATTATTGCCCCATGATAACGCAAGACCTCACACTGCTCAAAAAATGGTTATAACTCTACAGGAGTTGCAGTGAGAAACCATAGAAAGATAGAAAGGGACAGAAAATAAATGCCATCTTTAGGTACACCTGATGTTAGAGAGAGATGAATATACATCTTTAGTTAACAACCTCCCCTAACGTCACGTGACTGACTTCATTCATACGCTAGCCGCCATTAGCCGTGTAGAAAAATTAAAATAAAAAATGTATTTCTGTTGATATTTACCTATGAAATTACACATTTTGACCTCTCACGGAAGCAGTATAATTAGTGCAACGTCTGAAAACACACAAAGGCATGCTTTTTTCCTAATTTTTTTTTAAAACACATTTTTTCTTAAAATGTGTAGTGTAGCGATCGCGACATAAGTTCGTGCGTAACTAAACAGACACGAGGCACTTACCTTGATTTCATCTTGCCATTTTAGAGCGCGGACAACGTATCTATAGTTTATTATATATCTTTGTTTCACACAGTTTGTTGAATCTACACTCGCAAGCAAAACTATGGAATCACTTACTTGGACTTGATTCCGCGCGATCTTGAGTACTTAATAACTAGTTAAGAATAATAAAAATGGTACCATGTTAAAGGTTAAACCACGGAGCATAAACAATACATTTAGGTCAATAGGCCGCAACTCGCGACGCCGACGTATCAAACAATTGAAACATATCTTTTTCCTTACTTCTTCACGTAGTAATCAGGGATAGCTTTCGTAAAAAATGGCGTGATTTGAATGAATTTGTTATCAATTTAAAGTTAACAGTTAAACCATTAAAATGGTACCATTCGTTCGTGACATACCGACGAACAGAACGGAACCCTAAACAGTGACCAACTGCGAGCCGGACTCGCTCATGAATAGGGTTGCCATACGACCGGAATTTTTCGGACATGTCAGGAAATATAATAATAAGAATAAATAATAATAAGAATAATTTATTGAATCCAAGTACAGATGAAAGTAGAATACAGATCTTAAGCTAGAAACTAAAATGCCATATACAAACTTATTTACTACAATTATTATGCTAAGAGGTGGTATACATCTGTTGACAATATACGTACGCTGCCTCTTAAACTAGGGTACGTGAACGGCCATAGAGTTTTATATTTTTTTGTCTCTGTCAATCTACTCACAATTACACAATTTGTAAAAAGAAAGGCAAGTTAACTTAAACTCAAATAAAACTAAAAATTAATAAGTAAAGAAAGAAGCTTAATAATTCTAATATGAAAGGGTGTGTGTTTGTGTGTATGTGTGTGTGTGTATGAGAGTTGTGTGTGTCTGAAAATATTTCTATGAGTGAATGCCGTGTGTGTGTATCTGTGCATATGTTACGTTACGGATGTTAATAAGGATTCTGTGTGATTATAATCTTGTTGAAGTAGCCACTCTGTAAGTTTACGTTTAAGGTTCCATTTTGTCAGATCGATTATGTTAAGGTGTTTATGAATTTTCCTGTAAATGAATGAGCTCAGTATAAAATACTGATGTTTAGCAAAGGTTGTTCTGTGAGGAGTACTAGGAGGGATATAGGTGCGCTTTTTTGGGTGGGGGGGGGGTATGGTGGAATGATTTTTAAGGACTAGAGCACAAAGAGCTGACGTACTGTGAGAACTTTGCAGTCGGCGTACAGTTGGGTTGTTCGGTACCTGCAGGGTTTTTTAGTCATCAGCATCACTTTGAGTATGGCTCTCTGTGCTCTCTCTAGTTTGAGAAGGATAGTTTTGCTCACCCCACCCCACACCGTAATGCAATATCCAAGTACAGATTGATACAAGCCAAAGTAAACCATCTTTAGAGTATCGAGGTTGGCTGATTTCCTCAAGGACTTGAAGATGTGTAAGAGGCGGAGGATTCTGGTGGTAAGAGCATCAATTTGGTTATCCCATTTTAATTCATCATCTATTTGCACACCTAGATATTTCACGCTGACTGTTCTAGTGAGAGTAGGACAGGAACACAACGTGGGCGAAGTAGACGAAGCCACGCATGAGTGAGCAGAAATTGAGAAAGAGTCTGGGGCAGAGTTATTACGTCTTAAAGCAAATGGAATATAGCTGGATTTAGATAAGTTGAGTGTTAGCAGGTTAGAGTTTAGCCATGCCATTATAATATAGGTCTTGGTCCGGAATGCGGAGGGAATCCTAAGCCGTCCGGAATGTCTACAATAGAATGAAAGAGTGCAACATACAAAAATATAATGTTTTTATTCCAAATTAAAGAAAGTCAGGAATTTTCATCAAATGTCCGGAATTTACTCCGGATTTTCGATTTTTTGATCTGGCAACCCTACTCATGCAGGACGTGTTAGTATAAATCGATACCCCCGAGCAAGAACTCGGTAATGTGCCATTATGGGCTTTATGCTGGTACCCCAACAAGCAAAGTAATCCTATAAAGAAAGTTATAAGTCTGTCACTACTAATAACGTTCTTGTAAAGGCATTGCGGTAGACTTTTTAACTTATAATAGCATTTGCCAAGCCTTAACATACTCAAGTGCATTCGTTTTTATATCTCGGTCTTACAGTTCGCTACAAGACTGACCTCTAAAACATTTATAAGATATTTTTACTAGTAATAGCATTTCACAAGCATACATATCCTCAAGAGTAATTGCCTTTATATCTCAGTCTTTTAGTTAACTACAAGATTATCTTTTAGGAAGTGTCCTAAAAGATAATCTTGTAGTTAACTAAAAGACTACTTATTCCTACAAGTGTGTAGGAATAAGTCTTATATAATTGTTTGCAGTAAGACTAATTAATCCTGTATAATATTTTAATCCTATAGTAGCATTTTGTGAGAGAAAATGATATTATAACATACTTCGCTGAAACGATTACAAGTTTGTGCCGTCATAGTCTTGCTCGAGACTCTTTTTAATCTAATAGTACTTAAAAAGAGTGATATAAGATTAAAACAGCTTATAAGCTAGATCAATCACTTTACTAGTAAACGTTAGATCAGGATATAAATCAAGCGCTTCAAGTGCAAACGAAGGTCAATTAATTGAGGGTTCCAGGATCAATAATATTTGTTCACCCTTTTCCCACTACTCAGAAAGTGAAGAAGTTGAAAATTGGGAAGAAGAATACGATTTACGATTTAAATAACGAAGAGACCACTGACTATGAATAAAATCATGAATTGCTTAAAGATATGCAAAGCTGGGCTATAAAATTTAATATATCTAACCTAAAAAAAAAAACTTTTTCCCGAAAAATTAAACCGACTTCCAAAAAACACTGCAAAGTGAAAAATAAACTTTAATTTCGGTAGTCGGTGTCTTTAGTGTTGTAGTTTCGTTTTTGGTACCGACTTCCGAAATTAAAGTTATTTTTCACTTTGCAGTGTTTTCTGGTCGATTTATAATTTTTTTAGGTGGATTTATTATTTTTCACTACTTTGTAGTGTTTTTTGATCGATTTATAAGGTTTATTAGTTTTGCACCTATCTATGTGCAAAACTAATAAACCGCTTAAACCCTAATAAAAACTAATAAACACTAAAAACTAATAAACTTCATATATTTTATCATCGAAAGATGAAAACAAGTGGTTTCTTACTGACGAAAATCATGTAATAGGGTAGTTCTCGCGTTTCGTGCAAATTAAAAGAATTTGGAGAAAAATACAGAATTATTTTTATTCAGTGCCAGAGCATAGGTACTTGAAAAATAAACTAGCTATATACGTATCACTGAATTATACGCAAAATTGACAAAGATATGTGCTTTATAATTTTTTTCATACGTATGGTAATGAGATAAGAAATTTGATTATGATATTAGGGATAATGGTAATGACAAAATGCTAATGGTAATGAGAACGTAAATAAAAAAGGAATTTAAATTCGTGTTTTATTTTTATAAAAATTGAATACTTAAATTGAGTTTTACTGACATAATAGAACTAATCAACAATGTAACAAAACAACTTTCAAAACTTTTTTGTTAATTATGAGAACCTACAAGCTATATACAGGGTTAATTGTAAAACACCGAAAACCTCTCGGGACTATGTTACTAACATCATAATCAACAACTTTTGTTCTATGACTTTTAAAAATTCGTCATATTTTAGTTCACCAGATTTTCATACAAAAATAAAAATATTTAAATTGAACGCCCTAAATGTTACGGAGTCTGTGCGAAACAAAAGAAAGTGATAGTATAAGTCTTTTTCTTTTGCTTCGCATAGACTTTGTTTGAACATCTGGTGAACTAAAATATGACAAATTTTTAAAAGTCATAGAACAAAAGTTGTTGATTATGATGTTAGTAACATAGTCCCGAGAGGTTTTCGGTGTTTTACAATTAACCCTGTATAATCAAACTCCACATTATTAATTACTCAGTCTCAAAAGTAAATGGCAGTCTCACTTAGACTTACTTATTAAACATAAAAACTAATAGGAACATTAATCACAGTTTTAAATTATTATCATCACAGCAGCTTTGAGCTCAGAATATGTTATCATTAGATGAATCACTACAATTATAATTTATATTCTCCTTTGCTTGTATTATTATATCGCGTTTATCTTCATATTCATCCTTTCTTTGCTTGCGTTCTGCGTTAATATGAAGTTCATCTTCATCTGAAGAGTCATCGAAAAAGCTTCTCACCACTGTCCTCTTCACTGGTCTTCTTATGTCTTCTTTCAATTTTTCTTTTTGATGGGTACCACCAGAGATAAAATTCTCAAAATCTTTTTGATAATTTGTCGTATCGCTTTTTGTCAATAAAAGCCTTGTTAGACTAATGTAGTTTTATATCTGAAAGCACTGTAATAACTTTATTTGGATTAACATTACTTGAAGAACATTTAATGTTAGGAGTTACACTGACATCCAAGCTGCTTAAAGGCTTCGGCCGTTGAGACTGGTGTGATATGTTACAGGGTTCTACATAAACATTTGCTATATCTCTAAAAAAGCTTCCTGTGGTATTTATGTCTAAAATGTCGTCTTCTACATGAATTGTAGAATTGCCCAGGACAGGCCTTGGCATGTCTATAAATCCAAGATGGTACCCGTGAGAGCATATCTGTCCATTTTCACAGAAGAAGCAGCTAAGCTTTCTGAAGGTCATGGGACTGTTAGGTGACCAGAGAACCTGATGAACTGACATTGTTCCATGAAATGGTTGGACCTCGGACGGGATTTCTTTTTCTGTAATGTCATGTTCTGAGACAGAAAGTAACTTAATGTTTTGACTTCGCTGCCAACACGTGTCCAAAATTCTTGAAGGCTGCCAATATCTTTGCCCAGTCGCACAATTTGATCAGCAGTCCTCTTCAAAACTGCCCCAACTCCATCCGGTGCTCCCTTACCATGTCCCGCTTCTAAATAGTTCCAAGTAATGGATTTGAGCTCAGGAAAATCTTGATGCAGTTGAATGATGACATAAAACATGAATCGGTTCCTATATTGGCTTGATGGGCTATCTGATATGAAATGTATTGTATCAATTAGCGGCGCAATTTCTTGGATATATCCAAGTAGTGGTAACAGATGAGCCCATATAGCCCTTGCATCATGTTTATTACATTCACTAATACTGCAAGCACTATATGGTTTCAAAATTCCGGTTTCTTGATCAATTATATAAACAACTGCAGTGTGTAATGTTATTTGTGTCCTGCTTCCACCAAAATGAAAACTTTGAATTTCTTCATTAAACTGAATTGAATAATTTTCAGAAAAATCGATATGTACTACAGCCTGCATGGTAGATAATGTTGCCTTCAATGATTTTAAGTGTCTATACTGAACAACAATGTCAGCACAATGTTTAAAATATGGTTTTAATGATTTTTGCAGCTTTTCTATAATATTTTTAGGATAATCTGTTACTTTTCTCTTTGCGTTTACAATCATAACTTTTTCTTTTCCTTTTGTTACATAATTTTCTTTCTTTATGCACCACTCATAATAATCTATCTTGCCTTCATTGTTAAACTCTTCAAAATTTAGAGCTCTTCTTTCGCAACACTCACAAGTTCGGTTTAAGCATCTTTCACTGTAAGCGTCACAGCATAAACTTTGCAACAAAGCAGTTCGATTTGCCTCTTTGATTATTTTATTTTTATTTAGGCTCTTCACTAATAAATCAACATTCACGTGTAATTTACACGCACAGGTATTCCTATCAGACTCTTTTGGATGCAGTATCTAAATTGGGCGATACTTGCAAAAGATTGAATATCCTATGTTAGTGTTCTGAATAGTTAAAAACTTTTTATATAGATTAGTTAGAGTATCATTTAAATATCTTTTGTGCTTTCTAACTCCATTTCGAGTTATAAATTCATTTTTTTCCAGGGGATAACTTTGTGTTATCAAGGTCTTCAAAAAAAATCTTCAATTTGTTGTTTAATATCCAATTTAGAATGATCTTTTGAATGTTGAATTTGAGCCTTGGTTCGTACTGTAAAGTTGTTAGCCTTTCCCAATATTTTGTATTTCTTGAAGTTATCCCTATTCCCTACTACAATGTCGCTGAATACACGTTTTTCTTTCTTCATAAAGCCACTAAACCTTTCGGATAAATTTCTGCAAACTAACTCACCAAATAATAACTTCTTTTTCACTTCTTCACGCTTGTTAGTGTTAATAGTTTCAACTAGTCTATCTACTTTCTCTTCTGTAGTTCTGTTCACATTGGGCTTGTCGTATTTGGTTTTTTTTTATCATCTTACCCAACATCCTTTTAAAAACATCTCTCTCCTTTTCAATTTTTGCTTTTTCCTGTTTTAGTATACCTACCTATTTGTTTATTGTATTTATAGCGTAGCCTCCATATCAAATAATTCTTCTTTTGGCAAGGTTCACAGTCTTTATTAATTATATTTTTAGTTCCGTGAGATGTTCCTTCTAATGGATCTTGTTGAATAACTACATCTGCGTCATTTTCACGATCACTCGAGAGAGGGGTGCCATCTATTAATAATTGTTATATTCTTCTATTAGTTTTCTTTTTTTCTGTGTATCGTTTGCTATTTTCCTTCCATTTCTTTCTTTGAAGCCTTTTTTCCCTAGGAGTCATATCAGCCACACTCTTAATTTGCTTTTGCCCTTTTCGCTTTTGGTACCTCAGCCTTTCTTTTTCTTTTTGAATTGCATATTTTTCGGGATCATTTTTAATTTCTTCATACTTTTTTCTTCTACGTAATTTTGCTTCAACTAACTTTTCTTCACGAGATTTTTTCGACTTTGTTCTAGCCATATTCTGATCTGTAAATAATAATATTGACTATAATAATATGAACTGCCTCGTTGGTCCTGCGATATAAAATGACGCGGCAGATTAAGAGATCTTGGGTTCGATTCCCGGGTCGGGTAAAATGTTAATGGTTTTATTTATAGGAAATTCTTAGTAGCAGGGTCGAGCTTGTTACCGTTTACTGGGCACATTTTCAGGAATCTGATACATAAACATGTATGTACATGTAATACGGAAACATTGCCACCAGCAATAAAATATGTATTTATATGGTTCTATATGAATTATTCTAACACGATTATAAAGAAAACAAATAACAATTAAACTATGTACAAGTAAAATCTGTTATTACACTAATCTTCATTACCATCATTTTATGATCATTACCATTTTCCAAATAGCTGATGGTAAATTATGGTAATGAAAGGAATGGTAATGATACAATGGCACTTTATTTAAAATTGCTCCATATATAACTTTAAAATGTTAAGTATAATTATCAAAACACTATATAAACCCAAAGGTTATCATATTAACATCTACCAAAATAAAAAATCAATTACTCTTTATGCCAAAATATCCCTAATAGTAATGGCAAAAAAACTTACCATTTCTAATAATCTCGTCTTCGTCGTTGTTTTTTCAATACACCGCAAACGTATGGCTCTGTTCTCGTTCACTGGTCGACGAGCAATGCGCAAAGGGGAACGGGGGCAGGGGACAGCGCTAGTAAGTTCGTACAGGTGATTTCTTTACTTCAAGTTTAATTGATGGTAATGAATATTTTTTTGGTCAAAATTATTTAATTACAGCAAAACTAAATAACAGTCGTAAATGATTTTTAATTATATAACTTTTATAGCTTGACAGTTATTTTATACACTGAAAAATAGTAATAGTCCGTAATCGACCAAATTTACGTGTTATTTGCTTAAAATTATCAAAATTCGATATCTGACCAGTAATGGTAATGATATTTAGGCATATATTTTATATAAAGATCTTTTTTTAAGTACCTGATATTATTATTTACCTGTGGCACATATACGTATGTAACATACCTATAATATAAAAATATTTGAGACCTTAGGCTTATTCAGTTTATTTTTTATTCCTTCCGACACGTGTTTTGCACGAAATGATAGAAATACCCAATTAGAATTAAAATCCGTCAGCTTGAAAGACAACATTAAGCAAGAAATAGAAATCACGGGATATCATGTGGTTAATATCTACGACGCTTTCGATAAACCTTTAAAATCTTCTTTTTTGAATATTTATAAATACGATTGTGCTGCTATTGAAAAATCGGAGGTAATATGCAAAATATAAAATGTAAACTTGTTAGTATTATATAACTCGGAGATATTTTTCTTACCATTGTTACATACCCTGTAAGTAAGAGCAAAAAAGAGCAAAAAGAGAGAAAGAGAAGAGCAGCAAATAAAGAGCATAAAATAAAACAATACTTTATTACAATTATGTTTTATTCAAAATTAGACATTTTTTTAGACTTTACAATCAGTCTCATTCGTAAGTTATCATCTATTTAAAAATTATGTAGATACAAAATCAGTAACAAATCGTGCAATTATTTTCGATGTAATGGATATAATTATGTATATACTGTACTGGGAGCAAATCGGGCACCAAAAAAAGATATGGTGCAATAAAACTATTATGTTTTCTTGACTACAAATGAAATGAGTAGGTCTATACATGTTGTTTATATGAACTGGAAATCCACACTCATTGCAGCTTTCGGATAACACAAAATGTGTAATTGTCCAAGGCCATCTCATATTTGTAAGTAAAATCAATGAAGATTTTGTCAAAAAACAGTCGACATCAAGAAATACGACCATCTTGTTAATTAAATCCTAAAAAAGGAAAATCAATCATTAGCAGGCACACTTTAAGGTGAAAGGATAGCCCAACGTCCTTGAGCATTGAACGTGAAACAAGCGGCCAGTGCTGACCACCCCGAGCGCCCGCGCGCTCCCCCGAATGTCATAGGTATCACCGGACGCAGATACGTTCGAAGGATTTTTGTCGCTACCTATTAGCTTTTATCATCATAAATCGATTGAATATAGTCGGACTCAGAACATTTTCAATGCTTGTTTTGAGAACAAAATATTCTTTATTGAGTAGTTATTGTAGTTAGAGTGAATCAAAATATAAAAAATATCATTTTTTTTGTGAAAATAAATAATAACGCTTTTATCAACCGACGACAAAAAAGGAGGAGGTTATCAATTTGACACGTATATTTTTTTTTTAATGTATGTTCACCGATTACTCAAAGACGGCTGAACCGATTGGAAAAATTATTTTTTGTTTGAAAGGGTATACTTCGAAATTGGTCCCATTGTCACTTAGTCAGGATCTGATGATGGGATCCTGGAGAAATCGAGGGAACTCTTCAAATATTATAGGCACACCTATAGTGATTTGAGTATTTTTAGGGTTCCGTAGCCGAATGGCAAAACACGGAACCGTTATAGTTTTGACTTGTCTGTCCGTCTGTCTGTCTGTCCGTCCGTCCGTATATCACAGCCATTTTATTCCGAAACTATTAGGACTATACATGTAAAACTTCGTAGGTAGATGTATTCTGTAAACCGCTTTCCGATTTTAAGAGAAAATTTAAAAAAATATTTACAATAAAGGGGGCTCCCCATACATGGAACTTAAACTGAAAATATTTTCTTTCATGAAACCTATACGTGTGTGGCATCTATAGACAGGTCTTTAAAAATGACATTAAGATTTCTAAAATGACTTTTTCATAAAGTTAATCGTTTAAAAGATATACGCTTCCAAAGTGGTAAAATGCGTGTCCCCCTCCCTCTAACTTCTATAATAATGAAGTGAAAAATCTAAATAAACCATATGTTGTACATCTTAATGTAAACTTTGAACCCAAATTGGTTTGAACGAGATCGAGTCAGCAGTTTTTGAGATACAGTATATTTTTTAAAACCGCAAATATAACTTTGTAATTCATACAAATACTATGAAGAACAAAGGTATCTGGCGTAGTTGTAAAAATTGTTAATAAGCTAGTTTTAAGAAATTTCTAAGGATTTTTTATTCATTTTTTTCAAATAAATATATTAAGTATATTATATTTAGGTATTATAGTTACTACGGAACCCTTCATGGGCGAGTCCGACTCGCACTTGGCCAATTTTTTATAGTAACTTGTGCAGTTGCATTCGAAAAGCACAATTTGTGAAGTGGACCTGATGATGAATACAACAGATGGCCACTACTCAATATATAAGTAGGAATAATAAGTATTTCATGTGTTTCGCTTCGATTACTTGAATGTGGTTAGTAATTTTTCACTTTGCAGTGTTTTTTGGGAGTCGGTTTAATTTTTGGTAACGGTTTTTTTAATGTACTAAAAAAATTGGCCAAGTGCGAGTCAGACTCGCCCATGAAGGGTTCCGTAGTAACTATAATAGTATAATATATGTATATTTATTTGACGAATAAAAAAAACCTAAAAAATTTCTTAAAACTAGCTTATTTACATTTTACAACTACGCTAAATAACCTTGTTTTTCATAGTGTTTATATGAATTACAAGGTTAATAGTTGCGGTTTTAGAAAATATGCTGTATCTCAAAAATTGCTGACCCGATTTCATCAAACTAATTTTGGTTGAAAGTTTACATTAAAGTCTACAGACATATATTTTTTTTAGATTTTTCACTCCATTATTATAGAAGTTAGAGGGTGGACACATTTTACCACTTTGGAAGCTTATATCTTTTAAACCATTGACTTTATGAAAAAGTGGTTTTAGAAACTCTTATATCATTTTTAAAGACCTGTCTATGGATACCGCACACGCATAGGTTTCATGAAAAAAAAAATTTTCAGTTCTAGTTCCATGTATGGGGACCCCCCTTTATTTTAAATATTTTTTTATTTTTTTCTTAAAATCGGAAAGCAGTTTACAGAATACATCTACTTACTAAGTTTCACTTGTATATTCTTAACAGTTTCGGAATAAAATGGCTGTGACATATGGACGGACGGACGGACAGACAGACAGAGAGACAGACAGACGGACAGACATACCGAAACTATAAGGGTTCCGTTTTTTGCCATTCGGCTACGGGACCCTAATAAAAAACTTTCCGAGTGCGAGTCGGACTCGCCCATGAAGAGTTCCATAGTAGCAAACAGTTTTTCTTTCAACTTTGTTTTTCATAGTGTTAATAAAATAAATAAATATATTTCAAACGAACGATATGCATGCCGAACGAGCTGTGGGCCTGTAAACCTCAAGATTGGTGCCCTGAAACAGGGACACAAGGTCGCGGCAGACCACGAAGGAGATGGCGGGACGAACTTGATGTCTTCCTTGAGAATTGGAAAGAATTGCCGCAGAACCGGGACCGTTGGAAGGAATGAAGGGAGGCCTTTGCCCAGCAGTGGGACAGTGCAGGCTAAATAATAATAATATTTCAAACAATTAATTGACTTGGAGAAAAAATGGTTTGTGTCATTTGGCTACGAAACAATAAAAACTAAAATATAAAAATAATATCTTTATTTACTTAACATTTAGTTTAGTCCACTCGCAATCAACACTAAAACTAAATATTCACATACGTCCAAGCGTAAACGAAATGTCCGATTTTTAAATAGCTCAACCGTACCACTGTACCAAACGTACTATCTACGCTGTTTACTCTTTGACGCAAAGTTTAAAGAGCGGGGCGCGCTAACATGCGACACAGCCTCCCCGTGCGAACGCTAGGGTGAGACTGGCCCTTGCGTATGAGTGAGCGCGTGCGCCGGGCGCTAATGTAATAATATGGTATTATTGATTTAACGGCACTTAAGTAATAATTTTGTGAAATTTTGAATTTAAATTTAATAAAGCAATAAATTCTCTATAATTGTGTGAAAGAAATATTTAAATAGGTTCAGTTATTTCAAAGCAGTAAGCAAATTATTGCAAAAATAAAGAGGTCATATTCGATTTTTTTCCAAGAAAAGTATGAACAATAATAAAAAAAATAAATTTAAAATTTAAAGTCAAATATGTTACGCGTATTAGGTATTTTTTTTTATCTATTTAGTCCATCCGTCTAGTAGTAGTAGTCCTTCAAAAAGAGGTCTATTTTGTAATTTAGCCAATCCTATCGCCTTAAGGGAACCCTAATTTGTTTTAAAATGGAGGTGAGTTATCTGGACAGAAACTGCTACAAGTACTAATTTACCTACGATGGTTCTATAAAGTACTTATGAAGGGCAATTTTAAAACATGGCGAATATTCATAATAAATTGATGAAATAGTTTATTTACAATAATATACTGTGTTATTTTTCTGAGGGCATTGTGAAATTAACTAAATTTCGGTACATATTTACAGTAAATATGACTTCCCCACGGGTTCACACACTATATTTTAAGGGTGAAATGCAGAAAACTTGTAACTTTTGAATTTGTTTGTGTCCTATGGTTTTAAAATGCATTGAGCTAATAGCATGTTTAAATAATGCGCAATAAATATTTATTTTGAGTATTATACCTTATAACCAACATCGTAAACATTTATTTATAACTTCGTAATAGCAAAAACAAATACTTAATAGGTTTTGAAAAATGGGTTAAAATTGTTTCCATACATTTTATTTGTGTCCTTTTCATTTCGTTACACATTACATTATTTATTCTTTTTTTTCTGATGAACTTACCTGTTTAATTTTTATTTTAACAGTTTCTTCATATCAATAAATGTTACATTATTTATGTGGTTCTCATAATACGCCTTTTTTATTATATTTATTTACTCCAAATGTATTGTCCCTAAAAATAAATATTTCGTTACTCAGGATTCGTTATGGGAAATTTAATGACGTACGTTAAGTTTTAGAACGAATTCGTATTTTTCTTAAGTTAGCCACATTACCTTCGAATGTTCTTTGACAAATGTCAAACTGCAGCCATTTTGTTACGGCGGAGAAAGTGTGCGTTTTGGTGAGTATTCAATTAACGGTGATAAATCAATATGTTTTATGCTTTAAAACTATGTTTTCTGTAGTGGAAACTATGCACATGTTTCCTATGATATTGTAATCCGCTGTAATATTAGTTGCTTTTCATAAGCTATGAGATATAAACATTTTTAGGTAATTAATTCTCAGATGTTCTTATCAATTTCGTTATTATTTTGTTACGTAACGAAACTGAGAAAATGTAAGGCTGCGTTTAGGTACATACAATTAATACTTAATCAATCTATTTCTAAAATTAAATATATATATATATTGCAGAGATGGCGCCACTATCAAATGCAGAAAGGCAAAGAAAGTACCGTGAGCGTCTAAAAGAAAATCCAATAAAATATGAAGACTTTTTTTTTTTAACGTGTTAAAATTATCATATAAGTCCTCCCACTCCGGGCAGGGTGGGAGGGACTGTCAGACTTTTACTGACTAAAATCCACGGTGTTCCTTCAATAGCCCTTTACGTACCGGGGCCACGGTAACGGGATGAGTCCCACGACCCCGGCAGGCTTCGGCCCTCTGCAGAGGGGGCCTCGTCATGTTGCTGACGCTCTTTGAGGCGCGCGTGGAACACGACGTGCCGTCGACCCGGGCATGGTCCATGGTCGGACAGCGAGTTGCCCTTTACTCGCTGTCGGCATGCCCGCGCCTATGGTGGCCGGAGATCGTCGGCCGACGTCCGACGCCGTGGGCGTCTACCACTGCGGCTGGGCTGGAGGGAGGACGCCAGCCTCTCCCTCACGCGGCCCGCCTCCTCCTTAGGAAGCATGACTGCTTCGCAGAAGGAGGCGACCGCTTCCCACTCCCTCTCGCCCCGCAGCATGGCCTCGACCAATGCTGGGCGCGAGAGGTCTCCGCCTATCGCCGCCGTGAGGACACGTCGGTGCTCTGCCCAGGCGGGGCAGTCTTGCACCGTGTGCTCTACGGTGTCCTCAGGGCGACCCTCGCAGTGGTGACACCCAGGCGTTTCCTCCTTTCCCATCAGACACAGGTACCTCCCGAAACTTCCGTGTCCGGTGAGGACCCGCGTCATGCGGTAGGTCAGGACGCCGTGACGCCGATCTAGCCACTCCTCAAAGAGGGGTCTTACCGCCGCAATTGCGGCGTGCCCGGCCGTCGGTTGCGACAGTCGTTCCCTCCATACTGCCCTGAGATCGCGCCGGAGCTCTTCCCGCCGCGCCTCGACTTCTCGAGGCAGCGGGGATACGCCCCGGCGCTGCGCCTCCACGCGCCATTCATAGACGCGCTGGAGGGCAGTCGCCTCCAGATCCCAGGGCAGCAATCCGGCAAGGAGGTTGGCCGATTCGCCGGCGATCGTGCGGTATCCCCGGATCATTCGGATAGCCATGACCCTCTTGCATGCGACCAACTTTTGTGGTCGCGTCCAGATGCACAGGGCCCACACTGGGGACCCGTAGAGGGCCATGGACCGCACGACGCCGGCGTACAGCCTTCGGCAGGAGGCGTTTGGCCCGCTGAGATTAGGCAGGAGTCGCCTGAAAGCGGCTGCTGTCGCAACCGCTTGCGTCGCCAGGTCGGCCGCCGCCTGTTGCGACTCTCCCTGCGCCAGGACGAGCGTGTCGTCAGCGTAACATACTACGCTGACGCCGTCAGGTAGGTCGCCGCGCAGCACCCAGTCGTATCCGATGTTCCACAGGGGCGGCCCCAAGACCGATCCCTGTGGGACACCGCACGACATCTCTCGCCGGTTCCACTCTCCCCGGTGACCGGGGTAGATGACGGCTCTGTCCGTCAGGTAGTCCTCGACTATGCGACGGAGGTAGGTCGGCACCCGGTGATACCGGAGTGCCTCCCTGATGCAACTCCAGGGCAGGGTGTTAAGGGCGTTGGTGATGTCCAAAGACACCGCCAAGACGACCCTGCCCCGGGATACCGCGTCCCCCGTCGTGAGGGCTCTCACGCGCATGATGGCATCCACCGTCGAGCGCCCCCTGCGGAAGCCAAACTGGCGCTCCGCAAGATCCGGGCCCACCTGATTCAGGTGCCCGAAGAGGCGGTCTGCAATTACTCTTTCCAAGAGCTTGCCCGCATCGTCGAGCAGCACGATGGGCTGGAATGCGGACGGAGAGTCCGCAGGGCGCCCGGCTTTCTGGATCAGGACCAGCTTTCCCGTCTTCCAGCGAAGCGGAAACTGGCCCCTCTCCAGGCATGCGCTAAAGAGCCCCCCTAGTCGAGGCCCGAGAGTCTCCGAGGCCAGGACCCACGCTTTCCCTGGCAAGCCGTCGGGTCCTGGGGCGGTATTTTTGGCCTTGAGCCGTTGTACCGCCACTCTCAAGTCTACCTCGGTCACCTCTGGAGCGTCGTAGACGTCGTCGTCGCTGTGGTCCGCGTTTGCGCCAGCTTCAGGTTCCGTCGGAGACGGAGCCATGGGCGGGGGAGCGTGCTCCCCTCGCAATGGGAACAGGGCGCTCACCACGTCCTCCAAGAACTGAGGCTGGAGACTCTGCGTCAACGGCGGAGCCCAGGGCCGGAGCTTCTCTCGCAGCCACTTGTAGGTGCGGCCCCATGGGTCCCCGTCCAGAGTCGCCAGCATCTCCTCCCGGGCCAGTTCCTTGGCCCGCCAGATCGATCCCTCGTCTCGGAGGACGGCCTTCGCTGCCCTGTAGCCCTCGTACAGCTCCGCCTCTACAGTCGCCGCATCCGAAGGTCGGGTGCGGCGCCTGCGGAACCTGGTGTACCGGCGTCGCGCCGCAACGCACGCTTCGCGCAGCGCTGCTAGCTCGCTCGACCACCAGTACAGCTGACGCCGGGCGCGTCCTTGCCGGACCCGGGGCATGGCCACGTCGCAGATCTCCGACATGGCCTCCCGGAACCAATCCGCCTCGTTGTTTATGTCGGCAGGCCTGTCCGGGGGTGACCTCCAGGCCTGCACGATCGAGGCTTCCAGGAATAGCTCCCGGTCCATCTGCTTCAGCGCCCATCGCGGACCACTCAGGTCCCGTCGGACCGGCGCGTCTGGGGTCTGGGCGGAGACGTCAAACCGGATATACTGGTGGTCGGAATAGGTCGCCACCTCCTCCACAACGCGCCAGTCGGTGACGCGCGGTGACAGGCTGGGGGTGGCAAACGTAACATCCACCACCGACTCGCCCGTAAACCGCACGCACGTGGGGACAGAACCCCGGTTCTCGATCACCAGGCCCTGCGCACGGGCCCAGTGCTCGAGCATCCTGCCCCCCCTATAGTCCGTGGACCGGGAACCCCAAGCCGGACTTTTGGCGTTGAAGTCCCCGAGGACGAGGGCGGGGAGGGAACCGAGGGCGACGACGACGTCTCCCAGCTCCGTTAGGGAGTTCTGGAACTCGGCGAGAGTTCGGTTCGGGGAGAAATAAACGCCTACCACAGCGATCTCCCCGAACCGTGCTGCGACGATCCCACGCCCTCTCTTGACGCGATTGAGGGGCGGGGTACCGGCGGCGGCCGACGAAACGAGGGTCACCGAGCTGTCCAAGCCCGCCACCCAGTCATTCCTGGGCAGGACAAAATACGGCTCGGCGACCACGGTGACGTTGATCAACCACTGCGCCATGCTCTGGAGCAAAAGTTCCTGAGCAACGGCGCAGTGGTTGATGTTCGCCTGGAGGAAGCGCAATGGGCCCATTAATCGGGATCCATTGCAGCCTCCTCCAGGGCCCCTCGCGGGGGTTCAGCCACGACTTCGGCGACGGCGGTGGCAGTAGCGACGGCGGCGGCGGCGGCGGCGGTGGCGGTGACGGCGGCGGCAGAGGGCCTACCTCTGCGCCTGGCTTTGGTGGGTGGGGCGCAGGACTTGTCCCCAGCCCGGTGATCGGTCGGCTTGCCAACCGCCTCACATGCGAAGCAGTGAGGCGGGGCGGAGCACGAGCCGGCCTTGTGACCAGGCTGACCGCAGCGGAAGCACCTATCGCTTCGGTCTACCTCCGAGGTGCACACGCATGCCGCATGGTTGCCCACTTGGCAGCGAAAGCACCTCAGGGGTCTGGGGTCTAGGACTTTCACCTGCGCAGACACCCAGCCAACCAGGAGCCTTCGGCCCTCCTGCAACTTTTTCGCCACCGGGACGGGGCAGCTAACCGTAATGGTTTGCCTCCCCGTGAAGCCAGGACGCAGGGCGCCCGCCCTCACCAGATCGGGAGAACACACCCCAGTCCTGGCAACGGCGGCCACCACTTCCTCGGCCGTCACGGAGTCATCCAGACCCAATATGCGCACGTCTGCGCGCTTGGTGGTTCTGGAGACTCGGGCCTCCTCCGCGTTTAAGGACGCTCTGAGCCGTTCGGCCAGAGCGTCAGCGGTAGGGCCACTGGCCGCGCCGGGGATCTCCAGCATCCGAGCCCACGTCGCAGTGACCCGCTGACGGAGGCCGCCGACGATGCCAAGCTCTGTGATGTCGATCGCCTCCCGCGCCTTCGCCAGCACGTCGCGGTACGACACGCCCCTCTTCACCGCGTCCGGCTGCAGTGTGATCACTACAGCCGCGGTCTTGGGGGCGCGCAATCGCGCCGCGGCGTCTCGCCGCCGCCGTCTCTCCCTTCTCCTCGATGACCTGGCTGCGCCAGCAGCCTTCCTCTTCTCCCCGGCCACTTGCCAGTCGGCGCTGGCCGGAGGAGTCATTGGAGGAGGCTGCTGGGACGGCTGGTTCCCGGCCTGGGCCTTCTTCCCTTTGGCCGGCTGTTTCGGCCCCGCAGGTGTCGGGGTCGGAGGCGGCTTTGGTGGGCCCTGTTTCGGCTTGGCCGGGGCCGTCTTCGCCCTCGCAGGAGCCGCCGTCGCTGGGGCCGTCTGCCCAGTGGCCGTCTTCGCCTGAGGCGGCCTCGTCGCCGTCCGGGGAGGCTTGGACGCGGCCGCAGCCGCGTACGAAGGCGCCGCCAGCGGGGGTCGCAGCACGCGGCTCTCCAATACGGAGAACCGCTGCTGGAAGGCGGCCAGCTCCTGTCGCACCAGGTCGAGAACCGAGTTCTCCGCTGGTGTGGGCTGGCCTTTCTTCTTTTGGCCCCGCGGCGGCGCATTCCGCTGGCCGTCTCCCCGGATTGCGGCCAGGTCCGCCTTGAGGGCGGCGTTCTCCCTCTGGAGAGCCTCCATGGCGGCAGTCAGGCGGGTGACCTCCGGCCGCAGATCGGACATGTCGTCCCTTGCAGCCGGAGCCCCGCCGTAATTCCGCGCGGCCGCCATGATGGAGGCCGTGGCTTCGCCGATCGCGTCCTCCTTACTCTTGCGGTTCCGCTTCCGCGAGATGGTGCGGATGGCAGCTGCCACGGCCTCTTCTAGTTTGGCCTCGCTCGAGGCCAGACCAGTGTTGGGCTCTCTAGAGGAAGGTCCCCTCCCCGAGGTCTTGCCTCGGCCTTTACCCCGCACGCTAGTGGGGATCTTACGGGCCGAGACAGGCCCCTCCTCCGACGACGACTCGTCGTCGCGGGGGCGCTTGAGGAACTCCTTGCTCCTGTCGGCGCCCCCCTCGTCGCTCCTCACTGCGCTTCCAGAGACCATGCTCTGGAAGCTCTCGGCGTCCGATGCCGAGTCGGTCTCCGACCCGAGCACCAGCGCCCCCTTCCTTCGCGGAGCGGCACTCTGTGCTTGCTCAGAATTCGGTGCCGGTGAAGTGGACGTGCTGGACAAGTCCAGCGACTCCACCTCACGGGCACGTGAGCCTCCCTGGCTCAATGCGGCGACTGCCGGGAAACTGGGGTAAAAGTGTTTGTTGTCCCCCCCAGAGTACGGTGGGACTGACCGGACGTGTCCGGTGCGGGACTCCCCAGCTGCGGAGCAGCTGGGACCCGCCTGGGTATCTTTTACAAAAACTTTATCTGCCATATTGTTTTGACTTTTTTAAAGAGGTGAGTTCCTCTATCCCTACACCCCATTTCCCCTCCCCTGGTTCACTTCACGGTTACGTCTAAAGATTAGACGCATACCGGAAGTGAACCTTTCCTCCCCCTTGACCCGATCTCTGAGACCGGGCCCCGCGCCGTCTAGAAGCTCGAGCTAGCTGCTCGATCCTCCAGGCGGCGCGCCTTTCCCCCGGTGTGTCCCTCTTGGTCTGGTTTCTCCCTCTGGGCCCGTCCGGCATGAGTGCCTCTACCGGCATGGCCCCAGAGATCATCGAAACACGAAAGCCCCACCACGACGACAACGTGGGGACACAGTTGGTGGGGAATATGAAGACTTAAGAAAAAAACATCTCAAAAGAGTTAAACCCGAAAAAGCAAAATAAAAGATTTAAGTTATAAAGGAACACTACACCAGTTGAAAATAAGATTAAGCAAAGTAAAGGTCGTGGGAAGAAAAAGCGAGTAATAGAGTATTCTACCTCAGATTCTGAAATGGATAGCAACTGATATGCAGAGAGTGATGATAGTCCATGGTATGAAAGTGAAAGTGACAAAAATCCTTCACTGTTTTATAATAGGGAGTTGGCTCCACAGAACAAAAATAAGGTGACAGTATTGAGCGACGTAAACTTTTCTGCTGAAAATTGCGCCTACTTGGATGTAACCAGGGAAGGTCCCTTAAAGTTGACCAAAATTGATTTCAATTATGATTTAAATATCAACCAAAGGATGATCTCAGTAGTGTAGAGAATAGTATGAGAATATTTATTTTAAATAGTAACAAAAGATTTACTACAAAATGACTTTAAGAAGCTGTTTATCTTGCCAACTAAATGCCACCTTGTTTATGTTTTCCTAAGTTTTATCTTTTTGATAACAAGAGGTTTAAATCGATTATTTTTATTTCTTTGTTTTATAATTAGACGTTTACTGTTGAGATTATTTCTTTGTGATTAAAATAAAAACAATATGATTAGACTGAATTAGACTAACATAAGTGTATTTTATACTGCCAAGTATCAAAAATTCAGTTGAGAAAGTTCCTTTAAAAGTAATATTGATAAAATAATTATTTTTATTTGAGTATAGGATAAATAAAAGTTTAGTACAATCACTACTACTTAGTGAAGTAGATACTAATAAATGACTTTAAATTTTCAATTTTTAGTTTTATTTTGATTATAGTGAATATCTCGGAAATTAAATATTGACCACTTCTCGTACGTCAAGATTAAAAACAATGTGATTTCAGCACATTTGATATAAAACATACCATGTTCAAGTGACACGTGAAGCCCTCAAACCTGACTTATTGATTTTTTTTTAGTTTGGTTTTTTGGCTTGCCTTGACCATATTGTGTGATCTCACCTTTATAGTATCAGTTTTGTTATTAATTTTATCAATTTAGTTATTTCTCAGGTGCGTTACTTTCTGAGAATTAGTGACATATTTTCTGCATTTCACCCTTAAATGTATTATTAGTTATGTTTTACAATAATACAAAATAGTAGTAATACTTAATAGTAATTTTACTTACGTTTCTATTAAGCACTAGCTTTTGCCCGCGACTTCGTCCGCGTGGAATACTTACTTTGGGCTAACGTTAAATTTAACCCCTATTTTGAAGCATTCTTCATCGGCGCTCCGCTCCTATTAGCCTTAGCGTAATGATATATAGCTTATAGCCTTTCTCTATAAATTGACTATTTAATTAAAAAATATTTTTTCAATTCGAACCAGTAGTTCCTGAGATTATCGCGTTCAAACAAACAAACAAACTCTTCAGCCTTATATTATTAGTATAGATAGCTGTTGCCCGCGACTTCGTCCGCGTTTCCGTCGTTTTTCGTAAAAAAAAAGTAGCCTATGTCCTTTCTCATGGTTCAGTGATTTTGATGTAACAGACAGATTAACTTTCGTAATTTAGTAAGGAAATATAATATGTCAATCTATAATACTGTTCAAAAATATCGCAATACGGAACCGCACCATATTATTGTTAATAGCTGTACCCGCGACTCCGTCAGCGTGTAACTACTTGTGTGTTATTAAGTTAATGTATTGGTAATATTGTTTAGATCACATTCACATGAGGCTTAAGTACATATAGAACGAAAATACTTCAGAGCAAAGCTTCCGGGTAAACTATGTTGAAAGTTGACCCGTCCGGCACGTGAACATAAAGATTTCTAGAAATGCTAACCCAGGAAAGAGCGACGTACAACTGACTATGCGAGAAACAACTGACACCGAGATCTACTCCAGCAACACGAAATGTCTGCCCTTGACCCTTATTAATTGTCATTGCATAACACACCGATACTGGGAATTGCGTTCTTTTAAATTGGAATGAAAAATTATTTGGTATTATGAGAATTCTGGGAATAAAGACGGTTTCTCCTGCACCGCAACCTGTTAAAATTTGAGCCTCGATTATATTTTGTTGCAACTGGGTTACTTTTAGCTGAGTTCCGTTGCAAAGTTGTGGTGGTCTTAAATTTCGGAGCAGAATAATCGGAATGCCAATTTTTAAACAAATGTCATGAGAAAGAAGTCCGGGCATATTTAAAGAATTCAAAAATTCTATCGGGTAATTAGTAGCTTCTTGTTCATCGACCATTCTATTTATTGAACTAAAACTTAGCTTTCCCCCTGTATATTCGACAGTATTTTGTTACTAATCTCAAATGCATGGTCATTGCGAGGAGTTAAAATAGATCTTTCGCATAGCCAAGAATTGTCCCTATTTAATATATTTGTTACGTCACCGTAAACCGACGATATAAGATGTGGTTGGGATTGCACTATACAACATAACTCAGGCGTCAGAATAATTTTTCCTTGGGGATATTTTTTATATAATTTTAAGGAAAACATTTCCGTCATGAAATGGTTTCTGTGTAGCTTTAACCATTAAGGTAGCACACGCGACGGAAGCTTAAAAAATGGAGTAACTTGTCCCGTTTTCCCAACATTTCCCTTCACTGCTCTGCTCCTATTGATTGTAGCGTGATGAAAAGTATACTGTAACTAGCTCAGGAGTATGAAAAATAATTGTACCAAGTTTCGTTAAAATCCGTCGAGAAGTTTTTGTTTCTATAACGGTTATACAGACAGACAGACAAAAATTTTACTGATTGCATTTTTGGCATCAGTATCGATCCCTAATCACCCCCTGATAGTTATTTTGGAAATATATTTCATGTACAGAATTGACCTCTCTACAGATTTATTATAAGTATAGATTTACCACAAAACAACCGGCACCACGAGCCGAAGCAACAACAAAGATAACTTAAAATATACTTATGACTAATAACTAAATACATTACTAGTGCCATATAAACAAGATTGCTTCAGTAAAATACTTATATCAGATGCTAACAAGAGCGTTTGTATTTGTAATTGTGTAGTCTCATATCATTATAGAAGCTATTGCGCTTCGTCAAGTATATTATAGGGCTTAGTAACATTTTATAAGTTGATTATAAGATAGATTTAGAAATAACCGATCCTACAACTGCGCCCAAAGCCAGCTTTATAGCATTTATTTATTTATTAAAACTTTATGCAACACAAAATGTACAAAGGCGGACTTAATGCCATAGGCATTCTCTACCAGTCAACCATGGGTGGTGAAGAGATAACATGGCAGGTGCATAAAAAAAAATAAACTAAGTAGATAATATTTTCAACGTAAAAGTTTTATTACAAGTGTATATATACATATACTTCTAACTAGAATAAACTTACATACATATTTATCATAATACATACCAAAAATATATTATATATATATATATATAATAATAATAAAACGTTATAGAAAGTGGGTTCTGAAAACTCTGCTTCCACTATTTGTTAAGAAAATAATCCCGCAACTTTCTCTTAAATGCATATTGATTGGTGGCCGTCCTGATATCGAGAGGTAGTGCATTCCACAGAAGAATAGCCTGTATATAGAAGGAAGAATGAATAAAATCAGAAGTATGCGAAGGACAGAGTAAGAGAAGATTATTGGAAGAGCGCAGACTTTTAACGTGTGAGGAACATAGAAATTGAAAATGAGAAATAAGGTAAGAAGGAGGGGTAGGAGAGTTCAGCAAAGAGAAAAGCGTAGTCAAAGCGCGCAAACTTCTTCTCTGGCGAATGGGCATCCATTTGAGCTCGGTCCTGTACCTCGATACGTGGTCATATTTTTTTAAATTAAATATGAACCGGATACAGTTGTTAAGGAGCCTATCGAGCTTATCCAACAAGACCGCATTCAAGTCAAAGCAGCACACGTCACCATAGTCGATAATAGGGAAAATTCAAGTTTGCACAAGCATTGTCTTGGTTTTTGCAGGTAAAAAGTTCCTCAGACGATACAGACATCGCAAAGTCCCGTTGGCTCTTTGACTGACACCGCAGACCTGACTTTGCCAGCTAAGCATAGAGTCAAGACGCAAACCGAGATCTTTAACGCTAGAACTAATAGGGATGACGGCACCATTAAAAATGATTGGAGGGAGCGAACTTACTGTCAATCTACCGATCATACGCGAGCTTCCAATCACAATGGCCTGACACTTTGAGGGGTTTACAGACACCCCAAATCTATCAGACCAGCTTTTGATAGCATCTAAATCTCGGTTTACATCTCCTATAACGTCTGATAAACTTTCCACCCGCGCAGATGCATACAACTGCAGATCATCAGCATAAAGATGATACGAACACCGAAGATAGAGAGTTATAAAGTTTATGAAGATTGAAAATAATAACGGAGAAAGAATACCGCCTTGTGGGACACCAGCATCCAAGTCACGCCAACTCGAAGAATTCTCATCGACACGAACCGACTGCTGACGTCCCCGAAGATAAGAAGAGAACCATTCCAGAGACTCAGAAGATACCATGAGATGTGACAGGATAGATAGGAGAATATTAATATTAGGATAGATAGCATGCTACAAGTTTCTTATAAGTGAAAATAAAAGTAGTCTTGAGATGGTTTTAAATACTGATTTTGCTAGTTGGGACGTCTTTGGCATCTATGGACTGGACCCTTACACTTACATTTTGCAAAAAAAAAAATAGCTTTAATTTAATACATCAATGATTTTAATAGTCCCACTCGTTGAAAACATATTTGATAAAATCAGTAAGTCTTTTCTCCTGTAAAATTTTCATTTTTCGATTACCGAGTTATTGCTTGAGAGCGTCGAAATGACCAAGTAATATTTGCGGTTTTTTGTGAATTATCACACCATGAAGGTTTTATGTCAATTCAAAGTGTCTATTACATAATAAAAGAAAAATTCATAATTTAACCCTTATTATTTTTGGTTTTTGAAAACGCGCTTTATCTACATATATTAAATCGTTATCTCAGTAACGGTGACTCTTGTCTCTTAGGAAAAAAGTATTGATATATTTTTATGGATAATTTTATGATCTACAATTATTATGCGAGCTAATTTTATGATAAAACCATTTTTTACCTTTACCTTTTATTTTTGTATAAAATCGTGAAGTGGTTTACAGAATACATTTACCTACCAAGTTTCAACTATGTGTGTGTGACATACGGACGGACAAACAGACATGACGAATCTACAAAGGTTCCGTTTTTGCCCTTCGGCTACAGAACCCTAAAAACCTATACACAAAAATATCTGTTAAAACTAAATTTGAGAAAGTTTGGCATTTTTTCGGCGCACTTTCAAGTAACCACAGAAATGAGTATTTTTACTTCATGACACTTTGGCGGTCCATCCCCACTAGGTGAGATCTCCGATAGCCTGGAAGACGCCTAACGGAGTCAAGCAAACGCAAAAACATGGGTGAAGGTTCCTTCCTTCCTTCGCTTCCTTCAAACCTTCGCCCATGTTTTTGCGTTTATCTGACGCAGACGGACAGACGGACAGAATGCTGTCTGTCTGTCTACCCGTATGTATTATATTCCGGAAGTATTAGGACTACAAAGTTAAAATTGATAAATGCTATAACTATTTCTTCACAAATATACTTCTAAACTGGTAAAATGTGTACTCCCCCGCTAACTCATAAAATTCAATATCTAAAAAAGTATTTGCTTAATGAAAACTTACAACGAAAATTATTGTGAACGTGAAAGCCAGCTCAGTTTATGTGATATAGAACATTTAAAAAACCGCAAATATAACAAACAAACTTCGTAAAAGTTATTTTTCGCTTATCTATGCTTGGATGCGGAACCTTTCATGGGTTAGTCCGGCTTACGCTTGGCCAGTTTTAAATTTTTCTACCACAATAAATTGTTTGTTTGTAAAAATCCTGGGGTGGGCACGAGACCATTCTGGAGTAGTCACGAACCCCCTCCCCCCTTCATACGCCCATGGTCATGGGGTTATATTTGTAGAGCTATCTCCGTTGCTACAATACTTGGGATCTTTCTTGCAGTCAGTGATATCAGAACTAGACTTTTGAACCATTATACGTGAATTAGAGTTTCAATCTCCTCCCCCAAACCAAAAGCGCCGTCAGCGTAATCCTTATCATGGCTGGGTAATTGTGTAGCCACACGGAGTGTGCCCTTATGTTTATTGGTTTTTGATTTTGGGAATTGGTATCAGGATTTTCTTTAAGTGGGAGAATTCCAGCTCTAGCCGCTGTGGGAGACACCCCAGGAGTCTGTGATCGCGACCCGATCTTCGGCCACCGTAGACGCGGGCTCGCGGGCGGCAAGCAGGGGTAGCTCGTCGTCCGGTAAGGACCGGGTCTGGGTTGAAGGCACGTCGACACTGCCTTCTGCGAAAGCGGGAGGGAGACGATTTGATTTGATGATTTTCCCAACGAAATAATCAAGAAAAGATATATGATATTGACAGATCCTACCCGCCCTATATCCGAAAAGCATGACAAATCCAAATCAAGCAATCCCATGGCGTAACTGATTAAGAAACGTGCGAAAAAAAACGTAAAAAAAATTCATACACGCCTAATAGGTCACACGGTATTCATGCATAGTCGATAGTGTAAAAGAATAATGATGAATGAAAACCTACCTAGGTAGACGATAATGCGAGTTGGCTTTGCACTGGAAATATAAATATTGTGTTGTTCATGGAAATGTAAGCGGGTCATGATTACATTAAGATTTTGTTTTTTCGTATATATTTTTAAAACTAGCTTGTGCCAGCGGCTTCACCCGCGTGGAAAGTTTTTCCCGTGTAAATCCCGATCCCGTGGGAATTTCCCAAAATCCTTTCTTAGCGGATGCCTACGTCATAACATCTACCTGCATGCCAAATTTTAGCCCGATCCGTCCAGTGTTTTGGGCTGTGCGTTGATCGATCACTATGTCAGTCAGTCACCTTTGAGTTACATATTATATTTAGATAAGTACACTTGGCATTTCTCCTGTATCGTAGGTGCGTTTTCAAACATATCAATTCTATTGCGCACACGAGATTACAATTATAATTTCTGTACGTGGGAATCTTCACGGGTGTCCTCCGTGAAGGGGTCTGTCAGACTGGCTAAAAACACACCGTGTTCCCTCACACACTTGCGCCGGGGGCTGTGGGAACACTTAAGTATTCAATCCAGACACTAGTATGGATTGCGTTGATCAATACTTTTGCCCCGTTTGGTCAAATGGGGAGAGACAGGTGTTGACTCCCAAAGTCCCAACGCAACATCTAAAAGGGCCGCGCGTAGAACTATGGGCGCCGCCACCTCGGGTCTTGGGTCTCATAGGGGGCGATGGACCCATTTGAATTGTGTAGATGACCCAAAGCACATGTTAATAACGAGTGTGATAATGGCTCATCAAATCTATAGTAAGCGAAGTAAAAAATCTTTAGTGAGAAGACAATTGAAAGTGGAGCAAAAAGGGGGTGCTAATTTATTTTAAAAGTCTTCCAACCAGAAACCAGGATCGCTAGAGAGCGTGGTATAAACCCAAAGGACTTTTATATTATTATGCATAATAATATAAAAGATCTTTGGGGTTATAGCACGCACGTTCAAACTAGAGGAAAAAATGTTTTCTATTATTCGGTGCATTTAACATAAGAGTCAATTTCAACAACTCGATTTTTTACCTAATTTCCATGGACATTTTCATTTTCAGGTTTTGTAAAAAACTTTAATAATAAAGCGCAACATATCCACATTATAAATACATTTTCTAAAAGGGGATTATATAATTATATTACTTAGAGAGTTATTTGGCTCACCGAAATTAGCGAGCCACAGAAATTTTATTATTGCCACCGAAATTTTATTGGTGGCACAGAAATTGTGCGTGTGCACTGAAATTGTAAATTACTAAAAAATATTTTTTTAGTATTAAAAAAAACTGATATAATACGAATCATTTTAATAAGCATTTATAAAAAATACAACGTGGTGTACTATTGCTTAAATCAGTCTTACAAAATTAGCAATCAAGGAACTGATTACGTTTTTTACTCCTATGATGGGGTAAAATTTACTTATAAATATTTATCAAACTTGTATTAACAACCTACACAAATTGTAACCAATCTAAAAAAAATATTATCACTGCAATAACAGTAGTTTTATCTTATTAATATTAATAACAGAACTAATATAATCCAATCCTTTAAATGAAATAATATATTCTGATTAGCATAATAATATGATCAATTTGAAACTAATAGAAAAATCCTAAACAAATTACTTAAATATTTGTGGACATACAGTTTACTTCTCAAAATCAAAGAACGTTTTTTATATTTTCTTATTGTCAGAATCTTAAAACTAAATAACGAATTATTGCTATACACAGTTAATCAGTTAACTTTAATTTTGATATCTTGTACGTATCAAAATAACAAATTAACAACTAATTTAATAATCATAAGAGCAGCTCAATAGAAGCCATCGCTCTGAAGATAAACTATAAAAAAATAATGATATTAGACATCAATCAACTTTTAGGTAACTGAGAAATTAAAAAATATTGCTTAAACAAATAATCACTAACATGGCGAAAATCTTCAGAAAATATTTTTATCATCACTATCAAATATATTTAAATTATGTCTTGTAACTAATTCTTTGGAATATTCAATGTGAGCATTATCAGTCTCAATGGTTTTTTCAAAATTCGACGGTATATCACTTAATATTTTGGAAAAATGAGGCTGATGGAACTAGATTGTCATAGTCTATATTGTCCAAGTCGTGTAAAGCATCAGCTGATTTGATGGTCTTATCTTGAGGTATGTTCTTGGTTTTAAAGTAAAATAATTCAGATTTTTTAAATCTGTGAATTGTTGATGGCTTTAAACTGGAATCCGATTGTGATGCAGGTGGAACGACCGTTGCATTATCCAGGATTTCAATAAGCAATTCATAGAAACCTAAATGTTTTCCGTGAATGCATTTTATATTGTAAAGACAGTTTTCATTAGTGCATGACAGTGATCGCATTGCAAGAGCTTTGGATATTTTTGCCCAAACGATCTAATGGATCTTCATAGATCCCAGGAAACATTTTAGGACTTTTGGCAAAAGCCAATCCATTTCATTCACTTCATAGTCGTTAACAACCTTTATTTTCACACCTGTGACAGTTGTTGGAAGACCATCCACTAAAGCTTTAATATCGTTGATGCCAAAGGCAACCAGAAGATTTGCAGATCTCTTAAGAACATTGCCTACACCGTCAGGTGCTCCTTTTCCATTTTCATGCCCACATTCACAGTAATGCCATATCACTCGAGACAATTCACTCAAGTCCTGGCAAGTACATTAAAATTTGATGAGCTGCTATATAATATAGATTTTTTTTGTTTCCGTATTGTTCTGACGGAGAGTCAGATATGAGATGGAGAACCGATTTTTGGATTCCTAAAATAAAAAGGATATTTAAAATACTGATGAGTCAATTTAAACTCTCACATTTGATTATGAAAGGAGGCATGAGCAAAATAATGGGATAACACAGACGGTAAAGGATTGGATAGTGCTATCTCTGTGTAATCTATAACTAGGGATGTTTAATGAGTTCTGTCAAAGTAATTTCAGCATAACAAATATTGTTTCTTTTCAAAAACCTTCATTAAAATTATTACAATAATTGGTAGGTACAATTTCTGTGGAGTCTTGTAATTTCCGTGGACGCCCAGATGCCACGGAAACCACAGAAATTGCCCCACAGAAATTGGAAATGTGGCTATTTTTTTTTAATTACAAGAAATTATCAAGGCTATGACTATTGTTTTCTATAATCATAAATGTGTACCAAAGGTTACTTAGCATGCATAAAAGTAATACCTTTATTTCATGAAAAAATCCTTTTAAAACTTGATTACCGAAATTGCAAAATTTCGTTCCGAGTAAACTGAAATTAAGTACTAACATTTTTGGCGGGAATACCAGGCAATATGGTGCACTACCGTTCTCACCACGCGTAAGGGCACGGCTGTCTCTTGCTGGGCAGGGATTTATTGTTCGTTTATACTCATTGGTGGAAGCTCAGGAAGGCGAAACAAAATTACCATAGAAATTGGTAACTTCGCTCGGACAAAACTACCGTTGACATGTACTCATTCACTATGAGCATAAAAATTCAAAAATATTTAGCTTCTTGTAGGTCAATTATTACTTAACGCAATCAAAATACATTTTCCTATATATGTTGAAGATTATCTTCCTGAGAGGTAAATGCTGTGTATGAAAGTGATTGTGGACAAGACACAGAAATTGATAATTGATCATTTACCGATTTTTTTCTTAAAAAGTAAAAGTCTTATAAATATAATTTAAGTGGCTTCGTTTAGATTCACGTCTCTTTAATCATGAGAAAAAAAATCGTTGAGTTATCTGTAAACCAGCACTACGTTTTCAGCCTAGACACGTAAATTTTTCGCCTGAGAAAATCACTCATAACATCAAGGTAGATAAGGTAGGTAACCGGTAGTAAGCAACTCACTTCAAGAAGATTGAGGAGCCTCAACAAAATTTCTGTGAAGGATACCTACACTTGTTTGCCCCTTTAAGATGTAGAACGGCTTTTGCACTGGGAAATCCAACGCATTGAGTTTCAGGCTTTACAATCGAAATCAAAATTATTTTCTTTTACATGGGCCCACATGGGTTCTCATAAAATGTCAGAAGTTAGTGCACGGTTCGAAATTGGTCGTTTCCTATGGAGAAGAACCGGCAAAAAAAAATTGATTTTTACAATCTTTGCATAATAGATGCAATTTTTAGGATTCCGTAGCTGAATGGCAAAAAACGGAACCCTTATAGTTTCGTCATGTCTGTCCGTCTATCTGTCTGTCTGTCTGTCCGTCCGTCCATCTGTATGTATGTCACAACCATTTTATTCCGAAACTATTAGAACTAAACATGTGAAACTTAGTAGGTAGATGTATTCTGTGAACCGCTTTCCGATTTTATGAAAAAATATTTAAAATAAGGGGGTTCACCATACATGGAACTGAAACTGAAAATATTTTTTTCATGAAATGAAAATGACATTAAGGTTTCTAAAACCACTTTTTCACAAAGTTAATCGTTAAAAAGATATACGCTTTCAAAATGGTAAAATGTGTCCCCCCCAACTTCTATAATAATGGAGTGAACATTTTCAAAAAAATAGTTTGAATGAGATCGGGTCAGCAATTATTGAGATACAGCATATTTTCTAAAACCGCAAATATAACTTTGTAATTCATACAAACTCTATGAAAAACAAAGTTATTGGGCGTAGTTGTAAAAAATGTAAATAAGCTAGTTTTAAGTTTGTAAGGTTTTTTTAAGTAAATACACATATTATATTATATTATTATAGTTACTTCAAAACCCTTCATGGGCGAGTCTGACTCGCACTTTGCCAATTTTTATTTATATTTTTGGTATGAGAGGACAGTATAGATTAATTGCCATAATACAATGTAATATAACTATCAGAAATTAATCTCATAGAGACTATGAGTTGAGAGTTCTCGTATTCAGATTAAAAATTAGCCTTACAAAACTGCAAATAAAATAAAGCAAATGACATAAAACAAAAAAAAATATATATACAACAAGTAACAACAACACAAAAAGTGGGGTTGTTAATAGACCTTTGTACAATAACGCAGTCACAATAAGCTAGGGAAGCCACATGTGCAGAAGGAATCATTGCCAAGCAGTCTTATCTTCAACGTAGTCCTTAATCTTATAATATGCTTTTTTTAAAAGGACACGTTTAATATGGGTTTTAAACTTTCCCTCGCTAAGATCTGTCACATACTTTGGCAACTTGTTATAAAAGCGTATGCTGTTTATAAGGAATGACTTGTTTGTCTTGGCTAATCTCCATTTGGGTATAACAATTTCATGTTTATTGTGCGTGTTTATTGTATGGAGATCGCTTCTAAACTTAAAAAGTCCTATGTTTTTGTGTATATACAATATGCTTTCAGCTTTCTAATATATTAAGAGAAGGCAAAGTCAGTATATTTAATTCTTTAAATAAATTTCTGAGGGACTCGCGGGGACCCATTTTATATATTGCCCGGATTGCCCTCATTTGTAGTATGAAGATTGAATCTACATCAGCTGCGGATCCCCACAGTATTTATCCCCACATTAGCAAAATAAACTAACCGAGCTGTCGCTAGATATAGCGACAGCTCGGTTAGTTTATTTTATTTAGTTTATTAAGTTAGTTTATTTTATTCTAGCAAAAAAATTAGGCAAGTGACTGATAAGTCAATTGCCTAATTTTTCTTACTGCATATGCAGTTGAGCTTATTTTACCCTGAAAGAGTCCTAAGGTGAGGGCCCCATTGCAACTTTGAGTCAATAGTTACACCCAAAATACCGTTTTAGTAATAATATCAATTTGTTTGCCGTCAAGTATCAAATTGAGTCCAGCTTGTGGTACATTAGGTAGTGAAAACTTAAGACATTTTGTCTTATTCTCATTAAGTGCGAGATTATTAGTTGAGAACCATTTCGTGAGAAGCAGCCAGACTTTCATTCATTTTTAAAACATCCGTATCTCTTCTAGCTATTTTAAAAGTGAGTGAAGTACCATCGCCGAAAAGAATTATATTACATAAATTGGACATCATGAGAGGTAGGTCATTAATGTATACAAGGAAAAGGAAAGGAATTGAACCTTGTGGCACGCCCATCTTCACTAGAAATCCTGAAGATATCGCTCCGTTTACATTAACTTTTTGTTGCCTGTCTGATAAATAGGAAAGAACCAGATCAGCAGCTAGTCCACAAATTCCGTAATGGTGTAATTTACATATCAGTATTTCGTGGTCAACGCAGTCAAAAGCTTTGGAAAGGTCACAGAATATGCCAATTGCATCATGGGATTTCTCCCAAATGTGACGGATGAGTGCTACTCCTGCTACAGTTGTTGACCTACCTTTCGTGAAACCAAACTGCTGACTATGTAGAATTCCATTTGATTTAAAATGTGACAGCATCTGGTCCTGCATGATTTTTTCGTAGATTTTAAATCAAGTAGATCTCAATTCTGGAAGCACAGATATCGGTCTATAATTAGAGGAATCACTCTTACAATCCGGCTTGAAAATTGGTATCTACTACTTTACTATGTTTCATTAAGTCTGGGAAAGTACCGTTATCTAGACATTGATTAAAATGCCTGTTAGGACGGGAGCAATTGAGTCAATGATGTCTCTAAGAACCCTAACAGATATACCCCATAAGTCTTTAATGTTTTTAATGTTAAGACTTGCGAATGTTTTTTTAATTACATCAATAGAAATACGCTTAAATGCAAATGTTGGTATATATCCTTCATAAAGTTTTCTTTCAGAAAATATTCTGCTAATATTGGAGAAGATTGCAACGATTTTGTAACCTCTATTGGAATGTTGGTGAAGTAATTTTCCTACCATAGGTACTTTTCCTATCTCAATGAATTTTCCAACGTCTCAGCCACTTTTAACTTATCTGTGATGATATTATTATCGATGTTCAGAGTCAATTCATTCCGATCTCGTTGGTTTGTGTTTCCAGTTTCATTGTTTATCACCTTCCACACAGTTTTTATTTTGTTGGCAGAAGTGCAAATTTTATTAACTGATTGATTTTGATTTAGCATGGGCGCCGACTCTTTTAAATATTTTTGAATAATTTCTTACATAATTATGGAAGGATTAATTAAAAATCAACGATTTTTCATGATATAATTCCTATAAATTATATCTGCTTATTCTAATTCCAGCAGTGGTCCATGCATTAAATTTAGATTTATTATTAACTAGCTTTTGCCCGCGACTTCGTTCGCGTGGGAAGGTTTTCCCGCGTAGATCCGATCCTGTGGGATTTCCAGGATAAAAAGTAGCCTATGTGTTATTCCAGGATGTCTACTATCAACTTACTAAATTTCATTGAGATCCGTTCAGTAGTTTTTGCGTGAAAGAGTAACAAACATCCATCCATCCTCACAAACTTTCGCATTTATAATATTAGTAAGAATTAGTAAGAAGTAAGATTTGAACTCTCTTAACTGGACAAGCCTTGTTAAATTCAAGACAAAGTGTAGAAAATAATGTACTATAATTTACATTGGAGTGTTGGGAGTCAAAATTGGCTGTTGAAAGATTACTGAGAATGTTATCATTAAAAACTTTTAATTTGTTTTTAGTAAGAGGCCTAAAATCAATAGTTTTATTTAAGTGTAACTTTTTAATCAACTCAAAAGATACAAGTTGACCTGTATGGTCAGATCTAACGCCACTAACCAGGGAAGATTCTTTGACAGTAGTACAATTGGTAAAAATATTATCAATGCATGAAGCTGATGATGCTGTTATTCCCGTTGCTTCATTGAATGTACATTTTAAATTAAAAGAACTAAACAATGAAATAAGCTTGCATTTTTCAGGCGAATTTACTAACAAATCAATATTTAAGTCACGACAAACGAAAAGTAATTTATCTTAAGAGATAGAATAGAGAGAAATTCTAAGTAAGCTTATAAGTAAGCTTACTTAAAATTTCTTCCATAATGATCATTAAAAATGATAACAAGTATGATGCTGGTGGTCTATAAACATATAAGAAAATTTGACCCTCAACCTCGGCACATGCTACCTCATACAAGCGATCAATAGAGCAAGCGGTGATATCTTTTCGTTCCTTATATAAGATAATTCCTACATAATATCAAAGTACCAACCCCTACTGAGGACCTGTTGTATACACTGACAACCGAAAAATTATTAATATTAAATAACATTCTATCTGATTTTAACCAGATTTCACAAAAACATAAGATATCCATATGATATTTATCTATTAACATTTCCACATTAAGTATTTTACCAGAGAAGCGATTTATATTTTGATGATAAAGTAAAATGGTATTATTATGCCTCTCTTTTGTCACATCTAAGAGTTTAAAGAATCAATTTCAGTATTATTAGACACCCTAGATAATACTGAATAGTCACTTAACCTAGGATCAGCTAAATTACCAATAACTGAGTGAACAACAGTGACCTTAATAAGAAGATCTTAATATACGAAATATAAAAACGTAGAAGTCAGTCATCTTCAACATGTCCTTTTCAATAGCTAGGTACATACATATTAAAATTTTCCACGAAATTGAATATATTGTTAGATAAAATGAAAATTTTTCATGAAAATTGAAAATCTTTGTAGATTCTGGGCAAAGAAAGTTTGGTATTGTCCGGGATATATGTATGTTTATATTTCGTAGACACGGTTAACACAATGGCTGCTGCACTGTGTGTCTCAGGTTCAATTCCCACTCAAAACCATTATTTTACTTACTCTAAATCCTATCCTACTAATCCTACTTTCCTACTTCCTACTTCCTACTAATCCTACTAATATTATAAATGCGAAAGTTTGTGAGGATGGATGGATGTTTGTTACTCTTTCACACAAAAACTACTGAACGGATCTCAATGAAATTTAGTAAGTAGATAGTAGACATCCTGGAATAACACATAGGCTACTTTTTATCCCGAAATTCCCACGGGATCAGGATTTGCGCGGGAAAACCTTCCCACGCGTACGAAGTCGCGGGTAGAAGCTAGTAACAATATACGTATCAAGTGTAACTTAATTTAACATAAAATACAAACTAGAATTTATATTTTATGTATTATAATACATATACATATAATACATAAAATACAAACATAAAAAAATTGATCCTCTACGCTGACGGCTGGCAACGTACCCAAGATACTAGCGGCATTGCCTCGTTGTATGGCAATGCTTAGCCGTTCATTTTATCTAACAATATATATATATATAATATATTATATTTATATTATAAAGCGGAAAAGTTTGTTAGTTTGTTTGTTTGTTTGTTTGTTTGCTTGAACGCGCTAATCTTCGAAAGTACTGGGTGGATTTGGATGAAATTTGGTATGGAAGTAGCTTGAAGCTTGAGGAAGGTTATAGGCTACTTTTTACCCGACTGCAAAAAAGGAGAGTTATGTTTTTACCGTGATAGAATCCACGGGAGCGAAGCCCCGCGAGAGTACTAGTCTAACAATATATTCAATTTCGTGCAACATTCGAAATATATAAACACAATTTAAAGAGAAATTAAGTAATTGGGTGAATTTCAACAAATGCCATATTTTTTATCATATCGGTGAACTTTTTCAATTAAATTTTTTTGTATATTTTTCAGGTTTTATGTAATCTTTAGGATATCAAATATCCCCAAATTTAATATCATCAACGTATCATTTAAGACATTTTTTTTTATCGTGGTAAAATTATCAAATAAGTCCTCCCACCCCGGGCAGGGTGGGAGGGACTGTCAGACTTTTACTGACTAAAATCCACGGTGTTCCTTCAATAACCCTTTACGTACCGGGGTCACGGTAACGGGATGAGTCCCACGACCCCGGCAGGCTTCGGCCCTCTACGGGGGGGCCTCGTCATATTGCTGACGCTCTTTGAGGCGCACGTGGAACACGACGCGCCGTCGACCCGGGCATGGTCCATGGTCGGACAGCGAGTTGCCCTTTACTCGCTGTCCGCATGCCCGCGCCTACGATGGCCGGAGATCGTCGGCCGACGTCTGACGCCGTGGGCGTCTACCACTGCGGCTGGGCTGGAGGGAAGACGCCATCCTCTCCCTCTCGCGGCCCGCCTCCTCCTTCGGAAGCATGACTGCTTCGCAGAAGGAGGCGACCGCTTCCCACTCCCTCTCGCCCCGCAGCATGGCCTCGACCAATGCCGGGCGCGAGAGGTCTCCGCCTATTGCCGCCGTGAGGACACGTCGGTGCTCTGCCCAAGCAGGGCAGTCCTGCACCGTGTGCTCGACTGTGTCCTCAGGGCGACCCTCGCAGTGGTGACACCCAGGCGTTTCCTCCTTTCCCATCAGACACAGGTACCTCCCGAAACTTCCGTGTCCGGTGAGGACCTGCGTCATACGGTAGGTCAGGACGCCGTGACGCCGATCTAGCCACTCCTCAAATAAGACTAAGGAGAAAATTCAGTTTGAATTCTGGTTTCCACCGATATGACAAATCGGCACCGATTAATTTTTCTGTACATCGATATGATAAGTTTATCCACTGAAATGATGTAGGTTCATATCCAGCGATATGATAATCTCTCCACCTTTGAACATCAAAAAGGAAATAGTTAGTAGGTACCTATATATTTTTACAAGGGTGACTTAGAACTGAAGACCTGAACTTAGGGTCTTATGTAAGTAGATCACATCCAAAGAGAACTGAGTTCTTAGAAATCCAATTAAAATATATTTTTTGAAATTATGTACCTATTTTATTATATTTACTATAGGTACTTAGAATTAAAAAGAATAATGTTTATTTTTATTATCATTATTTTTATTAAAATGAAGTATAAAAAAAATCAAAAATCTTATATCTAAGGTTAAAATTGCACAATACACATTTATTACTGTGGACGATCCAGCTAATTACTATGTTTTCTTTTTTATTATGTTTTCTTTTTATCTATTTATTATTTTGTTATTTATTATTATGTACCTACTTATTATTTTTTTAACTAGAAAATATTTTCTAGAGAAACCTTCAATGCGTTCAATTGCTCCACCTCACCATCATCATCTCAGCCTATAGACGTACATTACCGAATACAGACCTCCCCTAATGATACATTTATACAGCTTCTACTACCCAGTGGTATCGTGGTAATGATTTTAGCAGTCTATGTAGGTAAGTATGTATGTGTCTGTATGTTTGTATGTTCCATTGTTTCTTTGTAAACTTAACGAAATGACATGGGATCTACCGATATGATAAAACGACTCACCGAGATGATAAAATGATCTACCGATATGATAAAGCAATCCACCGATTTGACAAATCTGTGTGTTGATCATGAATCAAAACACCGACATTAGATATAAGACACCGATTGATTTTTTCTTATCATTTCGGTGTAAATTATCACATCGGTGGTAATAAAGACCACCGATTACAGCGATATGAGAACAGCGACGTGGGAAATAACACACTTTTTAGAAAATTAGAAAAAATGCATAATATCTACGATAAATTCAATAACAGACAATGAAGCTAATTCACTTACTAGGTACCTCTGTTAGAACCAAACAACAATAATAAAACTACTCATTACACTAGAAAAATGCAACCACCGATAATATAAAATAATTGTCCGGGAGCAACTTAAATGGCGTACTTATGTTATTGGCGGGAATATGCAGCGATTTCACACACTTCCATCCTGACTACGCACTAGCACACACCAATGAGAGAAATACAATTGGGGTGGAGACGCTGTCGGACTCGTCGATGTAAAGTTAGATTTAAATTACTTATGTCCAGCGATATGAGAACATTTTGCAGGATCAATACGTTTGTGCCTCTCAGTAATAATAATCGTTAATTATGTATTAAAATATGCTATATATTAATAACAAAACTAATATTCTATGAAATAGAATAAGTTATATACTTAACTTACTTATTTTTATTAGTGTATAAGCTGTTTTGTTTGTAAAAAAGTAGAGGGACAGCACCGATTTGAAAAAAAATAGAGGTTTAATGGGTTTATGTATTTATTTCTACCTTTGTAATAGTCCTAGGCAAATTATATTTTTGCTACAACCCAATAACTACCTATTGATTACTAAAAAAAAAATAATTCAGAACAATATTCTTTTTTTCAAATACTAATTTCACCGAAGACAAAAAAATAAGTCATTTGGGAAATTCACCCAATTGGTTAAAGTTGGTTTGTTATGATAAGAATGAGAAACTTATTGAAATGGTAAAATAAAAAAATCTTAGTCTTCCAAGACTCGGTTATTTTTTTATTTTCAAAATTTATTATTATTTTTTTTTTTTAATAATAATAACATAATATGAAACATTGCAATTTTTTGGATGTTGCTAATTATGCTAAAAAATGTTTAACATTTTGGCACAAAATAGGACAGTGATATCTATGCGATAGCTGAAACGGTCGACCGCCGACTTCCCAAGAAAAACTGAGCTACTCGTATGCTCGCATAGCTTAGTTTTGGAGTCGTTGTCTCAAATTAAAATGCCTCTGTACATTCACCTCATTAATAAATGTAAATGTTTTTCTTTTAGATTAGAGTATCCAAATCCAAACTAAAAAATATCAGGATGTCTACTATTCTAGTACTGTAATCCATCCACAGTTCACACGCATATTCAAGCTTTCTCATGAAACTTTTCTTTCAAATTACCCGTCCTCGGAATTTTGTTTTAATGATTGTTGATGCTTCATTTTTTTTTAGTAAGTAATCATAAGGAATAGGTAGTAAGAGAGTTATCAATGTTATAATTTAATTTACCCTATTGCAGATGACTGGCACTTGGTACGAAGTTGAGCGATCGTTCTATCTGGTGGAGATCACGGCCAGCTGCACCGAGCTCAACGTCGCGCTCAACGAGCGGGGCTACCTGCTCATCACTATCAATACAGTTAACAAATGGTGAGTCGTGCTTACCTACCTAATATATATGAATGTGAGGGATATGTAGGAAAAAGGGTGGTGCGTGCAAGGAAGAAATCTCCTCGAGTGACGTACCACAATACCTTTTGTTACGTCCGGCACACTCTGGGCAATCGACTCCTCTCGATTGTCTAATCCTTTCACTACGGTGGCAAACATAAGTATTCTTGCTGTCGACACGCTAAGATGTAGAAGAAAAACTAATAATACGAGAAGATTACCAAACTGTCTGGCAGTTTACGTACCTACTTTATGTGGGTTACCCAAATGTCCTTACTAACTATGGTTGTTCTAGAAAACGTTCAAGTTCCTTAAAATTTTAAGTTGAGCTACACGACATGTGACCAACCCTTACCATGTTAGGAGAGGTCCACTCGTATCAACTCGAATCTGTGTGCTTCTTTCTTTATAAACTCATGTACGTGTATCTCTGTCTGTGGTGCTCCCACAGACATAAACCTACCTATATTGTTCTTTTTATGATTTGACCAGAGATTGTCGGGACGGTTTTTCTTCTAAGGGTCGACGACAGTTTTGATACACCGGCATTATCTACATAGCTTGCGCTTGCCCAATCTCTTCTTCTCCTTATCCTCGACTATGCTGACGCAAGTTATCCAGATCTCACTGAAGTGCAGTTAGATAAGCTTGAGCGACTCCAAAATTTTTGTATCTGATTCATATTTGGTTTGCGCAAGTATGATCATGTTTCTGAGTTTCGCATTAAACTCAAGTGGCTGCCTATCCGCCTTCACCGGAATACACATATTTTATCATTACTCCACAGTATTCTTTTCAATCCAACGACTCCCTTTTACCTCAAAGAACGATTTAAGTTCCTTCATGACACACATGGTAGAGATTTGAGATCATCGGAGAATTTGAGACTTTTGATGCCTACACATTCCACTAAATTTTACGACCATTCTTTTACGGTGCAGGCTATTCGGTTGTGGAATGCATTGCCGGTGTCAGTAAGACAAGCACATCACTCGCTGCTTTTAAAAGCTCGGTTGCCAATCATTTTCTTTCAAATTTATGATTATTTCTTTCTCCACACGATATTATAGAACACATTACATTTATATATTTTATATAATTATGTATTGTATTTATATATATGTTATATACTTATATATTTCAATTAGTTTTTTTTTCCGTTATGAGTATTTGTAGTACACTAATTTAGCCCTCCCCAATCCAATTAAAGGGTTTAAAGTCCTTCCAAAGGTTGTCTGGAAGATATCGCTCTCAGTGATAAGACCAGATAAGACCGCCATTGTAACCAAAGTTATAGAAATAAGGTTATGTAAGTGTGTTTCAATTTTTGGTGTACAATAAAGTATATTCTATCTCTATCTATGACGCGTTACATATGTTTTATTTATGTATATTCGATTTGTAAAATAAATATAATATATAGATATTAAGTACTTAGGTTGAACTTAAAGGGATGAACAAACGGCTAAGCCGCTGAGATTAGAATTCGAATGCTATCGCGCGGGTCCATTATGTTAGGAGAAGTTTATGTTTGGCATAGAGATCGTGGTAGGTATAGCTATAGGAACTTGTAATGTGAAGGAATACGAGACAACTCGAGAAGAAACGGTTTCAGTGAGAATGTTTAGATTTTGAATGAATGGTTACCTACGTATAATGGAAGATAGTTATGACTGCATCCTCATATTTTGAAGCTACATTATATATGTTGTTGAGAACTTCGCGATCATGCACAAGAAAGGCTAGAAGAGCCTACAATGGATAGGTTTATCAAGCTACATGTCGGACATGGGGCTTGCTTGATAGGTAAATCTTCCTATTATCATGAGGTGTTTCTTTTTGTTATATTTATGTGTGTGTGCCTAATTGTTTAACTAACATAGTTTATAAGATTTAATAGACACACAATGGGTCTTCGATGCCTGATAATAACATATAAGTATATTTTTTACAAACTGCATACAAATTGGGATAAGCGCAGGAGCCCAGGAGGGTCATGATGATCTAGTTCAGAACTATATCCTAAAGTATCTGCTTCTCCCAGGACCGAAAGCCCATCAACGACCCACGGCATCGGAATCCCGAGCCATAACGGTTCGTCCATCTTCCGCTACAAGCTCAACAACCGCGTGCCCTACCTCATCGGCCGCCTGCTGCCCGGCGCCGGCGTCTACAACGTGCTATTCACGGACTACACGCAGTTCGCCATCGTGTGGTCGTGTACCACCGTCAGTATCGCACACTCAGGTACTCTTCACTAATTGTACATCATACGATGAGCTCGCAAAATAATAACAACCGCACCGGTCTATCTTCATTAAGCAATAGTTGCCGAGATTGGTCATCTTAACATGTTGAGATATCCCTCAAAAGCAGGTTAAGCAGCTGGTCGTGTCTGCCATTTATTCATTTTTGAGAGTCGTTATGGGTCAGATGTCAGATGGACATGTACGTTTACCCCGCAAGGCCTCCATTGAAGGCCCCCCAGAATTTGCGTTTTTGGTGTTCACCAATGCAATGTACTCGCCTTTAGGAGTATAGCCCACTTTTTTGCATATTTCTTCAAAAGTACAGAGGTACATTGAAAAAGAAACAGGTACATATACTCCTGGAGGTGAGTACATTGCATTGGTGCATACCTAAAACTCAAATTCTGGGGGGCCTTGCTGGAAGAACGTATATAGATGGACAATCGCTCCGTATAAAATACTAGTACTCAGCTACATTCAGAAGCAAACCTTGGCGTAGTTGGGAAAAGGCAGACGATGATCAGAAAGCTTGCTGTCAAGCGTCGTTAACTAAACTTTAGCTGTATGTCTTGCTCACAAAGACTGGTACTTATGTGAAAAGTAAAATCGATAAGTCGATGGAAAAAAAAACAGTTTCTGTTCCATGTATGGGGAAGCCCTCCTTAATTTTGTATTTTTGTATAAGAATCGTAAAGCGGTTCATAAGATACATCTACTTAGCAAATTTCAACTCTGTAGTCCTAAGTTTCGGTGTTAAGTGGCTGAGATATACGGATGGACAGACATGACGAACCTACATATAAGGGCTTCGTATTTTGCCATTCAGAACCATAAAAAGGACTGTCACCTACTGTTGGCTTCATATTGCGTACACAAGGGCAATTTTACCTCGCGAGTCGAGTGCGCGTGTCCAGGTCAGCCAGCAGCAATAACGGGGTTCAATAGAATCAATACCTACCGGGCATTCGGGAGTCTCAATGTACAAAATACCGTGGCCCCGTAACAACGGGAGCGGAATGAACAGGGTAATGTTTTAGTCAGTAGGAGTCCGACACTCCCTTCCGCTCCATCCAGAGCAGGAATTGATTTTCCCCCTGACAAAAGGGCAATTTTGCCTCATGCTCAAGGTTTTCTGTATCTATGGCTTAGTTAAAACATTGTGGCTTATGTGATAGCAGCAACCAGCCCAACAGGATCCTGAACACTATAGCGGACAGGTGTGACAGCCCCATACGGACATTGAATACGCCTACATGCCACTGTGGCGTTTAATAATTAGCTAAGTAGTCTATCGGTTACATTTCGGGGAGTGTGCGATTGAATTATACAATCTAATTCCGCCAAGCCCGTTCCATCATCGGACTACAAGACAAACGGCGATGCGCCATCGTTACATAGTGGACAGCCCACCCATACGCACGAAACGTTTTGGGAATACTTTCATTGTGCAGAAGGCTAAGGAATGGAATTCCCTGCCTGGAGTCTGTTTCCCGATAACTATCTATAACCTAGGGGTCTTTAAGTCAGGAGTGAATAGGTTACTTTTTAGTAAGCGTGCTCCATCTCCGACCACACCATACTTACCATCAAGTTGGTGGTCAAACGCGAACCTATTATCAATAAAAAAGGTGTTTGTCTTTCTGGTAGTCTTAAGTACTAACATAAGTTTTATAAGTTGTTTGTATACAAACCTGGAGGATTATGTTAACTATTATCTGCAGATCGTATCTGGGTGCTGGGTCGGCGGCGCGAGATCGAGGCGCCGGTGCGCGCGCAGATCTACGCTATCATGGAGGAGCTGCGCCTGGATCCCGACCGGCTCATCATCTCCAAGAACAATAACTGTACTAACATCGCTGATAATAAAGATTAGATTTGTATCTCTGTCTTTTATTTACTCACCTACCTATTAGTAAGATTCGCTTACGCCTGGGGAGACCCCTTTATAGTCTCTCCAAGGCAAGGGCGGATCCAGGGGGGGGGGGGGGGGGGGGGGTCATGAGGCCATTACCCCCCCTGGGCTGGGTCCAGGACCTAGGTGAACCACTAATTAAAATTTTTAAACATTGTTACTAAATAATACTCCGGTTTCTGTCGTAAACGAATATCGACAGTGGATGGCCAAGTGGCAGCGGAGTCAGGAAATACAAATTATAACTTATGACTTGACCACGATTATGTGACCCCCCCCCCCCTGGCAGCAAAGCTGGATCCGCCCTTGCCCCAAGGATGTGCCCTAATAGGCGATGCACAGATGCGGTTCCGGAGTGGTATTTTAAGAGGTAGGTACCGGGACCCTTTATATGTGCTGATGGAGATCACCGGAGTGGTTTTAGTGAGGTGGAAATCCCTCACCCCCTGGTCTTTCCCCAAAAGTCCAGGGGCCTTTTGAAGGCTTCCCCGCGATAACAAAAAAAGGTATCTACGCCTGTCACACATATAATTATACATATAAGGGCCGAAGCACGCCAGTCGAACAAGGTTAATAAACGCGGTTATCACTCCCAACCAAATATCAACAATAAATCTAATGAAATAAAGTCGAATTTAATTCTTAGTCTTAGTTGAGGCACAGAAATACTCAATAGTACAAGTACAGAAAATTCAATCCCTTAAATCAAAGAAATAGACTCTTCCTACGTTAGAATAAAGTGCAGTTCAGATAGCACAGCGCTTAATAACGCACTGCTATATTCACCTACAAGTCGCGTCTCTTTCTATCGCGTATCGCTTACCTTTTCTGACGACATTAGGGTTGTCATCAATTAGAAATAATTTAATCCGGATATTTAACTACCGGTTAGGTATATACTTCGAATAAACCTAGGCCAGATCTTAATAGTGTACTATATTTTATATACCTATTCTGTGGTAGTATAGTACGTAGAATAGAAAACTATTTTATTTTTATCCACACGGCGTACGTTAGTGTGTACCTAACTTGTTTATGAGACTAAACATCTTGTTTAGGTGTTTATGTCGGTAGATAAGTGCGTATCAAATCAGAATGACATACGACGCGAACAAGATAGTATAAGAGCCAACACCTAAAAATCATAATGTTGCAGTAGAACAAATATATTAGATTATTGTATAGTGTAGGAGATAGCCTGGTGATTTGTATGTAACAGTTTTTTTTATTATTGTTGATAGGCTTGCGTTAACCATAATCTCACCTGATGTTAAGCCATGATGTGGTCGAAGATGATCAGCACGCTTGCCTAGAAGTAGCCTATTCACTCGACTTAAAGACTCCCAGGATAACCTGGGACTCTTTAACACAATTATTTATTATTACAATTTTTTTATTATTACAATTTATTGGACGTTGAAGTACAGGATAAGCTTTTCATTTTTCACATATATGTATAACTGCGTTCATAAGAAACGCACGTATATTTAATAGATATTGTAAGCCCGAGAACACCAGTTCCACCTGGCCTGTTCATCTTTTTATTCTTCAAATTTAAATCTTAATGCAAAATATTCCGGGAATAATAAAAAATAAAAAAGACATCTTCATCATCACACTTTCTATTTTTTTGGAAAAATATCTTATATTTACAGTAAAGTTTAATATAATAAAAACTTATGAGAAGTTCAATAACGATTCAATATGAAATAATCATCGTTCACTGCAATTTATCATATAGGGACATACGGCAGTTAAGCTCTGTTCAATTTCATTGAATAAATTAAATATTTCAATTAAATAAAATATCATAAAAATGTGAAAATAGTTTACAATAAACTTAATGGAATTAGATTTTTCGTGAACAGAGCTTATTGTGATGATCAGTATTTGTAAAGTTATAAAACAAATTGTGCTATAAAACTAAATAAGTGCCATCAGAATGTAAAAGTAGATACCTAAAGTATATAAACAACAAAAAATAGAGTTTTGAAGTTATCTGTAACAACATTAATCTATTATTTTGGCCAAGTTATTCTTTAAATAGAGTGAAACAGTTTGGTTATTATATTTGGCATAGTACTGGAACAGTATGTTACATTGCAACATTTAACAGACATAGTATCAATCACTATCACAGCTACTTATTGCTGTCACTGTTTTCTAACATTATTTCATTACAAAGATCAAGATCTCTAATAGTATTGAAATCACTATGAAGTTCGGGTGGCATATAACTTTACAGTCTTTAACATATTGCTATAGAAAGACCATTATTTAAGGCAAGATCTATCTAGATTCACTAAGTTTGTTACTATTTGTAACCTTAGGCCTTATGTAACACGAAAATATAATTAAATTAAAACAACAATATGCTGCAATCTTCAACATTATTTGTGCAAAACAAAAATAAAGTGCATATAAAACAATCTATCAATAAATTAATTTGAACAATACTTGTTTTAAGTACTGAAACAACTGACTGCAGTGGCGCCATCAGCTGGCGCCACTGAGGCGAGAGGTCATCAATGAAAACGTAAACACGACATTGACGTCAATTTGACAGATGTCAACAAACTTAAGCGTTTGACAGGTGCCCGGACCTGACGCCTCAGTGCAACCTACTGTTGAATTACTATATATTGAAACAGCCGGATTCCTTATCAGTAACAAACCGACACCAAACCTTATGAAAGTAAGTCTTTTCAATACACAACACACAAACAGTGAAAAATCTGTGAACACATTATAAATTGCTATGCGAACACAAGCAGTCTGGAAACCAAGTCAAAAATTCACTCATTACAATTATTTTCTCCAACGCCAATACAGGTCCTTACATCCGTCACTTTGAGGCACTCGGCGTCGCGATTTCTGTAGTCGTAGTGTGACAGAGAGGACACACTGTCAGCCGGGCTGGCACACCGGGTGTCTGTCACTACGCCGCCGGTGTTGCCAGCGTTGTACTTATTGTTCTGTACCGTGTACTGGTGCATCCAAAGCTGCTTCTCTTCCACCTCCTTACTCACCACAACGAATAGTTCCTTTTCTTTGCTATCCAACTGCTCTTTCAGGTACGCTATTAGGTCACTGCTCTGGAAATAGATGAGATTGTCTTTATTATTTATTATTTTATTTATTATATACTTTAATGTACACCTTACTATATTTGTATGGATACAAAAAGTAAAACTAGTAGTACAATGGGTGGTCTTATTGCACAGGGTGATATCTTACAGACAACCTTGGGATGGGCAGAACTTAAAGGAGACAGATTTAGGGCTATCAGTGTACAAACATCATAAATAATATTCAGTGATAATAATATAAAATACATACACAGAATACCCAAAACCAAATAGGTACTAATAGTATATTTTGTTCACACTGACTGTTGCCTGAAAATATTGTAAAAATACTAATAACTTATGTAGTTTTTTGACTTCCTAGTTAATTGAGTTAAAATTATTTCGGTGATGTATTTTGATATGCGGCGACATAAAATAAGTATTAATATTTACCCTTCCTATTAACTGTGGAGCTTCAAGCTTAGAGTCGAGGTTGTAGAAGTTGCCCTGTATCTGCCGGATGGTGATCCAATGCCGGCGCCGCAGAGGCAGCATCACGAACCCCAGTTTGTAGTCCGATGGCACGTTCAGAATGAACCCACAAATGTTTGCCAGGTCCAAACAACCCGGGTCCCTGAAACATTACAAGGACTTATATAAATGACCAAAGAAAGTAATTGAGATGTACACAAATTAATTAACATAAAATACGAAGGTATGGGAAACTGCGCGCAAGTTGATGTTATTTATACTGATCGTAATTGACCACGCACTGCTCATGGAGAAGCTATTTAAGGCCGGAATACTTGGAGATTTATATCGTTGGTGCTTCAGCGGTACGCCTCTAGAAGGTGTTCTGTCCTCTCTGGAGTTTCTCAGGGTCCTTTTATTTACTATTCTTATTGGTGATGTGAAATATTGTCTTGAGAATTGTTATTATATTCTACTTTATGACGACGATTTGAAGATTCATAAGCCATCCGAAATATAGCTGATACGCACCTGGTACAAGCTGATTTGAATAGATTCAAATCTGAATCCAAGCCTGTTATGTCTACAAAGACATAACAGGCTTGGATTGAATGTATCAAAATGTTTTCACATGACTTTTACGCGCCAGAAGTCGATAATTGTTTCATCATACACACTATGCAATCTCGGTATAGGGAAGACCAATACTTTTAGGGATCTTGGGGTTATCAAAAAATCATGTCTGTTGTATGGGAGAGCCCCTTAAATATTTGTTTTATTTTAATTAATATTTTTTTTTTTTTAAAGTGAATATATAACTAAATATTCTGCGAATATTTCAAGCGTTATTGCCGTTATCAATATCAAGCAAAAACGAGCAAAAATGGGAAAATGGTTGTATGGGGCTCCCACACAACCATTTTCCCTAAAATATTTATTTTACTCTATTTTTTAGTATTTGTTGTGACAGCGGCAACAGAAATACATCATCTGTGAAAATTCTAACTGTCTATCGCGGTTCATGAGATACAGCCTGGTGACAGACGGACAAACAGACTGACGGACGGACAGCGGAGTCTTAGTAATAGGGTCCCGTTTTACCCTTTGGGTACGGAACCCTGAAAAGCGTCGAGTGCGTGATTTCACAATGAGAACCTCGGCTTGTCTCCGATCGCTAAAACCACTCAAAGTTGTGTATTGTACGTTCATACGCAGCCACCTTGAATATGCATTCGGGGTCTACATATCGGGTAGTCAGAGAAAAAGAGACTGCCAAGTTTCGGCTCAAATCATGTAGCGTCCGACAGAATTTCTAAATTAATGATAATTCCATATATAAAATAGTAAGAATTATACAGTACTTATAAATAAAATCTGTAGAAGTACATCGTTTAAAAGTCATTTTAAATAGTTATTCAAATTATTAACACGTTTTCTATCTACAATTTCAATTAGAAATGTTACCAATACCAAAATAAAATATTATCGATACAAAATTGCACTTGCAAATCGATTACATTAATATCATTATGAACCTACGTGAATTTATTACATACAAAAGTCATAGGTCGTAATTCTTATAATAATAAATAATGTTTAGTTATATTTTTTAAACTTTATAATAATTTAAAATAATTCAATTCAATTATTGATACAGTTTAGAATAGTTATATAGTGCTGGTAACATTTAATCTTGTAGTTGTCACTGATAATTGTCAAAAGTTTTACTTCTCCCTCCCGCGTTTTATGACGAGCGACGAATTGTCTTACGTGTTTTTTTTAAGTTTTGTGTTGTTTGTTGCTGTGTTACCGGACCCCGATTTCTATATTACTAACGACTACCGTAGCTGTTGAAACTGAATTCAGTATTCATTATTCAATCATTTAATAGTTTATTTCATATTACCTATCGTTAAAATTAGAAGTATTAGGTGGTCAATTTCAAAGAACTATAACTTTTTTTGGTGTACTTCTTATAGAAAACAAATTATACAATGAAATTCTATAATTATTTTCCTTTTTTATGATATATAGTTCATCTTTGTCGTTTCTGGCCGAGTCTTGAAGGAAACCTTGGCATTCTCCTTTCATAACTAGATTACAGGGCGAAACAAGTATCTGTTGATTACAATCACCGATGTAGAAGGTACCATTTTCTGCCGCTTGACTGTAGACGTAATATCTAAATATATATAACTCAAAGGTGACTGACTGACTGACTGACATAGAGATCTATCAACGCACAGCCCAAACCACTCGACGGATCGGGCTGAAATTTGGCATGCAGGTAGATGTTATGACGTAGGCATTCGCTAAGAAAGGATTTTGCGAAATTCCCACGGGATCGGGATTTATACGAAAAACTTCCCACGCGGGCGAAGCCGCTGGCACAAGCTAGTTAGTGATATATGTTACTTGTTTAATATTGCAAATGATTTAATTGACTGTCCTGAACTTGTTTCTAAGTTAACGCTATGCACGAATCAAATGGGGCTGCGACAGCGACTTCTACATGTACCTTCTGCAAACACTAATTATAGGCGTAATCATTGATTTAAATAGTAAAGATACGGTCGTCAGAACATTTGACGGACGCGGTCGCCCTACATAACACACTAGCGCCATCTATTATAACTAAGATGTCAATCGGCGTGGTCTGCTCCTAGACGTAGCCTTGTAAGAGCGGGGTGTGGTATTTTTCGAGGTACAAAGAAATAAAAAAAAACCTTCCAGTTTTTGAATTTTATATTTGTTGTACATAAAAATACATTTTAATTTGCTTTTAATAAACAATAAAAAATAATTTTGTACATAATTTAATCTTATAGTAATATTATTAAATCTTTTTATTTCATCGGCTGCATCGCGCGCCGCTGCAAAGTTATGTCGCACTTTTACGCGGCTTCGCGTTGTCTATGCTAAAGGTTGAGACATGCAAGAAAGAAAATTGTTTTAAATAATGTTAGAAGTTGATTTAATGACATATTTTTAACTTACCGGTGATATGAAATGTTATATTTTTTTTATTGTGATTTATGTCGTAGTTCACGCAACCCTTCACGACACAATTTGGCATTTTTGCTTGTAAAACTGACGACCCCTCCCGAAGATAGTCGATCGCGTTCTAGTTCACTTCGATAAAGGTTAGACCACTTTGGGACCAAGTTCGAGGCGTCATTATAACATGCGGTCCGCCCAGTCCTTACGAAGTAATATATATGTCAATGGGCGTAATGTATAATTTTCTAGAGTCAGTCGCAGCTATAACAAAATTTGTTGTGAACAAAATATTGATTTGTACAATAGACATCTAAACCATGTTTTGTCGGGAAACGTGCGTAACTGAAATAAATTCATATTTCTTTATTTCATTAACTTACAAATACTACGTTTGTCTTACACTAGGAGTCCGCAGGGCGCCCGGCTTTCTGGATCTGGTCCTGATCCAGAAAGCCGGGCGCCCTGCGGACTCTCCGTCCGCATTCCGGCCCATCGTGCTGCTCGACGAGGCGGGCAAGCTCTTGGAAAGAGTAATTGCAGACCGCCTCTTCGGGCACCTGAATCGGGCCCGGATCTTGCGGAGTGCCAGTTTGGCTTCCGCAGGGGGCGCTCGACGGTGGATGCCATCATGCGCGTGAGAGCCCTCACGACGGGGGACGCGGTATCCCGGGGCAGGGTCGTCTTGGCGGTGTCTTTGGACATCACCAACGCCTTTAACACCCTGCCCTGGAGTTGCATCAGGGAGGCACTCCGGTATCACCGGGTGCCGACCTACCTCCGTCGCATAGTCGAGGACTACCTGACGGACAGAGCCGTCATCTACCCCGGTCACCGGGGAGAGTGGAACCGGCGAGAGATGTCGTGCGGTGTCCCACAGGGATCGGTCTTGGGGCCGCCCCTGTGGAACATCGGATACGACTGGGTGCTGCGCGGCGACCTCCCTGACGGCGTCAGCGTAGTATGTTACGCTGACGACACGCTCGTCCTGGCGCAGGGAGAGTCGCACCAGGCGGCGGCCGACCTGGCGACGCAAGCGGTTGCGACAGTCGTTCATAGGATCCGGCAGTTGGGACTCGACGTGGCGCAGCACAAGACCGAGGCCATGTGCTTTCATGGCGGTCGGAACGCGCCACGGTCTGAGTCCCACATAACGGTGGAGGGGGTTCGCATCGGCGTCGGGAGGACGATGAAGTACCTGGGACTCGTCCTCGACAGCCGGTGGAACTTCAGGGAGCACTTCCTGAGTTTGGCCCCAAAGCTGAACCGGGCAGCAGCCGCCTTCAGGCGACTCCTGTCTAATCTCAGCGGGCCAAACGCCTCCTGCCGAAGGCTGTGCGCCGGCGTCGTGCGGTCCATGGCCCTCTACGGGTCCCCAGTGTGGGCCCTGTGCATCCGGACGCGACCACTAAAGTTGGTCGCATGCCAGAGGGTCATGGCTATCCGAATGATCCGGGGATACCGCACGATCGCCGGTGAATCGGCCAACCTCCTTGCCGGATTGCTGCCCTGGGATCTGGAGGCGACTGCCCTCCAGCGCGTCTATGAATGGCGCGTGGAGGCGCAGCGCCGGGGCGTATCCCCGCTGCCTCGAGAAGTCGAGGCGCGGCGGGAAGAGCTCCGGCGCGATCTCAGGGCAGTATGGAGGGAGCGACTGTCGCAACCGACGGCCGGGCACGCCGCAATTGCGGCGGTAAGACCCCTCTTTGAGGAGTGGCTAGATCGGCGTCACGGCGTCCTGACCTACCGCATGACGCGGGTCCTCACCGGACACGGAAGTTTCGGGAGGTACCTGTGTCTGATGGGAAAGGAGGAAACGCCTGGGTGTCACCACTGCGAGGGTCGCCCTGAGGACACCGTAGAGCACACGGTGCAAGACTGCCCCGCCTGGGCAGAGCACCGACGTGTCCTCACGGCGACAATAGGCGGAGACCTCTCGCGCCCGGCCTTGGTCGAGGCCATGCTGCGGGGCGAGAGGGAGTGGGAAGCGGTCGCCTCCTTCTGCGAAGCAGTCATGCTTCCGAAGGAGGAGGCGGGCCGCGTGAGGGAGAGGATGGCGTCCTCCCTCCAGCCCAGCCGCAGTGGTAGACGCCCACGGCGTCGGACGTCGGCCGACGATCTCCGGCCACCGTAGGCGCGGGCATGCGGACAGCGAGTAAAGGGCAACTCGCTGCCCGACCATGGACCATGCCCGGGTCGACGGCGCGTCGTGTTCCACGCGCGCCTCAAAGAGCGTCAGCAACATGACGAGGCCCCCTCTGCAGAGGGCCGAAGCCCGCCGGGGTCGTGGGACTCATCCCGTTACCGTGGCCCCGGTATGTAAAGGGTTATTGAAGGAACACCGTGGATTTTAGTCAGTAAAAGTCTGACAGTCCCTCCCACCCTGCCCGGAGTGGGAGGACTTATTTGATAATTTTACCACGTTAAAAAAGAAAAAAAAAAAGGGTTTCCTTTAATTTTGTGAAAAATCTGTGCTAGAAGGCCCTGCTATTCATAAACTAGAACTTACAATAGTATGTAGGAGTGTGCTTGCATTCAGTATATGAAAACTTAATAACTAAAGGAATATAAGTAATAATAAACAGTAAGAAATTCAAAAATTATTGTCTTGGGTCTGTGTGTGTATGTGAAATGCATCGTTGAATGTTTGTGTCTATGTAATTGGTTGTCAGATAGAATTATCACACAATTTGTGAAAGGGTTTCAATATAGTCACAGCTTTTACACTTCAGCCATTCTATGAAGACTTTTTTACATTCTCCATACGTCATAGGAAAATGTTTAAAATTTTTGTTCAATTTATTATAAATAGATGCAGATTGCCTGATATATTGCATTTTGCGTATGACAATTTGACTGGCATTTCTGAAGCAACAAGATATGTCCTTCTTTTTTTGTCAAGGCTACAATTATAGGGAAGGGTTTTATGACGTCTTAAGACAGCATGAAGGACATATAATTTTCTAACTGAAAGAAGACCACTGAGTGAGTATAGGTTTTCTGTAGGGAATCTATATGACTTAAAATATATAACTTTCAGGAGAGACCGTTGGGCTCGCTCCAGTTCTAGACATTTGATTTTTGTAGCCCCTCCCCAGACAGGCATACAGTACACCATAACTGACTGGGCAAGTGAGACGTATATTTGATTTAAAAGAATCTTTGTAGTTATGTGTCTTAGAGTCGGAAAAATTTTGATTATCTTTCTGGTACGAGCCATGACCATTTCTGTGTGCAAATGCCAGGACAATCGTTGGTCAACAATAATACATAAATATTCGATATCAGTTACTTTTGTTATTTCAGTACAGGAACAATTTGTGCTTCGGCGATTATCATAACTATGAATTCTAGGGATATATTTAGATTGAGTGTTATTATATTTTGTAAATGCGATATTTTTCGTTTTAGAGATGTTTAATGTGAGTAAATAGAGCTTTAACCACCTAGCGATCTTTGCGAGGCCGTTTTCAGCATTAGGTACTATAAACAGATTCCCATGTATCTCCTGTAAACGTGAGGGTTGTCTCGTCTGCATAAGAGAAGACACGCCCATTCTCAATGATCATGTTACATAGGTTATTTATCTATACTAATATTATAAAGCGGAAAAGTTTGTTAGTTTGTTTGTTTGTTTGCTTGAACGCGCTAATCTTCGAAAGTACTGGATGGATTTGGATGCAATTTGGTATGGAAGTAGCTTGAAGCTTGAGGAAGGTTATAGGCTACTTTTTACGCGACTGCAAAAAAGGAGAGTTATGTTTTTACCGTGATAGAATCCACGGGAGCGAAGCCCCGCGTGAATACTAGTGTATAATACTAGTGTAGTGACTCCGAAATTCGTCTTTAACTCATTACTAACATGATTACCTATTTTTACACTGTTTTCTTTCCTGGAGATAATCTGTTAAGAGTGCCAAGGGATGTGCCCTTATGCCTATACTTTCTAGACTACGCACGAGGATGGGAGCAGAAACGGTGTCGAAAGCTTTTTTAAGATCTAGGAAGACAGTAAGACGTTTTTTCCCGTGTCCACTTTTTCAACAATGTATGTAATGGTTAATGCTGAAACTGCATGTTCTGTCGACAATCCCTGTCTAAATCCATACCGAGAAGGAGACAAAATGTGGTATTTGTTCATATAATTTATCAAACCAGTATTAAATAATTCTTCTATGATTTTCGAAATTGCAAGTAAGACTGCCTGAAACCGTCATAATTAACTTGTGTAGTCGAATGGAAAGCATCTTTCTACTTTGTATATTGCTAGTTTGGTTTTAAACATAGTCTATATTATATAATTTTGTATTTATCTGTGAGAGCTTGTAATTAGTAACTTAGTTTTAATATAGATATTATAATGTTATTAGTCTGTAAGCCTTCCTAAAATAAAATAAATAAATAAAAAGTAGCCAAGTGCGAGTCGGACTCGCCTATGAAGGGTTTCGTAGTACGAACATGTATTAGGTTAGGGATTAGACATATTGTGAGAGTGGTAAGTAATATTTGACTGTATGTATGTGTTGTAACTTGATCGATTACATTAATTGAAAGTGTGGAATAGAAGTAGGAATACAAGATTTTTTAGGTAAGTACCTACCTAATAAAATAAATTAAGGCTGCAGTCTTGCAAAATGCACTCGCGGGGAATTATTTGCGCAACTTTGTATTTTTATTTTTAACAAAATAATGAAATAACATGAAATATTTTTATTGCACATAGATAACCATAATATAAGTAATAGCTAGTTATTTTTTTTTAGTACATCTAGGTGGATTATGTTAGGTAAATCAAGTGTTAAATACAGCTCTTTCTCGCCCAACATCATTTCGAGTTCTGTTTGTGCGCTTAGTTTATGTCAATGAAGAATTAATTTAAAAATCTGTTCAGTGCATAATTAGCTCAACATTCTCGTCTTCAAAATGCGCTGATTAGTTTTTTCTAATTATGTTTCATTTTCTTAATTCAGAGGTCACAATTTCATAAAAAATCTCTGTTTTTATCTCCTAATAAACGGTTTGTACCATAATAACTATGCATCGTATGTATGTAACAATTTGATTATTTTAATGCCTAGAGTTCATTAAGCAAATATTAAAAAAAACTAGCACCTAAATCACATTACACTAACAATAATAATAAACTCAAAAGACTTCCAAAAAACGAGTTTATAAACAAGAATTGAGAGAGAAATTTCTTAGTGGCCACTGCACGGCCGGAGCATTCGGACGTGTGGTCTACGTCGAATTTTAATTGTTCCCTCTCGCTCTAACTTTGCTCCTGCTCTAACATAGATTACGTTGTGTATCTAAAGTTGCTCTACTTTATTATTTTTTGTATATAATTTTTCGAGTGTTTTGAAAATATTTGTTTTAGTAATAGTTTTGTAAATAATTGATTTCAATATGGATCGCAAACGTAAAAAAAAATATGCATGTCCGAAAAAAAAAATTGGGCTCAAACGTAGAAGTGATGAAGAGAAATAGAATCCAAAGGTAAGTAGAACTGTTTACGGTATTCATGTTTAGGGCCTAACTACAAGGTCAAATTAATTAGCTAGCGAGACTCCACAGACGTGATAGGTATACGATTTTATCAACTCGCACTTCAAGTAACAATACTACCAGCGGTCATTGACCCCAAACAAATCATCAAATTTTTATTACTTTTATTAGGGTTCCGTAGGCGAATGGCAAAAAATGGAACCCTTATAGTTTCGATATGTCTGTCCGTCTGTCTGTCTGTCCGTCCGTCCGTATGTCACAGCCATTTTATTCCGAAACTATTAGGACTATACATGTGAAACTTGGTAGGTAGATGTATTCTATGAACCGCTTTCCGATTTTCAGAAAAAAAATAAAAAAATATTTCAAATAAAGGGATTCCCATGGAACTAGAACTGAAAATATTTTTTTTCATGAAACCTATGCGTGTGTGGTATCTATAGACAGGTCTTTAAAAAGGATATGAGGGTTTCCAACACCACTTTTTCATAAAGTCAATCGTTCAAAAGATTTATAAGCTTCCAAAGTGGTAAAATGTGTGTGTCCCACCCCCCTCTAACTTCTATAATAATGGAGTGAAAAATCTAAAAAAATACATGTCTGTAGATCTTAATTTAAACTTTCAACCAAAATAGGTTTGAACCTAATCGGGTCAGCAGTTTTTGATATACAGCATATTTTCTAAAACCGCAAATATAACTTTGTAATTGATACAAACACTATGAAAAACAAAGTTATTTAGCGTAGTTGTAAAAATGTAAATAACCTAGTTTTAAGAAATTTTTAAGGTTTTTTTTATTCGTCAAATAAATATACATATTATATTATATTTACTACGGAACCCTTCATGGGCGAGTCTGACTCGCACTTGGCCAATTTTTTCATCGTGTTTAGATAATATCGTATCGAGTTTTGCTATCTAATTTAATTTGACCCTGTATGGTGTGTGTGTGTATTTAGTGTTTGTGTATGTATGTGTCGCTAGTCTAATATACTTTAGGGGTAATTTGACCAAAGTCGGATATCTTTTAACCGTGGAATAAAATTAATTAATAATATGACTTATTTATTTTCACAGGTCCGCTGCTGGCTCACGTCAACCATTTTCAGATGTTAGCAACCTGTCAGAAACTCGAAATATGAATCCTACCTCTTCTACTATGGGAGTACCAGTGATGATTGAAAATATTGACAGAACTGAAAATGTAACAAACTCAAATAAGAAAATGAACCGGAAGCGATCATTTGAGGAGGCTTTTCCTTTTCGCCGAATTTCCGTAAGGAAACGTCAACAACCTGTAATGATTAGCTACGACCAACATCTACAAATTGAAAATGAAACAGAAATTACCAAAGATGTCGAACTGTTTTGCCTAGAAGGACGCAGAATCGTATCGATCAAATATTTTTTAGAAATTTTGGGGAAGATTGCTGATCATAACGAAAAATCTTTTGGATGCAGGTATAGAAATCTGAAATGTATCGGTGAACGACGTAAAGGTTTTATATCAAAACTGCGTTTCAAGCGTGAACTCTGTAATTCCGAATTTGACATAAGCACTGAAGATCCGTCTAAAACTTGTGATGTGAACCACGGTATAGTTGCAGGTATTATTAGTATTGGCTGCGGGTTGGGAAATTTAAATGAATTGGCAGGTAATACTGATATACCTGGTATGTCAAAAAAATTATACGCCCAAACAAGCAAAAAAGTTTACGAATGGTTCCATAAGACGGCAGTAGAAGAAATGGCCAAGGCAGGCATCGAAGAGGCAGAACATGCGACAGAAATTGGCAGTGTCGATTGTGAAGGTACACCAATGATTGATGTAATAGCTGACAGATGTTGGACCAAAAGATCCTTCCGTAATAACTATTCAGCATCATCAGGTGCAGCAGCAATAATCGGTGCATACACTGGTAAAATTTTATATCTTGGTGTAAAAAATAAATACTGCATAGTATGTGCAAAAGCCGAAAAGTAAAAAAATTGAACCTGCAAATCATATATGCTATAAGAACTATTCTGGTAGCTCTTCCAGTATGGAGTCAACGTCGCTTGTTGAAGGATTTGGTAACTCTCTAGAAACTCATGGTTTAATATATGCTAGACTAATATCAGATGGTGATTCAAGTACTCATAAATAAAATATTAGAAAGCAATCCATATAAAAACTGCAAGGTTCAGAAGATCGAGTGCAGAAACCATCTGTTAAGAAATCTATGTAACAAACTCATATTCCTATTCAATTAAGGAAACTTTTAACTGACTTCAAAATCATGAAGTTGCGCAGATACACAGTGCGGGCTATAAAGATAAGGAAACACGAAGACATTTCTGACAGTCAAAAAATGGTTAAACTTCGTGCAGATATTTTGAATGCATTACACTATTCTTTTGGTAGTCACTCTGATTGCGATGACGCTATATGCCCAGCAACTGACAAAACTGACTGGCACTTGATGTAGCTAACACAGTTTTGTGGAGGAAAATGAGTCAAATTGTCTTATTTTTGGCTGCAAACGCTAAAAGTCTAATTTTTGACGTTGATAGCAATCCTGCTGAGACATTCAATTCAGTGATTGCCAAATATGTGGGGGGAAACGAATTAATTACACACTTAAGAATTCATACCAGGAAAGGTGTTCCGCTTCAGTTATTTCCTTTAACATCAAGCGACCAATAAACGCTATCCATAAATGCATATTTGGTAAACCTACTGGCAAATACACAAATGTATATGAGGCACAAAAAGCGAAAAGAAAAGTTTACAAAAGATTATTTCGAAAAAAAAATCCGTAGAAATATGAACGATCCACATTATGGACAGAAAGCTCAAAGACCAGATGTGACCGATGAAGATTTTCAGATGACAAAAAATGAATTTCTTAAACAAATGGTGCTTTCTGACCAACAAAGAGACGAGAAACAGACGATAGACCAAAGTTCCAGTCAAGAATGGTTAGACAACAGAAAATATAGGTTAACCGCGTCTATGTTTGGAAAAATATGTAAACGGAAAGAAAACATTAGTTGCGCTCCTTTAGTGAAAGCTATTTTGAAACCGCAAAAGTTGTCAAATGTCCCATCGATCACATATGGTAGAGATAATGAACAAACAGCATTAACCCAATTATCTCTGCAGGAAAATGTCACAATTGCCCGCTGCGGTATTTATATTCATAAAACACTAAAAAAGCTACGGAAAATTTGAAAATGAAAGGGAGTCGTAAATTAGAAATGTAGTATTTTAACGCGACTGCGTGACGCAAAGGAGGGTAATGTGTTTATTAAGAATAACTTTTATTACAGCTGTTTAGGCTCTTTCCATTCCATATTGGATAATAAGGGTCTTGCATATTGCGAAATAAACCGTTCTCATTGTCTTGTGGAGTTAACTACCCAGCGGTATTCCAAAATATATATCACCTGATTTAATATATTGTCTGCTAAAATTAATTATAATTTTGGTAAAAATTACAATTAAATTGGAAAATAATGCTTATTTCTGTGTAGGTATCAGTGTGTAGAAACAGATTTAAACTGTTTACAAATTGGCTTGTAGAAATATTATTTTTTCTTTGTATTCTTTAACAATGCCCGATAGTGTAAGAATTTGCGTTTTAAGTTTTTATATTTTCTGCTATCAGTTGCTCGGTTGTGAACTTCATGTTTTGTGGTGCTTCATTAATAGAAGAAATATTGTCACTTCTTATTTTTCATAATAATAATAATTATCTTAAACACCTGCATGTAGATCGATAGACAGATATTATATTCTTTATTGTTGAGTATTCCGAAGTTCGTTATTACAAAAACGAAATAAATAGAACATTAACTACAGTAAATTATTGGTTGCAGTCAATAAATAGTCAGTGTCTCAAAAACCAAATTGTTTTATTTCAGAAATTATACTTCTCATCAGAAAAATCGAAACACCTTGCAAGTTTATGTTTTGTAACCTAACCACCGGACCCTGTTCCCGATACCAGTGGACTGCCATTTTTTATATTTTAAATGTTTTTTTATTTTCACTTTTTTATAGGAAAATATTTAAAAATGTAATTTTTGAGAGATATGTAAAATTAAGGAGATAATAATAATATATTTAGGAATATTTGTCAAATGTCGGTTTAATGGTGAATAATATGAGGTTTTCAAATCCTAATGTTAATGTTCTAAATTCAAATTAAATTTTCATAGGTTTCGTCGTAAATGGAAAAAAATCTAAGAAACGTTTATTTAATAACTTGTATTCCCTCCCCGAGATCTTATTACTGCTTCCATGCGGTTCTTCATCGATCGGATGAGAGTCACGATCAAATGTTGTGGCATCCATTCCTCTTGGATTGCATTTTGCAGCTGGCTAAGTGGTTCTGGGGTACGAATACGAGTCTCTTTAATTATTAAAGAGAAGAATTCGTGCAAGAGACATCGAACATCTATGGGATGAATTATTCATCCCATAGATGTTCAATCGGATTCATGTTCGGGATTCTTGCTGGCTATTCCATAATGGAGATACCGACTTCAGTAACATAATCTCGTACGACGCTCGCGGTGTGAGCCCTAGCATTGTCGTGAATGAATATGAAACCGTTGTCAATATAATGTGCATAGGGCATCACGTGAGGCTCAAGACACTGTTCGATGTACCGATGACAGTTTAGTGCAGGCAGACGTGGCCCAGACACAAAGACAAGCTCTGTCTTACCGTCGGCGCTGATTACTCCCCAAACCGTCCACGAACCGCCACCATAGCTGACCTTTTCTTCAATGCAGCATTGCGCAAAGCATTCTCCATTTCTTCTGTAGACCTTGTTCCTTCCGTCGTTACCATACAGCATAATTTTACATTCATCAGAAAAGAGGACTTTGTTACACTGGAGGTATGACCAATTTAGGTGCTCACATGCACCCGATTCCTGCCAGATCCTGAACGGCGCGTGAAAAAAACAGTCTCCCGATAGCGTTTGTAGACTCTATGAACAGACGACAGGCTTAGATACAATCTTTCAGCCACAACACACTAAGTCCAGAATCCAGCAATGCCACCACTTGGGCGGCTTGTAAACATGACAACACACTGTTCACATCACCGGAAGAAACGAGGCGCATCCTAATCAATACACACTTCCCAGGTAGCGTCCTCTCACAGGTAACCGAATGGACTGACGTAACCCAAACGCAATCGGACGAAGATTGGCAATTCACTCGCAAGATGATTACGCTGGAGAAACTCCAGTGGGCCATCCGAAGCTTCCAAACTTTTAAGGCGCCAGGTCCCGACGGAGTCTTCCCTGCCTTACTTCAATGGGGGGTAACTATAGTTGCGATGAAACCGGTGCCCCTAATGAGAGCGTGCCTGGCATTTAGATACGTTCCAAAGGTATGGAGAGAAGTGAAAGTCATATTCATCCCAAAGCCAGGTAACACGAACGCATGATCGTACCGCCCAATCAGCTTGACCTCCTTTCTATTAAAAACAATGGAGAGTGTGTAAGGGAGCTATGAGACGACGCTCTAAAAACAGTACCACAGCATGGCAACCAACACGCGTACAGCGCTGGTAAGTTGACAGAATCCGCTCTTCGCCAGGTAGCCACCGTGATTGAAGAATCGATTAACCAAAAGGGTTCCTGCCTGGGTACGTTCATAGACATCGAAGGAGCCTTCGACAAAACAAACTTCTCCAGCATAAGCGTCGCACTCTCCAGACATGGGGTACTGCAGGTACTTATTGATTGGATTACAAATATGCTAAGCAAACGTGTGGTTCGCCTTGAGGAAGACCAACAGGTAGCCTTCATAGCCACAGGGCGCGGTGCTGTCACCTCTCCTCTGGAATTTAGTGATCAATGACCTCATCACGAAACTCATCGCTCACCGTTATTAGACAATAGGCTATGCAGACAACCTCGCAATCCTCGTGCCTGGGAAGTTAACAGGAACTATCTGTAACCTCACCCAGCTAGCGCTACGCATCGTGGAGCGGTGGTGCAGGGAGTATGATTTGTCGGTAAACACCACTAAAACAGAATTAAGCTTGTTCACCCATAAACGAACACTAGGCCCTCATCGCCTACCTAAGCTGTTCAATATAGAACTCCAGTTGTCTAGTGAGGTTAAATACCTGGGGGTCATACTAGACTGTAAACTAAACTGGAGTAACCATCTAGACTATAAATTAAACAGGGCATGCATCACCTTCTGGCAATGCAAGAAAATGATAGGTAAGAAGTGGGGCCTATCCCTAAAAAACATAATGTGGTTGTACAACGCTGTAATTCGGCCGATGATTACCTACGGGGCCGTGGTGTGGTGGCCCCGCACCAAGCATGTCACAGCCGTAAAAAAACTGCAACGCATACAAAGGCTGGCCTGCATGGCGATAACGGGCTGCATGAGAACTACCCCGACAGCAGCTGTAGAGGCTATGCTGGGGCTCCCGCCGCTCTATCTGTTCATATAACAGGAAGCCACGATGGCAGCAGTGCGTCTTAAAACACTGGACCTCTGGGTAAGAGAGAAACACAGCACACCACTCTGCTTGAGGAACTCAACAACGAGCTCCCCAACGAAGGCAGTTAATGACCGGGTGCCCAAATAAATCGTCTTTGACAAAAAAAATACAGAATCTAACTGTACGAGGATCACCGCTGCGAGGGGCTGTGCCCCTCTGAGGTGCGTAATTTCACTGACGGTTCCAAAACAGGTACTGGTACGGGTGTAGGAGTCTTCGGAGGATCTTATCATTCGTATAGCCAGACCATTGGGGGTCTACAACACAGTGTTTCAGGCCGAATGCCTGGGGATCTCACTGGCAGCTTCGGCCGTCATAAACAGGGAAGTTGTGGATCACTTAATACGCATAATTTCGGACAGCATGGCAGTTCTGCAAGCACTGAACAGCCACACAGTCAACTCCGGGCTGATCTTGGAGTGTCACAATCTCCTCAACCAGGTTGGTAGACACAACAATATAACCATTTAATGGATCAAAGAACACAGCGACTCCAGAGGCAACGATGCAGCGGACGAACTCGCTAGAAGGTCTTCGAGTATGGCGATTATGGGACTTGAACCCATTGCGCCACTCCCCTTCGGTTAGCTGCGTCACCTGGTAAGGAATTGCACCAGAGACTTACACCACAAACTATGGGATGACCATGGTGAGTGCAGGTAGGCCAAAGAGGCTCTCCCGACCCTTGATGGCCGTTTGTCGAAACAGGTACTTAGACTATCTAAACCGCAATTGCGGCTGGTGACAGCCGCCCTTACTGGTCATGGATCCTTTAATAAACACCTCTATGTAATAGGAGTCACAGACAGACCACTCTGCAGAGCCTGCATGGAGGAGGACGAAACAGTAGTACACCTGCTACTGAGCTGCCCTGTAGTCGCGGATTACAAGACTAAATACTTCGGCAACCCAAGTACCCACCGAGAAATGGTAAGTAAAACAAGGGCATTGCTCGCCTTGCTGGAGGAACTGGCATGGATTGAGTGAAAAAAATCCTACCCTTACGCAAAATACGCGCATGGTCGTGGAGTTGCGGATACCTGCCCGACATACATACATACATTGGGCGGCTTCTGCGGGCGAAGTATCCATATGTATTAGAAAACTTTGAAAAAACTTTTCCAGACATCCCAGTCACAGTAAACAAATAAAGAACAAAAAGTTTTAAATAAGTGCTAATTTTTAGTTTTCAAAGGGGCATAAGCACACATTTGTCTCAAAACAGTGAATCATTTTATTTATAGGATAAACAAATGAAATTCTAATTTTGAATTTAGAATTTTCGCTTATCACTGTAATGGCCAAACTGCCAGCTATACAATCATGTGATTTTTTCATGGAATGAAAACTCTTTTGTGTTCAATTAGGACAAAAACCATAAAAACTTTTTTGCAAAAAATAAAACCAACTTCCATATCAAAACACTACAAAGCCAAAAATAATTTTAATTATTACAAAATATTGCTTTTCCCAATGCAGAGCCGTTAATTTTTGATCTATCACAATCATATCAGCTCTACTTCACCATATGCATTGTGACGAGCATAAAGCGCTTAGCATCCATATTCAAGTAATCGAATCGCAATCCACAAAATACTTATTATTGAGTAGTTTCGGTGGCTATCTGTGGTCTTCATCATCTGTTCCACTTCCCCAAATGGTAGTTTTCGAGAGCAACTGCACAATTTACTATAAGAAATACCCAAAACGCTATAGGTGTGCCTATAATATTTAAAGAGTTCCCTCGATTTCTCCATGATTCCATCATCATTATCATCATGTTAGGATCTGTCCTAACAATGGAACCAACTAATAGAAATAATATAAAAAGTATACTCTTTCAAATTAAAAAAGAATTTTCCAAATCAGTTCGTAAATGACGGAGTTATGCGCGAACAAAAAACGCAATGCAGAGTAAACGAAAAGATTGTCAATGTAAAAATGTTTTTTTAGACTTTTGTTGATTTTTCAGAAACAGCTTGTCCGATTTCGATAAAATTTTCATGGGACCATGTGGAAAGTATACCATTTCCAAGAAAATATTTTTCAAATCGGTTGGTAAGCAACAGAGTTATGCGCGGACAAACATAAAAAAAAATTATTAACATCCGAATTGAGAACCTCCTTTTTTAGAAGTCGGTTAAAAACGGAAGTGTTTCGATTTTTCTGATAAGAAGTGTATAAAAATAAAAATGCTAAGCTGAATGTAACTGTGACTGACAGAGATTGAAAACTATACATAGAATATACTTTATTGTTCACCAATAATTTAAACACATAAACATTTACATAAAAAGCCTTTTTAGTTACATTTGTGTTTGTAGTCTGCCAGATCTGGATATTTTTTTTTTATTAATCTTTCCAAAATTGCTTAATAAGCCTTAATAAACATCCAACAACTATTAAACTGTACCCTATGGTGTGTAGCATACTTTCTGCATGTGCATTTTGTGCATGATTATGTGTTATGCTAATCATGTATTTTATAATACATCTCTAGCCTTAGTTAACCCTGCACCCCTGCATCTTATAACCATTTAGTCCCTATAAAGAATAATTGCATTGCCACTCTTGACTAAATTCAGTCTGGCCAACTTAAAATACACTTACTGTATGTTTTAATTTGAAATATTTTTTTTGAAGTTGTATACTTTATATAGTTCTCTATATTTTCTAAAACATTGTAAAAACGTTTTTAAGTGTTTTCTAAAAGTAAATTTGTAATTCTCTAAAGAAAATAAATATCTGCATAGGATGGAACCCACAAGCTAAACTTGTAACCCATGGCTACAATTAATATTTGCATTTAAGTTATAGAAAGTAGTTATTTAAGGTCTTTTAAGAAACCTAAAAACCCTACTTCAGTCATTAACAAATCACACTCTAAGAATTAAAGCTCAAAAATGCCTATTTTTGGGATTGAATATGTGTTGAGTAAATTTAAATCTCTCCCGTGAACAATGTATAGTCTATCCCTTTATAATTTTGACCAGTTTTAACACAAGAAAGACAATAAAAACATAAATTTCACAGTAAGTAGTTACAGGATTTAAAAGTTGGGTCACATTCATTATGAGTACAAAACTGCATAACAGGTTCTAATTACTGAGTACTAATTTACTAAGTTTGTACTTACTTCCTCTTATCAAACCAGACAGCTTCACAGCCTTTTTTTTGTAGGGCTGCCATTATCACATTGATGTCATAGTTGCCCAGTCCCAACATGGATCGATGAGGGTTGATCCATACATTTGGTGATAGCCTGCTGCATATTGCATCTAACTCTGTCTTTGAATATGTACCCCGCATCTGGACACACAAAGCATTACATTGTAATAATACACATAAACACCATTTAGTCGGAAACTTCAAGTCAAAATTCAAATAATCAACATAATAAAGTTTGACTACGAGATCATTTAACAATGGCTTCACGGCCAAACCTGACGTGTTACAGTAGTACTCATTAAGATTAAATAATTACCTGGAATAAATTGTTAAGCGCGTGTAAAGCGCATAACTCTTTAACCTGTTTTTCATGATAAATTGTTTGTTTGGAACTCATCGCGTTCAAGTCCCATTCAAAGACCTTCTTCTGACCAAAGCCTCATGATCTTACCACCCGAAATTTTTAAGTATTTATCAACAGGAATGTAACAATTTTTATCCTTGTAATACGTAGGAAACAATGATTCTTGTATTATTTTAATCGCTGTAATTTAACGCAACTTGACAATTTTCTTTGACAACAATCTTGACAGCTGTTCTCATCTTCACACTACAGAGCAGGGTTGGATTTATGTATGTTGAAAAAGATAGTACAAACAAATGAAAAGGATAGTATTTATAAAAAAAATATAGTACACTTTCATTTTTTTTTTTATTTATCATATAATAGTCATTAAAATCAACACCCGTTAAGACAAAATTTACTCCCTTCTAAGTTTATCAGTTCTTGAATATTACTATTAGTTCAATCTTCATCCTTGGCATTTAATCTCATCAACATATCCTTAGTAGGAATAAAATCAGTAAAATTCCCACTTTTGCTACCGCTTTTGATAGCGTCACAAGACAATAAAGTGGCATTTTAAATACAAATTATTTTAGTACAAAATCTAACCCTGGGAAAGAGAGAAGTGTACTTCGGAAGATAATCGGGGAATCCCCGATCATCAACATAGAAAACCTTGAAAGATCGAAATTCGGTCGGAATATTCATAATTATGACGTAAAACTAAGCATTCGGGAGCATACTTTAAACTATAGTTTGTTAGCGTACTATTCTTAGATGTGGATAGTATATAGTACAAAGGGCGAAATTATAGTATAAATACTATAATTATAGTACAAAATCCAACCCTGCTACAGAGTACAGGGTACCACAGAACTTTATAGATTATTTATTATTCTCTTTGCACAGAATGACAGAACACTATGGCAGGGAACGCGAATGCAATTTTGAGGTGAACGCAGACCTAGCCGCACCGCAGTCTCTTCAGTCCCCGCAGTCATCGCTTTTTGTTAACGGCCTCGCACATCTATCCGCACCGCAGTCGCTGCAGTCGTTCCCGTCCCTGCACGCATCGCACTTGCAGTGTTGCCAGATTTTTGAAAGCATTATCTGTACCGAAGATTTAAAAATCTGTATTTGGTATTGGTATTTTGCCCTTTTTGTGTAATTTTATCTGTAGGTGCTATAATAAGGAATAAGCAAGTAATTATTTATACGAGAACAAGTAATTTAAATATAAACCGTTGACAGAGATTCTCTGTCTACATTATAACTCTGGCAACACTGCGCGCCGTGGATGCGAATGACGTCATCCGCGCTGCGCTAGCCGCAGCGTCCGCTGCGTGCGGGTGACGTCATCAGCTGCGGCTTGGGGAGTTCGGTCGTTTCAGGGACTGCGGCGACTGCGACGCGGATAGGTGTGCGAGGTTGCATAGAACTTCATATAAAGAATTCGAATGCAAAGACTGCGGCGCGTGCGGTGCGGCTAGGTCTGCGTTCACCTTTTGGGTATGGGGCAGAGGTATATTCACAGAACACTATAACCATATTCAATGTATACTCTGTGGGGCAGCAGAGCACGGAACAGAAACAGTGTCTTCTGTGTTTTCTGTTCCGTGGTGTCGGTGTTTTAAATTCAAAGGTTTTAATTTAATATTTTAAATTATTATTTTGCGCGAAAAGTGGAGTCTGCAAATCTCCGAATCATCCTTACTAATATTATAAATGCGAAAGTAACTCTGTCTGTCTGTGTGTCACGCATTGACGCCTAAACTACTGAACCGATTTTAATTAAATTCGGTACGAACATAGTCTAGAGCCTGAGAAAGGACATAGGCTGCTTTTCAATGTGAAAAAAGGGCTGTAAGGGGTTGAAATAGGGGATGAAAGTTTGTATGGAAATTACGTCAATTTTAAAGCTAGAAGCTTGAAACTTAGTTTTTAGACTTTTGATTAGATTTTAATTAATACGTCATTCAAATTATGTATGAGTTTTATTTCAAAATAATTAGCCTAAAAAATTAAAAATGCTGCCGAGTCATTATTCCGCGCGGACAAAGTCGCGGGCACAGCTAGTATAAAATAAAACGAACAGCTGGAGTGAATTGGAACATGTAAGAGACTGTTACGAGAATATCAGTTAGTAATTCAGTATTTACTGGGGTGGATCCAGGCCCTGTCAACTTTGTTCTAGCGGTTTGGATACCTACAGGGGCTGAATTTTTTGTGTTGCCGTAGTAAAAATAAATTTACACTTGTCAATTATGTGGTATCATTAGGATATTATGAAAAAAAAAAAAACAATGTCGGCCATTGATATTTGATGTCGCTTGTTTGTTTCCCTGTATTTTTAATTTAACTTAATAAACGTCGAGTCGAGCTTCTGGTCCTCCGTTCTATTGTGTTATATTATAAGTGCAGTGATACGTGTTTTTTGAGATAGTGACTCTATTGTGGTCTGCGTATTAGAAACTTGTTTCGAGTTAGGACTCTAATAATGGCTGATAAAGAAAACTCAAGAAAGTGTTTTAAATGTGGGTGTTCACCAGCTGAAAACAACATTAAATTGTTTCGATTTCCTAAACCGGCTATAAGGAATCTGGACCGGTATGTAACACAATCATAAGTTATCAAAATAACCTATAATTTAGTAACTATCTACACCCTGAGTTATCTAGAAGATTGATCTAAAACTTAAGCTAATTATCATAAAAACATGGGCATGGTTTATCGTATGAGTGATATTAATGGAAAACGAGACACATGGTTGAAATTAGCGATGGCCGTTTTGTAACATCAATAGTTGTACAACTATCTATTTGAGTTTACAACCATCACTCGTTTTCTAACCAAGCATAACTATCTATTTTCACAACGTACGTTATGACAATAACTGCAGCTGTAACAACCATCGGTTGTTTTGTAGCGCATAATAACCGTAGCTATCTCACAACGCTCTAGAAATCACGCAATAGATATCGTAGTTGAAGTTGGCTACGTAGCGGTATCGCAACGGTTAGAGCGAGAAAAAATATAGGAAAGGTAGCGCGTCTCGTTCGCACAAAAGCAAAGATGGATGGTTATGATTTATTGCATAATGTGACGAATCTTATAAACACGAACGTCGATAATTGAATGAGTAACTTTCGCCACTTAAAAAATATTATTTGAAAATTGAGTTTGGTGTTGACCTTGATACCCGCATGTGTTCCATTTCCCATTTCTCCACGATTGTTTTTAGGGTTCCGTAGCCGGATGGCAAAAAAAGGAACCCTTAAGGTGTCTGCCCACTATCCCGTAGCATACCATGACCGTACTAGGACCGTTTCAGACAAAAAACTATTCTTTGTATTGAGAAGTATGAGACAATGCCCACGAGACCGTTCCGTCACCGGCCGACACCGTAGCGTGCCATGCACGGGCCGTCAACTATTCGTCGGAGGGAATATTTTGCCGGTGCGGACACGCTACGTGCATGGCACGCGACGTTGCCAGACCGCTGCGCGCAGGCGGCTAAACGGTGACTGAGCGGGGAGTATGGCCGTTACAAACCCGTTTTAAATGCGTTGTAGCAGCAGTTTAACAATGTCATTTTCAATTTATTTCAGCAAATCGTTAAATTTGAATGTACACATTCGGAAGTACTGAAAAAACTTTTCTTCGTCATCAACTAAGTGCCTGAATAATGTCCAATATTCTCCTTCCGTTTTGCGTTTTTTTATAGAATTGTGAATCCAGTAGCGTCGAGTGTTTTTTGGGCATTCCTCTTCCTCTTCATCCAAAATGATAGCCATTGCCAGTTGTTCAGTCGTTAGTTTCCTTATAGCCATAACTATTTCAATATTTCACCACTTTAACGCGTCTACGCAACACTGATATTTGTACGAGAATGAACCGAAGCTTTACGAGTGTATTGAAAGGATTCCTGCCGTGTTACATACGGGCATCATACAGATTAATTACGGGTTACATACGGGTTGTAAACGGGTTCAGAACGCTGTCGGCCCGCTTCAGTGGGCGAAATAGAGCGTATGGGATTGCTTTCCGTGCCGGATACGTTCCTAGCACGGTCATGGTATGCTACGGGATAATGGGCAGAAAGCTTTATAGTTTAGATATGTCTGTCCGTCTGTCTGTCTGTCTGTCGGTCCGTCCGTATGTCACAGCCATTATATTCCGAAACTATTAAAACTATACATGTGAAACTTAGTAGGTAGATGTATTCTGTGAAAAGCTTCCCTAATTTAAGAAAAAAAAAATTTAAATAATGGGGAGTCCCCATACATGGAACTAGAACTGAAAATATTTTTTTTCATGAAACCTATGCGTGTGTGGTATCTATAGACAGGTCTTTAAAAATGATATAAGGGTTTCTAAAACCACTTTTTCATAAAGTCAATCGTTTAAAAGATTTATAAGCATCCAAAGTAGTAAAATGTGTTTGTCCCCCCTCTAACTTCTATAATAATGGAGTGAAAAATCTAAAAAAAATATACGTCTGTGGATCTTAATGTAAACTTTCAACCAAAATTAGTTTGAACGAAATCGGGTCAGCAGTTTTTGAGATACAGCATATTTTCTAAAACCGCAAATATAACTTTGTAATTCATACAAACACTATGAAAAACAAAGTTATTTAGCGTAGTTGTAAAAATGTAAATAAGCTAGTTTTAAGAAGTCTTTAAGATTTTTTTTTATTCGTCAAATAAATAGACATATTATATTATATTATTATAGTTACTACGGAACCCTTCATGGGCGAGTCTGACTCACACTTGGCCAATTTTTTTTCTAAAGTCGTTAAATTTTGTATGTGTGTTGAATTGAACAATAAGTAATTTTCATCTATAGTGTTAATAATTGTAAATAAATCTAACTCTTTTGACAATATCAAGTACTTACTTTCTCATTGCAAAAAACCTAAGCATAAGCCTGGATAAGTACGAAAGAAAGTTGACTGTATGTTTAGTATCAATTGTAACTGCAACAGATATCACGTTATAAGGCGCCTTCTACACGAGACGTTGTCGAAATAGATAGTTGTCAAAATAGATAGTTTTCACAACGTTATTTGACAACGGACAACGGCTTCGTTACGTTATTAGAAAAACTCATAACGACACATGTCTAGTTGAAATCTCTTTCACATGATGCAACTGAAAAACTTGTAGAACTTTTCCTCACTATTATTCTTTGTCTGTAATAACATTAGTCTGGAATAACCATCTCTCACTAGGAGTCGGGTGTTGATAGCTGTGCCACAGTTATAACTTGCAGCTATCAAGTTTCTCATTGCTTTTTTTGACTGAATTTCAAATAAATGATTATTATTATGACTATGTATATATTTTTATTTTCTGTGCACATATAGTCCATAGTTTTGTACATATGATTAATTAGCTATTATTATTTTCAGATGCGAATTATGGGCTAAATATATTTTCCCGGATAGAAACTACTCTGCAACAACATTGCAGATGAAGTTGCACAATGAACACAGAATGCTCTGTCAGAAACACTTTAATGATGCTGATTTTACTGATGAGTCTAAAACAAAGCTACTTCGCTCTGCAGTACCACATGATGTAAGTTATAGTAGGTTTAAAATTGTATAAATATATGTATATTCTAGAAAACATACTTCAACCACCACAATATTAGTTTAAAACACAACTCTGATCTCTAAAAAATTAGACAAATGTGGTACATAGCCTAGTTCCTCGTAGTCTATATCATTAGTGCTTAGTACTTGTTGCTTACCTTAATACCCTTTGTGTAAACATATGGAATAAAGGCTTACTATTAGTGAAAGTGCAAGAATTAATTTGCCATTTCTAACTATCATCTACCTGTTTCACTTGCATTGCAATAGGCACTTTTTTTTATTGATAATAGGCTTGCGTTTGACCACCATCTCACCTGATGGCAAGTAATGATGTGGTCGAAGATGGAGCACGCTTGCCTAGAAGTAACCTATTCACTATGCACTTTCAGTATACTTAGCACTTATGCAGTAATTTTACAGTAAGTTACTTAAAGTTAGGGTAAGTAGCAAGTCCTATGCATTGTCTTTCAAATTAAATGCAAAATGAGTAGTTGCAATATCAATACTAAACTCTATTCTATTTTTCAGTGTGAACCTGAGTTGCCTTTAGCTGTATCATATGGTGTAGAACCTCAAGCTGGTCCTTCACATGCATTTAGAGAAATTACAAATGAGCAAAATCTACCAGTACTAACCACTGAGCCTATTGTAGTAATATCTAAGGTACATATAAAAGGAGAAAAAACTGACAGGGAGAAGATGTTATATGCCAAATGTTGCACATATTTAAAAACAATTTGCCAATTGCGTAATCGTATAAAAAACTTGAAATCCAAAGAAGTTTTAAAAGCAGTTTCTGATGAAATGGCTGTCAAAAAATTATCTGCCAAAATAACTCCAGCATTTGCTTTATTATTGCAAGGGCAGTTAAGAAATTGTAAAAAGAAAATCACTGGTCGAAGGTGGAGTAAAGAAGAAAAAATCACAGCTTTAAGAATGTTTAAAAGGTCACCCACATGTTACCGCTTACTACGAAGGCTGTTTCATCTGCCTTCACCCACCACTTTAAAAACATTACTCAGTAAGGTGCCATTTCGTGTTGGTATTAATAAACCAGTTATTGAATTAATAAAGAAACATATTATGGTACAGAAACCTTCGAATAATGTATTTACATTGATGTTTGACGAAATGTCTTTGAAAAAGCATCTTCATTATAATCCCAAGGATGATGTGATCGAAGGATTTCAAGATCATGCATCACAAGGAAGGTCTCCATTAATTGCTGCATATGCCTTAGTATTTATGATTACTGGGATAAGGCAAAAAGTAAAACAGCCCATTGCCCATTACTTTTCTAGTGGATTTTGTACTGCAGATAGGCTTGCAGTACTGCTAAAGGAGGTAATTTACTATAATATACACTGTAATTTACTATAATATACTATGTATTTACTAAAACATACTATGTAAATTCAGAACAGTTTTTTAAGTTGTGTTTTCTTTTATGCATATCTATTAAAGTTTTATGCAGGTAGATTGATTAACTATGAATTGTACAAATATGCTGACCAATTGTTTTCAGGTCTTACATCAATGCTTGGAAGCTGGCATAAATATTGTAGCCATGGTATGTGACATGGATGGTGCAAATAGGCGAGCTCTCAATATCTTGGGCGCATCTGTTCAGCACCCATATATTGTATTTAAAAATAAAGAGATTGTAACTCGGTTTGATCCACCACATTTGTTAAAATGTTTTCGAAATTTGTTTATGAAATATAATATAGAGTGTTCGCCAGATATTTCTTCGAATGATGTCATAGGAACAGGTAAAGTTAGCTTATAAATTAATTGGCTGCAATTATCAATATTTTATTAAAATGTGCTGTGTAATTATAGTGTGCTGGTTTTTTTTATTTACAGGTGTTGCAAAATGGTCTCACATTAAAGAATTTTATGAAGTGGACAGCACTAATGCAAATTTTGTATATGCTCCAATGTTAAAAAATGATCATTTAAATCCTAACACAAAACAGAAAATGAAAGTAAAATTGGCTGCACAAGTGTTAAGCAGTTCTGTGTCGGGTGGAATGTACGCGAAAATCGCTACAGGTATGAAATTAATGACTATAATACAATTCAGTTGAATCTGATAAGTAAATTACTAAAGAAATCACCTGTTAGCTCGGTTCGACTCTTCATTTTTAGGTTTCCCTTAGCCGAATGGCAAAAAACGGAACCCTTATAGTTTCGATATGTCTGTCTGTCTGTCTGTCTGTCTGTCTGTCTGTCTGTCTGTCTGTCTGTCCGTCCGTCCGTCCGTATGTCACAGCCATTTTATTCCGAAACTATTAAGACTACATGTGAAACTTAAGTAGTAGATACATGTATTCTGTGAACCGTTTTCCAATTTAAGAAAAAAAATTAAAAAATATTTAAAATAAAGCTGGGTCCCCATACATGGAACTAGAACTGAAAATATTTTTTTTTCATGAAACCTATGCGTGTGTGGTATCTATAGACAGATCTTTAAAAATGATATAAGGGTTTCTAAAACCACTTTTTCATAAAGTCAATCGTTTAAAAGATATACGCTTCCAAAGTGGTAAAATGACTGTCCTTTAACATAATATATGTCTGTAGATCATCTGTCTGTAAACTTTCAACCAAAATTAGTTTGAACGAGATCGAGTCTGCAGTTTTTGAGATACAGCATATTTTCTAAAACCGCAAATATAACTTTGTAATTCATACAAACACTATGAAAAACAAAGTTATTTGGCATAGTTGTAAAAAATTTAAATAAGCTAGTTTTAAGAAATTTGTAAGGTTCTTTTGTCAAAAACAATACATATTATATTATATTATTATAGTTACTACGGAACCCTTCATGGGCGAGTCTGACTCGCACGTGGCCAATTTTTTATTATTATTATAAACTAGCTGTTATCGATAGTTTCATCCATATCCTACTTTTTGTATATTGTACTTTATGAATTGACAGATGTAGATCAGATAGTAAATTCAACTATTATTGTCTGTATTTTTATAATTTGATAAATATTTTTTTATATTTACAGGAGAACTCACCTCAGAGGCTGTTGTGACTGCCAATATAATAAAACGAATGGATAACCTATTCGATGCGGTCAATAGTGATTCTCCCGACCTACGGCGAGGAAAACCTCACGCTACAAATTTAAGGAGTAATACTCCACAACTGAAATGTTTCAGTGATATGAAAATTTTTTTCTTAAATATGAAATATATTGGGAGTATCCGTAAACCTCCGTCTCAGGAAGGCTGGATATGGACCTTAAATGCCATGGAACGGTTGTGGCATAATTTGGTAAATTCAAATAAAATTGCCAGTTTGGCCACCAGAAGGATTCAGCAAGATGCGTTAGAAAACCTTTTTGGATGTATTCGCAGCAACTGTGGTTGTAACACAAATCCGACATGCGGACAATTTCTTGCTGGACTTAAAACGGCTGTTTTAAGTAATTTGTCTTATATAAGTTTAACAGGAAATTGTGAAAATGATAATTATGAAATAATTAATAATTTCAGCAGTATGATAAAATCAGCTGCACAACCCACACGCATATGTGCAGAGCCTGGATTTAACTTTAGTTTTGAATTACCTCAGGAAATAGAGGAAGCCATTAATAATGATAATGCAGAAATTCAGGCATGTGCATATGTATGTGGGTTCTTATTAAAAAAAATTATGCCCACTTGCGAAATCTGCAAAGACCTTTTTATTTCTAAAGCTATAGAGAAACATCATTTATTTGTCGAGTTCCGGGAGTACAGTGAGATTAAAAAAAGTTTAAATTATGTAACTAAAGAAATGGTTAATGTAGTCGAGTGCTGTGCTACATATAATAATAAGTTTTTAGAAGAAAATGGTTACAGGAATTCTATAAAAAAAAATATAACAGACCAAATGAAATGTTCAATTAATTTTGATTTTTTAAATAAATGTCCAGAACATAAAATATTGAATATAAATAACATTATAAATAGTGTTTTTGCTATATGCACCAAAAGATTTTGTATACTTCAAAATAGAAAATTTGCTGAAGCAGCATCAGCAGCTGCTCTTAAGCATAAAATGAACATAATCATGCATAAATAATAAATAAGCTTATTTTTATATGTAGTAAGTTATTTTATGTTCCTACACAGCGCTGGTTTTTCCGATCACCACCAAAATAACATGATGGATGTTATTCAGTTATTATTGTTATAAAATTAAGTCTCATAATTGTTTACATGTTTTCAAGTATAGAGTATTGTCAGTTTTATCATACATATTATGTACTTTATAACTGTTTGAGAAATGAATTCTGTAATAATGTTAATAGCAAGAGCCAGTTGTACTCATTTTCAGACAAGATCAAAGGCTATTTTAACAAGTGGTTTGGTATTTACTCCTAGACACAGTTATAATAAATTGCAAGATTCTCTTTATACAATAGGTTGTCTGGAAGTATTTGTTCAGTGAGTGGTCGAGTTTTTTGGGTGTAATATATGATTTTTAAATATGTAATATATGATTTTTAAATATAAGGTATGCAAGTTGTATTGTGAAATAAACAAATCTTTAAGTTTTATTTTCGTTTTATTTTCAAATTTTGCGGGCATTTTTACTTGTAAGGAAACACATGAGAGGAACTTATAAGCCATGTGTTTTCTTATAAGTATAAATGCCCACTCCGAAATAATCAAGAAATAGGATTAGGGGGGCCCTACATTTAAACCCACATTTTGAATCTCCCGCCACGCTCATATCGCACGCTAGTTTCTGTGGGCTGAGATAAGAGGGCGCTGTTGAAATCGTTCTCTATTTTTTTGTTCGAAGTTGACATTCTTCTCCTTTAGGAGTATATGTTCTGTGGGTGGATCAAGTATAGCCATTGTGGCGGGAAAAGAATTTTATTCGAGTTTGACACACGTCAGTTTCTCCAAAATTGAAAATAAATAAACACAAATTGTTTGAAAGAAATTAGAAAAGTTTGTGTTGTAGGATTTAATTAAAATGTTTGAAACGGATCAAATAGAGGGTTTACTTCCTGAAGATGGGCTGGATAATAATTTATCTACTACCAATAGATCCGCAATGCAACAGCACAAACTATCAATGGCAAGGTAAAGATTTCTCGCTATTTACAGTTTACCAAAACTGTTATATTATAATTCCCACTCAACATTCAACAACCTCAAGAAATAAAGGCATATCTAATTATTCGGCGTCGCTGTAGTATTATCTCCTTCGTAGATTTATCTGACTATTAGTTATTTACTTATTTTATACTTTATTGTAAACCTTACAATATTTCATTGGATACAAAAATAAAAATTATTATCTTTTCTTAGATCGTCAAATGTTGCATCAAATGTATTGTTGAAAGATATTTGGAATACTAATCAAGAGTTATTTAATGATGGAGCTATAACCACCATTCTGAACTCTGCTAACATTTTACTGCAAAATGCTGACACAAGCCGAATGAAAACATGGCAAAGTTGTTTGCCGTAAGTATGAAATTTTCAGACAAATTGCTAGATCAGATTTCAAATGAATAACAAATAATAATCATGTTTACAGCAATTTCATTGTAGAATCAAACCTTGAAGAGACATTAGCTGCTTGCAATCAATGTAACTCCACAACAAAACATGGCTTAACAGAGTTTCAAAAAAACAAATGCATGTGTAACCTTGGATTCACTGATTCAACGGACAAGCCTTCTAGACAAGTCACAGAAACCAAAACCAGTTCATACTTTATAAAGAATTTGAATTCAGATAACTCGAGTCAAGAGTCAAGATCTGGTGATGACCAGAGACAAGTTTTTAAACCCAGGTTTGGGAAAACTAAACATGTTAGCAGGAATAGCAACCAGCCAATAATGTCAAGTACTCCCAAAACTGAGGAAGTTGATTTTGAAAAGGAAGAAGAGGAGAATAAAGCTCATAAGAGCAATGTGGCTAAGATCATGTTTAAGACAGCCAAGGAAGCACTACTGGCTTCCAATCCTGCAGCTAAAAGGACTTTGGGAACCTCAAGGAAGGCACAGGCTAAGTTTGTTTCTCCGATGCTTGGAGCCCAGTAAGTCAACATTTTTATTATTAAACCTGATACTTAGGTATTTTATAGTAATATAACTTTTATTTCAGGCAGCTTGGCTGATATGAAGCAATAAACAAATACAAAATCTCATGGTTGTGCTGCATGGTGTTGCATAAACTTCCATGAAATCGTTGATACACAACACACATCAGTGTATAAATCATATTAAAATTATTTGAATACTTCTTCCAGGGATAAACAAGAGACTGTTGAACGAGAAGTCACAGATGAACGACTGAAACATATTGACCCTAAAATGATTGAATTGATTGAAAGTGAAATTATTGATAAGGGAACTCCAATAGGTTAGTTGACAATAACCAAAGTGCTTTATTTATATGTAGACAAGAAACTTATTATAATGCACCTTTTTTGCCATGCCTCAGTTATATTTATAATGTTGTAAATCTAAGCATGAATATATAAATAAATAAAAAAATAAAATAAATAAAGCATAAATCTAAGGTGGAAGTATTAGGGCCCCCTCCAATCAAGCCCAATCTTCCTTTGCCAAGGTGTGACAGGATGGTCCTAATTATTTCCACAAAATGTAAGGATATTATATAAAATTCCATTTATTTTTTATTTCATGTTTCTATGACTCATTTTTTAGTAGCACTTATCCTATGTTAGCAATAATATAATAATAATTTTATCTTAAACCTAAAAACACTAAATTAATTTGAAGAACTACATAAACCTATTCTAAATTAAAAAAAAAATAAAAAAAAATAGAGGCTGAATGGTGCTGCCATGGTAAAGCGTCATAACGCTTTACCATGGCAGCACCATTCCATGGGAAATGGTGTGGTAGTGATGCATGTATGAACAGTCCAGCCTTTAAAGTAAAATGCACTAATATCTAAAATGTTGTTTAAGGATGGGATGATATAGCAGGGCTCCACCACGCCAAGTCAACAATACAGGAGGCGGTTGTATGGCCTCTGCTCCGTCCTGACATTTTCACTGGACTGCGGCGGCCTCCAAAAGGGATACTCTTGTTTGGACCTCCTGGCACTGGGAAGACATTGATTGGTAAAATTCCATGCAGAAATTAATCAAGTCATATGTATTTATACACTAACAGTTTCCCTCAACTTCCTTCGCATGATTTTAATACTATCTTTCGTCCCCCATTTTAAACCCTTAGCGAATGTTTTTTTTTTACTCAATTTTCTTCCCCGCGCCACTGGATTTCAAACGACCTCTAAAACTAATTTCAAACTACAATTTCATTGTATATATTCAAAAAACTTTTTAGCAAAAAATAAAACCGACTTTCATATCAAAACACTACAAAGCCAAAAATAATTTTAATTTCGGAAGGCGGTGTCAAAAAAAAACAAAACACAAAACCTATTGGTTTTGTTTTTTTTTATGTTTTTATGTCGGTGTTATTAATTACACTGAATACCGAAATTAAAGTTATTTTTGGCTTCGTAGTGTTTTGATATGGAAGTCAGTTTTATTTTTTACTAAAAATTTTTTTTAATATGTACAAGAAAGTGAAAGCTTTTTCACGCTTTTTAGTGGGTCAGTTTGTAATTTATCTAGTTACAAAAGTCAAAATGTCAACTACTTATCACCTTTTACAAAATATAGGTGTGTGGATAGGTGAACATTTCAATATTTCTAGTTTCCTACGTGCCTCATAAAGCACAGATCCTCACTGTTATTTGTACATCTTAGACAGTCGTTACAGGTACTCAGAAACCAGAATATCTGACATCAGTCTTGGCAAAGAGTAAAAACGTTACCCAGTTGTAATGGATTGCAGTGTCAGATAACCATGCATAACGCTAGTAATAGGGTAGTTTCCTAAAATATTTTATTTAGTCCGTTACGTAGTTTAACATTTTTTGTTGGACACGTATTTTTGAATTTTTTTTCGTAATTGAAAAATTAAAACGATACAGTGAGTTGAAATATCGCGTGACGTCACACCTCGGTATAATTCTTAGCAAGGTGTTAAGCTTTCCATCTTTGCGAATTTTTCTTGACTTGAAAAAGCAAAAAAATATGTGACTAATATTTTTTGAAAATCTACCTAATGGACCAAATAAAATAATTATTTTATAACACAGGAAACTATCCTATTGGATGCATCCGCTTTGACTAGAATTCGACTGTGACTTAATTGGGATAAAGGATTAGCAGATGAATCATAATTTCCTATGTGTTAGGTAAATGCGTGGCATCGCAGTGCAATGCGACTTTCTTCAGCATCTCGGCGTCTTCGCTGACGTCCAAGTGGATCGGCGACGGAGAGAAGATGGTTCGCGCACTCTTCGCCGTCGCCCGTTGTCACCAGCCCGCGGTATGAACCCCACGTAATCTTCTTACTAACATTATAAATGCGAAACTTTGTGAGGATGGATGTATGGATATTTGTTGCTCTTTCATGCAAAAACTACTGAACGGATCTGGATCTTTGGTAAGTAGATAGTTAATATCCTGGAACACACAGGCTACTTTTTGTCCCGGAATTCCCATGGGATCGGGATTTACGCGGGAAAACCCTCTCACGCGAACGTACTCGCGGGCAGAAGCTAGTTATTGATAAAAGATACCCCAAACACAAAAACTAAATACTATTTATTTTGTTTGTATTAACACTTTTACACATCACGTTTAACAAAAACTCAGAGGTCATCGTTTCTTTTGAAGTCCAGACAATCCGTACTGGTCAAATCATATGAGAACCATGTAGGTTTATGTCCGTGGAGCTCTTTCCGTCCAAACAGTAGCTACAAGCATTTGTCAGTTACCGCGTAGCTCAAGGAGCTGGAAAGATTTAACGAACAATACGATGTAAAAACATTTGTGTAGGTCGCAGAAAGTACCTACTCAGATTGCCAGACTGTGTAAGAATCTACTAAAACCGACTGAAGAAGAAGACCGACGAGAGAAGGAAGAATCCTTCTCTCTTCCTGGCTACAGTTTCAATTTGTTTGGGGTTAGCTACTTAACTAACCCCAAACAAATTAGCTTTAATTAGCTGTCGAGATCTTTCTCTGACCGGTTGGCAATATTATCATGTGGAGAAGACTGATGTCTTCAGCCTTTGTCGGTTTATGGCAACTCCTATCTGCTTCCTTAGATAAACAATCTTGGTGTTTCAGGTAATATTCATAGATGAGATAGACTCGCTGCTCACCCAGCGGAGTGATACCGAGCATGAAGCTACCAGGAGGATCAAGACAGAGTTTTTGGTGCAGTTCGATGGGGCAGCTACCGGTAAACTATAATTTAGTATTCTAGAATATTGTAGTGTGGTGTGGAACCCTTTTTATCAGGTACGCTCTGATCGAATGGAGTGTGTTTCAAAAGAGATTTTTGTGTTACCTATTCTGATAACAGATATCGCAGCCTGAAATCCTGAGAATACAATCTGTATATTCTTCTTCTTTGGTCAGGTTTCCGCACTTAGTCTCTGCACGAGACCATTGTGCGTGAGCCGTGTCGGCTGTCAATCTGTATATTATGTTGTGACTTATGTTTTAGCATGATTGTGTTATCAGTTTTGTGAATTACGATAAACATAAAACGGCAACTTCAAACCTTTCAAAATGAGGTTTAGGTTCGCCATAACTCTATATCTTAGCTTAAGAATAATCATCACATGAAATTATACTGGAACTAATGATTTGCTAAATTGAGCGATTTCAAATTAAATTAAATAATCATTTATTTTCAGACTCAGTCCATAGTGTCTTAGTAACAATTCAACCTTATGCTGTGTTTAAAACAAAGAAAAAAATAAAAACAGAGATTCTACTTAATCCTATCGCTACCTCTATCCAGTGTCACTGAATAGGGCAGTCAAATCGCGCCGCAATTGTCTTGTGGAGTCTGTTGTCGCTACTTCATATTATATCAAAGATGAAATGAGGAAACGTAATGCAGTAATCATTACGTGTCCTCATTTGGTCTCTTATTAACGCTACAGGTGAGGAAGATCGCCTGCTAATAGTGGGTGCGACCAACCGACCTCAGGAATTGGACGAAGCAGCGCGCAGGCGTCTCGTCAAACGACTATACATACCATTACCAGATACTGACGTGAGTATAATATAAATAAAAAATAAGCCTTTATTCTGTTACAATTAATAAGTAATATACATTATTTCTTAGTTTCCTTATATCTTATTATATATAATAGTAATAATATAATTATTAATTATTTTCGCTATTATTACAATTCTAAATATATTTATATATATTAATTAATTTGCATAAAAATTAGATTATTAGAAATTCTTACATTAAATTAATTTATTTGTTTAATTGAAATTGACTTATTTATGGTGGTGTCACCTCTTTGGCGTAGGCCTCCCCCAATCTCTGAGTGAGTATATAAATATTTTGTAGTAGAAACCATTATGAGAATAATAGATGTTGCCCGCAAATTCGTTCGCGTACAACGTTCCTTTGTAGCGGAATAAAAAGTAGCCTTTAAACTATATTATATCTCTGTGCTAAACTTCATCCACATTCCTTCGACCATTTTGGCGTGATTGTATAACAAACATCCACCCTAACTTTTGCATTAGCATAGATTACTAGCTGAACCTGCAAACGTTTGCCATATAAATTATTTAAAAAAAACTTACCTACGACTTATGGTGAACGCAGACCTAGCCGCACCGCAGTCTCTACAGTCCCCGCAGTCATCGCTTTTTGTTAATGGCCTAGCACATCTAGCCGCGCCGCAGTCTCTACAGTCGTTCCCGTCAGTGTTGCCAGATTTTTGAAAGCATTATCTGTACCGAAGATTCAAAAAATCTGTATAAAATCTGTATTTGGTATTGGTGTTTTGCTCTTTTGTGTATTTTTATCTGTAGGTGCTATAATAGGGAATAAGCAAGTAATTATTTATACGAGAATAAGTAATTTTATTATAAACCGTTGACAGAGATTCTGTCTACTTTATAACTCTGGCAACACTGCGCGCCGTGGATGCGAATGACGTCATCCGCGCTGCGTGCGGGTGACGTCATCAGCTGCGGCTAGGGGAGTTCGGTCGTTTCAGGGACTGCGGCGACTGCGGCGCGGGTAGGTGTGCGAGGTTGCATAGAACTTCATATAAAGAATTCGAATGCAAAGACTGCGGCGCGTGCGGTGCGGCTAGGTCTGCGTTCACCATTACTCTCATACCTACAATGAACATTCATAAAAATTGGTCAAGCCGTTTCGGAGGAGTTCGATAACAAACACGACACGACACATGATATGATTGATAAAGACAAAAGAAAAACTTGTTCACTTTTCTGTAGGCCAAAAGATTGATTGACTGCATAATTTAGTGACTCTACTGCACCTCAATACTTTGCAGCAATCTAAGATTACAATAACTCAAGATTTAGCCTTATCCCATAATTATTACTCTAATCTGGCCATATTTTACAGGCTCGCAACCAAATAATAACGAATCTTTTGGCAAACGAGAACAACGACCTAACAGCACAGCATATATTAGAGATCGCTAACCTGACGGACGGCTACTCGGGCGCCGACATGAAATCTCTCTGCTCGGAGGCAGCCATGGGGCCCATACGTTCCGTGCCACTGTCCCAAATCGTCAGCATTGATAGAAATAAGGTAAATATTAAAAAAAAATGAGTCTAAACAACGTGTAACGGAAACCCCATATCTATCCAAAAGGGTTGAAGACAACATCTGGTATGGAGTCTCTATGCACAGTTTCAGCACAAAATAACTGACTCAAAGAATTGATACCAAATTATTGGTTTCATATATTTCTTGAATACCAATCATAACAAACGTGTCACAGCACTACGAGGGTCAATAACTTTCCACGTCAATAACACGATAATTCTTTTCGTTCTTCTTAATTTGAAAAATTCGTTCTCTGGTATCAGTGTAGTAATTTGTAATAAGTTCTACACACGTAGACTTAGGATTACAAAACCCTTGCCATATCGTTTGTTATCATCCAAAGAAGCCATGCACTCGGTATGTATATACCCTTTAAATTACACGTTGTATATTTAACAAGCGTCAATAGCCTAATGGCTAAGGTGTTGGACTTGTAATCGGGAGGTCGCGTGTTCGAACCCCACCCATTACACTATTGTCGTGAACCCACTCCAGACACAAGCATATTTAGCTTAGTTGGAGGGGTTAACAAGATTGCTAGTAATGTGATTTCTACTCACATTGCTATTAAGAAAAAAAGGAAAGAAAAATAGTATCATAGAGTTATAGATTGTGGGTCTAATCCAAGTAAACTGTTTTCTCGAGGAATTACAGGAATGTTCTAATGAGATACCGCGAGCCCGGAACGTAAGGGCCGCTGAAGGTACAGACGCCAGCACATCAAGCTACAACAATCTGTCTTTCTTTAATAGATTTTCGACTTTATTGTTAAAGAAATTAGGTTCAAGGTTGATTGGGAAAATTTGACAGTTTCGGGTAGCTCCATGTGCTGGCGTCTGTGCATGGCGGGTTTCTATTCAGTAGAAATTTGACCCTCCGTTGCGCTTCACACAGAGGGAAGGGAAGTAATTTAATAATTTTCCCACCAAAAAGGTATGCTGCTCTCAAAATGGTTTAGGAATATGTCGTGTGGAAACTGGCATGTTCTAGGAACGAAAAATTCTAAGACATGCGACATCCACGTACCCGCTGGGCCTGCGTGGTGGATTACTGCCCAATCCCTCTCGTAGTATAAAAATTAATGATTTTACGGACGCCCATATTCATGTTGCGAACAATTTTATACCACATTGCTAACGACATAAGGACCAAAATTAATTCAGAGCTAGTCTACGACCATAGACAGTTTTAGCGTTTTGTCGCGCCTTGGTAATGTCACCCCGCGGCCATATTTGAAATAAATCATAATAATAAATTTGAACATTTCAGGTGCGCCCTGTTTGCAGACAAGATTTTGTTAATGCGTTACAAAGAGTGAGGCCCAGCGTGTCGCAAGATGACTTAGGACAGTATGTTAAATGGAACACAACCTACGGTCAAGGATTGTAATAAATTATTGTTAATACTTATGTCATTATTATTGAAATTCATTACCTATCATGACAAATATTTCTTAGAGCAGCCATATTCAACCCTTTTACTCGACCACTGAGCCCTTCTAGTATTTTCTTATTTGCCTTTTCTGTACTAAAACCAAACCATTTTCTGAATGACCAACCTTGAAAAGTGTTCAAAAAGTGTGAATGGTAGATAAATAATTTAATATGAAAAAAAAGGTCTGGTTTGACTATTGGATATGAATTTTCGCTTCGAGGTGGGAATCCCCACGAATGTGCTCCGCCTAGGGGGGGCGCGAGCACTTCTATACCAAACTCTGCCCCGACTTGTGCCGAATCTCGTCAGAGCATGCTACGGCATTTAAATCCTTTTCAACGCAGTCCGCGATTGTAGCGCCATCTGGTCAAGCGGAGGAAATTAGGAACGTGAAACGATACGCTCCACCACTTTGGGTACCTATAGGGTTTTAATACGGGGGGACGACGGGTATTATCTGACCTCTACTATCGCTGGGTGCGCTATCTGGGCCGGGAGGGCAATCGAAATCTCCCTTTTCGCAGCCCTGCGGCATGACGCTATGCTATTGACCGTGGGACAACAGCCGGCAGCGTTTATGCCATAGCCAAATGGGCTATGGCATAAACCAAATTCATCAGCAATAGCATATCTTCACGGAGTAAATCAGTAATCATCTACCAAGCGCCTCTACATGAATCATGTAACCGGATGAGGCTAAATATCTATATTTAACAAGGAGCAACTTCCTATCGGACCTCCATAACATAACCCAGTAACTAGGAAGCATGGGGAACATTATGACAGTCAGGATTACCAGCTTATCGTGTTCCGTACGTGGTATGGAGAATCTCAAAAAGTAGACATTTTTGTCTATCCACGGATCGAGCACGGCAAGCGTTGAAGACCGTGGTTGAAGACAATCAGTGAATGGGATTTTTGGCAACCCGTACTGCTGTTATTATCAATCTAGCCACGAGCTTCTCAGTAATTACCTACTATAGATACCATACCTAGTTAATTTTTTTTTAATGGTCATAATTTATTTGGACCAAGTCCATTTTGGCAAACTGCCTAGTTGGTCTAGTGGTCGCAAGCGCAACTGCTGAACATGAGGTCTTGGTTTCGTTTCCCGGGTCGAGCCAAAGGTGCTATAGGGTTTTTTTTATATTTCTCAGTAGTAGCCCAGAGTTTGGAAGTTGGCGGTATGACAGCCCCGTGCCTCGGAAAGCACGTTAAGCCGTTGGTTCTGACTGTGATTTAGACATCTTTGCCAGTCATTACGGTTAGTCAGGAGCCAGAAAATCTGACACTGGTCTGGTCAAAGAGGATCGTGTCACCCAGATACTGGGGTACAGCTGCATCCGGTTAGACTAGAAGCCAACCCCGACATAATTATGTAATTAGGAAAAGGCTAAGCAAATGATGACAGAACAATTTTTGGCAGGATAAAGCAGGATTTAAGTACCTATTCTATAAAACAGCTATCCTGAGTTAATATGGTCCCAATAATGTGCTGGGCTACAGGAGTATACAAAAAGCACAAGAACATTGCTATGCTTAGCCAAAATGCCATGCCACACCATTGTCTGTGGTAAATAGCTAATCTGCTACTGCTCACTGCTGTCAAAACAGTCATGTCATAATGACAGTGCTGTCAAATACAAATATCAATGACACGATCAGCTGTAACAGTGTATTACATACTCTTTGAGCTGTAATCACAGAACACTATAACCTAGCGGGCTGTAATACACTTTGTTTTGGCGATTGGCGCGTACAGTTATGTTGAAATCGATTTATAATTACCAAAAACATGTACATAGTGCAAAAGTTTTGTTTCAAGTTACTCAGAATCTCATATACAGGCAATTTTAATTAGTTAAACTCAATATGGATCAAGATAATCGTGTTGTTGTGCTTATTGACATGGACTGTTTTTATTGCCAAGTAGAAGAGAAACTGAACCCCGAATTAAAAGGAAAGCCTATTGCTGTAGTACAATACAACCCATGGAAGGGTGGAGGGTGAGTGTTGCACAGACATTTGTGAAATAGTTCATGAAACTAATTGATTGTGTACTTGTTGCTTTTGTATGCTGGTTTCCAAGTTCGCCTTAATTTTACAGGATTATCGCCGTGAACTACGTCGCTAGAGCTCAAGGAGTCGGTCGACATATGAGAGGTGATGAGGCAAAGGAGAAGTGCCCTGATATAGAGCTACCTTCTGTACCTTGCCTCAGGGGCAAAGCTGACATTTCCAAGTAAGTGCCAACTAATTGGTCAAATCCAGTAATATGTCTTCTTAAATTTCTGTAAACTGTCTCTAGAACAGGTTTATAAGCTTTCCACATTGAGTTGTCATTAAAAATCTAGCTAGGTACTAAGGCCAAGAAAAACAACTTGTAAATCCAGTTTATAATAAAATTAACAATATCCTGTGGATATTTGAACTTAAAAATACAAAGTGTAAAATGAAAGTAACTACCTGGCTACAGGAGTTAAGTTATGACAATACCGAAGAACTGTTTGCTGTACTAGTGTAGGCCTCTTACTCTCACTCAAACATTCACTCACACACACATTCACTCACACACACACACACACACACACAATCTCACCCATGCAGACTTTCACTCACACATTTAATCATTTTTTTCAACCGACGACCAAAAGAGGAGGTTATCAATTCGACGCGTATATTTTTTTTTTTTTTTTTTTTTTTTATGTATGATCATCGAGTACTCGAAGACGGCTGAACCGATTTGGAAAATTCTTTTTTTGTTCGAATGGGTATACTTCGAAATTGGTACCATTATCACCAAAGTCAGGATCTGATGATGGGATCTTGGAGAAATCGAGGGAACTCTTCAAATATTATAGGCACACCTATGGCGTTTTGGGTATTTCTTATAGTAACTTGTGCAGTTGCTCTCAAAAAGTACCATTTGGGGAAGTGGAACTGATGATGAAGACCACAGATGGCCGCCGAAACTACTCAATAATAAGTATTGTGTGGATTGCGATTCGATTACTTGAATATGGATGTTAAGCACTTTATGTTCGTCACAATGCATATGGTGATGTAGAGCTGATGGTGAAGTACCAGGAGAACTCCTCAACAATTAACGGCTCAGCATTGGGAAAAGCAATATTTTGTAAAAGGTTATAAGTAGTTGACATTTAGGCTCTTTTAACTAGGTAAATTAAAAATCGACCAACTAAAAAGAGTGAAATAAAAACTTTTTAACAAAAAATTAAACCGACTCCCAAAACACACTGCAAAGTGAAAAATAACTTTAATTTCGGAAGTCGGTGCCAAAAACGAAAAAACAAAACTAAAGACACCGACTACCGAAATTAAAGTTATTTTTCACTTTGCAGTGTGTTTTGGGAGTCGGTTTAATTTTATGTTAAAAAGTTTTTTTTATTTCTTATTTAGTTTTATTTTGATTTTATATTTTGTTTTATGTTGTTCTGTTATATAGTTTTCAACCATAATCTACTGTAATTTATTATGTGCACGATTTGTAAATTTCAAAAAACTAAGGAGGCTGCCTGGTGTCCTGAAATACAGGCCATGAGCCTAGCTTAGGCACTAGTCTCCCACAATATGTTTGTATATTATGAATGTATAAAATGTGTAAATCTATTGTATTGTGGAGAGAAATAAACTATTTACTTACTTAAAAAATTTTCTACTATAACCAGTTTTCAACAATGACATAAATTAAGATCTGTTATGTTTCATAAATTTTCTGCATATGATTACAATCTATGTTGTTTTTAGGGTTCCGTAGCTGAATGGCAAAAAACGGAACCCTTATAGTTTCGACATGTCTGTCTGTCTGTCTGTCTGTCTGTCTGTCTGTCTGTCCGTCCGTCCGTCCGTCCGTCCGTCCGTCCGTCCGTCCGTATGTCACAGCCATTTTATTCCGTAACTATTAGGACTATACATGTAAAACTTGGTAGGTAGATGTATTCTGTGAACCGCTTTCCGATTTTAAGAGAAAATTTAAAAAATATTTAAAATAAAGGGGGCTCCCCATACATGGAACTGAAACTGAAAATATTTTTTTTTCACGAAACCTATACGTGTGTGGTATCTATAGACAGGTCTTTAAAAATGACATTATGGTTTCTAAAATGACTTTTTCATAAAGTTAATCGTTTAAAAGATATACGCTTCCAAAGTGGTAAAATGTGTGTCATCCCCCTCTAACTTCTATAATAACGAAGTGAAAAATCTAAAAAAACCACATGTTGTAGATCTTAATGTAAACTTCCAACCAAAATTGGTTTGAACGAGATCGAGTCAACAGTTTTTGAGATACAGTATATTTTCGAAAACTGCAAATATAACTTTGTAATTCATACAAATACTATGAAAAACAAAGTTATTTGGCGTAGTTGTAAAAATTGTAAATAAGCTGGTTTTAAGAAATTTTTAAGGTTTTCTGTTTTCTTTTTTCAAATAAATATATTAAGTATGTTATATTTATTATAGTTACTACGGAACCCTTCATGGGCGAGTCCGACTCGCACTTGGCCAATTTTTTTAGGTATAGAGAAGCAGGTAAAGAAGTAGCAAGAGTGTTGCAGAAGTTCACACCACTCTTGGAGAGAGCTTCCATTGATGAAGCCTATCTGGACATCACTGCACCTGTGAGTTTCGCACCATATTACAGTCCTAACTCACACTCACATAAACTCACCCGCACATTGTGCTCACATACACATATTTAGTTACCTACCTTAGTAGAATTATATTAAACTGTAACTGTTGCATTTTCAACCCTAGTTTGAAACAATTTATGTCATGAGAGGCTGGATCCTGCGAAACAAGGCATCAGAGTGTGGGATCCAGAGTCACTTCAAAAAATGTAACCTATTTTTGCTAAGAAACTAAGATACTTCTTTGGCAATACTCTTGCTAAGAAAAATTTATTTAATTTTTGTGATTTTACCATACAATGTTAAACATCAAAAGTAAGTTGGTATTTTTTTATTTTCCAGGTACAAGAGAGACTGAAGACACTCAATGTGAACACAGTCCACACGGACATGTTGCCCAACACTTATGCCCTAGGTTATGACTGTGTGGACGAGTTCCTCGCAGATGTCCACACCTGTGGCACTGAGAACATTGAGTTTGACTATGAGCATGCTAAGCGTCTGCTAGTGGGTGCCATCATAGTCAGTGAGATCAGGGCTGCTGTTTATGAGGAGACTGGTAAAATCATAGTGACAAATACGACTTATTTACTTATATATAATTGCAGATAGTTAATTAACATGTAAGGAAACATTAATATATACAAGGGATCGCCTTACCACAGTTCGCGATCTCTTCCCGGCAATCTGGAATCTGCAGAAATGGCCTCGATATGAAATATTTAACTTTGTAATATTAGCTTTTGCTCATTATTGAGGGTCGTGATTTCCTATTCGTAGTTCGGCATAATTTTCTGCCGGATGGTTTCTCGTCACTTATCGCTCATCGTGCAGTTGGGTGTCCGACCATATATACGGACTTCGCCCTCTTGCCTTTACCTTACACGTAACCACCAAGTGCTCAAGAATTTCGTATCTCTCTCCGATGTGACTGAAGTTCTCCAGCACTCTTTACAGGCAGAATACAAAATTTTGGGTTGTTATGTGAAAGTTGCGTAGAATAGACGCATTTGTGTGGAAGGTTGTCCATATTAGTAGATCCCTCTTTCTAGCCAAATATATTTTTTCACATCCACCACTTCTATGTTCATAATCAAATCTCACAAACAAATAATATAGTTGAATTACAGGTTACCGATGTTCAGCTGGCATAGCTCACAACAAAATCTTAGCTAAACTAGTGTGTGGCATGAACAAGCCCAACAAACAAACAGTTCTACCAAAACATTGCATTGATTTACTGTTCAGGTAAGCTACTTTTTGCTATTTTAGTTGCGATAAGATGCTGAAGGAGCCATTCGTCTTGCAGTATGCTATCAGTGTAAATAATCATCCCTTAATCTCATATAAGTGAAATTAATTATTTCTAGAAGTATTATGAATAATTAATCTCCGACTTTCAGCACATTACCACTGAAGAAAGTAAAGCATCTTGGAGGGAAGTTTGGTTATTCAGTTTGTGAAACTTTACGAATTCATAAAATGGGAGAGCTTCAAAGGTTCACTGAAAAAGATCTTCAAGCAAGATTTGATGAGAAAAATGGGTAGGTAACCAAGATTTAATTGGTTTTATTCCTTTCCTTCAATACCTAAAATATAAGTTTTATTTCTTAGAACATGGCTCTATAATATCGCGCGTGGAATTGACTTGGAACCAGTACAAGCAAGATTTAATCCTAAAAGCATTGGCTGCTGTAAACAATTCAAAGGCAAAGCTGCTCTCCTTGACCTAGAGAGCGTCCGCAAGTGGCTCAAAGACCTTGGTGACGAAATTGACGACAGACTTGATCAGGATGCGCTAGAGAATAACAGAACACCAAGGCAAATGGTCCTTAGTTACTCCATGCAGCTTCCTGATGGCAAAGACCAAAGTAGTTCTCGATCGTATAATTTTTCAGCGGAAGATGAACTATGCGGCGATTTATTCTCAAGCAAAGCTTTAGAACTGCTATTAGAAAGTTCTGAAGGAATTAAAGGACAAGGTAGGTTACACATGACATGTAGGTCATCATAGTCTTTATTTTGTGGCCTTAAACAATTTGACTTTTCAGAAGGTGAAGGCAACAGGCGACTGAAAGCTCCAATAAAGTTCTTAGGAATAAGTGTGGGAAAGTTTGAAGATAATACAGAAGTGAAGAAAATAAAGAAAATATTAGATTACTTTAGTGCTGGATCATCTAAAAATGCTGCTGAAAAGCCTAAAGACAGTATAAAACAGGAAAACACAACCAGTGAACAGACTATTATGAAGAAAACTACCACTAAGAATGACGGCAAAGAGTACATCATGCATAAATTTTTTCAAGTTTCTGAAAAACCACAAACAAGCCAACTACCTACTCTACCGAAGCAGAACTTTGAACAAAACAATAAAACGAATAACGTAGTGGCTCTAGAATCTACTTTAGATAAGCAGGAATCATTTTTCGCTAAAATATTAAACCAAAACAAGGATCCCAGTGCTAGTGCCATACGAAACGAAATGGATATCGATAAAATACGAACCACGACTCCCGTTTGTGACGTGATCACGCATGGAGAAGATAGCAATGAAACATTTTATTCTGGATCCACAATAGTTGAAGAAATAAACAACAGTGTGGCACTATTTGAAGACGATCCACAGGATGTCGCTCGTGTTAAAAGTATAAGGGAGTTACTTAGCACCTCCAGAATCATGAAAGATGATTGCTCCGACACTGTTTCAGAACCAGAACAAAATCCTGATGCTGTAGCACTTGAGACTCCCCAGGAAACAGCAAAAATTGAAACTTTTAATTGCCCTGAATGTAGGAAAACAATACAAATGGATGAGGTAGCCGAACATTCTGATTACCATCTCGCATTGCAGTTGAGAAATGAGGAAAGGCAACAAGTTCGTAAGGAAAAGCAAGATAAGAGTAACATAGTAAAACCAAAACCGAATGAAGAAACTAAAAAGAAGAAGCAACCAGAAGAACAAAACAGTTCAAAATGTGAAACCACATCTTCCATTGCTAGTTACTTAGTGAAAATCGACGAAAATGTCCCAACAGAAATATGTTCTGAATGTGGTAAAAAGGTTCCCCTAGAAAGATTTGGGGAGCATTTAGATTTCCATGAAGCACAGAGGTTACACAGAGAATTAAATAAGAAAACGAATCCCTCATTCTCTGGAAGTACAGTAAAAAGAAAGAGAAAATCAAATTCTCCAGTAAAGAAGAATAAAATGCCGTGTCGACCGATTGACTCTTTCTTTAAATACTAAAACATGAATAAATGAAATGAAAACAGTTTTGTAGTTTTAAATGTATATTATGATGTTAAAAAGATTTACAAAGCGTAGATCTCGTTCTGGATCTTCCTCCAGGCGTCGAGGGGTCCGTGCTCAGGGCGGTACTTGACGTTGCAGCCGTCGTTGGCAAGGCGACCGTCATCACGCAGCTTCTCGAACTCCTCACGCTCGTACTTGGTAAAGCCCCATTTTTTGGAGACGTAGATCTGAAATGTTAGTGTCAATTTAGGAACAATGAAATTGTAGGTAAAAAGAATATTTTGTTTAGAGGGCTCTAGTTAATACAATAACTAAAATATCAAGAAGTGGTTCTGAATTCCATCAAAATTAGCAGAGCGTCGTTGTGCTTGCAAAAGGTAAATAGTAAATAAACGAAATATTTAAAGAGTTACCTTTCAATATTACGTTTATCAGATAGCTGTTTTTACAGCATGTGTGTATTAAAATAACGATTGAAACTGCATAAAAGAACGAAAATGACTATTTACCACATAGCGCCTTTTGCAAGCGCAACGACGAGAGTCCATCTTACTAGAAATTTTTGCCTTCAGCCACCTGATACTATCTAAAAAATAAATTATGACATTGAAATCAGGCAAATATAATGTGAAAATTAACATATGTATACCTTCTGGCGACCGGGGAACTTGAACTTGGCACGACGCAGAGCCTCAATGACCTGAGCCTTCCAGCGGTCACTGGATCGCACAGACATGATGGGTTGTCCAATGCGCACACGCGCTACAGTACCTTGCGGCTTGCCGAAGGCACCTCTCATCCCGGTCTGGAGCCTGCCGAAAAGAGTTGCAACATCATTTAACTACTGGTACATAAAAATTCAATAAAAAAAATCAGGTAATTTGACTTTTTAATAATCTATACTATTTTGTTTCTTAAAATATTTATATCAGAATTTCAACTTGCAACAAGTAATATACCAGGTGAGATTGTTTGGGTCTTTCCAAGTCAAGAGTGAGTTTTCAAAAAAGTAGGAACAACCATCTAATTATTGCAAGTCACTGAGTATGACTAACATTGCAGGATGACATAGATGATCAGCACAATATTATTGTAGGTTGAATGTCACAATATTGTGCAACATGACTATCAATATTTTCATATGTAACTGCTTCTATGTAATCACATTTAAGATAAGGTTATATAGCTTTAATCCTTACTAATAGATAGATAGAATATAATTTATTGTACACCAACAGTTAAACACAGCTATTTAACATAATTTCTTAATTAAATAGTTACACTGGCAGTCTTAATGCTAAAAGTGATATCTTCCAGACAACCTTTGGAAGGACTTTCAAAACTTTTATTAAAGTGGGGAGGGCTAAATTAGTAATCGCTAATATTATAAATATGAAAGTACCTGTCTGTTAAAGTCAAAATCACTTAATCAATTTTGTTGAAAACTACAAAAAGAAGCTACAAAAATATTGGCCAAGGGCGAGTCAGACTCGCCCATGAAGGGTTCCGTAGTAACTACGCCAAATAACTTTAGTATTTGTACGATTACAAAGTTATATTTGCAGTTTTAGAAAATATGCTATATCTCAAAAACTGCTGACCCGATCTCGTTTAAACCTTAAAATTTTCGTTGAAAGTTTACATTAAGATCTACAGCATATATTTTTCCCTCCATTATTATAGAAGTTAGAGGGGGACACACACATTTTACCACTTTGAAAGCGTATATCTTTTAAACAATTGACTTTATGAAAAAGTGGGTTTAGAAACCTCTATGTCATTTTTAAAGACCTTTCTATAGATACCACACATGCATAGGTTTCATGAAAAAATAAAATATTTTCAGTTTCAGTTCCATTTATGAGCCCCCTTTAATTTTAAATAATTTTATTTTCTTAAAATCGGAAAGCAGTTCACAGAATACATCTACCTACCAAGTTCTATGTGTATAGTCCTAATAGTTTCGGAATAAAATGGCTGTGACATAGACAGATAGACAAGACAAAACTAAGTGTTCTGTTTTTTGGAATTGGCTACGGAACCCTAAAAATCAAATAATGTAACATTGATTTAAGCATTTGACACTAAAATCATTAGTTGTTAGGCTACCTAATTAAATTGTAGGATTCTCTATTTTGTTTGACACTTTCACATTAGTTAAAATATCATTTTATGCTACCTTAATTAAATTTTGTTTTGTAATTATAATGAAGCAAAGCACATTAATTATCATAATATTGTACATCTTTTATGAATGCCAAAATTTAAAACTTAATTACCCTTACATAATTAATTACACTGTAGACACCCTCAGCCCCACCTAGGGGATGTAGGACATTAAGTCAAGTAAGTCAACACTAACAAAAGAGTTACTTGTCATAAGAATGATGAATTTTCTTGGTTTTAGTTGCACTGAATTGAATCTTATATTAAAACCTTTCCAGTCAGAATTCTTACTTTCTAAAAAAGTTAAGGCACTGCTATAGCATAATATGAAATGAAATAAACTATATAAAATTAATACATTTTTGAACTGACATGGATACTACTCCTATACTAACAGTATCATAAGTATTCTGTTTTAAGTTCTCATGTTTAAAGTTTGATAATGGTTTCTTAATAACCAAGTTATAGTGTAGTTTAATCAGACTTCAGCTGTTAATTATAACAAGATAGATCTGATGTTACATTAGGACAGTTTAGATCCCAATTACAGTGCAGAATCTATTTGATAGGCCAACACAAAGTTTATCTTTATAGATAACATTTCAATTTAGGGTCCAATTCTACTAATATTATAAATGTGCAAGTTAACATTTTTTTAAATTGATAATAGGCTTGCGTTTGACCACCATCTCACCTGATGGTAAGTGATGATTGAGCATGCTTGTAACATATTTGTAGATTTATGGTACAGTCAAGCAAAAACAGGTTAAGGCATTTGGACAAAACTTGATATGCACAATAGTACCACACATTCGCAACCTGAAATAATATTTAGAGTACTTTCTATCCCAGAAAATGTGAGTGAAGTCACATACAAGCTAGAGTTATAAGAAACATATAGCTGAACAACCTGCATAAATGTACTAAAGGCTTTGTTAAAGCAAAGTTCAACCATGAAACAAAAATTAAAGAGGTATATTCCCACATGTGGATATTAAGCTAAATTTTTTTATAACATTGCAGTCTGGAAAAGAAGTCTCCCTTATGTATTTAATCAATTAATACTCAAAGCTGTAACAAAACTGAATCAAAGCACTTCACTTCTAAATTCAAGAAAGTTGATTGTAGTTTCATTTGGCTAGCTAGTCAATTACAGAAGTAATATCCAAGTTGCTTACCTATCAGCTCCAGCGCACGATAACATTTTGTTGATGCGGATGACATGGAATGGATGCAGCCTCATGCGGATGTGGAACTGATCCTTTCCGCAGTTCTTCACGAGGTACTTGTTGCAGCAAATACGGCCAGCTTCCAGAGCCTCAGAGCTCAGCTGTTCGTACTCGTCGGACACCAGGTGCACGCATAGCGGGAAGTCGTCCACTGTCGCCCTCTTCTTACCCAGATCGAAAATACGAATCTTTGGGTCGGGCACACCACGACAGAACCGTGATTTTGGGTAAGGTTTGTTTTTACAATACCGGTAACTGAAAAACACATTTCACTTGTTAAATCCAAGTCCAAATATTGACCAAAACACACAAGTTCATAGGTTGTAAATTATTTACCATCTCGCTGGCCGGCGCCCCATTGTGATCTGAAATAAATAAAAAATTAAACTTAGTAAGGCTTACACTACACGTCCTTCGTAAATCATAAAATAATATTCAACACTTGCAAAGATTTCAATAGATTATATAGTCAAAATTTATCAGCACCTTCACAAAGCGACACCACTTTCACGAAAAGACAGACGGAAGTTGGTTTGACGTTGACGTAGACTTTGTTTGGTGTGGCAACATCAAAAAAATATCTGATAATAACAAATATGGCCTGATCTATAAACTTTAGACGATAGACTTGTAGAAACAAATAAATCCTTACTTTCCTTCTTGTTTACTAGATCTCAATTTACGTTTAACTATTGGAATGTTACTTCTTATTTACAAATATATTTTGACTGCATTCGATTCGCATATAAGGCAGTTGATTTTTGCTTCATCGTTTACTCACTCATGCATTAAAAGTAAAACTCTCACGAGTGTGCAAGTCTAACTAATCCAAAGAAGGAGTGCAAACTTAGAGCATTTTATGCTCTAAGAGCGCAAACCACAATAATAAAATTCTACTTTCTTGATTAGTGCTACCGATCATAATTTTAAGACAAGCTTTTGGCATAATTTTAGCGAAAGGAGCAAATTGATTCCTATGGGATTTTATTAATTAAAATTGTTGTACAGTTGTGTTGAATGTCTGAACTGTTTACAGAACTAAACGATATAAAGACTGATTGAAACAGTTGCGTGTTTGGTTAAGGGCCTATACTCTCTCAAATGGCTTAGCATGATCCTACGTTATGTCGAAAATACTGCAGCAATAATTTTGAAATAAATATATGGTAAAAATGAGGAATAATTTTAGGGTACTATGTTTAACGAAAACACGATTCCATAAAATCTTGATAGAAAAAAATTCCAAAGTTACCTCCAAACCGAACAATAAACCGCTGGTATTCAAAAATAACTTCAAGTTAGATAATGAAACGAACTAACTAAGTAATTTACTTTTTTTTTAATTACCATTATTTTCACCGTAAAAAGAAATAAACTAAATTATCGGTGTCTTGGAGTCTTTTCTATGCCACCCTGTCTCGCTTGCTCGCGTGACCGCGGCCAGTAGTGTGCGAGCGAGATAAAGAGTAAGAAGCGCTGAGGTAGTATAGGCCCCTAAAAAGAGCTGAGATTTTTACTATATAACCAGTTTCTGCCTACGGCTTCGCTCGCATGTAATGTTCTGCAGACAGGGTTCCAGTTACCAAAATCAATTATAACTGTATGTTGCTCAGACTTATCTGCTACGACACATAAAAAGTTTCATTCAAATCTGTCTAATAGTTCCGAAGATTAGCGTGTACAAACTGATAAACAGACAGCTTTTTTATTTTTGCTCTATTAATGCTTGTGTGTCCCACCGTAATAATTTTTTTTTGTAAATAAATATATTTTTAATTCAAAGTACAAGTAGCGGCACGAAACTTTAGCGGTGACCGTTATTGCGCAGAAGTAAAAATTAAGGTACCTGAGGGGGGCTAGTGGGATGAAGGGCGGGCGTGCGTAGCGTCGATTGGCTCTCCACTCTCCAGCCGCATTATGTTCCCCGCGCCGTGCCGATACGACGCTCCGCGCACATCCCGTGTACAGTCGCGTCATTAATTGTATTGTTATTGCTGTTAATTTTTGTTGTTGTTTTTATTTTTAAGTTTGAATTTGTTTGTTAAATTTAGTTTTTAGTTTGTTTGTGACTTTAAAGTGAATATACCTAGAAGAAATACTGTTTTGAAAAGACAGGCAAGGAAAATGGTTTATGACGTGAATTGCTTTTTAAAAAGGGAATCTAACGAATTAATTGATTCTTTGAAACAAATTAAAAGTGAGATTGACGAAGCTACAAATACTTTACTCAGTCATTCGGACAGCATCACTGTAAATTTGAGAATGGTTCTCTGTAGATTCAGATTCACTGTAGATTCTCTGATTCAGATTAGACTTAAATTATTTTCCTAATATTAATTTAATTTAATAAATATTAATTTTCCTAAAACAAGGTTAAAAAAAATAGGTGGTTCGTTTAGATGCCAATGTATACGTTTTTATAATAAAATTCCTAGCCATATTCAAGAACTAAGTATTAATAAATTTAAATTATTTATAAAACGTAAGCTATGTCAGAAAGCTTTTTACACTGTTAAAGATTATATTGAGGACAAGAAGGCTTGTGAATGAGCTGCTCCAGTGATATACGTGAGCCTTTTTTATTTTTTAAATTTTGATAGTTGATTTATTTTTAATGATCAAAATATTGTTTTGTTAAGTATTGTATATACCTTATTTATTTTGTTTTTTTTTTTATATATAATTATTTCATTATTGTTAATGTGAGGACCATGTAGGTTATTCTTTCTTCGTTGTTTTTACTTTCACTATAATTTATTTAATGATGTCAAGCAGTTTGAGTACTTGTGTGGCCTACGCCTACCCAAATGTCCGTTGGTATTTTTTGTCAAATTATTGAGCTCCTTAAGTTCTAAGTTGAGCTACACGATAACTGACAAATGCTTGCACTGTCTGGACAGGTCCGCTCAAATTTGCGTGGTTATTTCCTCAAAAGAATACCACAGACATGAACCTACATGCTTCTCATATAAAAATACAAATTGTCTGGACTTTAAAAGAGACTATGACCTCTGAGTTTGTTTCGGTGTTTCTTCTCAGAGTAGTCAGTTAGGAAATACCGGCCTCATCTAGCCAAACTTAACACGCAAAAAAACATGACGTGTAAAAGTGTTATTTATAACCAACTTACAAAATAAATATTTCATTTAATTTCATTTCAATCTAAAATAAAAATTTTCAAATTAACAAATAATGTTTTTATTTTTATACTCCCCACAAAACTTGTTAAAAATTATATCTTAGGTACCTACTATAAATCCTTGGACATTGGTATTGGAGATAAACTATTTATTAAAGTATAGGTAATATTATTTGCATGCGCGTCAGTACTCATGCGCAGCTATCCTCTACATTTCGTTCAGCGCTAGACCTACTATTTGACATTACAATAATATAATGTCATTAACGTTATTTAGCTAATAATTGTATTGCGTGCGCGACAGTACCCATGCGCAGCAATCCCCTCCGGGCCTCCGCGTATCGTTCAGCGCTAGAGATGGGCGGTGGGAAAATACCCGATGGGAAAATACCCAGGTTTTTACCCATTTGGGTAAATACCGGGTATTTATGTGGGAAAAAACCCAATAGACGGGTATTTTCATTATCTACACTAATACAATAAAGAAGAAGCGATTTTTTTGTTTGTTTAAACGCGGTAATCTGTGGAACTACCAGTAGGATTGTAAAACATGTTTCTGCATTTAAAAAATAAAACAAAACGTAGACAATCACAATTATTTATTACACAATAGAAAATATTTATAAAAATATTTTTCATTCACACGGTCTAAAATTTTAATCGCTATCGCTACTGTCATGATCATCGTACAAATCATCAATATCACAGAATTCTATTTCTTCTTGGCTTCCACGAGATGTAGAAGGTTGTTGGTCATGAATTGGGCTGTTCATCGGGCTAGACAACTGTCTAGGGGTTGATAAAGGCTCGTCATCTTCGTCGTTGTCGTCATCATTATGTTTATGCAAAAGATTCCAATTATATGATATAAAAGCTATCTTTGCTGCTCTGTCTGTAGTCAATCTGTTTCTTTTGTGACTGTGTATATGAGCATGTGTGCTAAATGACCGCTCAGTCGCTGCGGAAGTGCAGGGAGCAGTCAGAAGGCGTACTGCAACCCTACTCAGCAATTTGGAGCTGCAAAGTCCCCTCCACCAAACGACTGGGTCCATTTCTGCGACATTTTTCCATATAAATGGTCTGCCCCATAAACCCTGTTTAGCTCTATAATTAGCTAAATCTACACCAACATCAATATTGAGTGATTGGCTCACTTCATGTATAAATTCCATGGCATCTACTTCATGCTCTTCATCGAGTTCAATGCCTTGCGATCTCGGATCTAACAAATATGCAGCATAATGGATTGGTTTGATGCAATTATTTGTTCGCCTAGTTACAGCATTTATTATATCTTGTTTGTGCTGGTCATCTAAAATAGAAATTTCTGGTAGCACAAAATTAAATGTAGATTTTATATCTCTGAAAGCCATGTATACTTCGTTTATTAATATTCCGTTTCCTTCAAGTTTGAAAATTTTTTCAGTTATCGGTTCCAACAATTTTATACAGTTTTCGGCCATGTTCCAGAAATTGAGATCCAATAAATTTGACTTTATTTCTTCTGAAATAGTAGCATCTTCGTGAACAGCTAATGTCTGTAATGCTACTTTCGAGTTTTTCAAGCTTTTTATAGCAGTACAGTAACTGCCCCAGCGGGTTTTTCCTGGCAATTTCAATGTTTCGCCTGATCGTTTGTCTTTTATAATCTGGGCTAGTAAAGCACTCATAGTTTGATTTCTTTTTATTGCTTTTATGGTCTCTATGGCAATCGATATAAATGCTTTAACAGGTTCTGGTCTTATACAATCTTCGCAAAGTAAATTTAATGTATGTGCTACGCATCTCAGCGGTAATATGTGTGTATACACATCTTTTACCATCTGAAATGCTCTTTGAATATTATTAGCGTTATCTCCTACAAGAGTTACAAACTTGTGGCCTCCATACATATTCATAACTTTGATAATCTCTTGAGAAAGATATTGGCTTGTATGTCGGTTGGTAAGAGTGTTAAGACTTTTGACAAAAACGGGCTCGGGTTTTGCAATGATGAAGTTTATAATACCTTCATTGCGCTGATTGCTCCAGCCATCACACTGCAGATGCAAATTATTTATAGATTTCAGTTCGTCTGTAATTTCTTCTGCCATTTCTTTATAAATAGCTTCCAGATGTGTAGTTGAGATTGCTTTTCTGGATGGTAATTTGTAAAGTGGTTGCAACTCATCAAAAAATCGTGCCCACAGCGGATGTTCAACAATGGACAAAGGAGAACCGGAAACAAATATTGCTTTAGATAAAAGCTGATCTAGATAAAGTTTCTTTTCTGCTAAAGTTGTAGTACTAGAATTTGTATCAGTCAAACTGTTATCTTGTAACGTTTCATGCTGCGATTCATCTTGCAAAGGCAGATTTGTTGCAGTTGCGTTAGCGTCAGATGTTTTGTTTAGTTTGTTCTTGATAACAGTGGGACATCTAAAACATTTCAACAGATGGCGGGCCATCTTGTTGACATTGCCAAATATGTAAACTTTTTCGCAGTGTTTGCACTTAACCGTTTTACTGGTTGCGGAATGGAAATAGTTTTCCCATACATCGTTATTTTTCTTTCTGGGCATGGTGTAATCTAATGCAAAAAGAAAAAAAAAACAAACAATTGTAAGAATAGAAGTAAAGAGATGTTTTAAAATATTCTACATGTCTAATATAAGCTCAAACTTACCGGTTTATTTATGTTGATGGGATGCAGTAGGTATCGAAGTCCGTAAGGATAGCAGTAGTTATTAATCCAAAGAATATCACGTATTTAATCACTAGAATATCAAAAGTCCACAAAACAAAATCCAGGTCGTCAATAAATCAAAGAAACTAACACTAGTGCGCACGGTATGAAGCCAAAACAACTTGTGAAAGATCACTTATGCGACAAATACTACTTGTCCGGCTCAAAACTACGTGCTCCCGGGGTGGGAGCAGGTAATTTCGAGCGGCTTATTGGTCGCTAATAGCTAGATATAAATGTTACAGGTTCTAAGAAAAGATAAACTTGTCTTAACTAACTAGCGTTAAAGCTTATCTAAGTGGTAGTAACGTGACTCACTACTTAATTATCCATTCTTTAAAGCTTGTTTGCGTAAAATGTGGTAGTGGAGTGCGGCATTTCAACTTAAACAAGCTCTAATTAGCACTAATAAAGTTTAAGAACGATGTACTATTTAGTACATCGTTCTTATACTTAGTGTATGTGTATGTAAACATTACATAAGCTAAATTTTAAAACACCCGAATATTTACCCAATCGGGTATTTTCCCGGGTATTTTCCCTCGAATTTACCCACTTTTGGGTTTTTACCGGGTAAAATCCCATCTCTATTCAGCGCTAGACTTATGTGCCGCTACTTATACCCACAGACACCCTTTTTTACTCTTTTGTTATATTATGTACGAATTATCTTGGCGAAGCTTGCTATGAAGAATTACTCAATATTTATTGTGCTAAATACTCAAAACTTTTTTAATCAACTGAAATGTATTATTTGCTTTAAAATGAAAGTTTGAAAGTTGAAGGCCTTTAGTTAGTAGCCAGCATATTAAATCCCAAAAGAATTCCATTTCCGGTAGTTCCTAGACGATAGTTAAACTGTCAAAAGTTAGATAAAATGTCAGCTGTATGAGAACAAAACAGACGTATTTTGCCTAAAATTAATGATTTAGTGATAGTATTTTAACAAGTGATTGCTTAAAATGGGGGCTTTAACAAGTAGGCAAAATGCTGGTGTTGAAGAAGCTGATGTAGTCTCCAATCATGCATATAAATATCCACCTAGATCAGGTAAATGGAACTCCAACTTTTCTAATTTGATTACCATTATTTGTTGTGGTGTCGTTTATTAAGTCTCCGCATCATAATCCGCATTGTATGCTTGTTACTGTATCTACTATTCAAACAATTAGATCAATTCAAATTTGAGTATATCGCGAATACTTAAATTTCCATGACTGTATTTAAGATTCAGGGTCCTATTGGTAATTCAGCCTATACATCTTTGTCATATAATAATGATAAGTTATGCGATGAACTAAAAAGGCCATTAATTGAGAACTAAAATTATTTAAAACACATTTTTGTGCAGGGAGATTATTCTTTTTTTTTTATTGATTATAAAATTTTATTTTCATTTAATCATCAATATTTATAATTATATAATTAATAAGTGGATAAGTTAATGCTATAAGGAACATTTAGAAACTGATGATGCAGGTAACTACTTCGGGAGCCACTTCATCATGGGTGGTGAGAGATTTGACACCCCCCAGCCTGAGGCATATTTATTTGGAGAAAATGCAGACTTGAATTTCCTTGGCAGCCGACCCACACCTGTAAGTATAGTTTTATATTAAATCATATTACTTAATGCAAGTGTAAAGACATTGTATAAAGTATATATCAATACCTAAAAAGATGTAAACAAAAACAATATCAGAAGTATAGATTTTTTTTTAATAATAAAACTGCAGTAACCCAATGTGCCCTTTCCAGGCCCTGGGTGTCTTTGTATTTGACTCCTTAAAGGTAAACTAATTAAAGAAATTATTCAATAAACAATGAACAAATGAATACAAAGATTTCCTTAATTATAATTTTAAACAATAGAAGGAAACTATATTAAATTTTATTGAAGCTAATAGGAATAAATCTATATTGTTTCGTTATTATCTGATTTATCACAATTAAATTAATAACAATTGATATGTCCTCAGTTCCCGTACCCTCCGCCTCAGTCTAATGAGCCTACTAAAACATTAAAAAGTCTAGTAAATATACGCAAAGAGTCATTGCGATTTGTGCGGTGCCCTGAGCCTGTCGGCAAATTGGCAGAGAACAAGATTGGAGATGGTATAATCAAATCTGGTGACAATAATGGCAAAGGAACTTATTACAATATTGAGTTCACATTTGATTGTGATGCAAGATGTGCAATAACTGTTTTCTACTTTTGTACTGAAGAAGTTACACCCACTGGTGTTGTGTAAGTACCATTTTGTTTAATATAACTTAATTGATTACCAAAACACCTTTGTTACATTAATTACTTATTAATTAGATAACAATACAGTTTTTGATTCAAAAATGTGTCTTAAACATTGGAACACTTAACTAGGGTAAACCTGTGACTTAGGAGTGAGTATTCTGCTGTTACTTTGTGATCAAATAATTAATTCTATATGTGTTGTTTAGATACAGTAGTGCTATAAGAACTGTAACAATGGTTGTCTTTTGTTGATTTTAGTCAAAGGTCATGTGGCTTTGTGCACAGAGCTCTTTATTGTCCTCAAATTTGAAAAATGTGACAGGAAGTCCTTTTATCTGTATCTGCATAGAATTAAAATACCTCATAAGGTCCATAACCTCACATCCATGATTTTTAAATTTGTATTTAAAGTTAAAACAGAAAAAGAAAATATAGGTGCATTGAGGCATGATCAATGTGATGTTGACTTTTATGTGGGTAAACAGTGAAATCATATCTATAGCTATTCTTATATAACTAATTTAGTCAATCATTACCATAATTAAAATCAGAATCACATAACTTTACTATGACTAGCTGTGCCCCGCGGTTTCACCCACATTAATTTGATAACAATCCAACTAAAAAAAATTATTCCATTTACATCCTCTTTGACAATATTTGCTGCACGCATTCTGTTAATGTTATGTCAAACGCCATAAGGTTACGTTAAAAATGTTTAGTTTTCAAAAGCGCTAAAGTAACATTAGAAAAATAATAATAATATGGTGGTTAAGTATTTTTATATTTTCTAATTCTCCGCGCGATTTTCTTAATTTTTTCTTTCATAAGAACCTCTTGACAATAACAAACAGCAAAAAAACAATTTGCAAAATTGGTCCAGCCGTTCACATTCTTCACGTTCAGTTCTCGTGGATCGCGCGTAGAGTGCAGACGCGTAACGGATATCTAAATCTAAGTTAGTTAAATTAAATACTGGACGGCTAAGTTATACGTGTGCGGTTAAGTGAGTGAGGAATACATTGTGATACATCTATCAGTGCCAAGAACAGAGCGCGGCGCGTGCCGCCCGCTCGGCATGGAGCGCACACCACCTGGAAGTGGAAATTACTATGCATCGGAACCAAATGTCGCGGATTTGAAGGACATGCAGATACCGTTAGGTTCTTGGGTTAACGAAAGACAGTCTAAAAAACGAATAGCTATGGACCCAGATAGTGATTCGCCAGGAGCACGTGAAATTATAAGAACCAAAACTGCCTGCTGTTCAGCCAGTAACTTGAGCGAAACAATTAACGCCTTTCGAGAGGAAATGAAAGCTATGCATTGTCTTCTTACCACCATGAAAGAGGAGCAAAGCTCACTTTTCGTACGCATGCAGACGGACATATCCGAAATCAAAACCGAAATGGCAGAAATTAAGAAAAATAATAAAGATACAGAGAAATCGCTTTACGAGTTAAACTCAAACTGTGAAGAGTTACACAAACAACAGACCGAATTCTCAGAAAAAATAAAAAAACAAGATAACCAAATAAAGGACCTGTACCAAAATAAAATATATGCAGAAAAATGTAACAAGGCATTGGAGGAGCGTATTATGATGTTGGAACAAAAAGAATTGAACAGGAATATTGAACTAGTACATGTACAAAAACAGGATGGAGAGAATGTTCTGGAAATTGTGTCAAAGATTGCAGAGAAGTTACAACTAAACCCTGAAGATATTGAAAAAGCCTGGAGGGTACCTACGAGAGGAGTTGATGGTAAATACCCACGGCCAATAATTGTTACACTACGCACAAGAGCGGCACGGACAGGCTGGTTGAAAACTCGCAAGGAATCCAAAATAACAAATGACACTATTTATCAAAACAAAGATCATTCACCAATATATGTTAATGAACATCTAACACGTCAAATGCGTAACTTGTTCTGGGCTGCTAAAACTAAGTTAAAGGAATCGTACCTACAAGTATATATGGATTCAAAATTCTAAAATCTTGATAAAGAAGGACGACGCTGATAAAACAGTACATCAAATACGTTTCGAAAACGATATTCAGAATTACCTTGCAGAAAATAAAGAGTAGTCCCATACATTTTATAACTTCCACCCACTAAAAAAAAAAAAAAAACCGAAAGTACCTATTTTTTCTCTTTTTTAAGTTATAGTCACAGTACAAAACTTTGACCATAGAATAAAATAATAAAAATGAACATTGAGTCAGATATGACAGATATAGAGTATACAAAATATACACAGCTAGATGAATGGTACGAACACGTAAACAAACGACCAACCTCACTCCAAGTTATACACATAAATGTATGCTCATTAAGAAAACATTTTAATGAACTGATCGTCCTAATTAACAAATGCATACACAGGCTGGATTTAGTTTGTTTATCGGAAATAAATATTAAGGAAGAAGAGACAAGATTATACGAGATCAGTGGATTTAGTATGCATGTTTTGACAAGAGAAGACAGGAGAGGCGGAGGAATATTAGTGTACGTCAACGACAGAATACAGTTTAATCCAGTAAGATCCGGTATCACAGCGACCTATGAGTTTGTGCATGGTCAGCTTATCATTAATAAATACACCACGGATATTATAGTTGTCTATAGACCACCAAGCACAAATAAAAATAACTTTGTTACGGATTTTAAAAGCTATCTTCAAAATATACCAAACCGAAATAACATTATTGTGGTCGGCGACTGTAACATAAACATACTACAAAATAACATGGACTCGAGTGCCATTAGGTACTTGAACGCGCTATCGGAGAGAGGATTACAATGTGGCATACAAGACGTAACACGGGACGTCGTCACGGGCGAGCGAAATGTGACGTCGTGCCTCGACCATATATTTGTGCGGACTGAGAAGGCAAGCGTTGTGGAAGCGTACACCGTAACAACTAGGATTGCGGACCACTTCCTAACAGGTTTATCAGCTGATTTTAACATTAAAAAATGTACACAATTGAACACAATGACCGTTCAAAACAAATTAGTAATTAACAAATTGCGTAGTGTTGACTGGCAACAACTAATGAACACTCAGGATCCCATTGTATTATATGGTAGTATATTTAAGATTTTTAGCGACATTTATGAGTCTTCTAAACAACTATCAACGTTTAAAAAACGTGATTGTCAAGCTTGGGTTAATAATACATTACAAAATATGATTAGACACAAAGACGACTTATTCAGGCGCTGGAAAATGGATCCCAGAAATAACAATTTAAGATTACAATACACGAAATATAGAAATAAAACACAAAAACTGATAAATGTGGCTAAAAATTTGTATAGACGTGAAGAAATAAAAAACTGTAAGGGAGACATGCGTAAGATATGGGGCAATATTAATAATTGGCTTGGTAGAAGCAAAGTAACAGTAGATAGCATTATAGAGAGATATTTACATAAAAAAGAATGTTTGCACACTATTTGTAACAATTTTTGTAACATATTTACAACGGAAATAGACAATATTAAGCATAAATGTGACAAGATTTTTTTAAACCGATGTGATTATGTTAAACCATGTAATGTTTCTTTTAGATTTAATTATGCAACGCCCACCCAGATCTCTAGAATAATAGACTCACTGGACTGCAATAAGTCGCCGGGTTCAGATGGTATTCGGGTACAAGATTTAAAGATAATTAAAAATGTCATAAGTCCTGTAATAGCGCACTTTATAAACCTATGTATAAAACAAAGTAAATACCCCCATAGATTAAAGGAATCAATAATAAGACCAATTTATAAACAAGGTTCACATCTAGATTATACAAATTACCGACCAATAGCCATATTGAATACAGTTAATAAGATAACAGAAAAATTTATAATCAAACAAATATCTAATTATTTAGACAAAAATGATATAATTTCCGATATTCAACATGGTTTCAGACCTAACAGAAGTACAGCAACGGCGCTAGCAAGATTTACAGACGATGTAAATAATTATCTGAATGATAAAAACTTAGTAGTAGTCGTATTTATAGACTTTAAAAAAGCTTTTGATACTCTGGACCACGGCGGCTTGTTGCGGGCTATGGACGAGTGTGGGATAAGTGGACCAATCAATAGATGGTTCGCTCAATATTTACAGCAAAGAACAATCAAAGTTCGAGTATCTAATGCTGAGAGTACTGAGGGCGTTGTGAAGTATGGTGTTCCAACCGGATCTGTATATGGGCCTGTTGGTTATATTATACATGTAAACAGCATGTGTAATGTAATACAAAAATGCAAAACGTATATGTATGCTGACGATACATGTCTCCTGTTCAGTGGTAAAGACCAAACCTCCATACAAGAAGCGATACAATGTGACTTGGATAATATAATTAAATGGGCACATGACAATGGTATTATAATAAATATAAGCAAAACCAAATGTATGGTAATAAACTCCCCATATTTACGCAACAAATGCATCGCATTGAACATAAAGGGTCATAGTTATGAATGTTTACACAGTGAAAAGTCTAGATGTATGTGTACTAATTTAGAACAGGTCGAGACATACAGGTACTTAGGACTGACCATTGACACTAAATTTGCTTGGAACATACATGTAGATACAGTTTGTAAGAAACTACGCTCAGTTCTGGGTAAGTTATATACCTTGAAGCCTGTAGTCACGAGAGGGATACTGTATTCGTTGTACTATGCACTCGCCGACTCGATCATTAGTTATGGGTTGTGTGGTTATGGACTCACCTTCAAATCATATCTAGAGAGAATTAAATTACTACAAATTCGATTTCTTAAACTTCTTGTAAGCAATAAAACTAAACAAAGTACAAATAAGCAGTATGAAAAATTATTTAATAAATGTAACGTATTACCGATTAATATGAAAGTTAAATTAGGAATAATTATTGAACAATATAATGTGAAAACTCATAAAAAAGTAAGAGTATATAACTATCCAACCCGACAATCAAGGAAAAAGCAGTTGCACGTCCCTAAAGCAAATAATTACTACGGTAAGCGCACTAGACGATGGATTGCGCCCACACTCATTAATGAGCTACCTGAGGGACTAATGGATCGAATTAAAAATAAAAATCATCTCAAAAATGTACTCAGGAAGCACTATTTATCTATGTGTCCATAGCTGCTGTTATCAGTCGACTGGTGAGCTTGCCGAGGTATTTATTATGTATACCAAACGATATTTTCTTATATTTTATAATATTCTATGTAATTAATAGTATTTTGCTGAATTATAATAATTATATAAGTTTGATTTTAATTAGGATTAGTTTATAACCTTTTTTTACAATGTATAATGCATGCGAATTCACGAGAACGTACTGCCGACAAACTGCTTAGCAGTTTGGCAGATGTTATGTTAAGGTTAAGTTAAGATGAAATGTGATTAAATAAATATTAAAAAAAAAAAAAAAACATGTGATGCTATGACCAAGGAAAACAGGGATTCATTTTTATATACATATATAGATTTGTTACAATTACTGAATAACATATTTGTGTAGATAATTTAAAGCATTAAAAAAAAGAGTAATTACAATATGTGTAGAATTCGTATTACTAGCAATCTTGTTAATCAATCCAACTATGCTAAATATGCTTGTGTCTGGAGCGGGTTCACGACAATAGTGTAATGGGTAAGGTTCGAACCCGCTACCTGTCGATCACAAGTTCGACACCTATTGACGCTTTATGCTATGTACACTGACTGACAAACTAAAAGTGGCTTCAATGGTTTTTGTGATCCTGTATGGCGCCTTTGCCTGATCATGTTATCCTCCTGTTAAAACTAATTTAGATGGCTGCAGTTTACATTTAAAAAAAAAACAACCCTTATAGTTTGAGGTTCTTTTCCAGCCTAACTGATTCCACAACCCATTAGGCTCAATTTACACCGCCGCGGAATGGAATGGAAGCGACTTTAATTGTACATAGCATAATGAACTTTATGTCAATTGTATAGATAACATACAAACTAAATAGGAGCCAAAATAAAAACTTTTTACCAAAAAAATTAAACCGACTCCCAAAAAACACTGCAAAGTTAAAAATAACTTTAATTTCGGTAGTCGGTGTTTTTTTGCAGTGTTTTTTGGGAGTCGGTTTAATTTTTTGGCAAATGACAACTACTTATAATCATTTACAAAATATTGCTTTTCCCAATGTTGGGCCGTTAATTGTTGAGGAGTTTTCCTGCTACTTCACCATCAGCTTCACTTCATCATATACATTGTAACAAGCATATTGTGCTTAATAACCACATTCAAGTAATCGAAGCGGAACACATGAAATTCTTATTATTCCTACCTATATATTTAGTAGTTCCAATGGCCATCTGTGGTCTTCATCATCAGGTCCACTTCACAAATGGTGCTTTTCGAATGCAACTACACAAGTTACTATAAAAATACTCAAATCACTATAGGTGTGCCTATAATATTTGAAGAGTTCCCTCGATTTCTCCACGATCCCATCATCAGATCCTGACTTGGTGACGATGGGACCAATTTCGAAGTATACCCTTTCAAACAAAAAAAGAATTTTCCCAATCGGTTCAGCCGTCTTCGAGTAATCGGTGATCATACATAAAAAAAAAATACGCATCGAATTGATAACCTCCTCCTTTTTTGTCGTTGGTAGAAAAGGCCGCGCGTCTTCCGGGGAATCCCCGCGCATTCTCGAGAATTTTTGGCTTCTATTTAGTTTGTATGTTATACAATTGACACAAACTTCATTATGCTATGTACAATTTCCTTGCAAAAAGTCGCTTCCATTCCATTCCGCGGCGGTGTAAATTGAGCCTTAGTATTTTTTTTTTAACCTATTTGATGATGATTTTTTGGCTTCTGACTACAACAGTCAAGAGATGTAACAGCCGGGAACCAACGGCTTGACGTTTTTTCCGAGGCTCGGAAGAGGAATCTCAATATTTTGCGGCCCGTGGATTGTAGGTCACCCATTCCTCCTCCTCGGCAAGTCTTATTTAACCTTGAAGGTCGACCGTGCTGGTTATTTTTTAACCACAAGCTCTAAAACAAATCAAATACACCTCAATCCTCACCCAAATTAAAAAAAAAAATCAAATGATATTCATCCATATTTTCTACCTTCTCAGTTACTACCCACGAGATCCTGCGATGAATTCCCAAACTTACCACTACAAAAAGGGCGCGAACCAACAGTTCTGTCAGATATCTCATGTGTTCGACCCTTCTAAACACCCAGAGGAGGACCTCGTGTACAATGCTGACAGAGAGATCATACCTATCGCGATCTACTGTGTCGTGGATGAGGGTCAGGAAGGTAAGTTCCATCTCTCACTTTTAAGGATTTTTCTTCATCTTCAGTAACATATTCAACTTACAAAATATAAATGTTGTCAGCTTCAGTGTAGACGTTTCTTCTACAGAAGTTCAAAAGAATATCTTTAAAGAAAAACAATCAAACAGGTATTTTTTACATTATTTTCTGATTTTATAGCGACGAAAATATTTTATTAGTATTGGAAGCTGTTCATGTCCGTATCACTTAAAAAATCTTTTTTCTCACATACTCGGCCCTAGTCTGACGCTAAAGATACTTAGTTTCATATTTTTAATTTCTTTAATTTTAAATATTTACAAACACACACGCACACACAATCTCACACTTAAAAATAGCCCCACTGAAGAGTACACATTAAAAAAAAGTATTTTTGAAATTTCATTTATATTATTTCTTTTTCTTATGTTTAAAGTAATAATTGGTTTTAGTAGTTATATTGGTCTCAGCTTTATTAACTTAGACATAATTATTATTACGGGAAGCTGCGAGACTGTCCCAACACAAGTTCTTTCGTAACTTACTAGGGCTGCGGGGCTGCTTTAATGATTGCATAAAAACAATGTATGAGACGTAAATAAAGATAATATAATAAAAAAAGTAATAGTACATTGTTCACCGAGAGGAGAAAGTGACCGATTACCGTCGAGGGTGTCGTTTGAAGCCCGAGCCGTAGGCGAGGGCTTTAAAACACCCGAGATCGGGAATCGCACTTTCTCTCGAGTGATACATAGTGCTTTATACTACACCTACGAGGAAAATAAAAAACTAAATCTTTACTAATTGAAATTTATATTGAAATTGTTGCAGTTAGTGAAGCTTAATGTAACACTGTTTTCACAAATGGCGCCAATGGCGTCTGCAATTTTCACATGTTCTTTTTTCAAATTGTTTATCCTGCCGCCGCAGGGTCGCACTGCCAGCCCGACACCATCCAACACACAGCTAGTGGCCAGTGTCATTTTGCGAACTTGGAGATAAAAACTCACTGTAAAAACTTTTTGGCTTTTGATATTTAGGTTACCGGCGCATAGTCTTACCCAAAATTAAAAAAGAAAAACCACGTAAGAAATGGATTTTCATACACTTTTCTCTCCCGCTCAGATGCGTTTTCTCCCCGCATATTTGTTCGATATGCAATGACGTACTTTCTACCGTAAATTTGATAAAGTATCAAGGTACTTTCCAAGCAGGTGTAGTATAAAAGATATTTTATCACCCATCAGTTAATGAATGTAGTATGAGGTACAAAAATAAGTTGTTAAAATGTAATGTAAATTAATATATCAATAAACTAATTCAAATATTTTAAGCGTTTGCTGTCGTGTCGGCTTAATTTAAATTTTGTGCCTGATGACATAGTAAACAGTTAAGGTCAACGAAAAATAATACGTGATGTAAATTGTAGGTAGTTATTCAATTAATATCAGTCATCTTTATGCACTGGCTTTGTCCCCCTCGCTTGGGTAATTGGACTGACGTTACTTCAAGATTGCACGATAATGGTGGCATTGGTGGCTATTTATTCTATTACAATTGTTATTCGATGTAAGAACCGGGTGAGGGACATATATGAAATGAAAATAAAATAAATTATAGACTCTCATTTGACCACCATTTCATCTGATGATAAGCGATAATGGACCTAATCGATTGATTGGTCGAGGATGAGCCACACTTACTTATAAGTACCTAGTATTCATGCTAGACTTTTAAATCCCCAGGTTATAGCTATCTGGAAACACAGGGAATATCTGTCCTTAAATGTACGCATAATAAAAGTATTCCAAAAACGTTTTGTTCGTATGGGTGATATGTCCACAATATAACGATCCATCCAAAGGTAAAAGTTCACATTTAGCGATAAGACCGCCCATTGTAACCCCCTTTGTAGTTTTTAAGTCATTATTTAATTCTGTTATGGTATACAATAAAGAGTATATATACAGTATGTTAACTAACAGAGGGCGTTCCCGTTAACCCGCAATAGTATAGCATCCATACATGCTAAAAAAAATATTACCATTCGAAAATATTTTTTTTTTTTAATATTAAAATATTCACTAAAAATGTTAAATTGATACGTAAAAGAAACACTCTGTACACGCGTACTTGAAGGACGGCAACGTCGCAATTTATTTATGAATGCGTACGCGTGTACAGTGTTTCTTTTATGTATCAATTTAACATTTTTTAGTGAATATTTTAATATTAAAAAAATACAAACATTTTGTTTTCGAATGGTAATATATTTTTTAGCATGTTTGGATACTATACTATTGCGGGTTAACGGGAACGCCCTCTGTTAGTTAACATTCTGTATCTATCTAACGATGACTTACTAAGAAGACTACGTTAATGCTTAATGACTCGCGATGGAGGACGACTTACTGTCAACGATCATTTGGTTAGACGAGACGTTGCATTACATCACATCCGTATCTTACCTTGGTAACGATTCCAAGCAATCATATAAAAATTATCACTTATTTGAACGTTACAAAATTGTTGTTATTCTCCAGCTGAAATAAGACAGTCGCACACGACGATAGCGGTGGTGGAGAAACACTCGGATGGCACGTACGTGCTGAAGGCACTCAAACAGAAGCTGTTCGTGGATGGCCTGTGCTATCTGCTGCAAGAAATATACGGGATTGAAAATAAGAACCTCGATACAAAGGTTAGTACGTAGATAGTACACTAATGGTAGCTACATAGTATTAGGGACTTATTTGACTCCCATTAATTAATAGATACTAAACAGGATTTAATTTATAACAGCCTTAGCAAAAAGAAACACAATCTGAACAATTAAGAAATTGAAGTGCCTATCAATGATTTCAAAACTGTGTTTTCTTAAGTGATCATAGTTGTCATGATACTAAAATATAAACGTCTGTTCTTTGTCTTCCTGTTTGTCCGGATTACTCTCTGGAAGATCTGAACTGAATTTAAAAGGACTCACTGGAAGAAGATGCGGTTATAGAGCAATATTAGGGTACTTTTTATCCCGGAATTCCAAGGGGATCGGGATCCACGCGGTAAAAACTTTCCACTCGAACGCGGTACTGTCGCGGGTACTGCTAGTTAGTTAATATAGGTACACTATGTAATTTTTGTATGCTTAACTTATATGTCTAACTATAAAAAAAAATATTAGAAGCAAAAAGTTGTGGTTATTTTTTTTTTTATTGATAATAGGTTCGCGTTTGACCACCATCTCACTTGATGGTAAGTGATGATATGGTCGAAGATGAAGCACGCTTACCTAGAAGTAACTGATTCACTCTTGACTTGAAGACCCCTAGGTTATAGCTATCGGGAAACAGACTCCGGCAGGGAATTCCACTCCTTAGCCGTACGCACAATGAAAGTATTCCCAAAACGTTTTGTGCGTATGTGTGGGATAAATATAAAAATAATTAATTCTAGCTTTATATAGGAATCCCACCAAAAAATCCCGTAAAAAGCTAGCCAGGTCCCGATGGAGTTGCTTGTTTCTCTATAAAAAGTAATGAAATCTCTAAGCAAAGCCAAGCCAAGTTTAAGATTCATTACTGCGATTTCTTTATTTATTAATATAGTTAGATTGTATGTGACCGGCCGTTGAACATTCTTTATACACATTTACTTGTTGACACATCCATAAATAAATAATAATAAAGAAATCGCAGTAAAGAACCTTAGACTTGGCTTGGCTTTGCTAAGATATTTCATTACTTTTTATAGAGAAACAAGCAGCTCCATCGGGATCTGGCTAGTTTTTTACAGGATGTTTTGGTGGGAATTCACTTCTTTTTGCAGAATGCTATTTTTTACTTAATTAGTTTCTTGGTTATACACTCCAGACCTATCATTATTAGATTTTCTTATTAGACATTGTTCTTTTTTTCTAAGACAATTAATACTTCAGACTCAGTTTTCATATACATCAATAGAAGGGTCTCATCATACTGAATAACTTTTGTCAAGGCGCATTTCCATATCTCCCATAGTTCAGCTGAGCTTTTAGGATTCTTCATCAAATACTCCAGTCCTTCAATTTTTTAATTTCAAAAGAAAGGGCTAACCACGTGTAATAAATTTTGTGAACACAGCATGTCGATAACTTTAATAGTTTGGCTGGTCTGTACGGTTTCCCTGACGAGGGAAAACTATCAAAACAAGAATCATGGTAGTTCGATGATCCTTGTTTTGATAGTTTTCCCTTTATATGACCACTAAACCCTACCTCTGTGCCAAATTTCAGCTCTCTAGGTATATCAGAAGTACTGGTTCTATTTTGATGATCAGTGAATCAGTGAGTGTCGAATTAGCACAACCTTCCTTTTGCATAACTTAGGAAATAAATAAGCTACAAACATGATTTTTTTTGTTTAAGTGTGTACTTATAGGTTACTAGATGACGATAATTTCAGCATTCTAAACTTATCCAGAGGTCCTTAAATAGGGGCATTGAAATACGCCGAAATGGTTCCAGAAAAGGATGGTACGGCAGTGTTTGCTTCGTGCTCGACCTGGTGGGGGCACTGCCATGCCTCCAGATCTAAGCACATGTTCTTTTTTTTGTTGATATGATCTCGCTTGACTAACATTTCACCTCACGGTAAAGATAGTGTGCTCAAAGATGAGGCACGCTTGCTTAGAAGACACTATTCACTTTTCACATTCGCATTCAACTTAATAATAATTTTTAATTGTCCCACACAGCCGAGTTCTGACGAAGAAACAGAAGACGGAGGGTCAGAGTGCGTGATCTGCATGTGTGACGTACGCGACACGCTCATCCTGCCGTGCCGCCATCTTTGTTTGTGCAACTCGTGCGCCGACTCGCTGCGCTACCAGGCCAACAACTGTCCGATATGCAGGGCGCCCTTCCGCGCCTTGCTGCAGATACGGGCCTTGCAGCGAAGAGCGGACAACGCACCCGCCGCCCCGGCCGCTGCCAATGATGTTAGTGTACCTAGCAGTAGATATAACTCACACACACAAACTCACCCTCACACACGCACTGACACACAAATTCACACACATCATATTCAAGTTACTATGCATGTTTTATTTATACATATTTAGGTTTTTTATGGTTCCGTAGCCGAATGGCAAAAAACGGAATCCTTATAGATTCGTCATATCTATTTGTCTGTTCGTATGTCACAACCATTTTATTCCGAAACTATTAGGGTTACACAGTTCAAACTTAGTCAGATGTATTCTGTGAACCGTTTTACGATTTTTATGGAGGGGGGGCTGTCTCTACGACCATAGCTCTCACAACTAGGGACACGGTATCGATAAGAAAGTATCGATATTGTACTCATGAGTAATATCGAAAAAAAATATCGTTCTCATAAATGTATCGAAACAAAAGTATTAATCTTCAAAGTATCGAGTACTTTTTCAACCGACGACAAAAAGAGGAGGTTATCAATTCGACGCGTATATTTTTTTTTAATGTATGATCACCGATTACTCGAAGACGGCTGAACCGATTTGGAAAATTCTTTTTTTTATTCAAAGGGTCGTTCGTTCGTCGGTTCGAAATTGGTCCCATTTTCATAAAAGTCAGGATCTGATGATGGGATCCTGGAGAAATCGAGGGAACTCTTCAAATATTATAGGCACACCTAAGACGTTTTGGGTATTTATTATAGTAACTTGTGCAGTTGCTCTCAAAAAGTACGATTTGAGGAAGTGGAACTGATGATGAAGACCACAGATGGCCGCTAAAACTACTCAATAATAAGTATTGAGTGGATTGCGATTCGATTACTGTTACGCACTTTATGCTCGTCACAATGCATATGGTGATGTAGAGCTGATGGTGAAGTACCAGGAGAACTCCTCAACAATAAACGGCCCAGCATTGGGAAAAGCAATATTTTGTAAAAGGTTATAAGTAGTTGACATTTAGGCTCTTGTAACTAGGTAAATTAAAAGTAGACCAACTAAAAAGAGTGAAATAAAATCTTTTTACCAAAAAATTAAACCGACTCCCAAAAAACACTGCAAAGTGAAAAATAACTTTAATTTCGGAAGTCGGTGCCAAAAACGAAAATACAAAACTAAAGACACCGACTACCGAAATTAAAGTTATTTTTCACTTTGCAGTGTTTTTTGGGAGTCGGTTTAATTTTTTGGTAAAAAGTTTTTATTTAGGGTCTAATGCGCATACGTCAGGCCGTCAATGTCAGTCAGTAAGTCATAACAGTAGGACAGAAGAACAGAACATCAACACTTATTCTATTGGTCCACTAGTGTAATAATACTACTATAAAAAAGACAACTGTGACTTTATAAATTATTTAAACAATTATATTATTTATTCCTTTAGACACATATTATAGTACCCATTCCTCCTCTGTACAATCACTAATAAATACACAGCACGGAACAATAGGTACTTTTAGATGGCACACATTCACAATTAATAAGTCAAATAATAGTCAAGTACAATAACGATCAACCAGAGAAAAACAAATCGCGAGACAAACACGAAGAATAAAACAAATAATACGGTTTTGTGGGATATCGTTGTACATTATAAGAACTACATTGTTACCTTAAAAACAATGAATAAATATTGATAATAATAACAAAACATTTTTTTAATGGCGAACGATTGAGTGGTTGATTAGTGAACAGAAAGACTGAAGGAACGATTTCGAGCTCATTGTAAGGATTTAGAAGGTTCAGTCCGATTGAACCAGATAGCGTTGCCGTCCAAGATTTATTCGATACGATACCTGTCAAAAAGTACTCATTGAGTAAAAGTATCAAATACAAAGTATCGAGTACAAAAGTATCGGTATCGAAACGAAACGTACTCGACACCACAAAGTATCGATACTTTTTTCCTGTCCCTACTCGGAAAGGGCAGGTTTTCACAACTCCTGTAGGTCTAAGTGAAATATAATACTATTGAAGTTTTATAAAGAGCAGCATTGATGGTATGGTATTGTTTGGCAGGGCAGCACGGAGAACATCCCGGCGGGCTACGAGCCGGTGTCTCTGCTGGAGGCGCTGAACGGGCCGCACCCGGCGCGAGCGCTGCCGCCGCCCCGCCCCGCGCCCGCCATAGCCAGCCCCGACACCGACACCGCGTCGCAGGTATTACACATAGGTGCACCACCACCACCACCACCACACTGAACGGGCCGCACCCGGCGCGAGCGCTGCCGCCGCCCCGCCCCGCGCCCGCCATAGCCAGCCCCGACACCGACACCGCGTCGCAGGTATTACACATAGGTGCACCACCACCACCACCACCACACTGAACGGGCCGCACCCGGCGCGAGCGCTGCCGCCGCCCCGCCCCGCGCCCGCCATAGCCAGCCCCGACACCGACACCGCGTCGCAGGTATTACACATAGGTGCACCACCACCACCACCACCACACTGAACGGGCCGCACCCGGCGCGCGCGCTGCCGCCGCCCCGCCCCGCGCCCGCCATCGCCAGCCCCGACACCGACACCGCGTCGCAGGTATTACACATAGGTGCACCACCACCACCACCACACTGAACGGGCCGCACCCGGCGCGAGCGCTGCCGCCGCCCCGCCCCGCGCCCGCCATAGCCAGCCCCGACACCGACACCGCGTCGCAGGTATTACACATAGGTGCACCACCACCACCACCACCACACTGAACGGGCCGCAACAGGCGCGCGCGCTGCCGCCGCCCCGCCCCGCGCCCGCCATAGCCAGCCCCGACACCGACACCGCGTCGCAGGTATTACACATAGGTGCACCACCACCACCACCACCACACTGAACGGGCCGCACCCGGCGCGAGCGCTGCCGCCGCCCCGCCCCGCGCCCGCCATAGCCAGCCCCGACACCGACACCGCGTCGCAGGTATTACACATAGGTGCACCACCACCACCACCACCACCACACTGAACGGGCCGCACCCGGCGCGCGCGCTGCCGCCGCCCCGCCCCGCCCCGCGCCCGCCATCGCCAGCCCCGACACCGACACCGCGTCGCAGGTATTACACATAGGTGCACCACCACCACCACCACCACCACCACACTGAACGGGCCGCACACGGCGCGAGCGCTGCCGCCGCCCCGCCCCGCGCCCGCCATAGCCAGCCCCGACACCGACACCGCGTCGCAGGTATTACACATAGGTGCACCACCACCACCACCACCACACTGAACGGGCCGCAACAGGCGCGCGCGCTGCCGCCGCCCCGCCCGCGCCCGCCGTAGCCAGCCCCGACACCGACACCGCGTCTTAGGTATTACACATAGGTGCACCACCACCACCACCACCACACTGAACGGGCCGCAACAGGCGCGCGCGCTGCCGCCGCCCCGCCCCGCGCCCGCCGTAGCCAGCCCCGACACCGACACCGCGTCGCAGGTATTACACATAGGTGCACCACCACCACCACCACCACACTGAACGGGCCGCACCCGGCGCGAGCGCTGCCGCCGCCCCGCCCCGCGCCCGCCATAGCCAGCCCCGACACCGACACCGCGTCGCAGGTATTACACATAGGTGCACCACCACCACCACCACCACACTGAACGGGCCGCACCCGGCGCGAGCGCTGCCGCCGCCCCGCCCCGCGCCCGCCATAGCCAGCCCCGACACCGACACCGCGTCGCAGGTATTACACATAGGTGCACCACCACCACCACCACCACCACACTGAACGGGCCGCACCCGGCGCGCGCGCTGCCGCCGCCCCGCCCCGCCCCGCGCCCGCCATCGCCAGCCCCGACACCGACACCGCGTCGCAGGTATTACACATAGGTGCACCACCACCACCACCACCACCACCACACTGAACGGGCCGCACACGGCGCGAGCGCTGCCGCCGCCCCGCCCCGCGCCCGCCATAGCCAGCCCCGACACCGACACCGCGTCGCAGGTATTACACATAGGTGCACCACCACCACCACCACCACCACACTGAACGGGCCGCACCCGGCGCGCGCGCTGCCGCCGCCCCGCCCCGCCCCGCGCCCGCCATCGCCAGCCCCGACACCGACACCGCGTCGCAGGTATTACACATAGGTGCACCACCACCACCACCACCACCACCACACTGAACGGGCCGCACACGGCGCGAGCGCTGCCGCCGCCCCGCCCCGCGCCCGCCATAGCCAGCCCCGACACCGACACCGCGTCGCAGGTATTACACATAGGTGCACCACCACCACCACCACCACACTGAACGGGCCGCAACAGGCGCGCGCGCTGCCGCCGCCCCGCCCGCGCCCGCCGTAGCCAGCCCCGACACCGACACCGCGTCTTAGGTATTACACATAGGTGCACCACCACCACCACCACCACACTGAACGGGCCGCAACAGGCGCGCGCGCTGCCGCCGCCCCGCCCCGCGCCCGCCGTAGCCAGCCCCGACACCGACACCGCGTCGCAGGTATTACACATAGGTGCACCACCACCACCACCACCACACTGAACGGGCCGCACCCGGCGCGAGCGCTGCCGCCGCCCCGCCCCGCGCCCGCCATAGCCAGGCCCGACACCGACACCGCGTCGCAGGTATTACACATAGGTGCACCACCACCACCACCACCACACTGAACGGGCCGCACCCGGCGCGCGCGCTGCCGCCGCCCCGCCCCGCGCCCGCCATCGCCAGCCCCGACACCGACACCGCGTCGCAGGTATTACACATAGGTGCACCACCACCACCACCACCACACTGAACGGGCCGCACCCGGCGCGAGCGCTGCCGCCGCCTCGCCCCGCGCCCGCCATAGCCAGCCCCGACACCGACACCGCGTCGCAGGTATTACACATAGGTGCACCACCACCACCACCACACTGAACGGGCCGCACCAGGCGCGCGCGCTGCCGCCGCCCCGCCCCGCGCCCGCCATAGCCAGCCCCGACACCGACACCGCGTCGCAGGTATTACACATAGGTGCACCACCACCACCACCACCACCACACTGAACGGGCCGCACCCGGCGCGAGCGCTGCCGCCGCCCCGCCCCGCGCCCGCCATAGCCAGCCCCGACACCGACACCGCGTCGCAGGTATTACACATAGGTGCACCACCACCACCACCACCACACTGAACGGGCCGCACCCGGCGCGAGCGCTGCCGCCGCCCCGCCCCGCGCCCGCCATAGCCAGCCCCGACACCGACACCGCGTCGCAGGTATTACACATAGGTGCACCACCACCACCACCACCACACTGAACGGGCCGCACCCGGCGCGAGCGCTGCCGCCGCCCCGCCCCGCGCCCGCCATAGCCAGCCCCGACACCGACACCGCGTCGCAGGTATTACACATAGGTGCACCACCACCACCACCACCACACTGAACGGGCCGCACCCGGCGCGAGCGCTGCCGCCGCCCCGCCCCGCGCCCGCCATAGCCAGCCCCGACACCGACACCGCGTCGCAGGTATTACACATAGGTGCACCACCACCACCACCACCACACTGAACGGGCCGCACCCGGCGCGAGCGCTGCCGCCGCCCCGCCCCGCGCCCACCATAGCCAGCCCCGACACCGACACCGCGTCGCAGGTATTACACATAGGTGCACCACCACCACCACACTGAATGGGCCGCATCCGGCGCGAGCGCTACCGCCGCCCCGCCCCGCGCCCGCCATCGCCAGCCCCGACACCGACACCGCGTTGCAGGTATTACACATAGGTGCACCACCACCACCACCACCACCACACTGAACGGGCCGCACCCGGCGCGAGCGCTGCCGTCGCCCCGCCTCGCGCCCGCCATCGCCAGCCCCGACACCGACACCGCGTCGCAGGTATTACACATAGGTGCACCACCACCATCACCACCACCACACTGAACGGGCCGCACCCGGCGCGAGCGCTGCCGCCGCCCCGCCCCGCGCCCGCCATCGCCAGCCCCGACACCGACACTGCGTCGCAGGTATTACACATAGGTGCACCACCACCACCACCACCACACTGAACGGGCCGCACCCGGCGCGAGCGCTGCCGCCGCCCCGCCCCGCGCCCGCCATAGCCAGCCTCGACACCGACACCGCGTCGCAGGTATTACACATAGGTGCACCACCACCACACTGAACGGGCCGCACCCGGCGCGAGCGCTGCCGCCGCCCCGCCCCGCGCCCGCCATCGCCAGCCCCGACACCGACACCGCGTCGCAGGTATTACACATAGGTGCACCACCACCACACTGAACGGGCCGCACCCGGCGCGAGCGCTGCCGCCGCCCCGCCCCGCGCCCGCCATAGCCAGCCCCGACACCGACACCGCGTCGCAGGTATTACACATAGGTGCACCACCACCACCACCACCACACTGAACGGGCCGCACCCGGCGCGAGCGCTGCCGCCGCCCCGCCCCGCGCCCGCCATAGCCAGCCCCGACACCGACACCGCGTCGCAGGTATTACACATAGGTGCACCACCACCACCACCACCACCACACTGAACGGGCCGCACCCGGCGCGAGCGCTGCCGCCGCCCCGCCCCGCGCCCGCCATAGCCAGCCCCGACACCGACACCGCGTCGCAGGTATTACACATAGGTGCACCACCACCACCACCACCACACTGAACGGGCCGCACCCGGCGCGAGCGCTGCCGCCGCCCCGCCCCGCGCCCGCCATAGCCAGCCCCGACACCGACACCGCGTCGCAGGTATTACACATAGGTGCACCACCACCACCACCACCACCACACTGAACGGGCCGCACCCGGCGCGAGCGCTGCCGCCGCCCCGCCCCGCGCCCGCCATAGCCAGCCCCGACACCGACACCGCGTCGCAGGTATTACACATAGGTGCACCACCACCACCACCACCACACTGAACGGGCCGCACCCGGCGCGAGCGCTGCCGCCGCCCCGCCCCGCGCCCGCCATAGCCAGCCCCGACACCGACACCGCGTCGCAGGTATTACACATAGGTGCACCACCACCACCACCACCACCACACTGAACGGGCCGCACCCGGCGCGAGCGCTGCCGCCGCCCCGCCCCGCGCCCGCCATAGCCAGCCCCGACACCGACACCGCGTCGCAGGTATTACACATAGGTGCACCACCACCACCACCACCACCACCACACTGAACGGGCCGCACACGGCGCGAGCGCTACCGCCGCCCCGCCCCGCGCCCGCCATAGCCAGCCCCGACACCGACACCGCGTCGCAGGTATTACACATAGGTGCACCACCACCACCACCACCACCACACTGAACGGGCCGCACCCGGCGCGAGCGCTGCCGCCGCCCCGCCCCGCGCCCGCCATCGCCAGCCCCGACACCGACACCGCGTCGCAGGTATTACACATAGGTGCACCACCACCACCACCACACTCATTCAAGGCATTCATTGAAATCAAATGATGTCTACGGCAATTTTGTTTGTGTGATCATTAGCGTTTTTATTTGGCTAAAGATTATTATCATGTTTATTAGAAGACCTTCGCAAGTATTATATATAAAAAGGTTATAGTGTAAATCAACCTTAAAATATAGACATAATATGCTGTCGGGAAATTTTCAACATACCAAATACAGATTTTTTTAATCTTCGGTACAGATTAGGCTTTCAAAAATCTGGCAACACTGACGGGAACGACTGCAGCGACTGCGGCGCGGATAGATGTGCGAGGCCATTAACAAAAAGCGATGACTGCGGGGACTGTAGAGACTGCGGTGCGGCTAGGTCTGCGTTCACCTTAAGGGAGCTCTCAGAGAGCAAGAAATTTTCCGACTCACTTGATACTTATCGTAATATTATGGCCAAATTACACAGCGCAGTTGTAGCCTATGTGTTATTCTAAGATGTCAATTATCTGCTTACCAATTTTTTCATTCAGATCCGTTCTGTAGTTTTTTGCGTGAAAGAGTAAGAAACATACATAAAACTATACATCCATCCTTACAAACTTCGCATTAATAATAAAAATTTTAGTTTAAGTAAGATGGTAAAAAGCAACAGCTATCGTTAAACATTTATTTTTAAAGAAAACTAGCAATGTGGGTACTGGGTAGAATTCACATTACTAGCAATCTTGTTAACCCCTCTAACTAAGCTAAATATGATTGTGTCTGGAGTGGGTTCACGGCAATAGAGTAATGGGTGGGATTCCAACCCGCAACCTCTCGATCACGAGTCCGATACCTCTTCATTAGGCTATTGTCGCTGTTTTGACACAAAATATTAAACTATTGGAATACCAACTTTTCGTTCTGTGTGGAGAGCCCTGCTGATTTGTAATAATTGTAATACATACTTGCCTTAATCAAACGCCAGCTGATAAGGTTATACAACGTGTAACGGAAACCCCATATCTATCCAAAAGGGCTGAAGACAACATCTGGTATGGAGTCTCTATGCACAGTTTCAGCACAAAATAACTGACTCAAAGAATTGATACCAAATTATTGGTTTCATATATTTCTTGAATACCAATCATAACAAACGAGTCACAGCACTACGAGGGTTAATTAATTTTCCACGTCACTTGCCAATAACACGATAATTCTATTCGTTCTTCTTAATTTGAAAAATTCGGTCTCTGGTATCAGTGTATTGGAATTTGTAATAAGTTCTACACACGTAGACTTAGGATTACAAAACCCTTGCCATATCGTTTGTTATCATCCAAAGAAGCCATGCACTTGGTATGTATATACAGGGTTAATTGTAAAATACCAAAAACCTCTCAGGACTATGTTACTAACATCATATTCAACAACTTTAGTTCTATGACTTTTAAAAATTCGTCATATTTTAGTTCACCAGATTTTCATACAAAAATAAAAATATTTAAATTATAATAAAGACATTGTAACATTTAGGGCTTTCAGCCCTAAATGTTACAATGTCTATGCGAAGCAAAGGAAAACGATTTAGACTATCACTTTCTTTTGTTTCGCATAGACTCCGTAACATTTTGGGCGTTCAATTTAAATATTTTTATTTTTGTATGAAAATCTGGTGAACTAAAATATGACGAATTTAAAAGTCATAGAACAAAAGTTGTTGATTATGATGTTAGTAACATAGTCCTGAGAGGTTTTCGGTGTTTTACAATTAACCCTGTATATACCCTTTAAATTACACGTTGTATAAACTGCCTAGCAGGCCAAGTGATAAATACCTCTCTCATGCGTTTTTTTTTTCGTATCCTAGGCAGCAGAAATCTTAAACCGTTGCAACTTGGAGCGTAGTTCGTCTACAAGCTTGGGCAGCAGTGGAAGCAGGAAGAACAAGAGTGGCTCCAAGGACGACGTCAAGTCAGTGCGCGACAGATCAGCCGCCACCACAGTCACGCCTGAGGTAGGTGGACCGTCTTCGTACGTGTATTTTTGTTTTAAGAGAACTAGCAATCTTGTTAACCTATCAGTTGGATGCTTGTGTTTGCGACCTGTCGATCACAAGTTCGATTTCTTAGCCATTAGGCCTCCTACACGGCCACCCTCGGCTACCTCACTCGCATGACTGCCAGTTGACAGCTAACCCCATAACTTGGTGAGCATGAGACAATGTTAAGGCCGGCCGCAGACGTTCGGTTTCCTGATCAGGTTTCCTGATCAGGAATTCAGATTCGGAAACCTGAATGCTCTACTTACATACAAAATGTTCAACAAGGCGCACACTATTCTTATTTTTTCCGGACGGATAAAAACCTGACGTTCGGTTCGATGCGTTCCGGAATGTAAGAACGGAAAAAACCTGATGACGTCATTCCGAACGCAGCGCTGGCGTACATTTTGGCTCGGCCGCCGTACACGCACAGAAATTTCATTTCAGATTAGTGTTGCCAGACAGATTTATCGGTATCCATACAGATTTTCATCATGTCATACCGATAAAAACTTGAGAGTGAACGCCATAGATCATCAACTCTTGCCATAAGTTCTGCACTTTTATTGTGCCTACGCAGTAAATATAAATTAAGTACATTAATGAAGTAAAAATAATATATTTCGTAAAGTTTTAGTGGCTTAGTAGTTGAGTAATAGCACTTTCAGTAATTGAAACTGAATTCTACTTGACCACTAGATAAAACCACCAGTCACTAAAAGCATCATTTCGCCACTAAAAGGGGGGTCGAACTAAGTTGGTAACACTGGTCTCTATACGTAAAATTCCGAATTAAAAAAACCGGACGTATGCGCTAGTCTCACGAAATTCCGAATCTGAATTCCTGATCAGGAAACCGGACGTCTGCGGCCTGCCTAAGATCAGGCACTCTAAAATATTTTTACGCAAGCTCCGCCCCCATGCACCTCGGTTAGGCCGTTGTATGCTAAACGCTAACGCAGCAGTAATTAAGTTGAATATCGCGTGTGCTCTTTCACCATGTTCGGGTTCAAAACTGCCGTTGTGTACTAAACGCTAACCCACCAGAAATAAAGTTGAATATTGCGTGCGCTCTTTTACCATATTCGGGTTAGAAACTAAATTTCGTAAATCTCAATTCTTATTTCGTTTATAACTAAAGTAATAATTGATCTAGAGAAAAAAATATCCTATATTTGGATAATAAACTATATTTTCTTACTGTCAATACTAATTTTAGACATAAACGCGGAGTAATCTTGATTACATTTTGAATAATTTTTAAAGAAGACATGATTTTCGATTAAAAAATGAATCGAGCAAAAATGTTACAATTACGTAACTGGTCTAGACATGTAAAGAAAAAGATCGAATAAATCATATACTAAAGTTCCATTTTGATTGTATGCGTGATTGTTTCAGAATATTAATGCAAAGTTACATACAATTTAGGGAGCCTCCTCTTAAAAGTGGTGCACGTGTATAAACTCTAATAGGTATTGTGATTCATCTTTCTAAACGACCGTTCCTGTGAACCCTTTCGCCCTTCACAAGTATCTCTGACTAGTTTCTGCCCGCGATTTCGCTCGCGTGATATATTTTCAATGTAAAGTTAGCCTATGAAATAATTTAAAATCAGGATGAACCCGCCTTTTGTTCTTTCTTATAATAGCCTGGAAATATAGTTTATAATAATATTGTGCATGTGTGCAGTTCCGCATGTCAGTGCTACTGGCTCGCGAGGAAGAAGCCAAGCGCGCCGAGGAGAAGGCAGCTGCCAGTAGTCCATTGCTCTACAACCACAAACTGCTCAACGGAGACAAGATCTCTAAGGTACAGACCACGCACAACCAACTGTCATAGTACCATCACTGTTATGAATAATAATAATATACAAGGTGGGGAAGATGATACGACTGTAAATAAAAATACTGACTATACTAATCCCAAGGAAACCATAGTGAGAGTAAAATAAAATGTGACATCAAAATAATATTAAAAAAAAATATTTTCAAATAATCTAAATAATACAGGTAAAAGTATGACAATTGCCGTTTAATAGTGAAAGATGCTTTGAATTGACTTAAAACCCACACCACATGGTGTGAGAGTTTTTTGTGCTTATACGCAAGATATTTGACCCTGCGTTGAAACACACTAGCTAAATAGAACCTGTGGAAAAAATATGAAAAGATGAAATATCCTGAATACATGTTTTTGTACAGACTCAGGAGATCATCATTTAAGGCTATGGTTAATTTAAGGTCATATTGTCTGCTCCACATTGCATATTTATTTCTCTCACCACAATATAAAGGTACATTTGATATCATTGACATATTATGACATAGCAACGAATATATTGTACTGGTGCCTAAACTAGACTTGCGTCTGTATTTTAGGACACCAGGTCTCCGCCCCTTAGTTAGTTACATTTGGCATTTTGGATCATCGGTTCAAATGACTCAGTAAACGCCCGCGACGCGACGTCGTGTATAGAAACGTAACATTTTTACGTTGCGTTGCGGGCGTTTACTATTGAGACATATTTGTATTTGTTGTAATATGTGAGATTATAAATAAAGTCGATTTTCGTGCATAGGATACGAGAGTCAATAGTTAAAGTAACTCAGTGTGTCTCAGTCTCACTCTCTCGCTCGCACACTGCTCAGTCGCCACACGAGCGACGCGTCGCGCGGAATGAGCCGGAGCAAAGTAATGTTTCAGATCCAAATGATACATTTGAAACGTTGTTACTGAACCAATCTTTTGAATCACTTCAATGATTCGAATCAGTGAGTCTGTTCCGTAAAGAGTTACACACGCCTGTACGGAATACGATTTGTTTGGATATATTTTCATTTCAACTGAGTAACACAATACCCCTTAGAAAGACCAGTAGGTACCTATCAGCTGTTCTCGTTTCAAGCCACCCGTAAATACTGTCAAAGATATACAAAAATGACAGCCGGACCAACAATTAATGTGCTTTCTGGAGAAAAATTACAATTTAAAAATTCTGATAAAAATCTGATTATTCCCTAATATGTATTTATTAACATTTTTTTTATGATAATAGGCTCGCGTTTGACCACCATCTCACCTGATGGTAAGTAATGATGTGGACGAAGATGGAGCACGCTTGCCTAGAAGTAACTTATTCACTCTTGACTTAAAGACTCCCAGGTTATAGCGATCAGGAAACACAGACTCCGGCAGGGAATTCCACTCCTTAGCCATACGCATAATGAAAGTATTCCCAAAACGTTTTGTGCGTATGGGTGGGATGTCCACCATGTAACGATGGCGCATCGCCGTTTGTCTTGTAGTCCGATGATGGAACGGGCTTGGCGGAATTAGATTGTTTAATTTCATCGCACAGTCTTCTGGCCCGTTTCTCTATTGACTCAAGTGCGTCTAGTCAGTACTTGGCAGTTCCATCCCAAAGATGAGAGCAGTAAGTACTCCATACTTACAGGCTTGGCGGAATTAGATTGTGTAATTCCATCGCACACTCCCCGAAATTTAACCGATAGATACACTTGCAACTCGTCGCCGATGTTCAAGGCTCTGGAGCTTTGATTCGACCAGTGAATCGTTGCGAATGAGTCTCTTGGCCCTTTTCTCGATAGACTCAAGCGCGATAGACATTCATTAAAATCACTATTAATAAATAATATTTCTGTGTCAAATAAGCTTTGAGTTTATTTTTACATGTATGTGCATAACTTCGGAATGACTGCGCTGAATTAGATAATTCTTGTTTATTGTGTTCGTTACAGTCAAGACAAAGTCTGTATAAAAAAAATTAAAATAAAACTTTATAAAATCCGCCGGGTCAGCTAGTTAAATATAATTGGCCCATGCAATGAACATTTGAGTATGGCTATTTTTTAACCACTGACAGTATATTATTGGTTTTTTTTTTGTGGACATCCCACACACACGCACAAAACGTTTTGGGAATACTTTCATTGTGCGTACGGCTAAGGAGTGGAATTCCCTGCCGGAATATGTTTCTCCTGATAGCTATAAACTGGGGGTCTTTAAGTCAAGAGTGAATAGGTTACTTTTAGGTAAGCGTGCTCCATCTTCGACCACATCATCACTTACCATCAGGTGAGATAGTGATCAAACGCGACCCTTTTATCAATAGAAAAAAAACTGAACTTAATTTTCTCGTGTTAAGTCATCCCTGAGCCTCGAGTATCCTGGCGACATGGAGTCTGTCCAGGAAGCCTCAGGGTCTGATGATGAAGCGAGGGCGACGCACCCGGAGCCCGACAGCGACGCCGAACGTTTGTCACCTCTGCTCACACATCCTACTACTAATGGGGTGAGTTATGATTTTGTCACTACAATGCGAAAAACCTTGAAGATGGTTCCGTTAAAATAAGGGCTAGGTATGTACTCACATGGCTCAAATTGGTGCCCAGCCAATGAATAGTTACACCGGAGGTGATCAAACCTATTCATGTGTTACCCAGCCCTTATTTTAAACGGAATTTAACATCCGATGAAGCAATCGTTAAGGTTATTTTTCGCTTTGCCTTGCAGTAGTGTTTTATGTTTTTTTTTTTGTGTCGGTACATTTTTTTTGTTAAAAAGTGTTTTGTTTATCCTTAAAGATTGTCATGTGCAGCTGTTATTATCAGCCATGAGCTTCTCAACCTGATAAAGAGAGCGAGTAACAAAATCAACTGTTTAACTAAATATAGGTACATGGCTTAAGTTATTTGTATTCAAAGGTCAGTTTGTAAGTTAATTATTCATGCGTTTGCGTATATATACATTGGTTGAAAGCACATATACATAGAACGACGAGGGAACGATACGTATACGATATATCCGGGGTTCGAAGAAACAGGGTGGGTTTATGCCCAGTAGATGTCTGACACCCTCTCCACCCAGGGTAGGGGCCGTTCAAGTATTACGTAAGCACATTTTTTGCAATTTTAACCCACCCCTCCCCCTCGTCAGCAAAAGTAAGCAAAGTTCTTACCTCTCCCCCCATGCTTACGTAAACATTGGTACAATTGATTGATTCATGAGCAGCAGTTATAAATCTAGAAATAATGAATAGGTTTGGAATAGAAGTCCGTAACGCACATAATATTCATTTAAATAAACTTTACTGACACGGAATTCAACAATTCATTATTTGTAGGAATCCCCGAAGCCCGAAAATGCATTTCGTTTTTAAGCATAGACAATGTGTGTTGCTATATGTGTAAAAAATTAAATAATTACTGCTGACGTAATCACCATCTAGATCCCCACCCCCCATGTCATCAAAAATAAGCAAAGCAAAAACCCCCACCCCCTATAGTGCTTACGTAATACTTGAACGGTCCCGTAGGGGGAATCATTTGATAACTTTCTCCTCAAAAAAAGTACCACTAACTTCACGAATAGTTTACACATAATTTCATCACCAAAACTGGATACGGAGATGGTGTCTTAAAAACATGGCGATCTAAACGCTTCACATGTATGTATGCGAACACGTGGTCCTTACAAGTTTTATTTACATTTCTAATTTTATTGTAAGTAGTGACTTAATTACTTTTTATATTGAAAACATCATTAGATGAGATTAGAATAACGGCTGTCAATAAGTTTGAAGTAGAAAAAAGTAAAAACGATAGGAAAAAAAAATGATCTGATGAAAAATTTCAACGCTGCACAGTGGTCCGGATTTTCAAAATGATGGACTTTCGATCGAAGATGGTTATTTCACTAAACAAAAAATGGTATCGAATAGTATATATAACGCTGATCAATATTTATTACTACAATTTTTCGATAAAATTGCTCCTTCACGTCAAAAAATATATTAAAAAAAAATGTATGGAAGAAAATCTATTTTTTTTTTCTCCGGCTAGTATAAAAGTATAGCAACCAAACCTTATATTCTAGTAAGTACTTATTGCCCTTAATACGACGACATATAATTTGCTTGCATATCCCTGCGGCCTTGGCGCCTACGATGATTCAAAGTTTCAAATTTTTAAGTCAATTTTTCTTAATGTTTTTGACGATTCATCTTAAAAGAAACAGTTAGAAATGGATAAAGCCCTGAAAAGGGCTATTTTTAAAAGTCCTGAAAAGGACTATTTCAGGTAGTCCTGAAAAGGACTATTTCAGGTAGTCCTGAAAAGGACTATTTCAGGTAGTCCTGAAAAGGACTATTTCAGGTAGTCCTGAAAAGGACTATTTCAGGTAGTCCTGAAAAGGACTATTTTATGCAGTCCTGATAAGGAATATTTAAATGAAACGACTTATCTTACTAACTCAATTCAAACAATAACAATATCACTAAATTTGTCACGCTATTACGCTAATGGATCGTCAACTCCTCCCTGCAGCTCCTGTAGATCCATATTTTCAGTTTCTTCTGTTGTTATCTCAGGCAACAAAAAAAGCTCTTAAACTTCAGTGATTCTATTCTTCAGTTGAAGTGTATATATGTCAAGTCTTGGCGCTCTTAAATTAGTTCTAATAATATCACCATATGGGAAAACCCAACACCTTCTTCAACCCATCATTGTAGGCCTATTAAGTTTAAATTTTATAAAGAGACAGCAGAATATATCAAGCAAGAAGAAGCTTCATTGAAGGAATTAATAGATAATATTGGTCCTACAAAGTATGCCGGCTGGAGATTAATCACGACCTTCATATGACAATGATCGACGGAAAAGTGGCCACTATTATAACTGATACTTCATTTGCATCTGCCTGCAATATTTGCCTTGTTAAGCCGACTGAGATGAACAAGCTGACAGAAGTATTTTCAAGACCTGTCCGAGAAAATGTTTATAAATATGGACTTTCTACTCTTCATATGTGGATTCGTTGTATGTAGAATACACTACATATATCATACAACATGGACTTTAAAATTGGGCTGCACGAGGTGCTAACAAGGAACTAAAAGCTGCGAAAAAACAACTGATACAAGAAGAATTCAAGTAGCAAATGGGAATTCTTGTAGATTTTGTTAAGCAAGGCTACACAAACGACGGAAATACAACCAGGTTTTTTAGAGAGAGGGATATGAGAAATCTGCCGAAATTACCAATATTGATAAAGACCTACTAAAGCATTTCGCGGTTATTCTTCAAACAATTTCATCTGGATGTGCCATAGTTATTGCAAAATTTAGAACGTATTGTCGAGATATAGCTGAGATGTTTGTTCATCTATACCCGTGGTTTTATATGCCCGCAAGTGTGCACAAGCTGCTCATACATGGTGCAGACATTTACGAACACTTTGGCTTTCTACCAATTGGTATTCTTTCTGAAAAAGCCAGTGAAGCAAGAAATAATGAATGTCGAAGAGTTCTTGAAAATCACACAAGAAAATTTAACAGGATGAAGACCAATGAAGAATTGTTGCATAATTTTTTAATTAGTTCGGACCCATATTTATCCCATATTCGACCAAAATACAACAACTCAAAACATTTCAATTTTTTTTTCGGATGTTAAAGAGCTTTTGTTGTTGCCTGAGGTAACAACAGAATAAACTGAAAATATCGATCTACAGGAGCTGCAAGCAGGAGTTGACGATCCATTAGCGTAATAGCGTGACAAATTTAGTGATATTGTTATTGTTTGAATTGAGTTAGTAAGATAAGTCGTTTCATTAAAATAGTCCTTATCAGGACTGCATAAAATAGTCCTTTTCAGGACTACATGAAATAGTCCTTTTCAGGACTTCTAAAAATAGCCCTTTTCAGGGGTTTATCCAATTCTAACCGTTTCTTTTAAGATGAATCGTCAAAAACATTAAGAAAATACGACTTAAAAATTTAAAACTTTGAATCATCGTAGGCGCCAAGGCCGCAGGGATAAAATAGTCCTTTTCAGGACTACCTGAAATAGTCCTTTTCAGGACTACCTGAAATAGTCCTTTTCAGGACTACCTGAAATAGTCCTTTTCAGGACTACCTGAAATAGTCCTTTTCAGGACTTTTAAAAATAGCCCTTTTCAGGGGTTTATCCAATTCTAACCGTTTCTTTTAAGATGAATCGTCAAAAACATTAAGAAAATACGACTTAAAAATTTAAAACTTTGAATCATCGTAGGCGCCAAGGCCGCAGGGATACGCAAGCAAATTATATGTCGTCGTATTAAGGGCAATAAGTAATTACTCGAATATAAGGCTTGGTTGCTATACTTTGATACTAGCCGGAGAAAAAAAATAAAATAGATTTTCTCCCATACATTTTTTTTTTGACGTGTAGGAGCAATTTTATCGAAAAATTGTAGTAATAAATATTTATTAGCGTTATATATACTATTCGATACCATTTTTTGTTTACTGAAATAACCATCTTCGATCGAAAGCCCATCATTTTGAAAATCCGGACCACTGTGCGCTGGTCTAGAATCTTGTACTGAATCCATGGTATCAATTTGTGCGTCTACGTCATTTACACCCTGTATATGATTAGCAGTGTGAAAAACTACTTTTATACTATACCTGCTCGGAAAGTGCCTTATTTCTTTTTAAAAAGTTTCACAGAAAGGACGTCATTACTGTAGTACAAATGTGCGGGTCGCAAAAGTGTATGAGAATTCATTACTAACGTGCTGGAGACACTGGAGAGAGAGAGAAAAGTGTATGAAAATCGATTACTAACGCGCTGTTTCCTTTTAAATTTAGACCAATTCAGTAGCTAACTTAAAAGTACTTATAATGCCAAAAGACAAGACACAGATTATTATTCTCTCTTATTTTCCTCGTAGGTATAGTATATAGCACTGTGTATCACTCGGAAGAAAGTGCGATTCCGAACTCATGTGTATTAAGGCAAACTCAAACTACACCCTCGATGGTAATCGGTCACTTTCTCCCCTCGATGAACAATGTACTATTATTCTCAGGATAACATCACTATCGACCCAATAACATTCACGGATTTTGTACACCTAAACGACCATTTGTGGTCTGTCTACCTTCTGAACTTTTCCTATAGATTTTAATCGGAATTTAATGGCTATTATATGGTGTTGTTGTATGAGCAGACAGTACCAAGCCCGGGCAGTACGTCGCCCGCAGCCCTACGCGCGTCGCAGTCGGCGCTGCGCCTGTCTGCGCCTGCGCTGGCGCACATCGACGACACCGACACCGACGAGCCCGACCACAAGCACAACTGTCAGTATGCACACACACACCCACAACACACACACAGTAACAACACACACACAGTAACAAACATGTTTATTGGACCGGAGTAGTCTGCTAATGGTTTGTCTGTGCAAGTGAATAACTGCTTAGCTGAAAATAGAAAGTGAATCACACAAAACAGTGAATTAGCTTGTTATGTGAGAACCAAACGCACCATCCATTTATTATGTAAAACGATTTTCCCCACGTATAAGATAAAAAAATCGGTTTCACCAACAATCAACTTTGTTTTTATTTTAACGATTTTGTTTCTCATTATCTTCATTTAATTAAATGTTGGTCAGTCCAGGACCCCCTCTCCCCACCTCTCTAAAACGCTAATGGCGCCAGAGTTAACGTCACCACTAGCTGTCAAAGCTAAAATGAACAAGGAATGCCGAGGTCAGAAATCGCCCTCTGGCTACATACACTCCATGGGGTTCCAGGTTTAATGTTATGTTACCGACAACATTTTGCCCTTGCACAGTAGCACTCCAATTGCACACTACTCCGTGTCAGCCCTAAACTCATACTAATTTAATATCTCTCATGCTCCTACAGTCATAAGTCAACCCTCGACCGACTGCTAGTAGGCCGCTATTTAAATCTTTCAATTTGTAGATATTTCGTGAGAGCTTTGCTTGGAAATAAGAGTGATATTGCACTGGCATTCGCTCTAGTGGATGCTAGTGAAATTTTACCCTAAATGCCCATTATAAATATTTGTACAGTGGTGGTTGTTCATTCTGTTATGTAATCGTCCCCCGCGATACGTATGGTTTAAGATGATAAATACACTTCTGGACACATCTATTGGCCCACCTTAGAGTTTAGGTTTCGATGGCCCCTACCGAACTATGATTGCTAGATTGAACAAAAACTGTTGATGCAGTTTTAAACCTGATACATTTTACCATCTTTTTCGATCGTATAGTTTTAAATTTGAATTCAGAATACCATACGACATGGACCTACGCCTAACAAGTCGGATATGCGCCTTGTTAAAGGCAATTAATTTTTGAATAAAAAACATGTTTTATCAAATAAAGGTTTAATTTAATAACGCGTGTTGCCTCCATGGGCATCTACCACAGCTCTCATACGATTAGGCATAGAGTTTATCAACCGCTCTATGAAATTTTGAGGGATCATCTCCCATTCCTCTTCTATGGCAGTTTTCAACTCCTGCATCGTCTGGGCAACTGGCTGACGAGCCCTAACACGCCTTTTTAGCTCGTCCCACATGTGCTCAATGGGGTTCATGTCTGGGCTTCTGGCTGGCCAGTCCATAACTGTGATGTTCACATCCCGAAGATATTCCCTGACGATGCCGGCCGCATGGGCTCTTGCATTATCATGCATAAAAAGGAAATTTGGGCCCACATAGTCTGCGTATGGTATCACGTGAGGTTCTAAGCACTCACGAATGTATCTTTCAGCATTTAATGTTGGCAGCCGTGGTCCTGTAACAACCTCAAGTTGAGTTTTGCCGCTCGCGGATATACCGCCCCAGACAGTCCATGAGCCACCGCCATAAGCAACCCTCTCTTCAAAGCAGCATTGTGCGAAACGCTCTCCCTTACGCCGGTAGACCTTCTTCCTTCCATCATTGCCATGTAACACAATTTTAGACTCATCAGAAAAGAGTACACGGCTCCAATCTTGCTGTGTCCAATTTAAATGACTGCGTGCGAAATGAAGGCGCGCTGTTCGGTGGGCTCGCTTTAGTTTGGGCCCATTAGCTGGCTTGTGTGGTACCATATCGCGTTCTTTTAACCTTCTCCGAACAGTTCGAGCGCTCACAGATACTCCGTGGAAGTCGCGAAGTTGGTTTTGTATCTCAATGGAGGTAAGGTGACGATTTCTCAAGCTGGTCGTCACGATGAATCGATCCTGCCTTTCAGTTGTGACCCGAGATCGTGGCCTTCCTTGGCGACGAACAAAGCCGCCAGTCTCTAGGTACCTCCGATAAACATTTCGGACCGCAGATCGACTTAAATTAAGTTGAGCACTCACGTTTCTTTGGCTGTGTCCGGCCTGAATAAGTGCCACAGCTTGGGCGGCGACTTCAGGTGAAGTATCCATAGATTATTGATAGAACCTCACCTTAATGTTAAGAATAAGTAATGTTTGTTGCAAAAGCAAAGATATCAATCACTTTTTCAAGAATTAAATCCAAGTAAACCAATAAAACCAAGTTTTCTTAGTATTCGATTGTTTGATATCAACAAACAGGCTCCAAATTGTCTTTTGTTTCTTTAAATTCTGTGTTCGAAATTGAAAAAAAGACTATTGAATGAAATTGTGAATGTGCCAGGTTCAAAACTGCATAAAAACTTTTTGCTCGACCTAATATAAAATTTTAGCTAGGACCAAACGAAACTGAAAATACAAGGTGGGCCAATAGATGTGTCCAGAAGTGTAGTTCTCAAGTCATTGTGATAGTGCTTCCCATACCTATAGTAGGCACATGTTTAGGATGTTTTTTTTTTCCTGTTACCCATTTCAATTTTGTGGTAGCGCAGTAAGTTTTATATCACTTCAATAAACATATCAGTAATAGCAGTCATTCATAAATTCGACAAGCTTATTATTAGAACTTAATTGCACACTATCAGAAAGCAGCGTTCGTTGGGCCCAACCACGTAGTCTCACAATAATAAAGACAGGTGTAGTATGATCGTGAACAGTTGATAATTGGGTGTAAAATCGCACGCAGCGAGCGGAACACAGTCTCGTAACGATGTGGAGTCGCCGGCAGTCGCCGAGGACTCAGATTATTTCACGCCGGAAGACACCAACACGACCATTCTGACCGTTCCTAAGACGAACAAACTTGCAGTAAGTCCGCCATCTTGCATCAGCTGTCATCGTAGTCGTGACGTCATCATTGAGCTTTGTTTGTGTGCGTGTTAATTCGGTTTTGGTTTACGCGATGTTCTTTTATTTTCCGCGTCGTGTTTAATTTGCACTTTCATTATGACCATGTACCGCATCCGTATTGTGAATGTTGTTGAGGTCACGTCGGCACGTTGCAGGAGCCGGGCGATGCACTGCGTTAACCACATAACGTAGCTTGAGGACAAGGCATTGCGGGGCTTTTGGAACGCTCTTTACATGTGCATATTATTGCAGACAAAAACATTACACAACACCACTCCATCAAAATATTTCTTATTTATAATTTCACTAAATGTATTAGCCTGGCAAAAATATGCACATGTTATTAGAAATCAAGGTTCAATGTATACATATTCTAATATAAGTATCTGTTACAGGAGCCGACTAACAATGGAGATTGTATCCCCCAGCGTTGGGCCTTACCGCATCATGTCACCTCATTACCTGGTATGTAGCTTAGAAAAGCGAAGAATGGAGTGGGTAACAGTCTGACAAGCTAGGTCAAATTGAGACGATTATGGGACGAGGGCTTGCGAGTTTCTCACAGGTTTTGTTCAGGCACTCATATAAAGCAACATTTACCCAGGAACACCTTTGAGCCAGTCGAGCGTGCGCTCTTCGGGCGACTCGTACAGCTCAACATCGTCCACCCGGCAGCTACTGGCGCCAGTGGCTGGCTCGCCACTCGCCACGGACACCGCCTGCTAGCGACCACTAACGCGTCGCAAATCTCACCAGTACCACCCGACGCAACTGTACAATCATGTGGAGTTTACTCTACCACCTTACTAAGGAAAGCTACAAACGTGAGCTTCTTTACGTGTGGTAGGATGATGCGACTGTTTCCGTTCAACAAAGTCGCATAAATCGTCTGTACAACGCCTAACGCAACGGGTGTAAGCTGTATCTGCGACCGTACCTTGTCTACGTATTCAACAAACGTTTGTTGAATATAACATTTCGTAAAAACTGTATATCTCAGTAATAAGTTAAATAATTATGATATATAAGGGATTTTTTATTAGTAAATAAGCAAATTAGATTGTTATTTCGCAGCTGTATTTAAACTTCGACACCTAAGGTCATAATCAAATATGTTGGTATAAATGAATAGCATATAGGTGAAACACATCAGTAGAAAGCTGTGTGTAAAGACAAGACACTACTTTTTAGTATTTTCTCATAAAAAGTATGTAGAGACATTTTCGGAAATGGGTCATTGCTACCTAGGACCACCATCCTCCCTTGGCCATAAACCTACTGGCTAACAATTATCTAACCTTACCTAACAAATGTATTGGTGTCAGATACCAACTTGCAATACATACTTATATTATTTGTTACTTCATTTGTATTGTATTGCCCAATAAAATCAAGGCAGTTAGGTATACCGAAAATATTATTTAAATTATGTATATTTGTTTTGCATAATGACTATTTCTGAATTTATTAAATAAAAATACTTAACATGTTTAAATATTACGATGGCAGGATATCATTAACTAGATTTTGTAATACTAAGTAAGGTATCAAAAATGAAATATTCCATAACAATGTTGTTTACTCAATCTTGCCACAAGTAAATCATAAATTTATTCAATGTGGGGTGAATTTTGATCAGTATTGTTCTGTATATATTTGTGAAACTAACAGTCCCCACATCCGTCCTTTTTTTGTTGCTTATTTGCTGGATATGATAATTCTGTCTTGACTTTTTCTTGACATTTGTTTTACTTTATGCTCAATTTTAATACTTTTTAGCTTTTATTTTCCTAAGGCAGTTAATTATATTCAATATTAGATTAGTAAGATATATAAAATAAATAGTAACAATTTCTATAAATGTAATGAAAAATAAGATGTAGGTAATATAGTTGCAATTGCTACTAGTTATAAAAAATTTACTGGAAGAATAGGGTAGTTTTTAATTATGTTTTTGTAGCACTTTGTACCTAAACCTTGTCCAGTTATTTCAATTGAATAACCCACACCAACCACACTTTGTAAATGATTGTTTCAAAATATGCATTTTTTTGCAAATAAAAAATTTGGGTAGTTTTCTGAATAAAATATTTTAAAGGTTCTGTAGAGTTAGACACATTCGTAATTCAGAAATTGGGGTAGAGCCATTTCTCTGCTAATTGGAAAATGACAGTCCCCTTACTTCTGATGAAAATTTCTGTATGAGTATTGAATACAGATTAACCACTACACATTAACAGTACTACACATACCTAGTTACTAAATTATTGAATAATAACTGTCAATATCTTATTATAAATATTGAAACCCTTCAAACAGACCCCTGACAAACCTCGAATTCTTTATTCAAAATTAAATTTAATATTAAATTATATTTAGTTATTAATAGTTATTTGCTATACAAGAGTGCAAAGTTGCTTTATAAACCGCGTGCTCAATTTTGATGACCGAGCAAGCGAAGGATTCTAAAATTTAATCACGAGTGCTGCGAGTGATTCAAACATTAGAATCCTGAGCATTAGCGAGGGAATCAAAAGAGCACGAGGTGAAAAATGTTTGCACTCGAGTGCAACACGTAACTTTTCATCCCACCTCAGCGAGGAAATGACTAAATACAAAAAAAAATGGTGCGCAAAGTAAATTAAAAAAAAGTAAGTACACCAATAAGGTTCCAGAGTCTGAGTTATTAACAAATTAAAAAAAGTTGTGTGATAAATTCGGCCTCATGGAGGTAGAAGTAAATAGGTTTAATGATGTTTTGAATTCACAAACTTTTATCCTCAAGCGGATAAAAACGGCTTTTGCACTTGGATATCGAAGAGCAAAAATACTCTTTCCGAGATGGGGGGATGAAAAATATATTTCAATACACAACAGACAAAAATAATATGTATTTCCATTCATTATTATTATAATAATGAATGGAAATAATTTTACATTTATGGTAAATTGCTTACAAACTTTACAGGGCACTGTTAAAAAACAAACATGACAAGTAAAAGTGTTTATTAATAGCACATATGCAAAATAAATAATAATATAATTTACTAAGTTACCCAGTTAGTGGAGAAATGTCTTACATATAAAATGTAGTCCAGGTATCAGCAATAGTGTAAGGATATTCTAGGATATCTGATATTACAATTAATGCATTATATTATTGTATTAAGTATAAAAATAATGAATTCTCAGACTGATCAAGAACATTCCTTTACTTTCATCAGCAGAATCTCAAAATGTATGAATTATTTAAAAATCATTATGCCAAACATGTTTTGTGTATTTTGTACAACTAACATTTTCTTTTAAGTCATATAAAATTGTATTGTTTGATTCAAATAAACTTTTATAATGTTTAAAAGACTTTTTTCTGTACGGATAACACAACTAAATTAGAAATAAAATAAGCTGTTTTTAGTATTCAGTTTATTGGTGATGTTGTTGCACTTAGTGGAATAATATGCTGATAAATATAAAACTAAAGCAGATAAGTAAAACTAAAACATAATAATGACATAAACAAAAATCTAAGTTTATATGTAACTTAACACTAAAAATAAAAAATATATTTACATAAATCAATTTTGTGTAAAATTCTGTATAAAAGTAATCAAGTCTGCATTTAACTGTACAATTATGATAATTGACTTGAATAAAAAGTATTCTCAGCTTTGGTTAGGCATTGTTTGCATATTATAATTTAAATTATCTGAATGACAACCAACAGAGGTGCTGGGGCCAGAAACTTTCTTCATAGCTTGTCGCCGGGCTGCATATGCAGACATTCTGGCAAGTCGAGCCTGCCTCTGTTCTGGGGATTCATTAGCCAGCCTCTTGGCAGCATAGGCAGACATTCTTGATAAGCGCTTAGCTCTCTGCTCACTGGTCTCCTTAGATAACCTTTTAGCTGCATATTCCGACATACGTCTCAGCCTGCTAGCGCGCTGATCAGGGGTTTCGTTGGCGAGCCTCTGCGCGGCGTAAGCAGACATCTTCGCTAGCCGTGTCGCTCGCTCGTCCGGAGATTCACACTTGGGACCCGAATCTCTGCGACGTCTCCGCCTAGGGGGGTCCAGCAGCATGAGCGGGTCCAATTCTTGAGTCGAGGACATCGAGCTTGAATCGTCCATCTCATAACTTTTATCACAACTATTTTCTTCATACTCTGTTTTGATATTTTCACAAGGTATTTGTTCATGTTCCGAATTCGTATCTGTATGCGAGTTGTCCATTTTCCTATACTCAGATTTTACAGTAGAGGTCCACTCATTATTTGCTTTCGCTATCACCATTTTCTTCCAGGAACAATCAGATGCATTCAAATCACCCATATTGATTGTTCAAGGATAGACGTATCCATAGAACCATAACGAATTCGACAGTATAAAATCTTATTTACCAAATACACTATCAGATCTTTATTTTCACTTCACAAATGCAAAAATAACGCAATCAAATTACACCGTGGTAAAAATACAATCGCTGACTGAAGGCCAATAAAATAGTACTCTGTGCTGAAGCCGAATGGCGACCGTGACCAGAGGTGGGCGTTTAAACGAAAAGCATATAATATAACATATTATTTAAAATAAACGAATAAGCAGACTTGTTTATAAAAGCATTTAAAGTTATCTGTTTATTCCGCTTTTTGTTAAAATTAAAACGCAACCGCGTTTTGATAATTTCTTTTCATAACCACGTAAGTAAGAACGTGCTCAAATGAATTATATAACAACTGATAGATGGCGCCTGATTCAATTTTAATCGATAGTAAACAATGATTATGCGAAAATCGACCTTAATCCAAAAACTTTAAGGTTTAAAATATTTACATCTTTTGTTTATGTGCTGAATCGCGTTGACTTACTCAAAATTGGTAAACCTAGCAAATTAAATATGCTTTCCGTTGTTCACTTTTAAAAGCGCCAATTTAATTTAAACGGGTTGCTTATCACTTATTTTGCTTTTTACGTTTAGTAGCGTTTCCTCCGCCCGGTGAATAGCGTCATGTTTTGTGAATTTCCAAAACAATTTGATTAAAAGTTGTGACTCGGAATTGTTTACGTAAACATAAATAGTGTAAAACATTATTTCATGTGGTGAATTGTTTCTTACCAAGGAAATAATTCTGTGAGTTTTGGACTTGTATATAATATAGTTTTTAGGTGTAGTTAATTGTGTTTAATAGGTAATTGTGTTAATAATAGTGTAAATAGTTTATAGTGTAAGTAATTGTGTTAATTTTGACTACTTTTTCTACAAAAACAAATTGGTGAGCTAATTAAACTGTAAATTCGAATAACTACTGTATCAAAATGACGAGTAGAAGTTCGAATAACATAATTTGGAACTTTTTTTGAGAAATCATGCGACTAAAACAGCTGTGTGTAATTTTTGTAATAAAACTTTATCGTATTCCGATTTTAACATAATATCGGAATGGAGGACCCGGTTGTTGACGAGCAAAGTAGAAAAAAATATGTTTCTGAATGTGAATAAATGACTTGATGGTATGAGGAAATAATGGAAATTTTGTAAATAATTAAAATGTACATATAATAGATCAATGAACTTTTAAGTACGCCTGAATTTAATAAAATGTAGTTTATTATTTGACAAGTTATTAATAAATACAGATCTTAGAATAATACTAACCTACTTAGTAAAGTTTCATAATTATATAATATTATTCATTCAGTCAGTCCTAAGCCTGCCAAGTACGAAAGAAAATTCATTGATTTCGTTTAAAAACCAATACTTAAACTTAACCAAATAAAAAAGCAAACAACATAATTTCATTATTTTTAATGTAAGAAAGTAAATAAGCGTATTAAGCAGTTTACGTAAGTGACTTTTGATAAAAAATAAACGAATAAGTTCGTTAAAAGTTTTAAGTCGTTTATCACATCTTTAACCGTGACAGACAAAGAGTATGTAATACACTATGTTTTAGTGACAGACAGACATGACAATTGACAGCGCCAGACACAAAAAAGAAAAACTTACGGTAGAAATCCAATACCCATAAAATTTTATAATGTTGCGTGACTAATAAAATATAAAACAAGAAATGAATACTAACTATGTAAGGCTTTATAGTAGTCTTCAATTTTTGGGTAGGACAACGCGACGCCGCACAGTGGTCTGAAAATCGAGCTCCCCATACTCATAGAAACTTAGTCAGGGATTAAAAAAAAAAAAATTAATGTGTCTGGTATACATCCCTTTATGTGATACTAGTACTCTCGCGGGGCTTCGCTCCCGTGGATTCTATCACGGTAAAAACATAACTCTCCTTTTTTGCAGTCGGGTAAAAAGTAGCCTATAACCTTCCTCAAGCTTCAAGCTACTTCCATACCAAATTTCATCCAAATCCACCCAGTACTTTCGAAGATTAGCGCGTTCAAGCAAACAAACAAACAAACAAACAAATTTCCGCTTTATAATATTAGTATAGATTAACGTATGGAATCTCAGGGCGGGTACTTTAAAAAAAGAGCGCGTCAAATTTTTTTTACAATTTTCATTTTTATTAAATCTTCGCTAGTTTCTTACTTAAACGTTAATTAAAAACAATAGTGCTAGGTGTGCAAACCCCTACAAATGATGGGAAATGAGGGGGGCGGGGATAACCCGCCCACCTCACATAAACGTCCCCGGCCTGAGGCCGGAGGTGGAGGTACTGGGATGGACTGTGGTGATGGCGGCGGCGGTGAGCATTCTGACTTTTCGCCGTATATAAAACCTAACTATAAAAGACAATATCCAGAAAATACCAATTATGTAGACTTTAAAGTGTTCATTGAAGCATCCAACAACAAGGATAGAATAGGCAATAAAGGTGAACGCAGACCTAGCCGCACCGCACGCGCCGCAATCTGCATTCGAATTCTTTATATGAAGTTCTATGCAACCTCGCACACCTACCCGCGCCGCAGTCGCCGCAGTCCCTGAAACGACCGAACTCCCCAAGCCGCAGCTGATGACGTCACCCGCACGCAGCGGACGCTGCGGCTAGCGCAGCGCGGATGACGTCATTCGCATCCACGGCGCGCAGTGTTTTCAGAGTTATAATTTAGACAGAGAATCTCTGTCAATGGTTTATAATAAAATTACTTGTTCTCGTATAAATAATTACTTGCTTATTCCCTATTATAGCACCTACAGATAAAATTACACAAAAGAGCAAAATACCAATACCAAATACAGATTTTTTAAATCTTCGGTACAGATAATGCTTTCAAAAATTTGGCAACACAACAAATGCGATGCGTGCTGCGACGGGAACGACTGCAGCGACTGCGGCGCGGATAGATGTGCGTGTGCGAGGCCATTAACAAAAAGCGATGACTGCGGGGACTGTAGAGACTGCGGTGCGGCTAGGTCTGCGACTACAAACGCTACGTCCATGGGGTTCCGGTGTGTGCACAACAATTCCTGGGTGACTCCGGCCACCAGTCCTGGACGGGTATACCTTAATTCAAACAGGTTCTCTCTGTCCAGGAATGGAAGCTGGTTTATGTCTCCGATGAGGACAACTTCGCTTGCCCCTGACAACTTAACAGCCATGACTATGGCCCCAAAATGGTTCATCAGCGCTTCGTCTACCGTGAGGCGGTATCATTTATAAATGACACTGTAGCATACATATTATTATAATTAACCGATAGGTATTGTTTACATTGATTAAATTCAATGAAATAAGTAGGAAAGATTCTATTGCGTCTGGTTTTTTGTTTCATATAAAATATCGAAAAACCGATATTGGAAATCCAATATCGGTTTTTTCAATATAGGATTTATGGTCCGATATTCCGGTTTTTCGACATTATCGAAAACCGTCTATCCATGCTCTACTCCTCCGCACGCCAAGAATTCTGAGATGGGCATGGGGTTTAGGAGAGTCTGTTGGTTGGCTTCTACATTATCTCTCTCGTGATCTATGGCCGATAGTGCTGGTCGTTGAATTATGTTGGTTGGTGTGACTTGTGTAGTTGTTGTTGTTATTGTAGTTGTTGTTATTGTTGTTGTCGTTGTTGTTGTTATTATTGATGTTGTTGTAAGTGGTGTGTGTTGTATTGTCTGTGGTGGTCGGCTTCGGGTCTGTGTACCTGCCTCGGTCTTGTTTGCCGCGACTGCGACTGCGGCTACTTTGCTCGCGAATGCCAAGAATGGTTTACGAGTGGCCGGTCTCTCCATGATGGTCTGGAGTGTGGACTGGCCTAGCTGGACTTCGATCTTCGTTTCCAGCTCCATTCTCTCTCGGCCGAACCGTGGGCATTCGAAGAGCAAGTGCCAGACTGTTTCTTCGGAGGCAGGATCACAGACGCACGAAGGGCTGTCCTTGAGGTGAAAACGGTGGAGATATGCTGAGAATAAAGTTTATTATACTATCCTTAATCCCGTCCTTCTTAAATATAACACCCAATATAATAATACCCATCAGAAAGGAAGTGTAATCTTTCATTAGTCCCGAAGGCGAGAATAGATTTTTTATGATGTTACTACTTAAAAACCAAATCCCGGGAATCGGGGAATATCCATATTATTCTAACCTATGGCAAGTACATAAAACAGCTCTACCTATTCCGATCCCTGGTGATTGATAACCGACAAACACATCAAATCTGTGATAACTTACCACAGATATTTTTGCTAAAAAGAGATACTTTAAGAACTAAAGTTATTAAGGAACTGAATATATTAGATACCAGTCATTTTGAAGTTGCTGACTAATTTGAAAGTTTGTAGAGTTATAAAAATATAATAGTTTACTTGACTGTGAATAATATCTATGTAATTACAAGCTATATAAACAAGCTAGCTTGACTCCTCATCACATCATACCTCTTAGCTAATATTTGGAAAATGTTGTTGCGATTACATTGTTTCTCTTTTTGTTATAACTGACTTATTATTGTGTTTAATGTAATGACGTTTTGTCCCCAAATAAAATTAAAATAGAAAATCACGCGTAGGTGGCCAACATGTTTCTGTGTGTCTGTATCGAATTATTGTGTGAATTATACTTTTACCGATGTCGGTTGTCGGTTTTCTTGTCCTGTTGTGGTTATTTGAAGAACTTGTTGATTGTTTTATGATTTCTCATTTTGGAGATTTGAGACGATTTATTATTTTCTGAGAAGAGACTATTCAAATTCTTTAGTTTAAAAACTTTTTTGCAAAAAATAAAACCGACTTCCATATCAAAACACTACAAAGCCAAAAATAATTTTAATTTCGGTAGTCGGTGTTATTGGTTTTGTATTTTCTTTTTTTTTCACACCGCCTTCCGAAATTAAAATTATTTTTGGCTTTGTAGTGTTTTGATATGGAAGTCGGTTTTATTTTTTGCAAAAAAGTTTTTATTTTCGTGCTTTTTATTGGGTCAGTAAATTTTCCAAATCGATTCGTAAATGACGGAGTTATGCGCGAACAAAAAACGCAATGCAGCGTAAACGAAAAGATCATCTACGTAAACATTTTTTTAGACTTTTGTTGATTTTTCAGAAACGGCTTGTCCGATTTCGATAAAATTTTCATGGGACCATTTGGGAAGTATACCCTTTCTAACAAGATCAGATTTTTTCAAATCGGTTGGCAAACGACGGAGTTATACGTGGACAAACATTAAAAAAAAAAAATACAAACATCCGAATTGAGAACCTCCTCCTTTTTTAGAAGTCGGTTAATAAAAGTTAAGTGCGTAATCGTAGTTGTGTATTAAAAGAGATGTTCCAGAAATGTATGGAGCCTGGCCTAGCACTATGTACACCACATGTAAATATAGCTGTAGGGTGAATCCCTAGCATAAATGGATGTTAAATGTCAATGTAAAGAAATGCAAATGTTAATGAGTGAACAACGGGATGAGACGAAATGAAAATGCAAGTAGTCCGACCCAAACCACGTCTAATTGAACACTAATTATCAAAAGTAACATTATTTAAAAGTAACCTTTTAAAAAGATGCATAGAATAATGTAAAAGTGTTAATACACTGTCAAATGTAGGTCGCGTTCAAAGTGCACATGCGCGAGCCTACTAGCTAACTTAAAACAATCCCATATTTTGAAATAAATGCAATATTTTGAAAATTCATTTACGTGCACCGTACATATTGCCACAACTAAGAATAAAACAAACCGCCAATCAAATGTAAACATGTAAATGAAAACAACCTTAAAGAAAGGCAAAATTAATAAACAATGTAAAAAGAATATGTATATCACTAATGTAAAAAACTATTAAAATCAAATCAAAAATATATTACGAAAAACTGCAATTTAAAGTCTATAAAAAAATGAATGTCACCATAATTATATATTATCACAATTATCACTGTGTACAATGTAGTAACTGATTTTTAATGTTAATTTTCTATAATTTCACTTTATTTTAGTGTGTAAATAGACAATGCAAACACAGTTTAATCATAGTTTTTAATGCTAGGTATATTTGTGTAGACATAAACTGACTTATAAAAATGAATTTAATGACACTCGATAAATCGAGTGTCGTTCAACTCGATAAAGCTTAGCTTGTCTTTCATACAATGGTACGCTCTATAATCATTACATTCATTACATCCAGTCTCAATAACGACAGCAATTAAATAATAAAAAGTACTTTTTACGTTGCCAAAATTAGTAAAAACTGCGGAGCTGTATATGTTCTTTTGTTACTTTATTATTCTAGTCCGTAATAAACTCGACTGTCGGCATCATAAATACTGAACTTTCTACGACATCTGTACTTTTATTTACAAATTGCACGTGTAAATGGTTATTAGTAGGATTCATGGATTATCTATAATTATGTTACCATATTCTTAGTTGCTCACAAATTAAAAAAATGCAACAAAATTACTGGTGCAGCAAAAGACGTCAGTAAACAGACTATACGCAATAGCGTTCAAATAAGATTTGTTATTTCTAACACTAGTCTGAAATATTTCATTGTTCATTTTCTAATACACTTTTTCCTATAATATCAAAATATGCGAAGTCCCTTGAGCGTAGTTATATAGAGTTATATAGTAACTGTAATAATATGATGATACTAGCTTCTGCCAGCGATTTCGTTCGCGTGGGAGGTTTTCCCGAATAAATCCCGATTCCGTGGGAATGCCGGGATAAAAAGTAGTCTATGTATTATACTTACCAAATTTCATTGAAACCCGTTCTGGAGTATTTACGTGAAAGAGCAACAAACATACATACATCTTCATAAACTTTCGCATTTATAATAACATAGTAGGATTGACTAATTGACCATTGTGTAAATAATATATCATGATAGTGATTATTAGGTGAAGGTGAGCTAGCGAGCCATGTTAATTTAATCAATCAATGTAAATATAATGATTTTTAAATGCGCCGCATTATTTGTATATTTTTCATATAAAAAATGTGCTAGTCATAAGCCTAGAAGAAAGCTATGTATGAAAGGAAATTACCAGTACCTTTATAATCCCTTTACTCCACTCCTTGTTATATCCATACTGTAGTTATTTTAGCGATCCAGTTGTTGTAATAACTATAGAGATACAACAATTGAATAGTTAGATTAACTGCAGTTGTGATAACGTTATTCAGCAACCGTTATCAATAACGTTATTGCCACTAAATACCGGTTAGATAACGGTTATCAAAAATAACTAATAACGCCCATGTCTAGTGGCTTGAACACTGAACGCCCAACCACACACGCAGGCAAGTACACGCAGGCCGGGCTTGCGCGGGCCGCGCTGTGGGGTTGGCGTGTAATTCAGTTTTACCAACCGCACGTACGGTGTTCCGTGTACAAGCCGGCTTGCGCAGGCAGAACTGTGGTGAAGCTTGTGCGTTTCGTAGGCCCATAAGATCATGTGCAAAAGATGAAAGAATACCACTGTATCCTTCTCATATAGCCATCCTTGAAGTGAAGAAGAACTGTTATCCGCCAAAAGATGCCATAGAAGTCACGGAAAGAGGGGTTAAAGTAAAACTCCAAACAATTTTGGACAAAACTGTGGCTAGACTTGGAAAATTCCTGCGTGTAGAATCTCCGCTGGATGATCACCAAAAAAGGGATTAGTAGGCTATTAACTAACAATTGTACAAGTAAATCGATGGTCAACTGCCTTAGACCATGTCAAAAATTTGAAAACCGCCCATTGTACACTAGTTTTATTATTTTTATCCTTATGTGTATTGTAAGGTGTACAATAAAGTATATAATAAATAAATATCGTAAATTCTAAAATTTAAACATTTGCTACGCGCAAAGCGGCACCGAAAGGTACATGACTTTGATATCATCTTGGTCGCCGTGCTTGGTACAATACCTCGAGTGAGCACCAGCCCTTCAGTTCCATTCAGTTTCAAATAATTGAACTTTAAGTGATTTCTCCCGTACAATAAACAACGAAAATATTTTTTTCGCACGCCTGGAGTTACTGATACCTTCCATACGTTAATATCATATAAAGGAATATATACCAGACACATTACAATATTTGTTTAAATTTTTTACTTTAAGTTTCTATGAGTAGGGAGCTCGATTTTCAGACCACTGTGCGGCCCGTGGGCAATTTCATGGGCATTCCAACTATCCCATGAGTAGAAAATAATTCGCAATGCTCGCAACATTGTTGTAATATCCACCGTAATTCGTAAAATTCTATTTCTTTATGCCACAAAATTTTAACTCATAATTAAAAAATAATATTAGTAATAATATTTCATGTTTGTTATAAACAGAATTCTGAAATAATTAATTTTTATAATTATTTTGATTGATCATTCTGAAATTTTGGAAGCATATTACTAATAGCAACACTTATCGTGTGAGTTGTCAAAAAGTTGGCAATTGGCATTTAATCCATCTGTTTTATTTAGAAAATCTATTTTCAACACACTCTACAGTTAAAATTAGGGTATTTATCGTATTTCATTGAATATTAAGATCATAATATTCATTTTATTACTACTGGTATTAAAAAAACCGTTATTTGTTTCATAAGATCATCAAATTTCACGTAACGCGGAGCGCATTTGTGATCAGATTTTGTATTTATTTCTTTTCCTATTTTTATCTGTTGTTGTCTTTGTGCAAATTAATTTGGAGGTGTTTTTTTTTAGGGACCGTGACCCAAGAGAAGTGCTTACGGAACAGTAACGTGATGACATAATGGTGTAATACTTTGATGCTGTTGTTTTCGATTGTCACTAAACATGGATAGTATACCCGAGTCACCAGTGAAGATGAGCCCTCTCGCGGAGCCTGAAGGGTTCCTGGAGAGCGAGACGGATTATTCAAGCATCAGAGGAAAGGTAAACATTCGCCTTGTCTTTGTTTACTAACATATTGTTCCCGCGTAAATTACGCCTACTCACATTCTCTGTACAATGGCTACATATGTGTGATGTTTCTCATAATACTCAATCTTTATCGTTTTTATGGCAACGGCAGGCATACATTGTATTAAATATTAATTGAAAGCTGCAAAAAAATGAAGACATTATTATAAAAGAAACTTAAATAACTTATCTATATCAGAACACAAATAAATATAGATAGATAGAATATACTTTATTGTAAACCAAATTTAAAACACTTATTTAATAATATTGCCTAACTTATGGTTACTATGGTGGTCTTGTAATCTGATTTTTATCATAATTATGGCTATTTTATATGGTTATTGCATCATAACAATATTGCACCACTTTGTTTATAAATTAACTCATATTAATGTGAAATATGCATCAAGTATATAATATAGGTCTAATTTATGTAAACATTTTTTTTATGTTTAATTTTTTCAGCTTAAAGTAGATAATATCACATATAATATCTCTTAATAATGCTAGTATTAACTAAATACAAATGAAATGCTATGCATAAGTGTAAAAGGTGATTTTCACTGCATTTTTTATCCTGAAAACCTCACTCTCCGGCTCTGAACACTCTGCCAAAGTTCCTTATAATTTGATTGATGGATTAAAATCGCATTACTTACAATAAGATTCTTTTTATATTAGAAATCTCACCATTATAACATGAAACATTAGGTGCTAATTTGGCTAGTGCCATGTATATCATTCTCTATCTTCAGACTTAGGTTTACAAGATGTACTAACTATCAAATAATAATAACATTGTCCTTTTTAGATGGTGCTTGTAAGCCCAACAGCTGACGAGTATGAACTGCTCCGTAAGCAACTGCTGGAGAGGCTAGAGTCAGGCAATGGAGAGATAATATACGACATAGGACAAGGAGAAGGTAACATTCATTTCTAATAGCCTACATGATGCACTCCCAGAATGAAAATTCTAATTTAAAAATTACTATTTGTGAGGTTGACCAAGAATTTCTTAAAAAATAAACAGTATTGTTGTCCCTATATTACTTGTACTTGGAACCCCTATTACTGCAGGTAATAAGAGCTTAAGGGCAATTTATAACACAAACAGTAGGAATGGTATTTTTTTAGAATTAGGTCTATTGGTCTAAGAGTGCAATATGAAGATGGCAGATAGAAGAAATATGAGAGTGATGAATGCCTTTGTTATTGCTCAAAGTATTTTATATTGATAGAAAATGCAAATGCAGCTGGTAAAAACTCGACTGAAAACCACAAAACAAGATGATTATGTTTTAAGTTTGTTAAGGAAGAATTTAACTTAAGTATTTCTATATTTAATAAAAATATACCTATACAGGCAAAACTAAAAATAAATTATAGGGCATCGAGAAATTCGTCAACATTGTTATCAATGGGAAAAGTGCCCAGAACACTGGCCGCATTGCCACGTTGAATGGCAATGCTGCTTTCTTCTTAAATTTGTTAAGAAGTAATTATTCACACAAATAAAATCAACATATAGTGGTTTTAAGGTCTAGGTACTGGCTGTGGTTGATGGAATGTTCTAACCAGTAACTGCAGCAGCGGAATGCAGGACAACTGAATGAACAGGGTTTTAGAAGTCCAATACTACTTTCCGCTCCAACCAGTACATGAGGAATCATTAAATGATTTTTACCCAGGAAAGATGTAGGTATCCACTTTTTTGTTTTTCATGTGTAAAGCTGTAACTGTTACAATACTGGATAATATTTCATCACATTATAAAATCCATAATTACGTATTGATAATTAATTAGTTACACTGTATGTATGTAACAGGCAAGTTACACTATGGGCAGGAAAATCACGTAAAATTTAACATTCATTTCAATGGCAGCAAACAATCCAGCAGCAATATTACATAATCATAATAGTTTTTTCGCGTCGCGAGGGCGTGGGTTCGAACCCCACCCATTACACTATAGCCGTGAACCCACTCCAGACACAAGCATATTTAGCTTCGTTGGAGGGGTTAACAAGATTGCTAGTAATGTGAATTCTACCCACATTGCTAATACTATTCTTTTTTTTTTAAAAAAAAACTTCATCACGAAGTCCTTAGCCCTTAGGCTGACTCATTGTAATCTTGATTACGTCACCAAACATTTTTTAGTAATTAAAGATAAGATTATTTAAAATTTCATAAATGTCATGTAATTATGTTTAGATAAGTCAGATGATGCAACTAGTATTTCTATCTTATCTACTTGATCATTCAAATGCTCGTGTATGCAGCAATGTGGTAATATCAGTTATTTTAAATAGTGCGCTGAATGTCGCAAATGTAATAACTGCGGGCATGAGATACACGCGCTATATATTTTCAGAGATCAAAATAATGCCTTGAACTTGGGAACTTGTGGCCCAGTGGTTATGGGTCCGACTTGCGAGATGCTAGTCGTGGGTTCGAATCCACAAGCACATTATTTTAGGGCACAATATGAGGTGTATTAACTAAACAATCGATGAAGTTTCATCTAAGCATATCATGACAATCATAAACAATTTACCTACTTAAACAACATCCCGTAAACGGTCATAAATGGTGATAAAATTTTAATATCGTACAAGGCAACAACTATACCTATATGGAATCGTTTATCCTATTTTACGAAATTTTGGAGCCTCGATAGTTACGCGACACGAACATAATAGCTCATTTTCGAGAGTTCGTTAGTAGGAATTGGGAGAGAGAGAGCCCAGCTGTGGGACAGTATATGCTAGAGAAAAAAAGACGGGCGCAGGCTGATTTTCGCATTATTATAAGACTCCTTCACGCAAGTGTCCGCTGTCGTCAGGTCCATAAGTTATCCATTTTCTATTTAAGCACGACTTCTAGTAGTAAACTGAAACAGAACATGCGAGGTGTCAAGGGTGCCGTACTCCAACCTGTACAAACATTAAACATAATTGATTGAAGCACGCTAAACCTATCGAGTTATCGTACTATTATTGTAGCAAAGGGAGTGTCAGACTTCTACTAACTAAGAACCCACCCTGCTCCTTCGGTTGCCCTTGCGTTCCGTGGCCGCGATATCCCGTTAGAATATTCGCGCAACCCCAGCAGGACAGAGTAACCCTTAAGAACGATTTTTTTATGATTTCTATAAACGTATCCAGTCTGACATACATAAATAACATGTTCATTCATCAACTTATGAGTTCACAACAACAACAACAATTTGACCACAATAAAAGATTTGGTTGATTGATTTAGTAAAAACCGTTCTTGTGATAGGTAGTTCCGCTCTTCCAATTGTCGTTGTCAATAAACAGATCCAAATAATATGAATTAAACTATAGGTGTACCAGAATCTCATGGCAAATGGGGAAATTAAATTTTTTAGTGGCAGCACTAGGGTAGTTGGATTAAACCATCTTGATATTTTCCACACTAATAATATATCTAATTTTGTATGTAATAATAACATAATGAAACTAGTCCACATGAGCATGTGCCCCTTTTTACGAAAATTAAACAAACGGAGGAGTATGAAATTCGGCACAGTTAAAGTTATAATATAGTTTTCAACTGAACAGAATGATAACTTGCATTATCCATACGACTAAAGGTTTTGTAAGATTTGGAATCAGCTTTTCTGTGACCTACCTTATTATACCTCAAGCTATCCTTATTTATATCATGATGATAGTTGGCAGATGTACTTTTCGATCTATACTTCAGGCGACAGTGTGGCATAAACCCATTTTCTCCACCAGGACGTACAGTAATCCATCTCAGCCCAGATGAAATATTTTTGGATGGACCAGCAATTCAACAACCAAAATTTATTTTCTGAACATGAACCATGTATGTAAGTTTCGTCTAAATAAATCACATATTGTTTATTTTCTTGAGCTTCACGGTTCTTATTTATGCGTTCCAAATACTATTTTTTTATATCGTGCCGCTCCATCAAAATTGTTCTTTTTGATCTGAATTTAATATATTCAATTCAAGACAATTTTCTTCAATATAGCCTATCAAAGAAAAAATACAATCTGGAATACACGTAACATTACAGCAACAAAACATTGAAAATACTTTTTTACGACTGCTTTCGAGAAAATAAACAAATTAAACTTAAATTCATTCAGTATGTAATAATTTAATTACAAATGAATTTTCCTTCCGTATAGTATAAATAACTTCTAAATCAAAACGGTATTATATTCATATCATGATAATATTATGTTGTATTTAATTTCCAACTTTCCAAAGAATGAGGCGTAGAGAATACACCTTCGATCGATTTTCCTTCATCAGTAATATGCCGTATAGTACTATTAGAAACCCCTATACAGCGTGGCGATTTGGACTGATAACAACTTGTATAAGCAAACTATAGGTTACTCACTTAGAAAAAAATATTACGTTTATACTCACGAGAAATAAAGTATCAAAACTATACCCAGTTTTTTAATCTCAGAGACAGAATTGACACATGCAAATGTCAACTTTAGAAATAATGTTGCCCGCTCTTTTGAGCAGTGTTGTACCTACGATACCGGTTTGTTGAATCGTAACTTTTTACCCGACTGCGCGACGCAAAAGAGGGTAATTAATATGTTTCACAGTCTGTGTATGTATGTAAGTATGTATGTTTGGCTAAACGCGTGGGCCGATTTGAATAATTCTCACGTTCATCAATTCGTCTTAACCATGCGAGTGTCACTAGAGAAATGACAGCTAATTATCAAAAATCGGCAAACTATATCAAGTGGGCTAGCATTGAATAGGTCTTTTTTTATAAAAAGAACTAGCAATGTGGGTATAATTCATATTACTAGCAGTCTGGTTGACCCCTCTCACTAAGCTACAAAAACATACATTATAAATATGCGATTTAATTGTATAAAACTAAATAGAAATGAAATATCATATAGAAAGACTAAAAAATCGTAATACTAAAGAAATGATAAAGTTGGAATTATTCCTTTTTCCTTGACTTATAATATTGTTATTTGATAACTTTGTAAATTGTAGGCCAGCTAAAGTTGGTGTACCTTCACTTGGTGAAGGTGGTGATGATTTTATTGGCTTGTCCCTGGCCGGGCCTGTGTTGATGCTGCCGCTTATATTGTGCTGGGCAGTAACAATACATTGGGCATTTCGTCATTGGCGGGACCGGTCCGACACCAATATTAACTGCAATAGACGACCTTAGCTGGGATGTATTTAACTTCTAATTTATTTACAAAAGGTCTATAATGTATTGAGCAGAGTAAGGACACTAGAAGGTTCTATTTGTGCAGTTGATCCGAATAAACTTCTAAATACGCTTCACGCTTCAAGATCACAATTCTTAGCAAGAATAATCTGTGAAACCTTTAAAATATTTAAAAAAAAAAGCTAAGCGAAAGGAAAGAAACAAGTACATTTTTATTTTAAAAGTGACAAGCAGGCGGGACCCGTCCCATTTTTATATATTTATGTATGTTCGATTCGCACCTGCTTGCAATAAATCGGTATTTATTGTGTAACTCGGTGGTTATTGTGTGTTTTTAAGTGTCATCTGGGCCATATAGTTGACGACATTATCGATAGCTTTACCATAGAAGTGGTGACGATTTTGATGATACAGAATATTCCTAAGAAATGGAGTATTATTTGAATCTGATTAACGAATACCTGTAATTAATTATGATTTTAATAACATTTTTAATTACATGTATATAGATATCTTACATTATTAATTTTGTATTTCTAAGTTTTAAATTAGCACCTACACATTATTTAAGGATAAAGTATTATAAAAAACCGATACTTGATTTTATTAACGTTAAGTTTCGATAGTGGCACATCACTATTTAAGATTTGCAAAAAACTGGCAACCGTCGTAATGTAAACTTTGTCTCTGAGATTAAAAAACAGGGTATAGTCCCTCCCACTATCCTGTCAATAAATGAAAGCGCTTTAAAATGTTTGATTGTCGCTTAGTCCCACCATCTTCTTCACATATTTTATTGTAAACATTGAAAACAATATTTCTTTCTTGGAATCGCAGTATTTTTTTCGACATTATATCCAGAAATATAAGTTTTTCCAGAAAATTAATAGTGTCGGTGACAGATCATGTACTTTGACTTGACAGAATATCATAGACATTTTTTTAAGAAGATTAGTGTTTGACGGAACAGGTTAAGGTCTTAGACAATGCTGCCTATTCATCCGTAAAAAAAATATCATAGACATATGAAAATCGCTTTTTCTAATTATGGAAGGGAAAAAAAATATTTGTGCCATGAGATTCTGGTAGACCTACAGACTCTTTGATTGGTTTTTGAGTAGTAATTAATTACGTGTATAATATAGAACTGTTTTTATATCTTATTTAAAAAGAGAACTAGCAATGTGGGTAAATTGAAATTCGCATTACTGCAATCTTGTTAACCCCGCCAACTGAGCTAAATATGCTTGTGTCTAGAGTATTATGGAAACAATGTGAAAATCAATTGTTTTGAAAAGAATAACCGTAAAGTAAAGAATAACCGCGAGTAAATGCGAAAGTTTGTGAGGATAGATGGAACTACTACTGAACGGATCTGTACAATAGATAGATGAAACCCTAGAGTAACACAGGATATTTTTTATCCCGGATTTCCACGGTATCGGGATTTACGCGGGAAAATTGTCCCCGGCGACCGAAGTCGCGAGCAGATACAAGTATTTTAAAAGCGAAAATTTGTTAGGATTGATGGATCCATATTTGTTGCTCTTTCACGCCAAAATTATTGAATAGATCTGAATAAAATTTGGTATGTAGACAGCTGAAATCCTGGAATAACACATTTACTGCTATTTATCCCTGAATTCTCGCAGGATTCACGCGGTAAAATTATTTCACGAAGTCGCGGGCACGAATTAGTCATAAATACATAAAACAAAAAAATAAAAATTTGCATTTCTCACATATATTTTCCTCAACAGACCTATATTATCCTCTCTTTATAAATAACTGATTGCTATAATGAAAATGGGTAATCCACATATTTCATTTTAACAGACCCTTTATTATCCTCTCTCTTTATCATGAACTAGGCATCATGATCATGAATTGTGCCTGCTCGGTCATTTTGGAGATCGCTCCGTACTAGTTCATTTCGGACAGTGAACTAGTTCATTCTATTAGTTCTAAGAGCTCTATTCGGTCTTCGCTCTCGGCGGTCCTTAACTCCTTAGAGCACAGCGCGGACCACAGAGCAAATACGCTCTTTAAGTAGGTACTATCAAAGACATCATTTATCTCTGTATTACCCAGCGTAAACAGCTGACATAATATTAGGATTATGTATAATTCAAACAGAGATATTTTGTACCATTCAAATGTGAATCTGAAACGGTTTTCATTCATTCAGACAGAATAAATTCGTATGACGTTTCTGTCAACCAATCAGTAACTGTATTTCATTTCTCGTTCGCACATTACGATCGCACGGTTTAGAATGTACGAGTACGAAAAAAGCTATTAGACCGATTACAAGCCAGCGTTCGGAAACAGTTCTTTTAGTACAGTGCAAAGATTCGGCTCCTATTAGTTCACCGTTCACGTACTACACAAGACTATCATGAACGTATTTGCGTAATAAAATCAGCTATTTGACCGATGATCATAAGCTCGTGGTATGTGCAGACGGGCGAGGTCTGACAGAGGACGAGTACAGCGCGTCAGTAGCGACGCTGCAGTCCCTGGTGAGCGGGGAGCGCGTGTCGTGCGTGGAGCTGCGGCGCTGGGACTGCGGCAGCGGGCTCACCGGCCAGTACCTGCTGCGCGCCGAGCTCGACCACACGGACTTTATGGAGATCAGGTACAACGACACAATAAAAATTGGCCAAGTGCGAGTCAGACTCGCCCATGAAGGGTTCCGTAGTAACTATAATAATAAAATATAATATGTATATTTATTTGACGAAAAAAACCTTAAAATTTTCTTAAAACTAGCTTATTTCAATTTTTTACAACTACGCCAAATAACTTTGTTTTTCATAGTGTTTGTATGAATTACAAAGTTATATTTGCGGTTTTAGAAAATATGCTGTATTTCAAAAACTGCTAAACTGATTTCGTTCAAACCAACCAACTTTTGGTTGAAAGTTTACATTAAGATATACAGCATATATTTTTTTGAAAATTTTCACTCCATTATTATAGAAGTTAGAGGAGGGGGGGCATAGATTTTACCACTTTGAATGCGTATATCTTTTAAACGATTAACTTTATGAAAAAGTGATTTTAGAAACCTTAATATCATTTTAAAATACCTGTCTATAGATACCACACCCATTATTTTAAATATTTATAGTCCTAATAGTTTCGTAATAAAATGGCTGTGACATACGGAAGGACGGACAGACATGACGAAACTATAAGGGTTCCGTTTTTTGCCATTCGGCTACGGAACCCTAAAAAAAAGAACTAGCAATGTGGGTAGATATCACATTACTTGCAAACTTGTTCCCCTCTCCAACTAAGCTAAAAAGGCTTGTGTCTGGAGTGGGTTCACAGCAATAGTGTAATGAAGTTCGTGACCCCTCGATCTAGCCCGACGCCTTAGTCCTTAGGCTGTTTACGATTTAAGACCAGGCAGTCCAAAATAATTTTCACACAAACTCCACCCCATGTACCTCGGTTAGGCCGTTGTATACTAAACGCTAACGCAACAGTAATAAAGTTGAATATCGCGTGCGCTCTTTCACCATGTTCGGTTTCGAAACTGTCGTTGTGTGCTAAACGCTAACCCAGCAGTAAAAAAGTTGAATATCGAGTGCTCTTAAATTGTTCATTGGCTTGCGTTTGAACTCTTATCTCACCCAGAAGTAACGTATTACAAGTATTAGACCCCAGGTTTTAGCTATCAGTAAACACAGATTCGGCAGGGAATTCCACTCCTTAGCACAATGAAAGTATTTCCTAAACATTTTGAGCCAGTTCCTGTGTCCCGTTAAATAATGAAGTCTACATCCAAAAAGGCGAACGTCTCGTGCCTCTTGGCTCAAATAGAACTAAGTAATTTCTGATAAGACATTTAAAGGAATCAATATCTGTCTCTCCATTTCGCTTTCACAGCTAAACCACAGCACCAATTTGGATGAAATTTAGAATGAAAATAGTTGAAGAGCCCAGGTCAAACAAGGGCTATTTTTTTTTTCAAAAGTCTGCTCCTAAAGGGTTGAAATATGGGCTGAAGATTTGTATGGGAAATCTAAATCGCTTAACCGATTTTAATGAGTTTTTATTTAACGCGGGCAAAACCGCGGGGAACAGCCAGTTACATAATATATAAAAGAGACATTGATTACCTTCTACTTCTTCTGCGTACTGGAGATATCTGCCACTCCTTGTATCTGTTTAATCATAAACCAGTATTATAATTTTCTCATATTTCCACCCTACAGAGTGGCAGTAGTAGGCAACGTGGACGCGGGCAAGTCCACTCTCCTGGGCGTACTGACGCACGGCGAGCTGGACAACGGGCGAGGGTACGCGCGGCAGCGCCTGTTCAGGCACAAGCACGAGATGGAGAGCGGCCGGACCAGCTCCGTGGGCAACGATATACTGGGCTTCGATAGTATGGGTCAGTGCTATTTTATTTTCTTTAAAAGAGAACTAGGTAGAATTCACATTACTAGCAATCTTGTTAACCCCTCCAATTAAGCTAAACATGGTTGTGTATGGAGGAGGTTCATGCCAATAGTGTGGTGGGTTTCTGAACCCACAACCTCACGATCAAAAATTTTGTTTTGAGGTTCTGTTGAGAACTAGCGTCATGCACTAGTTATCTGGCATTTTGCTTTTTGGCACAGCCAAAACATTATCTTTTTAGTCTTTTTATATGTCAGTTAGTCAGATAACTTTTAGAAACTTTCAGGAGTTGTTACTTCAGCTCAGCACCATGAGATGATGAATATCAGTCACAAATATCTGATTGCTTTAAATTCAAATTCAACATTATTTATTTGCTCAAATAACGTACAGAAAAAGGTCTTACAGAATTATCAGAGAATCTCTTATTTTGTCTGTAATATCGGCATGCAAAAATAGTGTACAAATGATTAAACATGCTTGCTTTCATACAAATTAATTAATTAATAATATATTCATATTAATAAAATGCTCACAAATTATTGCAAATGTTACAAAAATGTCATGAAAGTATATGTATGACGTCGTAAGTTCCCTTAAAGTAAGGGTTTACCTTGATTTTCCTGGGATTCCATAATCAGATCCTGATTTATACCTTCCATAATCAACTCAGGAAAACAGTGTATGTGCCTATAAAATTTGAGGGTTTCCCTCGATTTCCCTGGGATCCCATCATAAAATTTTGACTTGGTCACAAGGAGATCACCTCTTGAGTATAGGCTGTCAAACAAAAAAAAAAATTCGAAAATCGGTCCACAATTGGCGGAGAAATCGGTGAACATATATAATAAGAAATACATACAGCAGAACATAGTTCCTTCTTTTCAACCTCCTTCTTTTTGAATACCTTGAGAAGATTTTGTACTTGGCTTGGCTCTGACCTTGAAAGAACAAAGGTGAAGGGTCACGTTGCAAATAAACATTTGATTGATTGATTGAAAAAAGATCTAATATCCCGATTTGCATTATATTATTTTGTTAAACTCCCAATGGTATCAACTTTACGTGCGCTTCTATGTTATAAGTTTTGGAAACGCTGCAAATTCTGACGAGTAACAGAAACACAACCAGCCTGTAACATCACAAGCCTCCTTTCTATGAGGGAATGGTATATATTCCACCAAGCAGGCCCAGTAGGTTGGGGTTCCTAGGCATTGCTGGTTTTTCCACGATGTTTTCCTTTACTGAATTGAAAGACACAAATAATGTGCCCGCTTGGGCTCGAACACCACAAACTCAAATTGTCAAGTCGTGCCTTTACAGATTAAATTAAATTATGCTTATGAACTTTTATTTACCTAGCTAAAAAAAATTCGCCACGCTCCTTTTTTTTACGTTAACAATAAAAAGAAAAAAACATTATTTAATACAGTGAATTATTCATAGCGTTACTACGACGTAAATGTGTAATATTGTATTTGAATTGTTGAAACTGGCTTGCATTGCACTTTGCATATTCATACAACGATCTATTTGGTATAATTAGTCTTTTAAATTGCAAATACTATGATATTACTGATCACTGATAAGCGATTGCAGTTAGTACTTATCTAGTTATGCAAATAACAGACTTGACTGTTCCGTCCTCGGATAATATGAATAAAGTTCTATATATTATTATGCAATAACATAACATGTACATACATACATATGTATATGCTCTGTAGAATGTATCATTCATTAGGCTTGTTCGAACGTGAGATAAATAGGAGTGTTCTAAAATAGTATTCAGTAGTTTTTGGGATAGAACAATCCATAAACCATGTCTGTTTCTCTATTAGGTCTAAACCGCTGAACCAAATTAGAAGAGTTTTGGTATAGACTTAGATTAGATCTTTGGAGAAGCACACACGATATTACTATTTTATGCCTGGTGTGTCTTGGAATATTTTTTTACTTCAACGCCGCAAGCGCTTCTGGCTAAAGCTAGTCGATTATCCATTGTAAATACGAAAGGCTGTCCGTCTGTTACGTTTTTGCCGCAATACCGCTGGCATGGAGATAGTTAAAGTAAAAAAAGAAGGGAATGAAACCATAAAGGGCTGAAATGGGAGATGAAATTATCCACAAAAAAACACAACGCGAATCAATGTCATGAGCAATAGTTAGTAGTTTGATAAGTAAAAGTACGAGGTCACTCGCTCTACATGTAACTAACTACTACTACTCGTTCGTTACAGGTAACGTAGTGAACAAGCCAGACCACGGCACCCTGGACTGGGTGAAGATCTGCGAGAAGTCGTCCAAGGTCATCACGTTCATCGACCTGGCCGGCCACGAGCGGTACCTCAAGACCACCGTCTTCGGTATGACCGGACATGCGCCAGACTTCGGAATGCTCATGGTAAGCTAAGAAGCTTCAAATATGCTATCCCTTCCGGAGTCCGTGTTTCCTGATAGCTTTTAAATAGAGATCTTTAAATCAAGAGTGAATAGGGTACTTCTAGGCAAGCGTTCTTCATCATCATCGTAAAAAAAAAACTATACTTCATGATTATTAATGTTCTTATTAGTCCGTACTGACCCACTGCTGGACGATGGCCTCACTCCTATCCTTCCAACGTTCTCGACTCTCGATTGTGCGTCTATTCCTTCCAATTTTTAAGGAAGCCATCCAGATAGTCCTGTCTCCTGTGTATTGCTGGACCACAGCTTGTCTGAACTAATTCTTGAAAACCTTATCACCGTTCGCTTAGGAAGAGGACCTATAGACGCCTATTGAGATGGTTCAAGGTTCCTCGAAAACAAAAGAACAGAAGGATTTAAGGTGGTAAGGCCTCCTCAAAACCTTAAGTTTATTTGTTTCCTCCCAGCAGCATGTTAGTATAGGCTGAATAAATAGAAATAGTTCTTCTGATATCTAGTCTAACTTAATTAAATTATAGTAATTAATTAATCGTGGTAAACATGGTAATTAATAAGTACTGGTTTACTGATAAAAGTTATTTCAAGAAATTATAGCAAATACCTTTTATTTTATCGGGGAGAAAATGATATGGATTTCCTCCGAATTGGGGAGGGCAAAGGACTATGTCAAACTTTACTGACTAAAACCACCTCTCTCACACTTGCTCGTGCTGAACTACTTAAATTTTCGTCAATGCTGCCCCTGATTGACACGACAAATATTATGGTATTTCATATAGAATATGGATTTTATTTGAAATAAAATATTTGAATTTAAATATACGATAATAATTCTGCATTGTTGAGAAATCTTTTTTATTCAGGCTTGGGGAAATTAGATTGTGTAATTCCATCGCACACTCCCCGAAATGTAACCGATAGACTTGCATCGTTGCCAATGAGTCTCTTGGCCCGTTTCTCGATAGTATAAAGCGCGTCCAGTTGGTATTTGGCAGATCCATCCCAAAGATATTTACAATGTATTAATTATTAAGATATTTATAATTCCATGTCCTCAGATCGGTGCCAACGCCGGCATAGTGGGTATGACAAAGGAGCATCTAGGACTAGCCCTGGCGCTCTCAGTACCGGTGTTCGTAGTAGTGACCAAGATCGATATGTGTCCCCCTAATGTTCTGCAAGACAACCTCAAGCTACTCATCAGGATCCTCAAGTCCTCCGGCTGCCGAAAAGTACCTGTCATGGTGAAGACGAAAGATGACGTCATTGTAAGCGCTACTAACTTCGTATCACAGAGGTATGTTGGCAACTTCACGTGCTAATTTATCCAGTATTAGTTACTATTTCCTTCTCCGACGTCTAATTTATTTATGTTATGTTATTACGGCTTACAATAACATAATTATATATAAAAAAAAAAATGAAAACAGAAATTACAATTACATTTATACTAATATTATAAAGCGGAAAAGTTTGTTTGTTTGCTTGAACGCGCTAATCTTCGAAAGTACCGGGTGGATTTGGATGCAATTTGGTATGGAAGTAGCTTGAAGCTTGAGGAAGGTTATAGGCTACATTTTACGCGACTGTAAAAAAGGAGAGTTATGTTTTTACCGTGATAGAATCCACGGGAGCGAAGCCCCGCGTGAGTACTAGTTTAAAATATACATTAACAAAACTTCGACATAAACATAGAAAATAACGTTTAAAAAAATAAGGATAACGATTAAAGGGCACATTACATCCATTTAGATTTCACATAATTTATGGCAGTCACTACATTATTAAGGTTATCTGCAAATAATCTATATCTTTACCCATAAAAATAAGAGGTTTATACATGAAATTGCAACAGACTGAAAGACAGAGTTAATGCCGCATTTAAAATATTAGTAGGGGTTATATAGTATATTTCTACAATTGGTATGTAAATGTTTCGTATAACTGCTTGTTGTTGTACATTCCTGGAAAGGATAGAAAATTGTCTGTTGAGATATCAATAAACTATCTAGTATTGAGGTCATATTAAAAAATGGAAAAGCAACATACACGGAACAATGTAGGAAAATAACGAATATTATTATATTAATCAGTTAGAATCGGACAGCCGTCCGAGCAGGGAGTGCAAGGGACAGTTTAAATATATTCTTCAACGCGGTACCAAACTGAATCGCTTAGTTACTGAACTAGCCATGTCGTCAAGTCTTCAATTATTGTTGTTTCTTTATAGGCTATGTCCAATCTTCCAAGTATCAAATGTGTCTGGCGAAAACCTGGAGCTGCTCACGATGTTCCTAAACCTGCTGAAGACGAGGATGCCCTCACAAGACGACAAGCCTGCAGAATTCCAGATCGACGACACGTACTCAGTACCGGTACGTCATACACGGACATGTTCAACGAGGGTTTTCAGGGAAATTCAAACCATTACGCGCTACTAAGAATCATTAACCACTCTTAATTAACAACAAACAATAATCAACAACAACAATTAAATAAACAAAGAAAAATAACAAATCTTCAACAGTGTTGGCAAACGCCTTGGCGAACCCGTCTTGCCCTTGACATTTTTTTACCGGGAGAACGAGACATAACGCCAAATACACAAGATGGAAAGAGATAGATAATAGATTGTTAACTCCAAAGACGTTTTTTAGGTGAATGACCTAAATATATTTTTTTAGGTCATTCACCTAAAAAACGTGCGAGTCGGACTCGCGCACGAAGGGTTCCGTGCCATTATCTATAAAAACAAGCAAAAAAAAATCACGTTTGTTGTATGGGAGCCCCCTTTTAAATATTTATCTTATCCTGTTTTTAGTATTTGTTGTTATAGCAGCAACGGAAATACATCATCTGGGAAAACTTCAACTGTCTGGCTATCACGGTTCATGAGACAGACGAACAGCGGAGCCTTAATAATAGGTTCCCGTTTTTACCCGTCGGATTCTGAACCTTAACTAAAAAAAAATGATTATACACACCATTCTTTAGAGATAGTAAGCAGTGCCTCAATTATCATAAGTGCTTCTCTCGCAGGGCGTAGGCACAGTGGTGTCAGGGACCACGTTAGCGGGAGTGATCCGCCTCAACGACACGCTGCTGCTAGGGCCTGACCCTCTGGGCCGCTTCCAGCCCATCACCGTGAAGAGCATCCACAGGAAGAGGATGCCGGTGCCAGAGGTGCGGGGAGGACAGACCGCTAGCTTTGCACTTAAAAAGGTCAGTCTACGAAGGGAACAATTTCTTTGAAGGGCATTTGACAAGCATTGCTACAGTTTTATTCTGGACCAGAGTTATCATAATAAATATAAAAAAAACATGTGTGCAATTCACACGTGGTAGAAGTGAAACCTTCAAAAATTATGGCTATTTTTTCTTATGAATTTATGTGTCTGTCTCTTTTTACTGTCGCTTTTTCGTTTCATAAATTTTCAAATCACAACGATGCTAAAGAAGTTTTCACTTCAAAAAAAAATATTATGTGCGATCGTCGATCTACCTAAAGCATGGGTTTTATTAATCTAATAAAGCGACAATAATAATAATATTGATTTGGCATAAAAGGATTACAAACTAATATCTAGAATTTACAAAAAAGTACTTGTGATTTTTCAAGTTATTTTGATTGATGGCCCCTATACTAGGAAAATCCTGTGTTTTCAGGGCCGTTCATTCGTCTATCATTGAGCGAATAGCTTAATGGCTAAGGTGTCGGACTTGTGATCGAGAGGTCGTGGGTTCAAACCCCACCCATTACACTATTGTGTAATGGGTGGTGGTATAAGTGGATATACGCTAGATGCCGTAAAATTTAAAGTTCCATTCACGCTTTTCCACGCTTTGCGACCATTGTATTCCGCTTTTGGTAAGAAGATCAAGTTTAGATATTTGGGGATATACGGAACAGGGTGTAAAGTCCCGCAATCCCACCGAAAAGGGAGGATCCTCCGACCAGACAGGTGTTTTTGTCTGGTGGGCAACTGCCCGATGTTTCTGATCAAGTGATTAGTATGCAGGCTAGTTGTGCGGGAAACTCTGCTTGCGCGATACACGATTTCTATCATTAGTTTGTATGTTGCGAGACAGATGTCGCTACAGATATTTAAAAAAACATTTTCCCAATATAAGACAAGATGATGAGTTTTTTCATCACATTTGTAATGTCGTGAAACAGATAAAGCGCTCACAAATCCGCAAGGGTATGGTTATGGTGTCTCCTGCACTGAACCCTCAAGCCTGCTGGCAGTTCGAGGGAGAGATCCTGGTGCTGCATCACCCCACCACCATCTCCTCACGCTACCAGGCCATGGGTAAGTTAACCGACACTTTTACCAATCCATGTAGATAGATAATTAGAATATACTTTATTGTACACCAAAAATTTAAACACCTACAATATTGCTAAAATTGTTTTGGTTACAATGGCGGTCTTATCTCTGAGAGCGATATTTTCCAGACAACCTTTAGAAGGACTTTACAAACTTTAATTTAAATTAGTACCGGCTAACTTATCCATGGTTAATTTTTGACAAACTCAAGCTTTTGCTGTTTCTAGAATTCTGTTTAGATTTTGTTTACTTAATGTTGTGACCACTAATAAGGATGTAATACGTCCGGGGTTACGGCGATGTTCTAGGGAGATATAGGGGACCTGGAACGCAACGCAATGCAACGCAATTTTTGATAGACAGTCTTTAGTTATCCGACGATCAATAAGTGGTAATTAAGAAAGTTTTGACAGGCAGTCTTTGGTAATTTTCACAATCAATAAGTGGTAATTAAAATGTTTTGATAGACAAGTTAAGATTAAAATTGAGTTATCACAGTGATCTCGCAATATAACAGCACATAATTATTGAAGTCTATACATACAGGGTTACAGGTTAAGTCGACCTAGATCCGAAGGCGTGTAGTTCCCATCGTTTCTGACTGATTTGCCTTTGAAACGGCCTACCCGAAACCCCAATATTTTTCGCTCGCACGCACCGTTTTAACTTAAAGGACAATAGTCGAGGTATCGTTAGAACTGCTACGTGGGGGCTAGCTAACAAATAAGTTTTTTTCTATGGTTCTTTCTCTGAAATCCCTAGATTATTATACTTCGTTGGATAGCTGATGAAACGTAGATATCTTAGGCATATCTGAAAACAGGTGCCATATTATTAGGGTTCCCTAGCCGAATGGCAAAAAACGGATAAAGGGGGGCTCCCCATACATGGAACTAAAACTGAAAATATTTTTTTTCATGAAACCTGCGTTATGCGTGTGTGGTACTAGGTCTTTAACATTGATATAGGGGTTTCTAAAATCACTTTTTCTTAAAGTCAATCGTTTAAAAGATATAAGCTTCCAAAGTGGTAAAATGTGCCCCCCCCCCTCTAACTTCTATAATAATGGAGTGAAAAATCTAAAAAAAAATATATACAGTAGATCTTAATATAAACTTTCAACCAAAATTGGTCTGAACGAGATCGGGTCAGCCGACAGCATATTTTCTAAAACCGCAAATATAACTTTGTAATTCATACAAACACTATGAAAAACAAAGTTATCTGGCGTAGTTGTAAAAAATGTAAATTTTTAAGAAAGTAACGTTTTTTTTTTCGTCGAATAAATAATATACATATTATTATAGTTACTACGGAACCCTTCATGGGCGAGTCTGACTCGCACTTAGCCAATTTTTTTTATAGAAAAATAGTTTGGGAATGTGCTTCCTGTGTGTACAGTGCACTGCGGCAGCATTCGGCAGACGGCGTCCATCCTGTCCATGTCCCGCGACTGCCTGCGCACCGGGGACAAGGCGCTCGTGAGATTCCGGTTCATCAAACACCCGGAGTACCTCAAGAGGGGGCAGAGGATGGTGAGTCTACTCACTACACGGAGAGACCCAGGGCTAATTCATGACATTTAAATTTAGAAAGAATAATTTATTGATAAATTAAAACAAAAAAAAAATGCAGTCTATTGAGCCTAATAGCTAAGATGACGGAATTGTGATCGTGACGTTTCGGGTTGAATGTAGCATTAGTATCTCTCTCCTCTTGGGCTGTGATCAGCCTGGCATGATCACAAGATTAAAAAGCTTAAAAAAATAAAAAGAGAAAAACAGGTTGCGGGTTGCGGTTGCTACCCATTACATTATTGCCGTGAACTCACTCTAGACACAAGCATATTTAGCTTAGTTGGAGGGGAACAAGATTGCTAGTAATATGAATTCTACCCATATTGCTAATTATCTTAAAAAAAGTAAACAGTACTGAGTTGCATTCTGTTACATCGAAATCTTATTCCAATGTTAGGACAAAGTAAGCCTGATTGCTTTCTAGCACCTTACAGCTTGTTTACACTTAGTGTGTTGGACAGTAATTAGTCGCACTCATAGAATGAAAGTGACCTAGCTCTAAATGTTAAAAAAAAACTGTATTTTCTGATTTTAATAAAAAAAACTGGCCGTATAACCAACTACTCTTAATCTTTATGGATCACAATGGGCTCTGAATTACGAGTGATAAAAGATAGCCTACAGGTACATTGGTTACGAGAGATATGCCATCCACCTAACACTGGTTTATAGGTTATTCTGTGAACCGATTTCCGATTTTATACAAAAATAAAATATATATACAATTAGAGGGGGGTTCCCCAAACATGGAACTGAAATTAAGAATATTTTTCTGTCTGTAGACAGGTTTTTAAAAATGTCTTTGTGGTTTTAAAATCCGGTTGTTCTTAAAGTCACTCGTTTAAAATATATACGCTTCCAAAGTCGTAAAATTTGGACCACCCCCACCCCTCTAACTTTTATAATTATAGGGTGGAAAAAATTTTTTTGCAAAAAAATAAAACCGACTTCCATATCAAAACACTACAAAGCCAAAAGTAATTTTTATTTCGGTAGTCGGTGTTATTGGTTTTGTATTTTCTTTTTTTCACACTGCCTTCCGAAATTAAAATTACTTTTGGCTTTGTAGTGTTTTGATATGGAAGTCGGTTTTATTTTTTGCAAAAATGTTTTTATTTTCGCGCTTTTTAGTGGATCAGTTTTAATTAATCTAGTTACAAAAGCCAAAATGTTGACTACTTATCACCTTCGCCAGCAGAGTAAACGAAAAGATCGTCTATGTAAATATTTTTTTCAAACTTTTGTCTATTTTTCAGAAACGCCAAGTCCGATTTCGATAAAATTTTCATGGGACCACTTGGAAAGTATACCCTTTTCAACAAAAAAAGAATTTTTCAAATCGGTTGGCAAGCGACGGAGATATGCCCGAACATAAATAAAAAAAAAAACAAACAAACAAACATCCGAATTGAGAATCTCCTCCTTTTTAGAAGTCGGTTAAAAATACAAAAAAATGTGCTGGAGATCTTAATGACAATTTTCAACGAAAATTAGTTTGAACGAGATAGAGTTGCAGTTTTTGAGATATAGCACGTTTTCTAAAACCGCAAATATAACTTTGTATTTCATACAAACACATGCACATGCAGAACGAAGTTATTTTTGTTCGTGTAGTTACTACGGAATCAGTCAAACTTGCCCGAGTTTGACTCGCATGTAGCCAATCTTTCAAAGACTTATATAGCTATAGATAGCAATTTTTAAGTTAGGTCAGTTTTATTGTAAGAGTGTGTAGTGTTACGAGCTGGGGTTCGGGATAGAAATAATTAACGCAAATTAAACCAAAATTAACACTTTAATGAATTAAACACAATAAAAAATTAACACAATTATTTGCACCACAATACTTGTCATTTAACACTTAAATCGCACTGAAATTCACTTGTAAAGCTTCGATTATATCGCGTATTCGCTTCGTAATAAGACCTACTCTCTGCGCCCCTTTGCGATCTATTTATACCTCGGTCTATGAGTTCTAGAACATTCTTGTAAAATCGACTCACTGTTTATACGGCTAAGAATATTCCAGAGCTACTTGAGATACACAGTACTGCTACTCGCCCCTAGATGGCGTTAGTGTCTCGAACATTCTAGATTTCTGTCAAAGTTTCTCGACGTACTTCCACTAAGCGACTGGCGTAACAGTAGTAATGGCGTATAGCTATAGATAGCAATTTTTGAGTTAGGTCAGTTTTGTGTAAGAGTGAGTTGAGATTTATTAATCCAGACATCTTTTTTTTCGGGAGATAATAGGAAATACTTATCCATTAAAATGAAACAAATTATTAATGAAAATTATTTTAGTCTTAGGTACCTTTCAAAGTTTCCAGGTAATCTAAAAAAAGTTATATCTGGATGCGTTATTGACGAATTCATGCAACCAAAAACAGCACAATATATTCTACTCGTCATATTAAATATGTACTTGAACTTATTTATAGCGTAAAATCGCGCGGTTATTGTTAAAAAAACAACACACCGTCCGTTCGTCACTGCGGCACAGTCGCCGGTCGCGACTGTCATCAAACCGAGCGCACACCGAGATCGAGGCGCGTAGGTGTAGCTCGCGCTTCGACCGTTTGTATGAAGTCGGAATACTGTATACATAATATTACCGTGGTGATGGTGTGTGCAGGTGTTCCGCGAGGGCCGCACGAAGGCGGTGGGCAACGTGCTGCGGCCCGAGCCGGCCGCCAGCAAGCCGCCGCCGCGCGCCGCCGCACGCCACGAGCGCCGCGCGCCGCACGCACCGCACGCGCACGCCGCACACGCCGCACTGGTAACACTATACTAAATACTAATATATTATAAAGAGGAAAAGTTTGTTTCCTTAAAAAGTACTTGGCGGATTTGGATGATATTTGGTATGAAAGTAGTTTGAAGCTTGGGAAAGGTTATAGGTTACTTTTTACCTGACTAAAAAGGAAGGTTATGTTTTTTTCGTGAGAAAGTCCACGGGAGCGAAGCCTTGCGCGATTGCTGTACTATGTATACCAATGCTTCCATCATTGTAAGACTCATTTCTGTGTTGCGTGTGCGCCATCGTTACACAGTGAACATCCCATGCATACACACTAAACGTTTTGGGAATACTTTCATTGTTCGTACGGCTAAGGAGTGGAATACCTTGCTGGAGTCTGTGTTTCCTGATAGCTATTATAACCTGGGGGTCTTTAAGTTAAGAATAAATAGGTTACCCTTAGATAAGGGTGCTTCATTTTCGATCACATCATCGCTTACCAACACTTGAAATGGTAGTCAAACACGAGACTATGAACAGTAACAAAAATACACTACTGTTTCTTTGTGTACAAATGTGTAATTCTTTCTAAGAAATTGGGCATTGATAGCTGTGCTCCAGTATTATAGTTTAAAATAAATCTTGTTTTTTACTTAATTTGACTTTGTTACTTTTTTAGCAAGAGAGTGACGTAACAGCAACAGACTCTCCGTTCGAGGTGCAAGCAGACAAGCGCGGCGCGGCGGCGGGCGGGGGGCGGCGCCCGCGCAAGCGACACGACAAGCCTCCCGACGCGCCCGCGCTCGCCGCCGCCACATAGGCCTCCGCCCCACACGACATACTCCGCCTACGCAGCGCCGACCGAATACACTCGTCAGACATCTCCAGCAGTACAAGAGACGCCCGCTAGGGACTAACTTCGTTATCTACTCCGAATTATCATGGTAGTGCAAGATCTCAATAAAAACAAATCTGATAACAACAGTATGAAAGTTTGATGGTACTCCTGTAAATACTTTCTTCATAGCTCTAAGAAATTATTTTTTAATATTTAATTAGCTTCCCTAGCTCAGCTAATTCGGTCCAGAAGCACTAAATCAAAGTACAAGGTCTCACGTCGATGCAGCGCCACTAGGTTAACATACGTGGTATGGTTCTATCTCTAACTTGGTGTGTTTACTGATCAGTACACAATTAAATGACAATTACATATTTTTGACTAAACTATACTCTTTATAAACAGTCTCTAATCTATCTCATAAATGTTTCTAAATATTTATCAACACTATAATCAATATATTTTTCATAGTTCAACAATTTAAATATTTCTGTGAAATAGAACAGTACAACAGGAACAACAATCGCAAACATCTTGATTTTCTATAATTTTACTAGAATTTACTATTTTTGTTACTAAAATTCTAAATATTTTATGCAAGATTCTTAAGGAATGGTTTTGTTTTGGAATTTATAAGTTTATTTTAATTTGCTTGATTATACTGATTTCAAAATGATTGATATTTTCACTGAGCAGACTGGGTTCAATGAGCATGAGTGTTGTGCAGTCAGTTGCTAAGGACAGAGAGATAAATCTGTTGTACTTTATACATGGAACTATTACCAACATTGTAATAATTTTAGTGTTAGTGAGGCTAGCTGCTCTACTCCATATCATAACTCAGTATTTTGATTACTTCACAGTACCATTATTATGTGATTTTTGTAGTTTAAGTAAATGAATATTTTTATGGTTTGTTCAGAGTGAGTGAAATAAAACTAGCTCAGATTAACTATGCAGTATTATTTAATTAACACCTACAAGTGAAAAAGTAATGCCTTAATACACATGTAGCACGATTGAAACTATCCTAATTTGATTAACATTATTTCTTCAATTGTTTCTTTGCATCCTGAATCCCTTCCTTTAAGTTTTCATTTAGTTTTTTTAAGAATGAAATAAATCTATTGACTTGTTGGGGATCCAATTCACCCATCTTCTCCTTACCCCTGTAGAACATGGACACAGCAAGCTGTGCAGCTCGCCTCACTGGGTAAGACTCGGCAATCTTCTGCACAAGATGTTCATTGTTTGCCAGGTATCTTAGTAAAGCTCTGAGAGGCATTTTCTTGAGTTAGTCACTTGAACGATGTTTCAAATGAGCACATATTACGATACTTCTGTAAGAGCTCTCGCTTTAGCCTCAGCTGTGTTCTCAGTATTTCAAACTGCTTCAACTGGTCCTGCTTGTTGTAATCTATGCCAGGCAAACGCTTTATCTGGAATAAACAATAGTATCTAAATGTTAACACCTCAGTTTGTTGTTATGTAAATTAACCTACATATTGACAACTTCAAATATATTAATGTAACAGGGAATAAGATTTGGGAATAACAGTAATTATTACCTGCGTACGCGCTATATCAAATTTCTTCTGCAATTCGAGCACCCTTTGACTGCAGTCTTGACTTTCTCTGGCTTTGGCAGAGTTGTCATGGAAGTCTCTCTCGACACTATAAAATATAAATATTTACTATGTCTAGGACTGTACAATGATAAAAATGATGACGTATATCTAAAAATAAAAGCACTTTAAAGAGTACCTTCGTATAATTTCGTAAACAATCGGTAAGAAATCTACATCTACGTCTTGCACAGATATAGGACTAAAGTTGTTTTGTTCAGAATGATCAGTGTTATTTTCCATCGTATGAAGGTGGCATGTACACAAATTAAAAAACGCACTTGCCTATGTATAACGCTATCAACAAGTTAAAACGTTACTACAACTTTATTAAAGAAGCTAATGGGAATACTAGAATCTAGAATAGAAGACAGCTAAATCAAGGCAAAAGACCACAGACTACATAGATCAGACGACCCACTCCCATAGAAAGAAAATGGTCGTTATAGATTGTCAAAAGTTGGAAGAATCGAACATGACAGTTCTTTTTTTTTTAATTTAGGTGTTGAGTTTTGAGCAAAGGCAGACACATAAAGCCTCAATTACCCAATTGCACTGTATTCAGACCTCAATATTCTTTTTGCTGTTTGCAGCAAAATTCCAATGAGCTCCTATGAAAGAACTCGGCGGTAAAAATAATTACAGGGAACTACTGAGAAATATGTAAATGAAACACAACAAATACTTATTCAGGTTTTTATTTCGTAATTTCATTTTATATTTATATTTATTATATATAAATTTATAAGCCTTATGTTGCGTTCTGGGAAGAGATTTTTCAATTAATCGGGATAGGTACATATGTGCCTTTCATTATTTTATATATTAAACAACACCAATTAAAAATTATAACTTTAACCCATGGTCAAGGAAGGCCTTTTCAATATCTTTTTTGTGTATCACAAGACATGAAGTCAAATAAGTACTTAGACACATAATTTGGCTTTTTATTATTTTCGAAATGTTGTTTTTTGCTGGAGAATGTTCTAAGTACTCATTTGCTTCCTCTGTGACTACTCCGAACGCTCTCACTGCATTTTCAGAAGGGTAGGTAAATTTCATTTTCTTCATAGTTTCATATTATTATTTTTTTGCACCTAATTGTGTATAGCACTAACTTTGCCCATTGTCAAATCGGCAACGCAATCGACATATATTATTTTTGAAAAAAAAAAAAAAATCTTGTGACCCACCCTGCTGTATACGCTCTTGCATGTACATTGAGGCATTCCTAAGCAGCAGATCGTGGCACCGCTCCTGACATATCCCACATTAATTTCACCCGGATACTGAACATCACATTTTCGGAAGATATAAATAGCTGTTTCAGTTTAACGAGCTGGTCTGCTGAATCATTTTCACAATAAAAGTATCCAAGTGAAATTTTATAAATCTGGTTATTAGTAAGAATCAATTCAGGTTATTATTTCTAAAATTATATGCCCGCTCTAGTCCAAAAAATAGCGGGGGCGCATTATTTTCACATTTTTCTTTTGGAAGAATAGCCACAGCTTTAAATAATTTTGAGGACTTACAAACCAATTTTTTAATGAAGGCACAGTTGTCTCCCTGCCTTTAACATCCACAAAACATATTTCTTTTAATTTTTGTATGGCTTCATGCCAAAATCGTTGGTGTGGTGACCCTGATGTACAGGCTACGCGTAAAGGTTTCCCTCTTGTTGTTTTACTGTTTAAGCTTGCAGCATTGACTGAGTTGAACAGATTGTTAAAAAATTAAACTGTTTCAGCAGTATTTTCAAGGGTGGAGCTAACACTTCTTCCTCAGCATATTTAGCTGAAACAAATTACACTTTTATTAAACTTGGTATAATATGGTAAGTAAATTGAAATAAGTTAAAGTTCGAGTTATAGAACAATATTATTATCAGAAATATTAAAATTCAAGATGATGAGATTAATGACTGGTATATATCAAAACAAAAATTGCTTGATTTTATTATATTAAACTGGCGCAAATATGACAAAATTGTTGAGGTCGCTAGCTTTCCACATATTGCAATACAACTCATTAAAAGAACATAGTAATGAGTAGATTAAGTCAAATCAAATAAATTTACATATATAGTCAAATAAAATAAACAATTATTTGACCTCATATAACCTGTCAGTAGGTAAGGTAATTCTGGAGAAAGAACATAAACATTGTCTTGAGTTACAGCGACCAACTATTCTTATTGTTTAAGTAATTGTTTGTAGAATAGTATGCCTTTGAACAAAGATAGGATTTTACTTTAGCTTTAAACGCATTAGTTTTGCAGGTTGCAGTCAGCCTAATTAAATTTGCAAATAGTACCTCATACTTAATAAAGTTGGCCAGCCTGTTTGAAGGCAATATAAAAAGCAAGCTGGTTACGAAAACTTTTGGTTTTACAAGATTAGCAGATATTTACGTAGGTTACGTACGAACCTTCGTGAACTTTTTTGGGTATTCCAGAAGTCATTTCATAGGCCGAAAACAATGATGGATAACCACCAAGTTTGAGCCGATACTTCTCACTGATGAACCTTTTTTCAGTGTTTATGGCACACAACACATAGTTTTCGAAGTTCTTGCGGGCTTAAGCTGCGTAAATAGTCACTATTATGGCACAGAAGCCACTTTTTGAGTCTTAACTCACAAACTGGAAATGAATGCACTAAAAAGTCCTTTCGTTTAGTACCACAATGTTCGATACAACACTTGTTGTACATCTTGCAGTATCAATGCAAAATATTACAGCTTAATCACTGAGAGGATAAGACAGTACGGAAAAATCAACGCAGACAGACTTCCAAAATCCATGTCCAAAAAGCAAAAAACTGTAATGGCGGCCGGCGTAATAATTAAAGTCAAATGTCAATTAAATAAAAACATTTGTAAATTGTCTATGGTTTTGGCACCTGGCGTAAGAAGGGTGAAGAAAGACAGAAGGGGGCGTGGAAACCTGTCATGTTCGATTCTTCCAACCATAGAGTATACGGTTGAAATTTTTTGTTCTAAGTTTACGTGCCGTGCAAAAGACCAAAAGCAAAAGTCAATGTCAAAATCCAAATAAATGTTCTTGGTGGTTGCACAGAATAAATATACCATGGTTGCCAGTATTTATTGTCGACATGGCTTCGTGGTATTTTTCCTAGTGGCAAGCATAGGGATAAAAACCGTGGGACAACTCTAGTATTGACATAGACAATTCTTGCAAATGTCAAATAGACGTTTCTAACGTTTGACTAATTTTCTAATTTCTGTCAATTTGTTAAATAGTCAAGTGTTGCTTTGTGTAATGTGTTTACGAAATGAATTTCTAATTAAAAGTATTAAACATGGATGAAGTTGCTAAACTTGAGCATCTTTCGCTTGTTTCGAAGCTCTGCACGGAGCTAGACAACCATTTAGGATTGAATGATAAAGATTTAGGTGAGTTCAACGTGTAAACATTTGCGTAGAGTCCCAGCTTTCTGCTAGATTTTATCCTCTTGGTCCTCACGTTTACCCTTGCTGTGTTTCTGCATAAGTTTATGAATAGCAATATAAAGCTGCATTTGGCGTATATTTTTTAGTGTACACTTAACTAGTTACAACTAAATTCACCAGAATTTCTTGATAAATTAAAATGACATTAAGGCATCGTCGCGCAAAGCATTTAAGGACATAATAATAGAGAATTTAGGGATTGATTAGTGAAACTGTACGCGACGTGCTGTTAAAACGAGATTTTAAAGATTATATGAGAAATAGACCAAGTTTGGAACAGATAACTATTGAGCAATATTGTGGATCAGGTGTGTTTAAATCATTGGTGTGCAATAAAGAGTATTTTATGTATCTATAGATAGATAGATAGATAGAATATACTTTATTGTACACCAAAATTTAAACAAACCTATTTAACAATATTGCTTATTCTATGGTAACAATGGTGGTCTTATCGCTGAAAGCAATATCTTCCAGACAACCTTTGGAAGGACTTTAAAAACTTTAATTAAAGTGGGGAGGGCTAAATTAGTGTACTAACTACATTACTCATAAAAACAGAGAAACAAAAAATATTAAAATAAATAAATGTATATGCAAATATATATATGCATATAAATACAATGTAATACATAGGTAATTAAATAATACAATACATATAATGTGTTCTTTAACATCAAGTGGAGAGAAAACAAAAGAATAGTCATAAATTGGAATGAAAATAATTAGCAACCGAGCTTTTAAATTTACATGAATATGGAAAGGGAAGTTATTTACTATTGTTCAATTATTATTTGGTTTGGTTTTATTGAGGTTGTATATGAGAGATTCATCAAACTCAGTAGTATCTGTAAAGAAATAAAACTGTGATATGGTATACCAGTAAGTCTTTATTGTGTTGTAATTGTATGAAATTGACACATTGAATATGTCTCTTCATCTCTGTACTATGGCAGTGGTAGTGCAAACTATCCCTACCAACATTATAAATGGGAAAGTAACTCTGTCTGTCTGGCTGGTACATTTTCCTATGTTAACCACTTAACCATAGTAAAGTATATTTTATTAATTTTTCAGCTGAATTCATCATTGATATAGCTGACAAGAATCCTACATTTGACTCTTTCAAGAATGCACTCATTGAAAATGGAGCTGAGTTTTCAGATTCATTTATGACAAATTTACTGCGTATCATACAGCACATGAAACCTGCCAACAGCACCTCACATAAAAATGGACCTAGTCATGAAAGTTCTAACCCTTTGGCTAACAAGTTTCCAGGGCTAGCAATCCCCAATGAGAAACCTCCCAAATTCTCATCAGATGAAGAGAGTGGGGAAGAAGATGACAAAAAAAACAAAAGACTAACTGCAAAAGAAATATTCAAAGATGAATCAAAGAACAAAACAAATGATTCTGTGGTTGATCAAGCTATGGCTGAATTAGAAGCCCTTGCACCCTCTCAAGCAGCACCTTTGAAAGACCCTCCAAAAAAAGATAATATAAAAGCTGATATAAAAAAAAGAGAGAGAAGCCATAGTCCTGAGCGTAAAGATACAACTAGAAAAAGAGAAAGGTCCAGGGACAGAGATAGGGATAGAAAAAGTAGGTCCAGAGAAAGAGATCGGGATAGGAAAAGTAGACGCAGCAGAAGTAGAGACAGGAGAAGTCGTAGCAAAGACCGTAGGAGTAGAAGTAGAGACAGAGATAGAAGGAGACGATCCAGGAGTCGCCTCACCTCTAGTAGACACAAATCCAGAGACAGACAAAGGAGATCCAGATCTAGAGGAAGGGGTTCCCCATCTAGAAGTAGGACATCTCCTAGCAAAGGAAGGTCTTCTCCCTCAAAACGTAGGACATCTCCTCCAAGGGGACGGAGGTCACCATCTCATGAGAAAGAACACAAATATGGTGACTATGGCAAAAAGTTTAGGAAGAAGAGTCCTGAGGTTGATATAAGTGATGACCCTGAACCTGGAAAAGTAAGTGTAATTTTTTAATCATAATAATAATTATGATTTCATTTATTGAATGATTTGAATTTGTAAAGCTGGCAACAGGCTGGAGTTATGGGTGCCCATTTATTACGTCATGTGTCCTGTGCCTACAACCATGATGGTGTACGAAATAGCTTTCTTTTTGACATAGATATAATTGATATTTATTTTGGAAATTGGTATTTTATTCTTAAATTTAATCTAAATGAAGTTGTGGTTTCCTAGCTGACTCCCTGAAAAGAGACATTAACAAACTCAGGGGAAATGTCTCTTTTCAAATCCATTCAAATTGTACTGGTCAAATCATATGAGGACTATGTTGGTCTATAATTCTTTTTCTCGGAAAAAATAAGATTTTTGTATTCTAATAATAAAATTTAAATTATTATTTTACTCAGATCTACAGCGGAAGGGTAGCAAACATAGTGCCATTTGGTTGCTTCGTTCAAATCGAGGGTGTGCGTAAGAAATGGGAGGGTCTGGTGCACATCTCCCAGCTGAGGTCCGAGGGTCGCGTCACCAACGTGTCTGATGTCGTCAACAGAGGTGATAAAGTCAAGGTAAGTTACATATATATATACTAGCTGACCTGGCAAATGAACTGCCATATAAATTACTAGCAGTTGCTCGCGACTTCGTTCGCCTGGGAAGTTTTTCCCTTGTAAATCCCGAACCCGTGGGAATTTCTCAAAATACCGTCTTAACGTGGATCTACGTACTAAAAGGAACTCTCGTGCAAAATTTGAGAGCCCTACTACTTGTAGTTTCTAAGATTTCGTGATTAATCAGTGAGTGGTATTTCGCTTCTATATTATAGATTTATATTCATAAAAAAAAATAGCCTACAACCTATTCTCAGACCTACCAAATGTACATCATAAAAATCGACACCATAAGTGCGATAACGAACACTATGAAACAAGATTATTATATAGTCGAAGATTATCGCCTCTTTCCCATGGTGTCTATGGTGGCTTTATATTATTATATGGTGTTATTCTAGCTAGGCCATAAATAAAATATTTCATATGACCCAGGCCCAGCTACACACGGTCTCATTGTGCTAATTCTCACAAAACCTTAATAAATTATACACTAAACCCTTCCTTTTAAATCACTCTACCCATTGGTGAAAACCTCATTAAAATCTGTTAAGTTGTTTATGAGTTTATCGGGAACAGCCAGCCAGTTTTAAAATATGTAAGGAAAATCAGCAATTTCTGCAGACTTCAATTGCTTAAAAAGTTATCATCTTATCTTCTAAATTGTTTCAGGTCAAAGTGTTGTCAATGACTGGACAGAAAGTATCATTAACTATGAGGGATGTATGTCAAGAAACTGGCAAGGATCTGAACCCTGCATCACATGCACATTTAGAGGTAAATATAAACTATTATTATTTAACCAATTTGTGAATAGGAAGGAGTCAACAGCAGGAATATTGGTACACACATAAACTACTGTGTCCAAGTCCAAGTCCCGTAATGAAAAAAAGTATTGATATATCAAATGCAAGGCCATAATTTGAAGATCTCAAACACATTCTTTCCTTATTTTTAAGTTATTAAAATTTGATTTGTAATGGGATGCCTACATTTAAAAAATCATCTTTATGATCAGTTGGTTCTCTGATCTCAAAAATTAAATCTAAAATTTTGAATTAATATAGGTGCAGATTTTTTTTTATACTTAAAAATTACAGGTTATTTTATTTGACTTATAATCATATTTTCTTAATATTTTTTAATCTAGTGTCTATATTTCTAATAGACATGCGAAATGTAGCTCACTGAAAAGAAAAGAGAGATATAGCTCTTTTGATCGAAAGAACTATATCACTCTTAGCTCTTTAGCTCACCGAATAACTCTTTTAACTCTTGAGCTCAATTGACTTACTTGCGAGCTACTGATCAAATTGAGCCGCGCTATTTTACGCGAGTCAAACGAGACAACTAGCTCAGCGGCTCTATAAAATCTTTGAAGTTCTTTAGTTCATTTAACTTAGTTGCGAGCTATAAATAAAATTAGATTCATTAGGTGTATGTTAGGTGTTTTATTACAAATAAATATTAAAATGATGTCTTTTTTCTTTGAACTTAATATTATTTAGCTTATAACACTTATCTATACTACCTATTACTTACTAATACTAACTAACTACTACTAATAATTAAAGTTATAATTAAGCAACTAAAACTAAACTGCGCTTAGCAACATGCGACACGATATTCCGCCGAAACAATTAGGGTACCTATATTAAAAAATAAAAACATAAAATCACAAACTATTATTCCCTAAGGATTTTAATACTTATGTAAAAGTGTTAAAGCATTTTTACTTTTAAGGCAATGATTATAAGATTTATTTTACAATGACGTAATGAGCCGGAGAGTCAGTCAGTGAGCTACATACAATGCGAAATCGTTCATCTTTTCGTCGGGGAAGTTCGGGCATTGTCGGCGCTTCGGTATCGTTCGTTAGAGCCTGCACGCACTAGCGATTTAAGTTGGCCGATAGTTTGATCGGTCAGAGGATCAGTATAGAGTTATAAGGCAGTGTGCGCAGTTGACAATGAACAGTTGTACGACTGAACTATCGAATCCGACTGCCCGATCCCTATTCGATCAAACTATCGAACGACTATCGGCCGATTGCATATGTGCATGAAGTTGTATGCGAGTGCGCGCATTACATTCAACTAAACTGTCGATCGATTATCGACCGATCGCACAGTCAGTATGACGCAGTATGTGTGTGCGCGCACTTGTCAGGCGATTTTTCAGTCTGTCTGCTCGACTACAAATGGACTGTGTCGGCCGAATTCAATCGAATAGTGCGCGCACCGCCACGAGACTAAACTATCAAGCGTCAGTTTGACCATAATCGTTGTACGATTGCGACTGAACTATCGGCCAACTTAAATCGCTAGTGCGCACAGGCTCTTACTCGCATAATAGAGTCAATGAGCTAATAATTTCGTGAACGACTGAGCGACTGAGAGCTAGATTATGATTAAAGAGCTAGCTCAATTTTATCTCCCATTCACGAGGTACCCATTAGGGTGTCCCGTTCATGTATGGGGAAAAAAAAAAATGAGCTACGGCTACGCAAGAGGTATCAAAAGTTACGTTTTGACACATATATTACGATTATTATAAAATTTAATTAGATATCCGGCATCTTGAGGCCTCTACCAGTCCTTGAAGTTTTTCAAATTTGCTATTTTTAGGGGTTCCTAATATAAACTATAAATCATACAAAAATAACATTTAAATGGTTTTTATTAAATTTAAGGGTACAACAATTAGTTAAAGCAAGGTTTAAAATAGTTGAAAGACAAAATAATCAATGGCAACTTTAAAAACGGAACTGGTTTTTGTGACCAAAATTAGGCATTTCTGAGCGAGATTTTAATCTGTTCCTAATAAAACCATCCCGAGCTGTAGCGTCCGTGATGCTTTGAGAAGCCTCCGTCACTAGTTTTACACATCTTTCCACTGACTGTGTGTGGCAGGGAAAGTCAATAATGTCGAGGATGTGTTCTTTAGCCTTAATTCTAAGTTCATCGTTGGAGACGTGTCGCAAAATTGGTGGAGCTGATATTTCACACTCTTGCCAAAATATTATATCGGTGTAGTCTCGCGCACAGAAGTTAAGCTTTGGTGCTTTAAATACCCTGTGAGAGTTGCTCTTTTCTGCTTCTCTGGCCTTTAATATTTTGCGAGATGCAAGCTCTCGAATATGCTCTCTATCGTCGAATAACATGGCAATAAGCAAGTTTTCTGGGTGCGCAAAAAAAGCGTTTCTTTCGATCACCGAATTTACAATAGATCTCTGACTATCAGGTAAAAATCGAGAGTATATAACCATTTGAAAAATATGCTTGGCTCCATCTTTAAATGATGAGTTTTGCTTGATTAGGAACCAAACAGGAGCGTAAACTTTGACCACGTAGTTCACAAGCAGCTGCAAATTATTTGACGGCGAAACAGAACTTACGTAAAGTCTAAGTATGCGATTGGCAGTAGTGAGCCATCTCGAATGCGCCATTTTTCCAGGTTGGCGGTTCGCTAGCTCAAGGGAACAGGAACCAGCCATCACAGCATGACACATTTCGTACAGATACTTTTGATCCGTGCTTAGTTCCTTCACAATATTATCAGGTAATACTAGCAAATTGCCAGACACTGCACAAAAAGACGCTAGAGGTTTACTTTCACAAGCAGCTAGCTGTTTTCCAATAGGTCCTGAATATTCTTTTGGCCCAGAGGTGCTACCATCCAGAGACATGAACAAATGACGAAGCGGTAATTCATTCGCGTGAAGCATACAAACACACCATTGCAACAGTCTCTTTAAATAGTTTTCCAGGTATTGAATGACACCTCCCTTCCAACCTGTATTCGTAGCAGTACCATCGCACCCCACACAGATCACCTCTTCCAAGTTCAACCCTTGATTTTCTAACAAAGATATGATAGAAGAGACGATCCCTTTGGCAGTGCCACGACTTGGCGTCATATGTCCCAAATAAATAGATCCCGGCTCTGTGAGAACTGAAATGTGTTCTTGCAAGACTTCTCTGCGGTGGTACCGATCGCCTATTTTCTCGTTTATGAGTGTTTTGTCCTTTCGTCCATCAAAGTAGATACTTTTTATTACAATCGTATCAATGTCTTTGCTGGCCTTGGTCCGTGCTTTTGAAACAGCTCTATGAATTTTATTCTTATCAATAACAAGACTTAGATCTTTGGAAGATACTAATCCTACGTCAGCTAAGACCGCCGAAGCGACCGCAGCCGCAGATCGCGTTGATAGTCCATACCGATCACATACCTTAGTTGCTGGCAGCGCCAGAGTGTTCCGATTCAACGAAGTAGATGGAGTCTCATTTACAGGCACGTCACTATTCGCAGAAAGCTCTGTTACAGGCGACTGCGGTCGAGGCGGCAACTCGCGCACCGGACCAGGATTGGTTTTTAGTGATGCACTGGGAAAACATGCGTGCTCTGACTCTTTCCGATTCAAATTTTCTTGTCTCTGATGTTTCTTTAAAAGTCTTGCTGTTTCTTTTGTGTCTATACCGCTTAATGCCATTTTTCTATCACTTCTTTGATCCAGTAAAAAGTCTCTTTCAGAAATAGGAACTTTCTTAGGTTTTATGCAGGAACAAATGTCAAACGTAGTGCACTTACAAGCAGCAATATCGAAGAGCTTGTTCGACGATTCCAAAAAGCACTTCACTTTGCTTTCGTAACTATCATTTCTTTTATTTTTGGGATATGTTATCAATGACAGGTATTTGTCAAAATATGATTTCAGCAATTGGGTAACTCGTACGTTGGAAACGATAGGAATCGAAGCTTTGGTCCAAATCGTATCAAGTTTTCCAGAAACGATTGAAAAAACTTCTGTGTTAGAAGGATCTTTCCCATTCTTCTGTAGTTTTAGTTCATTTTTAGTAAACAAAATGAATTTGATAACGTCACTTATCACTGGTAACTGGCGATCGTCAAGTTCTTTATATGATCCCAAAATAGCACAAGTAGTCTCACTTCGTCTTGAACCCATTATTATATATAACAAAAACACGTATTTTATCACAAGGAAGTGCAGAGCGACACCTTACAGCGATAAAACCACAATAGAAATGAGACGAACTGCCTCACAGTAGAAGTAGAGAATTTAAGAAAAACAAGTCAAAACATGAATTTTGCGAGTTTGTTCCAAACCAATTCCTAACAGAAAAAATCCTGTCGTTGCCTGCAAATCATAACTTAGGGTTTCACTATCAGTGAAATAAAAAATAAAATGGGAATAATGTACATAAATAAAATAGACGACATTGACTGGAGGGTTATTTAAGTGATAAAAAAATTAAAAAAAATGCCGGTAAAACCCTCAAGATATTTTTTTATGTTTTTTTTAAATTATTTTTACGGTAATCTAAAACTAATAAATGCAACTTTTGAGGGGGCTTGAGTAGCGAAAAGCGAAAAAATAATTTTTCGGGACACCCTAGTACCCATATCTAATTTATAATTTATAAATTATTCCCAATTTTAAGGCTGAACGCGAGGGTCGCAATCCGGACCGCCCTCCACCAAATGCCACGGTGCTGGCAGGCTTGCAGGGTAGCCTCGACCCTGACGAAGACTCCAGCAGAAAGAGAGTTACCAGAATATCTAGCCCCGAGCGATGGGAGATCAAACAGGTATGAGAAACAGAAAGAGCTTCTTGCTCTCGATATTATCATATTTACAAATATGATGAAAAATACTTTTTGTTATTTTCAACCGACGACAAAAAGAGGAGGTTATCAATTCGACGCGTATATATATATATTTTTTAATGTTTGATCATCGATTACTCGAAGACGGCTGAACCGACTTGGAAAATTCTTTTTTGATTGAAAGGGTATATTTCGAAATTGGTCCCATTTTCATAAACGTCAGGATCTGATGATGGGATCTTGGAGAAATCGAGGGAACTCTTCAAATATTATAGGCACACCTATGACGTTTTGGGTATTTCTTATAGTAACTTGTGCAGTTGCTCTCAAAAAGTACCATTTGAGGAAGTGGAACTGATGATGAAGACCACAGATGGCCGCCGAAACTACTCAATAATAAGTATTGAGTGGATTGCGATTCGATTACTTGAATATGGATGTTAAGCACTTTATGCTCGTCACAATGCATATGGTGATGTAGAGCTGATGGTGAAGTACCAGGAGAACTCCTCAACAATTAACGGCCCAGCATTGGGAAAAGCAATATTTTGTAAAAGGTTATAAGTAGTTGACATTTAGGCTCTTTTAACTAGGTAAAGACCAACTAAAAAGAGTGAAATAAAAACTTTTTACCAAAAAATTAAACCGACTCCCAAAAAAACACTGCAAAGTGAAAAATAACTTTAATTTCGGAAGTCGGTGCCAAAAACGAAAATACAAAACTAAAGACACCGACTACCGAAATAAAAGTTATTTTTCACTTTGCAGTGTTTTTTTGGGAGTCGGTTTAATTTTTTGGTAAAAAGATTTTTTAATAGGGTAGTTGAAGATGAAGCAAGCTGATCTAGAAGTAACCTATTCACTCTTGATTTAAAGACCCCTAAGTTATAGCTATCAGGAAAAGTTTCCGGCAGGGAATTCCACTCCTTAGTCGCACAATAAAAGTATTCTCAATACGTTTTGTGTGTGAGTTTTGCTCGACCCGCCTCTCGTTGCCAACGAGCCTCTTGGCCCGATTTTACCTGAAATAAAATCTAATTTATTCAATAATGTTTTGCCTCCATAGATGATATCTTCAGGAGTCATAGACAAGAGCGAGCTGCCAGACTTCGACGAGGAAACAGGATTACTACCGAAAGACGAAGACGGCGAGGCTGACATTGAGATAGAGCTTGTAGAAGAAGAGCCTCCGTTCTTACAAGGTCACGGCCGAGCTTTACACGACCTCTCACCCGTCAGAATTGTAAAGAACCCTGATGGTTCCCTTGCACAAGCAGCTATGATGCAGTCAGCCTTGTCAAAAGAGAGAAGAGAACAGAAGATGATACAGAGGGAGCAAGAGATGGAGAGTGTACCCATGGGACTGAATAAAAACTGGATAGATCCTCTCCCAGAGACCGATGGTAGAGCTTTAGCTGCCAACATGCGAGGAACCGGTATAACTCCACAGGATCTACCGGAGTGGAAGAAGCATGTGATTGGTGGCAAGAAGTCTTCTTTTGGCAAGAAGACGAATTTGTCTTTGCTGGAGCAGAGACAGTCACTGCCTATTTATAAACTGAGGGATGAGTTGACTAAGGTGTGTATATATTTCTATAAGTACAATATAGAACTAATGTACTACTTTTCGTAAAATTAAGTTTTTCAATGTAGAATTCCATGATTTTTATGGTTGTGTTTAAGATCATTGTTGTAAGTGGAAATTATACAGTATGTTAGGTTAAACGAGGGACTTATTGAGGGAGGGTATTCAGTATTCGATTCTCGTCCCAAATACGTGAAAAACCTATAACCTAAATTTTTGACGTAATTTTCTTTTAAAATACGCTATTATTGACCACTGAGCGCAAGTGAATGAACTTGTAAACAGTACCTAAAGTAATCACGTAGCAAAACACGCGCCGATCCTGCCAAAAAAGGAAGCTCGTGCGTAAACCCTGCCCCCGCCCCGCGGGAGTCCCCCCGAGGGCACGCTCCCGCACTCCGCCGCAGTCTATGCGAGAGCGCCGCTGTTCCCGCCTGTGTATTGCGCTTCCGCAAACAACCCCGCTTACTTCGCGATAATTGTGTTCTGTAAACGTATTCTGGACTAACCAAGAATAACGTCTTATCAATATTTCAATATTAGGATATGGTTCGTACCTGCGAATACAATCTATTAAGAGTACTAAGAGCAACGAATTAGGAATGATATAGAAATATAACTCTCTAACGAAGCCCGCTAAAACATGGTTCCAAACTCATACCACTAAACTGATAATACGAATGCAACACGGGCACTAACAAAACAAAATACTTTGCTAAATTTATTTTCTGCGCATGGATCCGTCAATTCATTCATTTGGGACGCTATTTTATTTAGTAAGCTAATGTTAGAGTGAAACTGAAATATCGAATCAAGCGAGTGCGAACGAGATGGATTGTTTTGTGACATCGAGCGGCGAGGATGGTGTTATGCAGTATGCAGTAGGAGTCAGTCATTTATTATGAACTCAAATATTATAAATTAATATGAAACCTCTTTACATTAAGTTTACAAAAAGTGTAAAGCTTCACAAAAGGGAATGCCCGTCGGCCATATAAAAAATCCTGAAATGAACAAGAGTGAAATATAGGTACGCCAAATGTTACTACAAATCGTAGGTAACCCATTTTAATTTCAATAATTATCAAAACACTAGGTAGAAGTCAGATACAAACCTTTTTCTTAAATATTGGTCGTAATAAGTCCAGGGTTAAGGACGCCAAGTCATCGTTTAGGCGGGTCAAACCTAAGTCCGTGTTTAAAAATGGATATCGTGTGCACAACTAAAATCAAAATCTTCGAAAAATGACCATAGTCGTTGCTATACCATAAAAAAGCAATCCGTACGTAACTCAATTCGCAAGCGCTATTGTAGAATGAAGTAAACAAACAATCGAAAATGCAGTAATGTCAAACTGTCAGTCTGTCAGTAGGTAAGGCAAAGGAGATGTGGTTCATACAGCCTTTTTTTTTTTTTTTTTTGACTTGGTAAAATTATCAAATAAGTCCTCCCACTCCGGGCAGGGTGGGAGGGACTGTCAGACTTTTACTGACTAAAATCCACGGTGTTCCTTCAATAACCCTTTACATACCGGGGCCACGGTAACGGGATGAGTCCCGCGACCCCGGCGGGCTTCGGCCCTCTGCAGAGGGGGCCTCGTCATGTTGCTGACGCTCTTTGAGGCGCGCGTGGAACACGACGCGCCGTCGACCCGGGCATGGTCCATGGTCGGATAGCGAGTTGCCCTTTACTCGCTGTCCGCATGCCCGCGCCTACCGTGGCCGGAGATCGTCGGCCAACGTCCGACGCCGTGGGCGTCTACCACTGCGGCTGGGCTGGAGGGAGGACGCCATCCTCTCCCTCACGCGGCCCGCCTCCTCCTTCGGAAGCATGACTGCTTCGCAGAAGGAGGCGACCGCTTCCCACTCCCTCTCGCCCCGCAGCATGGCCTCGACCAAGGCCGGGCGCGAGAGGTCTCCGCCTATTGTCGCCGTGAGGACACGTCGGTGCTCTGCCCAAGCTGGGCAGTCCTGCACCGTGTGCTCGACTGTGTCCTCAGGGCGACCCTCGCAGTGGTGACACCCAGGCGTCTCTTCCTTACCCATCAGACACAGGTACCTCCCGAAACTTCCGTGTCCGGTGAGGACCTGCGTCATGCGGTAGGTCAGGACGCCGTGACGCCGATCTAGCCACTCCTCAAAGAGGGGTCTTACCGCCGCAATTGCGGCGTGCCCGGATTCATACAGCCTACGATACGTTTTCTATTCAAACAATATTTGATTTTAATTAATATTGACATGCATATATTATTTTTTTAAATTTATGGTACACATAGGTCGAATTATATTAAATTAATAATTACTGTGCACTAAATCTGCAAACTAATTTGTTAGGAATTATTTTACGATTCCTGTTTGGCTGAATGCCACTTACTAGTGTCAAATAAACACTGACCTCCAATAAAAATAAGAATGAATTAAACGGATATCAGGTCAAATATTTTAATAATTTCCATATTTTTATATCCTACTTAAACAAACTTGAAAATTATTTCATTATAGGTACATATTTTATTTTAAAAAGAATTAAGGACTATTCGCAGTTTCTGTCCATTTCAAGCATTTGGACAACACCCTTTGGAAACGGAACAGTTATTTTATTACTTACCTAATACCTATTTTAAATGGAAATCATTATTTCCTCAGGATCTACCGAATTTCATATTTAATTTCTTAAAGTACATAAATGAGGTAAGAATTCATTAGCTAACCCCCCCATCAGAAGAGCGTTAGGCTTATAAGCTGTGAAAATAGATTTATATATATATAATAACTAGTATTTGCGTGTTGCGCGAGGTGCAAGCACCTCGCGTGCTTGTGGTGGTGTATTGTTCACTTTTAAAACCCCTAAATGAATCTGAAAAAAAAATGTTCCAAGTCTCTTAATTTCCGAGATCCGCCTAAAGGGGGTGAGAAGGGGGGCAAGGGGGCGACTTTGAAAAATGGTTTTTACTTTACCGAGCCTCCTCTATACGAATCAGTAAAAAATAAAATACGTGTCTCGTAGTTTCCGAGATACGATAGGGAGGAGGGAGAAGGGGGGTGAAAAGGGGAGGTTTGGCACTTTTCCCGTAGGTTTGAGAGCTAGTATTTGCATGTTGCGCGAGGTGCAAGCATCTCGCGTGCTTGTTCAATTAAAAAAAATAAAAAAGGGGGGGGTTTGCATAATTATTTCGACTAAAGCATTGCCCCTCTGAATGAATCTGAAAAAAAAAAAATCCAAGTCTCTTAATTTCCGAGATCCGCCTAAAGGGAGTGAGAGCGACTTTGGAAAATGGTTTTTACTTTACCGAGCCTCCTCTATACGAATCCGTAAAAAAATAAAATACGGGTCTCGTAGTTTCCGAGATACGATAGGGAGGGGTGAAAAGGGGAGGTTTGGCACTTTTCCCGTAGGTTTGAGATATACTTGTTTACGAATCTGTCAAAATGTACCCACCTCCCCATCCACCATCTGAGAGATCAATTATGTCAATGAGTGAGTCCGTCAGTCAGTCAGTGAGTGGTAATTTAGCTATATATAATATGACTAGTATTTGCGTGTTGCGCGAGGTGCAAGCAACTCGCGTGCTTGTGAAAAAAAAAAAAATGGGGGGGAGGTTGCACAATTATTTCGACTAAAGCATTGCCCCTCTAAATGAATCTGAAAAAAAAAATATTCCAAGTATCTTGATTTCCGAGATCCGCCTAAAGGGGGTGAGAAGGGGGGCAAGGGGGGCGACTTTGAAAAATGGTTTTTACTTTACCGAGCCTCCTTTATACGAATCCGTAAAAAGAAAACATACGGGTCACGTAGTTTCCGAGATACGATAGGGAGGGGGGAGAAGGGGGGTGCAAAGGGGAGGTTTGGCACTTTTCCCGTAGGTTTGAGAGTTACTTGTTTACGAATCTGTCAAAATATACCCACCTCCCCATCCACAATCTGGGAGAACAATTATGTCAGTGAGTCAGTCAGTCAGTGGTAATTTAGCTTTATATAATATAACTAGTATTTGCGTGTTGCGCGAGGTACAAGCACCTCGCGTGCTTGTTCAATATTAAAAAAAAAAATGGGGGGGGGTGTGATTGCACAATTATTTCGACTAAAGCATTGCCCCTCTAAATGAATCTGAAAAAAAAAATGTTCCAAGTCTCTTAATTTCCGAGATCCGCCTAAAGGGGGTGAGAAGGGGGGCAAGGGGGGCGACTTTGAAAAATGGTTTTTACTTTACCGAGCCTCCTCTATACGAATCCGTAAAAAACAAAAATACGGGTCTCGTAGTTTCCGAGATACGATAGGGAGGGGGTGAAAAGGGGAGGTTTGGCATTTTTCCCGTAGGTTTTAGAGTTACTTGTTTACGAATCTGTCAAAATATACCCACTTCCCCATCCACCATCTGGGAGATCAATTATGTCAATGAGTGAGTCAGTCAGTCAGTCAGTCAGTGGTAATTTAGCTTTATATAATATAACTAGTATTTGCGTGTTGCGCGAGGTGCAAGCAACTCGCGTGCTTGTTCAATATAAAAAAAAATGGGGGGGGTGATTGCACAATTATTTCGACTAAAGCATTGCCCCTCTAAATGAATCTAAAAAAAAATGTTCCAAGTCTCTTAATCTCCGAGATCCGCCTAAAGGGGGTGAGAAGGGGGGCAAGGGGGGCGACTTTGAAAAATGGTTTTTACTTTACCGAGCCTCCTCTATACGAATCCGTAAAAAACAAAAAATACGGGTCTCGTAGTTTCCGAGATACGATAGGGAGGGGTGAAAAGGGGAGGTTTGGCATTTTTCCCGTAGGTTTTAGAGTTACTTGTTTACGAATCTGTCAAAATATACCCACTTCCCCATCCACCATCTGGGAGATCAATTATGTCAATGAGTGAGTCAGTCAGTCAGTGAGTGGTAATTTAGCTTCATTTGATATGACTAGTATTTGCGTGTTGCGCGAGGTGCAAGCACCTCGCGTGCTTGTGAAAAATAAAATAAAAAATGGAGGGGGGGTGATGGGGGGGGGGGGGTTGCACAATTATTTCGACTAAAGCATTGCCCCTCTAAATGAATCTGAAAAAAAAATATTCCAAGTATCTTGATTTTCGAGATCCGCCTAAAGGGGGTGAGAAGGGGGCGACTTTGAAAAATTTTTACTTTTAGAGTTACTTGTTTATGAATCTGTCAAAATATACCCACCTCCCCATCCACCATCTGGGAGAACAATTATGTCAGTGAGTCAGTCAGTGGTAATTTAGCTTTACATAATACTAGCTTTCGCCCGCGACTTCGTTCGCTTGGGAGGTTTTTACCGCGTAAATGACGATCCCGTGAGAATTCCGGGATAAAAAGTAGCCCATGTGTTATTCCAGGATGTCAACCAGCTACTTACCAAATTTCATTCAGATCCGTTCAGTAGTTTTTGCGTGAAAGAGTAACAAACATCCATCCATCCTCACAAACTTTCGCATTTATAATATTTTTCGACTAAAGCATTGCCCCTCTAAATGAATCTGAAAAAAAAAAATATTCCAAGTTTCTTGATTTCCGAGATCCGCCTAAAGGGGGTGAGAAGGGGGCAAGGGGGGCGACTTTGAAAAATGATTTTTACTTTACCGAGCCTCCTCTATACGAATCCGTAAAAAAATAAAATACGGGTCTCGTAGTTTCCGAGATACGATAGGGAGGGGGGAGAAGGGGGGTGCAAAGGGGAGGTTTGGCACTTTTCCCGTAGGTTTGAGAGTTACTTGTTTACGAATCTGTCAAAATATACCCACCTCCCCATCCACCATCTGGGAGAACAATTATGTCAGTGAGTCAGTCAGTCAGTGGTAATTTAGCTTTATATAATACTAGCTTTCGCCCGCGACTTCGTTCGCGTTGGAGGTTTTTCCCGCGTAAATCACGATCCCGTGAGAATTCCGGGATAAAAAGTAGCCCATGTGTTATGCTAGGATGTCAACTATCTACTTACCAAATTTCATTCAGATCTGTTCAGTAGTTTTTGCGTGAAAGAGTAACAAACATCCGTCCATCCTCACAAACTTTCGCATTTATAATATTAGTATAGTAAGTAAGATAGTAAGAAGTAAGATAACTAGTATTTGCGTGTTGCGCGAGGTGCAAGCACCTCGCGTGCTTGTTCAATATAAAAAAAAAATGGGGGGGGGGGGGGGTTGCACAATTATTTCGACTAAAGCATTGCCCCTCTAAATGAATCAGAAAAAAAATATTCAAGTCTCTTAATTTCCGAGATCCGCCTAAAGGGGGTGAGAAGGGGGGCGACTTTGAAATATGGCTTTTACTTTACCGAGCCACCTCTATACGAATCCGTAAAAAAAAAATATCGGTCTCGTAGTTTCCGAGATACGATAGGGAGAGGGGAGAAGGGGGGTGAAAAGGGGAGGTCTGGCACTTTTCCCGTAGGTTTGAGAGCTAGTATTTGCGTGTTGCGCTAGGTGCAAGCACCTCGCGTGCTTGGGAAAAAAAAATATGGGGGTGGTGATGGGGGGGGGGGTTGCACAATTATTTCGACTAAAGCATTGCCCCTCTAAATGAATCTGAAAAAAAAAATTTCCAAGTCTCTTAATTTCCGAGATCCGCCTAAAGGGGGTGAGAAGGGGGGCAAGGGAGGCGACTTTGAAAAATGGTTTTTACTTTACCGAGCCTCCTCTATACGAATCCGTAAAAAACAAAAAATACGGGTCTCGTAGTTTCCGAGATACGATAGGGAGGGGTGAAAAGGGGAGGTTTGGCTTTGTCTTGGCTTGGAGGTTGTGCTTGTGAAAAAAACTAAAGCATTGCCCCTCTAAATCAAGTATTTGCGTGTTGCGCGAGGTGCAAGCACCTCGCGAGCTTGTGAAAAAAAAAAAAAAAAAGGGGGGGGTGGTGATAGGGGGTTTAGTATTTGCGTGTTGCGCGAGGTGCAAGCACCTCGCGTGCTTGTGAAAAAAAAAAAAAAAAGAGGGGGGGGGTGATGGGGGGGGGGGGGGTTGCACAAGTATTTCGACTAAAGCATTGCCCCTCTAAATGAATCTGAAAAAAAAAATGTTCCCGCCTAAAGGGGGGAGAAGGGGGTGGGGGGGGGGACTTTGAAAAATGGTTTTTACTTTACCGAGCCTCCTCTATACGAATCCGTAAAAAGAAAAAAATACGGGTCTCGTAGTTTCCGAGATACGATAGGGGGGGGGGGGGGGGAGAAGGGGGGGGAAAAGGGGAGGTTTGGCACTTATTCCGTAGGTTTGAGAGTTACTTGTTTACGAATCTGTCAAAATATACCCACCTCCCCATCCACCATCTGGGAGAACAATTATGTCAGTGAGTCAGTCAGTCAGTCAGTGGTAATTTAGCTTTATATAGTATAATGTGTGAGTAGAGTTAATTTAATATACAAGGTGGTTTTTAAAAAGTACGAGCCAAAATTTAAGGTTACTCGAGGTACTTACTCAAAACAAAACTTTGTTGTTTAGTAAAATGGACAGAAATATCTCCTAAATATTGGTTCGCTCTATTTATCAGATTCATATACGGAGTGCCGATTTAATGACCTGCATTGTTTCAACGTGGTGTAATACCTACTGATAACATAAAACACATTAGAAGTGATTTAAAATTAGTATTCTTAAGCAATCTTTAAATTAAGTTATTAGGATTTACCCGAATTTTACACGAAATGCTGTGCAACGGAACTAACCGTACAAATAGATACAGCTGATTTTTTTAGCATACGATAACCAGTACGTGACGAATATGTCTTCGTTACCAAAATGTATAGAGAAAACTCTACTGGCATTAGTTGGTAACCAGTCATCCTCCCTTTTTTCTAAGCGGACTGCTGCAATCCACTGTAGTCGTCGAATCTCTTTTTTGGGGAAACTAAAATAAGAAACTCACAGGCAAACCAATCCATCCAATTTATAAAACTCTGTACTTAATATAAAATAACACTTATAACACTTAGGTATTAAAAACTAGCTGGCTACCTGTTGCATAATAATGACAACTCGTGGTTGTCTATACGAAAATAAAACACGAAATTATTTTACTTACGAGTGATAAGCTATCCCAGTTAGTTTTTTACGTTCTTCTTTCCGTATTTTCACCACCTTACTACGCAGGAGGTTATTTTTATCCCTCAGAAACGAGCTTTTCCTTGGATTTTTCACTAATCAACACGATTCTGGTGTATGTCACTGAGCGCACGTCAGACTGAGAGGCGCTTTGATTGTATTTTTTTCACCCCGCCTACTTGATTGTGTTTTGCGTGGAACCATTTTTGAGCGGAGTTCGTGTTCTATATCATTCCTAATTCGTTGACTAAGAGCTATTAATTTGTACCGAGAGATGCGTAATGTGTGATGTTAATGTGTGGGCAGGTATTTTAAATAATTATTTAATAGGCCCGTAATTTATTGATGGAAGATTTGATGGTATATCATACCTTAACATTTTAAACAGTGTGGTAGATGAAATGTGGGACCATGTGCCTCTTAGTGTTTATCAAAACCCCTTCATGACGGATAAATATACGCCAAAAATACTAAGTAAGCATAATGATTAACTTTACCTCATCATATCTTTGTCTTAAATTATTGCGGTTCACAATTCACATTTGAATTGATTTTTTAATATTTTGTTTAGAGATATTTTTGCCTGTCCTAAGCCAGGTTTAAAGTATGACGGGAAAATGGATTCCACCTAAAGGTCATTGACCCGCCCACATGTTCTGCGATAATATTAAAACGTTAGCGCAAGGCGATAATATTAAAAGGTGTATACACGTTGTAAGACTTGCGAAATTTTTGGTAAGGTTCTGTCTTATTTATCAGTGTTTTTTTTATTCATATTTTTATTAGTATCATGTAAGCATACACTATTGTGGGCTTGAATATGTCCCTCGTTTAAACTAACATACTGTATAGCACAAGTTTATTTGTATTTAAGTAAATAACTATAAGCATTTGAGAACACACAGTTATTTCTAATTCACAGGCAGACACTTCAAATTTATTTATATGGAGATGTATAGAAGATATGCTGTTACATGGCACAATACTTAAAACCCAGATTTCTGTAGGTCTGTTTAGCAACTAACAAAATCAATATTTATAATTTCCTTTTTTATCCCAGGCCGTATCCGACAACCAGATTCTGATAGTAATTGGTGAGACTGGTTCGGGCAAAACCACCCAGATTACTCAGTACCTAGCAGAGTGCGGCCTCACAGCGCGCGGCAAGATAGCCTGCACTCAGCCCCGCAGGGTGGCCGCCATGTCAGTGGCCAAGAGGGTCGCTGAGGAGTTCGGATGTCGCCTGGGCCAGGAAGTCGGGTACACCATCCGGTTTGAGGACTGCACCAGTCCAGAAACTGTGATCAAGTAAGTTTGTATGAGTTATAGACCCGACCCAACATAGCATGTTTCTTTTTTAAACCGGCACACAAGTTAAAAAGAAACAAAAGGACTTATAAACGCAAACATAGATAAATGACGTGAGCCTCACGGCTGCCCCAATAGGCCAGGTTCAACAAAATGCCAGACAACTAATTCTTGACGCTGGTTTTCAACTGAACCGAAAAATCTATACTAATATTATAAAGCTGAAGAGTTTGTTTGTTTGTTTGTTTGCTTGAACGCGCTAATCTCAGGAACTACGGGTCTGATTTCAAAAATTCTTTCAGTGTTAGATAGCCCATTTATCGAGGAAGGCTATAGGATATATATCATCACGCTAAGACCAATAGGAGCGGAGCACTAATGAAGAATGTTTCAAAATCGGGGGAATTTTTTTCCACGCGGACGTAGTCGCTGGCGAAAGCTAGTGAGTTATAAGATTAAAAAATTCAATTGTATATCATTGATTGATCCTTGAGTATTTTCAATGTTTGGATGTTGATTGAAACACCCCTCTTTAAATTATTGTTTGTGCCATTTTTATAGCTACTCGAAAGTGCAATGTTCACTTTCCTACTCATGCCTATGATAAAAATAAATACGAAAAACCAATATAAAATTTTAGTAGTCCTACTCAGTTGTAATCTCTAATTCCTCTTGCAGGTACATGACAGACGGTATGTTACTCCGCGAGTGCCTCATGGACCTAGATCTCAAAACGTATGCCGTCATCATGTTGGACGAGGCTCACGAGCGTACCATCCACACTGACGTACTCTTTGGCCTACTAAAACAAGCCGTACAGAAACGACCAGAACTCAAATTAATCGTCACATCCGCTACTCTAGACGCTGTCAAATTCTCACAGTACTTCTTCGAAGCCCCAATCTTCACTATCCCTGGTAGAACCTTCCCCGTCGAGGTCATGTACACTAAAGAACCGGAGACGGACTACCTAGACGCGTCCTTAATCACTGTGATGCAAATACATTTGAGAGAACCTCCTGGAGATATCCTGCTGTTCTTGACTGGTCAAGAAGAGATCGATACAGCCTGCGAGATTCTGTACGAAAGAATGAAGTCTCTAGGTCCTGATGTACCAGAATTAATCATTCTACCGGTATATTCCGCGCTGCCGTCTGAAATGCAAACACGTATCTTCGAGCCGGCACCGCCTGGTTCTAGAAAGGTCGTCATTGCTACCAACATTGCGGAAACATCGCTGACCATAGATGGAGTTTATTATGTTGTCGATCCTGGTTTCGTAAAGCAGAAGGTTTATAACTCGAAGACTGGAATGGACTCGCTGGTTGTGACGCCTATTTCACAGGTAAATACGTGCTTGAATGAACAAAATTGGTTAAATGTTTTCTAAATTATGAGCATACATTTTATCGAGATACATTGTAACAATAGTACTATTCCAGAAATCCAAACTATACAACGTGGAATAGAATAAACGCAAGGCCGAATATAATTTGTTCAGAATCGGCTTCTGAATCGATTCCCGTCATAAAAAACTTTTTTTTCAAAATAAAATTTTCATGTTACTTAAATTAGAGCTACCCACCAAGTCGTAACAGCTTCATAAAATCTTTAAGCCTTATATCAGTGTAATAAACAGACCACTTAGTTACACTAACCGAATTAGCTGGCACACACGCGCTGTTGTGAGCACAGAACTGATAAAAGAGGTTAGAAGGGCCTTGTGGGCGGGGCAGGCGCGCCGCTCATAGTTTGAACGCTCATACTTCAACCAAAATTTGCTTCACCGGCCAATAGTCGCACTTTTATTGTGACGACGAACGAAACTCCGCGAAAAAAATCATTATGCCGTCTTGCGCTGTCATAACGTGTCGGAAAAGAAGCCAGGTGTGTAGTGTAACCCGAGAAGGGATTTTATTTGTAATTATTATTTCAACAGTATTATGTGATTTGTAGATAAAAACGACACAATCGCGAACAGATCCAAAATCATGCATTGCTTGCAATACGTGGGTACCATCTTGTACTACGCAAGCGATCGCGCAATGTAATGCGTTCATTGCGAGAGTCGCGTGTGCCGAGAATACCGCGAAATTTCATGCGTGTCGATAATGTTGTACCAAGTTGTAAACACTGTCGATGTCGATATAACGAATGTATTCAAATGATTTTTATGTCTTATTTTAATGAAAATACCTTTGTTTATTACCACCAACTATTGTTAATTGTGGTTATACATTTAGTTCTAGGTTTTCGTCAAAACATTTGTTTGAGGTTAGCTGTTTATAAACATACTTTTTATTGCTAGGTTTCCAACAGATCCAGATTAAAAAAAATGTGGATTGAGGCAACCGGTAGAAATGAATGGATAGCTACTAAATGTAGTACAATTTGCTCTGAACATTTTGCCGAAAATGATTACATAAAAAAAAGTCAGGCAATAGATACTTAAAAACAGGAGCTTCTCCACACAAAAATATTGCAGTAAGTAGTGTGTAATTTATATTCAATAAAACTTTATTGTTTTTTTTTTAATGATAATAGGCTCGCGTTTGACAACCATCTCATCTGATGGTAAGTGATGATGTGGTTGAAGATGGAGTATGCTTGCCTAGAAGTAACTTATTCACTCTTGACTTAAAGAGTAAACATTAAATGACATCAAAACCTGGATAATTTTTGCGGATATTATTATTAAATCTGCATTTAAATTAGTTTAAATTATTGTTCATTATTAAAAGATTGTTGTACTTTTTACTTGTGTCATTTATTTACGTAATAGCTTTAACCGATGGCTTTGTATGGCTCGAATAACGTTTATCACGAGAACACACAACCCAGGTTCGTACGGGTGGTATTTTGAATTTTTGTTATTGAGCCGAGCATATAGAAATTCACAGGGTTAGTCACATGAAATTAATTAAATGGTATTATGTCATACCATAATGACGTAAAACAGAACTGCAATTACCAAAAAAACGAAAGAAAATTCGAATATCGTGGCTGTGAACGGATGTTCCCCCTTAATTTTACAATATTATTTATGAGTGAAGGTCCACACTATTACTACCCCCCCTCCCCCTTCGTTCCCAGGCTAAGAAAAAATTGCAATACTTTAGTAACAAAATTTTTAAGAATTACAATAATTTTATCGATATTGATTATCGACCTTTTGGTTACCTTAACATGTATGAGAAATAAGTTGCTTTTGCGCGTGTGTGAGTGCACGTCAAGCACAGTCTTTGCGTTAGTGTGACAATCAGTTGCAAGGTCGCGATCTAAGTGTGTGTAGTTTATATGTGTGCGTAATGCGGGGTCTCTTGCTTGTAGTGGAGCTAAAGAGTTGGAGACAAGCGGCGACACGCGTTCTAATACAAATCAGGAACTTACTATTTCCTTTCTAACCTCTTTTATCTGTTCTGTGATTGTGAGGTACGGCCAAACGTTTTGCGTTTCGTCAGGACAACGATTTTGTAAAAAATTGCAGTGTTTCACTAAATTCAATTAAGGACGGTATTTTAGTTCTATCATTTAATATTATTATTGGGGCGTCTGAGGTCTTGCGTTTATTATTTTATTCTTTCTATCTACTTAGATTGTGAGCGACGTCTTCGCTTCGCTTCATCGATATTTTAATTATTTAATTTCTCGTCCGGTAATTTTTGTTTTTTTTCGATTACTCATAAGATGTTAATTTTATTGATATAGATTTATAAGAGATTGATAATTTTTGATCTACAATAAATGTTCAACGTAACGTATTTAATTGGATAAGAAATAATACTGTACTGTTAAAAATAGCTTCACAAATATCCCAACACTTTATTGTAATTTGTAAAAGAACATTTTTAGGGTTCCGTAGTCAACAAGGATCCCTTATAGTTTCGCCATGTCCGTCTGTCTGTCCGTCTGTCCGCGGTTTAGCTCAAAAACTATTGGTACTAGAAAGTTGTACTTTGGCATGATTATACACGTTAATGACGCCGAAAAAGTGGTAAAATAAAATTTTGAAAAAAAAACTATTATTTTGGGTACCTTATTATTTAATTAGGTATTTAATTATTTTTTTTTCATTCTTCCCATAGTGTGGGATATCGTTGGATAGGTCTTTCAAAAATATTACGGGTTTGTTGAGACCGTTTTTTGATTAAGTAAACCGTTCGTGACTTATCAAGCTTTAAAGTACCAATTTTCGTTAGAGTCAAGTGTCCCCCTCTATCAACTAAACGGTTGTAGTTAGAAATTCAAATGTCACGGCAGTAGTACCTATATATAACGAAATTTTAAGGAAAACTATCACACATAGGTGGGCTTTACAAGTTTACGAGTAATAGTCGACCAATTGTATTTGACTCGAAAATTTCGAACAACTCTATAGAAATGTCGATAGATGGCGCTAAGCGCTAGTTGTATCGTGCTAGCTTCTTGTGACGATTAAGTAGTGTAGCTCTGTGTCCGTATTTAAATTCAAAACACCGGCTATGACAAGTTTTATACAAATCTCTAAAAAAAATTAAAACTTTCCGTGCAAAATTGTCGGATCAGGTGGGGATTTGTATAGGAAGTCAAATTAGTTAGGTAGTCATATTTGGCTTTTAGTTAGAGCATGGTACGAAACGATCAGTTAGCGAATACGACACGTACTTGGCTGTTATAAAAACTACGGAACCCTACACTGCGCGTGGCCCGACACGCACTTGACCGGTTTTTTATTGTGGGTTCCTTGGGAGATAGACATATAATGCCATTGCGGACTTTTTTGTAGATCTATAAAAAAGGAACAATCCCACCATACATTGTTTTGATCTATCTCGTAGGGTTCATAGATCAAAACAATGTATGGTTGGCCAGCGATTGCAATGTAAGCGCAAAAAAATATTATTCAATACACTTCCTCGAAAACTGGCTCGCAAAGAGTCGCATGTTTTTAAGGCCATATATTTAATGAAAATTAAAATTGTGTTTATGAACAGAATATTAGAAATAAACACTTTTATTTATGAAATATTTTGCTTTTATCAACAAATTAACATTTATTTGTGATCTAAATAAAAAAAAATAATAATATCAGGCTGTTTTGCGGCTTCATACCTTTGCTTCTCCTTTAACCTGCGAAGGTAAAGCGCGGGGAAAATTAATTTATTTTAATGACAAAAATACTTTTCGTTCTATTATTTTATTTCATCGAAAGTGTATTGAAAAACGTCATTTGATACACGTGGACATTTGTTACTGCAGTACTCGGCTCCATAACCCCCTCGCTTGCTACTGATTGATATTTACGACATCACATTAGAAACCTCTAAAATTATCAGTTTCTCTACTATATTATGCAAGTTATATACATATAAACCTGCTTCTTATATCACTCTATCTATTAAAAAAACCCGCATCAAAATTCGTTGCGTAGTTTTAAAGATCTAAGCATACATAGGGACAGACAGACAGCGGGAAGCGACTCTGTTTTATACTATGTAGTGATAATCTATCTCTGTGCAAAACATCCAGAACCGTTAAGCCATCTATACTACCGCATTTATAATGTTGGTATTAATAGATTCACACCCAATAATGACATCTAAAGCCTGTAATACATGTTGGCCGAGTGTTGTCGAGTGAAGGCCAATACCAACATGTAGACGGTATATTTGCTTTGTCTTGCTATCGCTCGGTGTCACTTGCCTAGTTGGCCGAGTGAAGGCCAGCGCCAACGTGTATAGAGCTCATTTGGTGCAACTTGTCTTCGCTCGCCGTTGCTCGTGATCACTTGCCTCACTTCGGATCGGTGTCGATTTTTGGTCACAAATCAAAGGGGCTCGCGAGCGCGCGGGCGACGTGTGGGCAGCTCTATAGACCCTCTTCTACATTGGTCGTCTGCATTGGCGTTCGACGAACTTGTCGAACGTGTGGACATTATTTCTTGCCTTGTACCTATTTGCCAACGCTCGCGTTGGCCTACGCTCGGCCAACATGTATTGCAGGCTTTAAGTTCGCCGGTATATTTTTTTTATGATTTTTCGTTTCATCATTTTTTTTTAAATTAGACTTTGTTTGGTACAGGCAGCAGCAAAGCAGCGCGCTGGTCGCGCGGGACGCACGGGCCCCGGCAAGTGCTACCGCCTGTACACGGAGCGCGCCTACCGCGACGAGATGCTGCCCACGCCCGTGCCCGAGATACAGCGCACTAACCTCGCTACCACTGTACGTATACGTTTCTCTCGCTTAGACTTATAGGTTTGTCTCGATAAGACCGCTAGCTGTCTCTCGATCAGGCCGCTAGCTGTCTCTCGATCAGGCCGCTAGCTGTTTCTCGATCAGGCCGCTAGCTGTCTCTCGATCAGGCCGCTAGCTGGTTCTCGATCAGGCCGCTAGCTGTTTCTCGATCAGGCCGCTAGCTGTCTCTCGATCAGGCCGCTAGCTGTCTCTCGATCAGGCCACTAGCTGTCTCTCGATCAGACCGCTAGCTGTCTCTCGATCAGGCCGCTAGCTGTCTCTCGATCAGGCCGCTAGCTGTCTCTCGATCAGGCCGCTAGCTGTCTCTCGATCAGGCCGCTAGCTGTCTCTCGATCAGGCCGCTAGCTGTCTCTCGATCAGGCTACTAGCTGTCTCTCGATCAGACCGCTAGCCGTCTCTCGATCAGGCCGCTAGCTGTCTCTCGATCAGGCCGCTAGCTGTCTCTCGATCAGGCCGCTAGCTGTCTCTCGATCAGGCCGCTAGCTGTCTCTCGATCAGGCCGCTAGCTGTCTCTCGATCAGGCCGCTAGCTGTCTCTCGATCAGGCTACTAGCTGTCTCTCGATCAGACCGCTAGCCGTCTCTCGATCAGGCCGCTAGCTGTCTCTCGATCAGGCCACTAGCTGTCTCTCGATCAGGCCGCTAGCTGTCTCTCGATCAGGCCGCTAGCTGTCTCTCGATCAGGCCGCTAGCTGTCTCTCGATCAGGCCGCTAGCTGTCTCTTGATCAGGCCGCTAGCTGTCTCTCGATCAGGCCGCTAGCTGTCTCTCGATTAGGCCGCTAGCTGTCTCTCGATCAGGCCGCTAGCTGTCTCTCGATCATGCCGCTAGCTGTCTCTCGATCATGCCGCTAGCTGTCTCTCGATCAGGCCGCTAGCTGTTTCTCGATCAGGCCGCTAGCTGTCTCTCGATCAGGCTACTAGCAGTCTCTCGATCAGACCGCTAGCCGTCTCTCGATCAGGCCGCTAGCTGTCTCTCGATCAGGCCACTAGCTGTCTCTCGATCAGGCCGCTAGCTGTCTCTCGATCAGGCCGCTAGCTGTCTCTCGATCAGGCCGCTAGCTGTCTCTCGATCAGGCCGCTAGCTGTCTCTCGATCAGGCCGCTAGCTGTCTCTCGATCAGGCCGCTAGCTGTCTCTCGATCAGGCCGCTAGCTGTCTCTCGATCAGGCCGCTAGCTGTCTCTCGATCAGGCCGCTAGCTGTCTCTCGATCAGGCCGCTAGCTGTCTCTCGATCAGGCCGCTAGCTGTCTCTCGATCAGGCCGCTAGCTGTCTCTCGATCAGGCCGCTAGCTGTCTCTCGATCAGGCCGCTAGCTGTCTCTCGATCAGGCCGCTAGCTGTCTCTCGATCAGGCCGCTAGCTGTCTCTCGATCAGGCCGCTAGCTGTCTCTCGATCAGGCCGCTAGCTGTCTCTCGATCAGGCCGCTAGCTGTCTCTCGATTAGGCCGCTAGCTGTCTTTCGATCAGGCCGTTAGCTGTCACTCGACCAGGCCGCTAGCTATCTCTCGATCAGGCCGCTAGGTTTCATCATCCTTGTTGTTTTTGCATATTTCATGACTTTGTACAAAGTTAATAATTTTGTTTAAACAATTCTCAATAATAATAAATAAATAAATATCGTTTATTTATCATCAAACAGTACATGGATAATACATTTATAATGTTAGTAAAATATTATCCATGTACTTTTTTGATAATAAATAAATAAATATTATGTTGTAAAGTCCAGTTCATTTCATTGCATAGTATATAAATAATAATAATAAATCTTTATTTATTTGATACAAGGTCCACAATACTTACAATTCTAAATGTTAATTTAACTTACATACGTAACGTATTACATAACATACTTATACAGCCTGATTTTGTAGTCACCGTCCAAATTTTTTCTAGGCATTAGGTATCATTCACTAACTCCATTTTTGAAAAAATTCGATACTTCAAATTTTCATATTAAATCATTTTCTCGAAAGAATTATCCGCTCTGCGTGGTCACTAAGTTAAACGTTAATAATACTACACTTGCCGCGCAAACATTCAATGAAAAGGGCAGCGCGCACCCCGCTTACCCCTACACCCCCCGCCCCGCTACATCTGCGCGACACATCTATCGTTAGTCGGCCACGCGCACCCGCACGCGACGCAAGCGCTTACTTATGGTTCCCGCGCATCTCGCCGGCGTCCCCGCACTATCGTGAATTTGTTTACAATGTATTTCTACCGCGAGTATTACGAGATGGTGCGATCTTGAATACTTAGTGGTGAATGTTTGAACGGTGTCCAGAGACTGTACGAAGCAGAAAGTATTCGTCGCCTTCGCAATCAAGTACTTAATCGCCAAACGATTTTGGGCGCAATCATCGGCTATTAGAAGAGGTCGTCTATTAGTCGAAATCAGAGGCTATTAGACCATAGCCAATTTATAACTCCTACACACGCTCAAGGACGTGGCAGGTCGAGACTCGCAGTAGTATCCTACTTCATGTGACTTTTTTTGTGGGGCGAAATAAAACGACCAAGTGAAAGGGACACTGTAGTGCTCAACAAAATCAACAAAAAGAATGTGCAAAAACGTGCAAGACTGTTTAGAGAGAAACGGTATGCATTTTGAGCATTTATTAAAGTACTGTTAATGTGATTGTTCTAAGATAATTTTTATTAAATTTTTAATTATTTGTACATAAGTTGATTCAATTTTTTTAAATACGCCGAAGTGTAAAGTTCTTAATTATCTAATTTATTTTTACTTTATTTGTAATTGATTAATTAAGGATTACATTCTAATCATAGTGAACATAGCACAAACCTTTTGCTAATTGACGGCTCTAAGCCCGTGAAAGTATGAAGGGAAAATGTGCAATTGTGTTATTATCGTTACGAGCTGGGGTTCGGGATAGAAATAATTAACGCCAATTAAACCAAAATTAACACTTTAATTAATTAAACACAAAATAAAAATTTAACACAATTATTCGCACCACGACACTTGTCACTTAACACAATCGCACTGAAATTCACTAGTAAAGCTTCGATTAGATCGCGTATTCGCCTCGTAATAAGACTGACTGTCCACGTTCCTTTGCGATCTATTTATACCCCGGTCTATGAATTCTAGAACATCCTTATAAAATCGACTCACTGTTTATACTGCCCAGAATATTCCAGGAAGCTACTCGAGATACACAGTACCGCTATTCGCCGCTAGATGGCGTTAGTGTCTCGAACATTCTAGATTTGTCGAAGTTTCTCGACGTACTTCACTAAGCGACTGGCGTAACATTATTGTGTTATGAATGAATTGCGGCGGCGCGCGGGGCGGGCCGGCCCGCGTAATTACGTAGCGCGTACGCACGGCGCGGCGGCGTCCAGAAACATCAACTTTTTATAGATAACTTTGTGATGTGATATCTCAATATTTTTGTATTGAGTGATACTAAAAGGAAAAACACGTATTCAATGATTTTCGCCAAAGATTAATACATATATCAAAATTTGGACGGTGACTAATAAACCAGGCTGTATTACTGACAGGGTTCTTTCTATGAGATGCTTGACAATAGAGCTTTCAACATGCCTGTCAGCTATAACTCTCGGAAGGCTGTTTTGACTGTCGCTCAATCTGGCCAGAAGAGACGCATTCTCTTTTTGTCTGCCAAGCTGTCTACTCTGGCTTGTGCAAACATTGCTAATGCACTGCAATATCGTGGCAATCGCAACAGCGCCCTGAGAGCATTATAGATAAAATAATGCGTTAATTGCAAGCAGTATGGTACGGATCACAATTTTTCGATATATTACAATCTCGCGAGATAGATTATAATCTAACGGTATGTGCAATTTTACGGTGACATAGGTATTCAGAGTTCAGTAAAAAAAAAACCTTGTTTTAGCTGCAACAAAAATTGTTTTGGCCAGTGTTGAGTATTGTAAGTTCCGTGAGAGTTAACACTATCGTAATTTTTATAAACAGGTGCTACAACTGAAGACGATGGGTATCAATGACCTGCTGCACTTCGACTTCATGGACGCGCCGCCGGTGGAGTCCCTCATCATGGCGCTGGAACAGCTGCACTCCTTGTCCGCGCTCGACTCGGAAGGATTGCTCACCAGACTTGGAAGACGGGTATGTGAAAAATAAAAAAGTTTTAAGTACAGTAACATTGTAGAGAAAATGAAACTTAATAATCTACTACCCGCGTATTTATTTTCTCCTTCTGTGTCAAATCTCTTATCTCCATCCAAAGGTTGTCTGTAAAAGATCGCTTTTAGCAATATGTGCAGGATCAGGTTTGTTCCGTCGTAAATGAAGGACTTGCGTTAACTTTTCAATTCGTGTAATAAAATTCGTATTTACATTGGTTGGCAGTTGAAAAATAATGGCGGAATGAATACATTACAAGTGGTTTTATAGGCTTGAGTGAAGGAGAATGTGAGACCGAAGGAACGACTGAATGCGAGGCGATTGAAGGAACGACCGGGTTTGGTTTGACGGTCGGTAGTCTTCTTCTCTTGGTCGCTAGATGGCGCCCTGTACCACGTCTGATCGTGCGTTGCTGCGTCGTCGTGATGAGAGATGGCGTGAACATGCCCCCGGCCTTGAAAGCCCTGCTTTCGAAATGATTCTGAGTATGGAGTCAAGCGTCGTCGCTCACCGATTGCGGTGGCAGCGGGCAAATCTTGGAAAAGGCTCGTCTTATTGTTCCAGTACTGGTGTGTATGTCCGCTACTCGAGCCACGCCGTCTTTTCCGGGAAATATACGTAGAATGCGACCTAACCGCCACTTTAACGGCGGTAGGTTATCATCCTTTATGAAGACAAGGCTGCCCAGTGTGATGTCATCCTGCCTAGTCTTCCACTTGGTTCGCAGTTGCAACTCCGACACGTATTCTGTGGACCAGCGTCGCCAGAAGTGCTGCCGCAGTTGTTCGACTCGTTCGTAGCGTGTCAACCTCGAAGCCGGTTTATCTGTGATGTCTTCAGAAGGTGGTGCTGTCAACAGTCGGCCAATTAGGAAATGGGAGGGGGTTAGAAGGATCTGAGGAAAGAGGTGAAATTGGACGGGAATTTAGGACGGCTTCGATTTGTGTCAAAGCTGTGTAAAATTCTTCGTAAGTTAATCGCGCGTTACCCACTATGCGCCTCAGGTGATACTTGCACGAGCGTACCCCACTCTCCCATAGACCGCCAAAATGTGGAGAATAAGGAGGAATGAATCGAAATTCAATGTTATTATCTGAAGCATAATTAATAATAGTCTCTGATTCTTTGGTTAAAAATAAAGGAAATTCTTTCTCTGCACCTACGAAATTCTTGCCATTATCCGAAAAAATGACGCAAGGTTTACCTCGCCTACTAATAAAACGTTTTAATGCTAGAATATAATCATTTGAAGAGAGACTTGTAACAAGCTCCAAGTGCATAGCTCGCGTCGTGAAGCACATGAATAAGCATATGTAAGCTTTAGTCAATCTTGAACCTCTGCCTTTTCTAGTTAATATAAACACTGGCCCCGCATAATCAACACCTGTTCGCATAAACGGGAAGCCAGGCTCCAAGCGCTCAGGCGGTAAGTTACCCATGATAGGTGCTAGTGTCTTACCTCGGATACGTGTACACTTCACGCACTCATGCACTATTTTTCTAGCTAAGTTTCTACCGTTCAATGGCCACCAACATTCACGCACCGTAGCCAAAAGAAGTTGAGGACCGGCATGTAATAATCGTATATGTTCATACCTAAATAAACAAATAGTGAAAGGATGTTTACTGCACAATAAAACTGGGTGTTTTTTATCGTAAGCAAAACTAGACGAGTTAAACAATCTTCCACCAACCCGAATTAATTTATGTTCATCCATAAAAACACTAAGACTAGAAACTTTATTATATTACTTACAAGTTCGTTTAATAGGAATATTGCTTACTAAATTATTGTAAACATCTGGAAATGATTTTATTTGTACCAACCTAATTAGCATTCTTTGTGCGGCATTCAGTTCGCTTACTGATAAAGAACCGGTTTGCCGGCTGTCTTTAACAGTCGACTTGATGCGTGAGTTATCTATGAATCTAAGTATGTACGCTCCTATTCGTTTAAGCTTATTAAATGAAGAATATTTCTCAAAGTTAATTAAATCTTCGCATTGTACCGAAGGTAAACACGTTTGTTTACATTTTAAATCTGGTAAGTTATAAACATCTGAATTATCGCATTTAATTTGATCGAAATTATGTAAACTGTTATGTAAATAAGACGGACCGTGCCACCATAAATCACAATCCTTCAATAAGTCTAAACTATAACCTCTCGACAATAGATCAGCTGGGTTATCCTTGCTACTTACGTGTAACCACACCGAGTCGCCCGTGAGGTCATTGATCTCGGTCACTCGATTTTGTACAAATGTTTTGAGTAAATGTGGTGACGTTTTAACCCAACCCATGACTATTGTAGAATCCGTCCAGAAATATATTTTACTAAACTGTAACCTAAGAGATTCAACGATTTTCTTATATAATTTAGCTCCTATTAAGGCACCACAAAGTTCTAAACGAGGAATACTTATAGCCTTTAAAGGTGCGACTTTACTTTTGGCACATAACAAACGCACGGTTACGTTAGAGCTATCATTATAAGTACGTAAATAGGCACACGCGCCGTATGCGTCTTGAGACGCGTCGGTAAATATATGAAGCTCTGTATATTGACTGTGATCACCCTTAACGTGACGAGGAATGCGAATGTCTTGGTATCTAATGGATCCGAAGGGTTATCGCGCCACAGTCTCAACCGTACAGACCTTTGATCAAACTGGAGAAGAACCTGACGAAACATTTTCTCCACGTCTGCACAAGCTACATATTTATACTGTCTGAATCGTAACAAAATAGAAAAAATATCATTTTGTAACGCGGGTCCCGGAAACTGGATATCATTTAATGATTTATTCGAGCTAGTGACAGCACTAGCGTCGAACACTACGCGTAATTTTGTAGTCGTACTAGACTCCCTAATGACTCCGTGGTGTGGAAGATAATAGTTAGGTTGACTACAAGTATCTAACTTCGACATGTGACCTAAGTCATTGTATTCTCGCATAAAGTTAGTGTACATACGTTTAAATTCTGGTAGACGTTCAAGTTTACGTTCCAAGGTTAAAAATCGTTTCTTCGCTAGCGTATAAGAATCACCCAGTGCATCTGGTGCCTCTCTTAGCGGTATACGAACCGAAAATCTAACATTTTCTTCGCGTTTAGTCGTATTATGAAATAATTCCTCACACATACGTTCATCATCTGTGAGAATTACACATGGTGATGAAGGAATATTTTCAATCTCCCAGAATAACCGGAGTTGCTTCTCTATGCCCTGACTGAAGTTACAATGAACGCGAGTAGGTTTTGGGTTCCTAATAAACACAGGACCGGACAATAACCATCCTAATTTAGAATTTTGTAAGAATGGTCCGCTAGGTAAACGTATTTTATCGGTTTCTAAAAGATCCCAAAATCTATCTGCACCTATCAGCAAATCAATATCCGAACTAACGTTAAACGTAGGATCTGCTAATGGTAGAAAATCAGGAATACGTATAAGATCAGCTTCTATGTTTATCGTAGGCAAACTGGTTGTTATGCATGGCAAGACAATACATCGAAGCTTGGTATAATAATCGTTTACTTTTGATCGAATTGAAATATCGCATGAATGGCATGACTGTGTGACAGATTGCCCCACACCCGAGATTTGAACTGTGGACTGTATATAAGACGCATTTATTCGTTTAGACAATTTCTCCGTAACAAAACAGTTCTGGCTTCCGTTATCTAAAAGCGCACGAGCTGTATGGAAAACATTGTTATTATCCGCTACTTCTACTAAGGCCGTAGAAAGTAAAACCGTATTTATTAATTTAAAATCACTAGTTGTTTTATCGCATACAACAGTGTTATTCGTATGATTAGGTAAAGAATGCAACGCAGTAGTCGTAGTGTGGGTAACGTTCGCCTCTCCGCGCGACGCACTACCCACACATGCACTGTTAATAACGCTTTGATTATTGGAATTTTCTAGATGTAACAAACTGTTATGTTTGCGCTGACATTGTTTGCATGGTCCGAAAATACAATCGTTTATCGTATGACCTGCTCGCAGACAATTCCCACACAACTTTTTATCAATAACAACTTTCATTCTATCCGCAATAGACATGTTAAGGAATGTTATGCACGTATATAACGCATGACCTTGATCGCACAAAACACAATTAGGTAAACCCTTCTTATTATTACGATAGTTGCTACGAGTAGTTTTGATAGATGAATAACTATGCACGCGGTTTGAACTTCGTTTGTCACTAGTATGTTGATGCTTATCACTTTGAGGCAATTCCTTAGACTTAACGTGGTTTGAGCTGATCATTTCCAACGTATCTGCGCGGTTTCTGAGAAATGATATTAAGTCGTTTAATTTGACCTTATCGCGTGACCCTAAAGACATAGTTCCTATGTTGTTCTCCCATTCCCGTTCCGTGGAGGGATCAAGCTTATTGACGACTAAATAAATAACTAATGTGTCCCAATTGTCTGTGGGTTCATCGAGTGACGTCAGAGCGCGCAAATTACGTAGAACGGTATCAATTAGCTTTCGAATTTGTGACGGTGATTCCTGTTTTAACGACGGAATACTATATAACGCTTTGACGTGATTGTTTACTAGCAGCCTATCATTATGATAGCGATTTTCTAATAACTCCCATGCGTGAATGTAATTGGCAGGAGTGAACTCTAAAGCACTTATCACCTGTAATGCACTTCCTTGCAGAGCCGACCGTAAATAATGGAACTTTTGTATTTCATCTAAATCGGAACGGTTATGGATCATAGTGAGGTATGAATGTTTGAATTCCAACCAGTGATCATATTCACCTTCAAAGGCAGGTAGTTTTATATCCGGTAATTTAATATTAACAGGTTGTCGGTCTCCGAGCCGAGCTGATGAAACAGAGAGCTCGTTACAAGCCTCCGCGTTGTGAATAAGACAATTCGCACTGGCCATAGCCGTAAAATATAAAGAATCCAACGCTTCAACATATTCTGAATTCGCGGGTAGTTCCGATTCCGACAAAAGTAATTCTATTTCACTTTCAATACTATTAAATTTAGAAAATATTTCGATGGCGGCCTGAACTCGCAATTTTAATTCAGCTACTTGTATGGCAGTCAAGGTAGCCCCCACAAACGAGTCTACAAAATTTTTAAATTGGGTTAATCGGCCCTTTACACTACCCCTACGCTTTTTAAACTCAGAAAGAATTTCCTCTACATGCTTAACGGACATTTTGGCGGTTACGAATAAGCGAAGTAGGTAGGTACTCACGTGCAAGCATCAACGGAGCCGTGTGGTTTCAACTTTCGCGTCGCGTACAAACTGTAATCGTATAAAACAACGTTAACACAAATCTAAACGTATAGAGAAAGGACGGGAACAAAGACCTGACCGTTGCGTTTCTGATATCTTCGTTTTCTTCTCTCGTAACAAAAATGGCTACTGGTCCAACTATGGCGTCGCCGCTGCGTATGATTGGCGTCGTTACTCGTTTCTCCGTAGTATTGAATCCAGCAAATCCGTCTCGAATGACCAAATTATGTGCAGGATCAGGTTTGTTCCGTCGTAAATGAAGGACTTGCGTTAACTTTTCAATTCGTGTAATAAAATTCGTATTTACATTGGTTGGCAGTTGAAAAATAATGGCGGAATGAATACATTACAAGTGGTTTTATAGGCTTGAGTGAAGGAGAATGTGAGACCGAAGGAACGACTGAATGCGAGGCGATTGAAGGAACGACCGGGTTTGGTTTGACGGTCGGTAGTCTTCTTCTCTTGGTCGCTAGATGGCGCCCTGTACCACGTCTGATCGTGCGTTGCTGCGTCGTCGTGATGAGAGATGGCGTGAACACAATAAGACCGCTCAATGCCCATTGTATAAGTCCTTATTTGTTTTACTGTTATTGTGTACAATAAAGAATATATCTATCTATAAATTACGGCCAACGAGAAGCGATACTAAATGTAAACAAACTTTCAGGTGCTCAAAACATTTTATTTGGACAATTTAATTTACACAGGATAGAGATAATAATCGCTTGCTATCGAAATGTAATTCGGTAATGTTTCGATTATTACCATTAATTTGGTATCGCTTCTCGTATGCCCGTACTTTAGAAGATATAAATATGCCAGTTATTCTAGTTAGTATTGTGAAGCATGAAAACTATCCATACTAATAATATAAATGAGAAAAAGTGTTTGTTTATTTTTTTTTTGCATTTTGAATAGAAGAAATAGTTGAGTAGCATAGGGTTAAACTTATCGATTTTTTGCCCTAAAAATAATCACGCGCGCAGATGCTAAATTTTACCGTACGTCGAAGCTAAGTGTCTACAGCAACAACTAAAATCAATATCAAAAGTCTTTATTTATCATCAATTTTTCTGTTACAGATGGCCGAATTCCCTCTCGAACCGAATCTCTCGAAAATCCTCATCATGTCGGTAGCTCTACAATGTTCAGACGAGATCCTGACCATAGTGTCGATGTTGAGCGTCCAAAACGTCTTCTACCGACCGAAGGATAAGCAGGCGCTGGCTGACCAAAAGAAGGCTAAGTTCAACCAACCCGAAGGCGACCATCTCACGTTGTTGGCAGTCTACAATAGCTGGAGAAACAACAAGTTTTCTAACGCATGGTGCTATGAAAACTTCGTGCAGATCCGGACCCTGAAGCGAGCTCAGGATGTCAGGAAACAACTGCTTGGGATTATGGACAGGTTAGTAATATCAGCAGATACATCTTGCGAATGTACTGGATTATTTTAGAAGCTTTTATTTAAGTAGCTTTTATTCGTTCAAAAAAATTTTATGTAAAAAAGAAAGAAAGAAACGGAACAAATAAAAAGCCCAGGTCAAATCTTGCAACTGACTTGCATACACGTTTAGCTTGGATGACAATACATGGTTAGGTAACTTGTAATTTTAAACCTAATATGGCGGACGACCCAACTAGTTATTTTTTGTGAACTGAATGAAATGATAAGAGTATCAAATGAAAGGGTTTGCTGCGCAGAATACGTAAATAAATAAAAACCTGTCTTGTCTGCAATAAACTTCAACTTCGTCTTCAATTTTTCTTTTTTTTCTCTTTGTTCCGTGCAATTTCAAGCAATTTAAATTGTTATTGATAACGATTTATTATAACAAGTAATATAAAATTGTATTGATTTCCCTCAGACACAAATTAGACGTGGTATCAGCGGGTAAGAACACCGTGCGCATCCAGAAGACAATATGTTCGGGTTTCTTCAGGAATGCGGCCAAGAAGGACCCCCAGGAGGGCTACAGGACTCTGGTGGACAGCCAGGTGGTCTACATACATCCTTCTAGTGCACTCTTCAACAGACAGCCAGAATGGTAAGCTTTTATATGTTATGTTTTACCAGCTACCCCCTTTTTTGTATGGGAAAATCATAAAATGACTCCTCTCGCTGTGGGTAGAAGTCTTCTTCTGACTAAAAATCCACCCTGCTACTTCAGCTGCCCTTGCGATTCGGGGTATATCGTTTGAATATTCCCGCAACCCCAGCTTACCTGCTACCCCTCTGCCCAGCAATGTGGTCTTATTTAACTTAAATAAAATGAAAATGTTTGTTTTAAGCGTGTCGATATATTAATGTTTTTAAGACGCTTTTGGGACTGCCTCGCTTCTGTAGTACCTCAAAGATGTTTGCGTAAAATTAAACAGGCATCATTGATGCATAGAATACGGGTCTGTGGCATTAACATCAACAGTAGTGGAAAATACCAATTACACTTTTTTGTAGCATTTTCTGGGAAGGATGATCAATGTGGAAACTAATTCCATAATTCCGTAACTCCATGTACTAATAGGAAACATTTACTATACCATGTTTTTTAATCTCAGAGACAGAATTGACACATGCAAATGTCAAGTTTATAAGTTGCCCGCTCTTTTGTGGAGTGTTATACCTACGATACCGGTTTGTTGAATCGTAACTTTTTACCCGACTGCGCAATGCAAAGGAGGGTAATGTGTTTCACAGTTTTTGTTTTATAAAGAGTTTTATCCTTGTGTTTGGAGTGAGTTCACGGTAATAGTGTAATGGGAGGGGTTCGAACTCGCGATCTCTCGATCACAAGTCAGATATCTCAGCCATTTTTAGGTTTTTTCCTCTATTTTTCATTTAAAGCAATCGCTTAGGATATATAAGTTTTAAAACAGATCAGTGCCATAATCAGGGTGCGGTTTTTTTTTCTTTCAATGCCATCGAGTGGGTTGGTATCAAAATAAAGGACTTTACGAGGGAATAATAAATAAATATGTGATTTATTTGTATTAAACTAAATAGAAATGTAAAATCGTAATACTAAAGAAAGGATAAAGTTGGAATTGTTCCTTCTTCCTTGACTTATAATGTTGTTATTTGATAACTTTATAGGTCAGCTAAAGTTATCCCAATAAAATCATCACCACCTTCACTATTGGCTTGACCCTGTGATGATGCTGCCGCAGTAACAATACATTGGGCTTTTCTTCACTGGCCGGCCCGGCCCGACACCGACACTGACAACGACATCGGTGGATGCTTAATTCTGTGGAATTGTAGGGAACAGTGTCTCATTGACCCGGCCCGACACCGACATTAACTGCAAGGGACGACCTTAGTTGTGTTGTATTAAACTTCTAATTTATTTACAAAAGATCTACCTATATTGTATTGAGAAGAGTAAGGGCACTAGAAGGCTCTATTTGTGCAGTTGATCGGAATAAACTTCTAAATACGCTTCAAGACCACAATTCCTAGCAAGAATTAAATAATCTGTAAAATCTTTAACATACATTTTGACGGGCCCGTTGGTCTAGTGGTCAGTGGCCCTGACCGCTATGCTCAAGGTCGTGGGTTGTATTTAGAAATATATATGTATGTTTATCAGTTGTCTAGTACTCATAGCACAAGCTCTGCTTAGTTTGGGACTAGATGGCGTTGTGTGAAAGTTGTGGAATATTATTACATTATACTAGCTGACCCGCCACGACTTCGTTCGCGTGGTATCCTACCCCTACCCAACCGATACCCTACCCCTATCCTACCCCTACCCTACCCTACCCCTACCCTATCCCTACCCTATCCCTACCCTAATCCTTCCCTACCCCTACCATACCCCAACCCTACCCTACCCCTACCCTACCCTAACCCTACCCTACCACTACCCTACCCCTACCCAACCCCCACCCTACTCCTACCCTACCCCCACCCTACCCCTACCCTACCCCTACCCCTACACTACCCCTACCCTACACCAACCCTACCCCTACCCTACTCTCCATTTCTTCTTCGTTCGCGTGGGATGTTTTTCCCGCTTAAATCCCGATCCCGTGGGAATTCCGGGATAAAAAATATCCTATATCCGTCTCCTGGTTTTAAGCTACCTCCCTACCAATTTTCAGCCAAATCGGTTCAGCCGTTCTTGAGTTATAAGTGGTGTAACTAACACGACTTTCTTTTATATATATAGATTATCATTTAAACAAAAAAAAAAAAACTAAAAATAAAAAGGTAATAAAAAAAAACTAAAAATTCTGACTGCTGAACTGAAAGCAGATTTTTATTTAAAAAAGTGACAAGCAGGCGGGGCCCATCCGATTTTTATAAATTTGTATGTTCGATTGGGCCCCGCCTACTTGTACACAATAAATAAGTGTTTTTATGTGTCATCTGGGCCATATAGTCGACGACATTACTGATAGGTTTTAGAAATAGGTGGCTTCTGATGATTCAGAATATTCCCAAGATATGGAGTCATTACTTGAATCTGATTAACGAATACCTGGAATTAATTATGTTATTAAACACAAAGCAATCAACCAACAACAGAACTGGGTTGTTCTGAGAAAAGTGTTACAGTATCAGTCATGAATACACAAGACAGACAATCATTGGAACGCAGTATAAAGATTCCATGTGCTCAAAGTTCATATATACTACTGAATAAAACTAATAATCAGGTTTCAAATAATTCAAAAGTCTACAATTCAACAGCTGTTCCCAAAATTATCATTTTAGGTGACCAACAAGTACGAGGTTTTGCCAGTGAAATAAAGTTACAGAGGAATGCAAATAAGTGGAATAACGTATATTCTGTATCAGGATATTCAAACCCAAGCTCAACTAGTACGCAAATATTATGTAAAATAGACGATTATATAAAAAACTTGCATAACGATGACATAGTAATATTGGGTATAGGTAGCAATGACAGAAACCCTTACAAATTTCTGTCAGAGTTGATTCCAACACTTCATAAACTAAGAAATAACCAAGTATTTATAATAAATATTATCAATAATCCCTATTTAAATGTAAAGTTGTTAAATCAAAATATTAGATTATTCTTGCAAAATTTTCCTAACTGTAAGTTCATTGATACAACTGAGAATATATATAGTTATAACAATTATAATTACATATCCAAGAAAATACTGTGTTATAAACTAAATATAGAAATTGATAATATTAACTTCAGGAGAATTATGGACACAGCCTGTACATTAAAACACGCTCGCACTTCATCGAGCTCAAACATAAATAGTAGTATACGCGTTAACAAAAAAGGAACAATCCCCTATTATTTTAAGGTACAAAAAAAGACCCCCCTTCAGCCATTAAATGCTAATGAAGCTACTGCAATTATGTCGAACCCTAATGAAGGTAGTAAATCCACATTTTTTAGAAACTAAACGTAAATGTACACTATTTCACCAAAACATTGCCGGCATTTTAAACAAAACAGATTTATTAGAAATCACTTTACAGGAACTGCATGAAAAAGGTACAAATATTGATATCTTATGTTTTTCAGAAACTTTCATAAAAAGAGGATCAGAAAGTAACTTAATACTAAAAAATTACAAGTTGGTCTCATCCTTTTCTAGACCACACCAACGGCGAGGTGGAACATGCATAATGGTTAAAAAGAACCTCGAATGTAAACATATATCTAACTTAGTTACGCCTTTATTGTATGATTTCGAATATTGTGCGATAGAGATTATCACTCTTAAGGTCATTGTTATCTGTATTTACCGTACTCCAAATTCAAATTTAAGTTTGTTTTTAAAAAATCTAGAGGATATTTTAAGAAAGGTAACAAAACGAAATAAAAATAACATAATACTATGCGGTGATTGGAACATTGACGCGTTAAAGCGTAATAATAATTATAAAGAACTAGAACTTATCTTGCATAACTATAATATTTCTAACCATATAACTAAACCCACAAGAAAATCATCATGTATAGATCTCATCGCAAGCGATGTACCTAATGTTCAGCCTCAAGTACATATCCTTGCATTATCTGACCATGAAACTGGTCAGTCCATTAGCTTCAATTCGTCTGTAAATACTACAAAATGCAGAAAACAATTTTGGTTTGAAAAGAGAAGAGATCTAAGTCAAGACAACATTGAAAAGTTCATATCATGCATATCGTCTCTTTCATTTTCAGAAATATACGAATCTGATGATACTGATCTAGCATTCAATCACTTTCATGATACACTATCCCTGTTTTATGATCTCTGTTTTCCCATCCTAAAAGTAAAAATTACAAACAAACCGGTAAAAACTAAATGGATAACAAAAGGAATAAAAAGATGTTGTGTCAAGAAAAGAAGTATGTACCTAAAATATAGACTATTAAATTCTAACAAAAACCTACACCTAAAGAACTATCGAAATTACTCTAGGATATTGAGACGATGTATATTACATGCTCAGAAAATTGATAATACTCGTTATATACTTCAATCGAACAATACATGTAAAGCTGCCTGGGATATAATAAAAAAGAATAGTGCAGATAACGATAATAACGCTGAAATTTCTTCTATTAAAATTGATCAGTGCACATACACTAATGGCAATACAATTGCAAACCTATTTAATGACTTTTTTATTAATATGACTAACAAACCAAAAACCCCTAATTTTGAATCACCCATTGACTAGAAACATACCATCACTGACATATCGGATAGCATTTTTTTGACTCCAACTGATGAAGATACTGTATATAAAGTTATTAATTCTTTAAATTCAACAAACTCAACTGGCTATGATAACATTAATACAAAGATGCTTAAACGTTGCTCTAAATATATATCTCGTCCTCTGGCCCACATTATTAATTTATCATTGTTTCAAGGTGTATTCCCCACCAAATTAAAGTTTTCCATAGTCAAACCATTATATAAAAAAGGAGATAAAAATGATATGAATAATTATCGTCCTATTACTCTAATACCCATAATTTCTAAGATTTTTGAAAAAATAATGTACGATAAACTTCACTCCTTTATAATAAAACATGCAATTTTAAAAGAGGAACAGTTTGGTTTCAGAAAGGGTAAATCAACAACTCTTGCATGTTTTTCTCTTGTGAAAATGATTACCTCAAGTCTTAATGAGAAAAGGACAATAGCATCAATATTTCTCGATATGTCAAAAGCATTTGACTTCGTAGATCACAAACTACTTCTCTTTAAACTGAATCGCTATGGTATTAGGGGAAATGCGTTAAACTGGATAAAAACTTATTTACATAATCGCCAGCAATGTGTAGAGATATCTAGACATGCTACATCGGAAAAAATTATATATAGATCCGCCTATCGTCAAAACTCCTATGGAGTTCCCCAGGGCAGTATATTGGGACCTTTATTGTTTGTACTGTATATTAATGATTTGCCCAACGTGACTCCATATTCATGCATTCTGTACGCCGACGATACAACTCTTAGTATTGAACTCACTGATAAAAATATCACCAAATACGAAAAAGAGATCAATGATACACTAAACAAAATAATAGAATGGTTAAAAGACAACAATTTACATGTCAATATTGGTAAAACCAAACTTATACAGTTCCAAACATACAATAGCAAACATCACGGATTAAAAATAAGATACGCAAGTGACACTATAGAAGAGGTTGAAAATGCTACTTTTTTGGGTATAACATTAGATAAATATTGCAACTGGAAAGTACATATTGACAAATTATGTACTAAACTGCAAAGATTTGTATTTGTTTTAAGCCGAATAACTCGCATAGCTGGTATCAACGCAGCACTTTATGCTTATCATGGTTATGTAGCATCAATTCTACGCTATGGTATTATCATATGGGGCAATTCTGTTGAAATTATTAACGCATTCCGAGCCCAAAAAAAATGTGTTCGGTCAATAACCAAAGCCCACCCATTAGATAGCTGTGTCCCGCTCTTTAAAAGTTTAAGAATATTACCACTCCCGTCTTTATATATATTCGAACTTTGTATCTTTGTACATAAAAACATATCTTTATTTAAAGTACATAATGATGTTGTTATAAGAAAAAGTCGAGATATTCACAAATTATGTGTACCCCAACAAAGAATTAAACTATTTTCCAATAATGTTTACTGTATGGCAATTCGTGTTTATAATAAATTACCTAATGTTTTTAAAGATCTTAACTTCATGACATTTAAAAAGAAATTATTTGACTTCCTATTGTTTAAGTGCTACTACTCAACAAATGAGTTTTTAAATGAAAAGTTTGATTCTAAATTTAAATTGGACGACGACTTGCCTTACATTCCTAATAATTGAATTGTATCTAATACCTATGACATTGTATTCAATAATTCTTAAAATTGTATTTATTAATACCTGACATAATATTTAGTATGTATTCCTTGAAATTTCATCTGATAACTTGACATTATTTTTAGCATGCCTTGACATTGTATTTAATAATTCCTGACATATTTAGTATTCCGTTTAATTGTATTTGATAACTCTTGGCATTCTAATTAGTATGCTTTGACATTGTATGTAATAATTCTTTGACATTATATGTAGGATCCCTTGAAATTGTATTTGATAACAGTTAATGTTTTCCTTATCCTTGACATTGTATGGTTTTTATCAATTGATTTTAATTTAATTTCTTGAAAATATTTGTACGCTGGAAACAGCAGAATATTTTGGACGTAAAATTGTATGTAACACCTTGTAACAACAATATTCTAACAAATAAATTTATTATTATTATTTCATTTATTTAATCTATTTACATATCAATTACATTTTTAAATATTAATATAAAAAATAAAAACATTTAAAAATATAAAAAATAGTAGCCCACCGGTATCGGGAACAGGGTCCAAGCTACCGGTGGTCAGGGCTCCATGGAGAGGAACCTCCTCACAATACGCGCCGTTTCCAGGAGTACTGCTCTCTGTATCAAGCCCTTGATCCAGCTGCCCAACGAGATCCTCCTTAGATGTTGGTCGAGGCTCTTGGCTATTATGCCATTGGCTGAGACGACTATCGGCACAATGATTGCTGTCTCCACAGCCCACATGTCGACAACCTCGCGCGCCAGGTCAAGATACTTATTTTTTTTATCTATCTCAGCTTTCACGAGGTTCTCATCATGGGGGACTGCTATATCAACAATCATTGTGCGACGCTCCAATCGGTCTATCACCACTATATCAGGCTTATTGGCAACAATAGTCCTGTCAGTGATGATAGACCGATCCCAATACAGTGTAATATTGCCATTATCGAGAACTGGGTCGGGCACATACCTATAGTATGGTACTTCTGATTCCACAAGATTGTATTTAAGAGCAAGTTGCTGGTGAATAATCCTGGCTACGAGGTTGTGTCTATGCAAGTATTCTCCGTTAGCCAAACGAGAACAACCGGAGATAATGTGACGAATGGATTCTCCCGGTTTGTGACATGCCCGACATATGTCTACCGTACCATCCTTCACAATATATCTCCGATAGTTATTCGTCATCATAACTTCGTCCATAATCGCACAGACAAAACCTTCGGTTTCCCCGAAGAGGTCACCAAAACGTAGCCAGGCTACGGACGCTAATGTGTCTACGTCAGACCCATGAAGGGCCCGGTAATAGCGCCCGTGAAGCTCCTTGCTCTGCCATACTTCTCTGCGGTCATTAGTATCTAATACTACAGGTTTGCGCCAATTCTCGGTACCTAAGGAGAGCGGAGTGAGGCCTCTGTCCACCGCTACCACATCTCGATGCATACCCACGTCGGCTTCTAGGAAATATACCCTAAGGCTGCATACGTCGCGGTTGTGTAGGGTCTTTGCATTTAAAAAGCCACGACCCCCGTACTTCCGCGGGATATACAGCCTCATCACCGATGAACGTGGGTGATGCATTCGATTTGCAGTCAGCGTTGTGCGGACCCGCCTGTCCAAGGCGTCAAGCTCAGTCTGAGTCCATTTGAGTATGCCAAAAGAGTACATCAATACTGGCATGACCCAACCATTGAAGGCACGCACCTTGTTTCCGCCTGATAGAAGACTATTCAGTACTTTATTCAGGCGGGGAAAGAAGCGTTCCATCAATGACTGTTTAACATAAGCAACATTGATGCCTAGTGCCTCTGACATACCCAAATATTTGTAGGTTTCAGTTGAGCCGAGGGATCTTAGGTGTATGGAATCCGAGAGTTGAGTTCCCACGGATTCCATAATCTCCCCTCGCTTTACATGCATGACCGCACATTTGTCCACCCCAAATTCCATCCTGATGGCGCTACTGAAGGTTTCCGTTACCTTCAGTAGCTCCATGAGTTGCAAGTTGCTGGGGGCAAAAAGTTTCAAATCATCCATGTAAAGCAAGTGTGATATGACCTGACCACCTCTTCTCAACTGGTAGCCTAGCCCCGAACCCTCCAGCAGTGTACTGAGAGGGTTGAGAGCCAGACAAAACCACAGTGGGCTCAGACTGTCGCCCTGAAAAATACCACGCTCAATCCTAATCGGTTCGCTGTTTTCCTGGATCTGTCGACATCCTGGGTAGCAGAGGACCGTCTTCCATTGCCCCATACATGACTCAAGGAAAGTGCGGAGTATTGGATTTATTTTGTACAACTCCAACACCTTTATGAGCCATGTATGTGGAACCGAGTCATAGGCCTTCTTATAATCTATCCAACATGTCGACAGATTCTTTCGGGAACGACGAACCTGTTGGTTAATGGCAATATCAATGAGGAGAAGCTCCTTAGTACCGCGGGACCCGTTCCTACATCCATTCTGAGAAGCAGACATGATTGAATTTTTATCAATATGATTATTAATTTTGGCTCTCAAAATGGAAGTAAGAACTTTATAGACCGTCGGTAAGCACGTGATCGGTCTATAATTTTTAGGTTCCGCAGTACTACCTGATTTATGGAGCAGGTGGGTTATTCCTGTAGTTAGGAATTGAGGTAGCGATCCTGACTCTAAGGCAGACTGGAACTGAGCGGCCAAGCGAGCGTGCGATCTTTGAAACCATTTTATCCAGAAATTGTGCAGCCCGTCTGGCCCTGGAGATTTCCAGTTGGATAACGGACGGACTGCACGGGTTACATCTTGGGGGCTGATAGTAATTGCCCCCATTTCTGGTATAAGATCGCACGTGCGCTTGATCTCACTCATCCAGTCACCCTCGATGTGGCTGACAGGCACTTATTATTATTATTATTATTATTTATATATATAATGATATATTTTACATTATTAATTTTGTATTTCTATGTTTTAAATTAGCACCTACACATTATTTCAGGATAACGTATTATAAAAAACCGATACTTGATTTTATTAACGTTAAGTTTCGATAGTGGCACATCACTATTTAAGAATTGTAAAAAACTGGCAACCGTCGTAATGTCAACTTTGTCTCTGAGATTAAATAACAGGGTATAACACAATAGATTTTTGCTGTACGAAATAAATACTATTTAATCACGTTATGTCCCTCCTTTTCTAGGTTACATCCTTATGATTTCGAACAAGAAATGGTTATGTCTGGGTCAATAATGTGTAAGCAATATAATAATTTCACTTTTTTATCATCAGGGTAATCTACCACGAGCTAGTCCAAACTACGAAGGAGTACATGCGCGAGGTTACCACCATAGACCCGAAGTGGCTGGTGGAGTTCGCACCAGCCTTCTTCAAGTTCTCCGACCCCACCAAACTGTCCAAATTTAAGAAGAACCAGAGACTAGAGCCACTTTACAACAAGTATGAGGAACCGAACGCCTGGAGAATATCAAGAGTACGCAGGAGAAGAAACTAAACAGTCCACTGTCGACGCTAGATCTAATTTACATCAAATTAAATTGAAAAGGAATCTAAACTGTTGTTTTATTTATGTTAGTAGCTTTGTTTTTTTTTTGGGTTTCCTTGCTCACTCGGTCAGACCGAATCCAATCAAAACTCAGTCTTGTGTTTTCCATCTCCGCAATAGAGAGGCGCGCATCGTTTTTGGAGGGGTCTCTATTGAGCAAAGTAACTGAGTTTCTTTCACATAGTTAAGTTATCTGAGTTTCTTAATTATAATGCCGCCGGAAGTTCGCAGAGCAGTTCAAGTGAAAGAGCCAAAATGGCTTCAGATCCACATGTCACCCGATGCAGGTGAATACCTTAGTTCCACAAAGGCTGGAAAGTTGAAAAAGCTTCCTGAAGTGTGTCACCCCTCTTACCGGCGAGCAGCCTAAGGAACGCCTAAATCTGTGACGAGATATTGCATCCCTTCCAATCCCATTCGTTTCACCAGCTGAGAATCTACCACTGGGACATGAACTGCCATGGCTCACCTGGAAGTCTTTAAATAAACTCCGAACCTTAGGTTGGCTGTAGCAAAGAAAATCTGCTCGGGTGGAGATGACTCTGCCGTGGATGTCAAGCCTGTGGTGCTGCTCCACAAACCATGGCACACTTGATTTCTTGTCCAGTGTTAACTGTTCACTGCAGGACTTGATGGAAGCTACCGACAGTACCAAACTTGTCACCCAGTTCTAGGCAGATTCAACTTTGCTATCAACACGCAAAGAAGAAGACTGGGAAGGATTAGCTAAACATTAGTATGATACACTTAAGTTTATTGAGAAACAGTTAATATTTCCTGATAGCTTCAACCTAAGATATCTTTAATCGACTTCAAAAGAAAGGAGGCGCTGTATTCGACGAGTATGTTTGTATGTCCGCGATTTTCTTAAAAACCACTGATCCTATTTCGATTTCGAACGCGTTTACTCCGCGAGAGCTCCAGGAATAGATGTGACTTTCGCTGCCCCTGAGCCTGACCGCCTGACGGACTGACATCTGCCTGCCAACAGCAGGCCTCGATCCAAAAGTAAGGAGCTCACAGCTTCCTACATGTCGTAGATCGTAGTGCGTGAACACTACGTGCTGCCATCTCAAGAACCTAAGAAATAAGTCAAGAGTTTACCTCAAGAGTGGGTGCACGATCGACCACATAAACAAAACTGATGCTACAAAACGCAAGTGTGAAGGATGTGTAACGAAACGTAAACGTCAATGTCAAAATCTCAACGTAAGAATTGGTCTGTGATTGGGGGTTCAATTTAAGCAAATTTATGGAAAAATGAGCTAAATCAGAGTAATTACTTACGTAATACACTGTATAATTAATTTCGAAATTGCCTGAATAAAACTTGGACAGCCATGGACTTCTTTTCGGAAGTAATTGGCGAAACAGTGATCCTTGGAATAGATACCCTTATTTTGGGCTTCTGTGTTAAACAGCTGAGCAAATGTAAACATATCCTGAACGCCCTACAGGTAAACATAATTAGGTTTAGTTATAACTGTTTGTTTATATAAATAATAACAGTTCCTATTGCACCTATTGTCCGTGGTTATATTTCAGAAACTTAGATATTTTATAAACTTATTCCATTATTTCAGGAGACTAAGACCTATAGAAAAATATAATACATAAATAATAACAATAACAACTATACTCTCATACATATTTTTATAATAATAAAATGACTACATATTAAAACTATGCATGTAGTGGCGGCGTCGTGTTACGCTGCGTGCTGTTGTAGTCTGCCATAAAATTGTTGATACACGACACTCTGGTGACTCTCCTTGAGGAAAGTTACCAGTTGGACAGTCAGACATTTCCTTTATATTTACAGATATTAGGTTAGACAGTGGGTATTGGTTAAAACAAAAATAAACCATCTTGTTGAATTTCCAGACAGCACCTGTGCTAGACATAGACTCTTCCCTAAACAAAGAGATCAACAAGTACTCCAATGACACCATCCCATATGTGGTGATCCGAGGACTGGTGAAGCCTCTGGGCAACCCCATCACCAGCAACTACAACAACTCAGTCACCGGTGTGGTACAGAGGTAAGAATGTAAGATCCTCTTGACAATGTCAAATTATTCTACAAAAATCTATTAAGCTTACAAGTTTACATAATAAATCATCACATTTATGTTAGAACTAGTACTCACGCGGGGCTTCGCTCTCGTGGATTCTATCATGGTAAAAACATAACTCTCCTTTTTTGCAGTCGCGTAAAAAGTAGCCTATAACCTTCCTCAAGCTTCAAGTTACTTCCATACCAAATTGAATCCAAATCCACTCAGTACTTTCGAAGATTAGCGCGTTCAAGCAAACAAACAAACAAACAAACTTTTCCGCTTTATAATATTAGTATAGATTTACATACCACTTGAGATGAGTTGTCAAGTGTTATCGAAATAGATAAATTAATTGTTATATCTTATCTTGAAAGGAAATATGTTTATATTCAACTATTATTATTATTTTTTAAAAGAGTACTAGTATTGTAGGTAGAATTCTCTCTCTTCCTCTATCTTGATTTGCTATGCCTGTCGGGGTTCACAATGATCTATAACTATGTATATTTTGTATGTACCTGCCGCCTAAGTTCACATTGTAGAATGCAATAAATGTACTGACTATTGAGTATCTTATAGATCCCTGCAACTAAGCTAAATATGCTTGTGTCTGGAATCAGTTCACAGCAATAGTCACAATAATGAACACATTATTATTTAAGTAATCCCAAAGCTGGTATTTTGTATGTATATTTTATTGTTTTTATATGTTTGTTGCATTCAGGCTCACAATTAAGGAGCATGTGATAGCCAGGACATCAGCAGGCTTCTGGTCAGACCAGACACGCACCATACATGAAGTGTGCAACTCCACTCCTTTTGTGCTCAATAATGGAAAGTACAGCATTGAGGTGGTGGATGCCCTCACTGCTGATTTACTTGGTAAGTGAGATGCTAGGAAACACCGGCCTCACCTAGTTTTAAATTTACAAATATAAATTGATGTGTAACAGTGTCATTGATAATCAATTTGCAATATAATCAAGATAATTTTAAACTGATAAATGAAAAAAATATTACTTGTCAGTTTAAAATGCAATGAGCATTGTTTATCAGTTAAATATACAAACAAAATTGAGATTTACTCAATTTTATTTGTATATTTTTTAACCTTGTTTTTTACTTTCACCTAAGGCTGTAAAGAGAAACTTACTTAATTTCCCTATTTTATGCCTTACCCAATTTGGTTCAATCATTCGGAAGTTAAGCGTGTTCATATATTTTGGTGATTCATTTTTGTCTATATCGATTCTGAACAGATTTTAATGTTACCTTGGTAGCTAAATTCATCTCAATTTATTTTTGTCCTCTCACGAAGCATGGATGGCTGTGTGTTACTCTTTCACGCACATAATACTGAACGGATCTGAATTAAATTTAGTATGTAGATAGTTGAGATACTGGAATAAGACATAGGCTATTTTTATTATCTCGGAATCCCTATAGGTATTTACGCGGGGAAACCCGCCGACGCGAATGAAGTCGCTTTCAGAAGCTACTAAATAATATACATAATATGTTATTAACTCGTTACAGACATGGATGTCATCTCAGACAAATTCGAGCCAATGTCCCCTGGTGTCATCGACCATGTGTGGGGCTTCTTCTCCGGCGTGCGCCAGCGAGGCCTGCAGACTATGGAGGAGATGCTCCGCGACGGCTCCTACATCACGGCCATCGGGGAGCTCAGCCGCAGCAACACTGGCGAGATGAGGATACAGCCACCCAAAGATGGCCTGCCTTTGTATCTCACGACGGCTACTAAATCAAGCTTGTTGAAAAGACTGGCTAGTTCAAGGGACTTTCTTAGGTTTGCTCATTTCTAAACATATTTAGGCACTTTAAAAAGAAAGGCAGGAAAAGTATTTATTTCTAACAGACAAATGACATGCTAACAATATTAAAAAGTTATTTTAGTTCCTTAAGAATAGAGTAAGTAAGGGCTTAATGCTCTAAGTTTACTGGTCTAAATGACTCAGTTGCTTGTGTAACGTTGTACGTGATCGCTAACACATTTGAATCGTAGTTGCAAACAGAGAAAATAGCTAATTACGCTCACAGCTGATGAAGGTACCTACTTTTAACTAGTAATCGTAGAATCGCTCGCGCACGGAACTGGTTTGGGCCGAGTGATTTCTCTCCCTACCGCACGCTTAACGTTCACGGATTCTCAACGGCTCGGGGAATAGGACCGCAGGCGGGGAGCACTTCACACTACACAGCGGCAGAGTGATCGCGTCTACATAATATTTAATTGGACCTCTGCCAACCACTATCCTTGCTTACTTTAAAGAAGATAATTTGTTTCAACAATTACCTATCTATTTTACTTCAAGTTGTACAAATATTAAATTCAGTGTAACCCCGAACGGGGTTCTTCCGTACCGGACAACCAATACCTACTTAGCTGTCGCCGCAAGGGCTGTGGCTGGACAACCCTGCGTGCTACGCACTAACTTCGGAAACGAAGACCGACCTACCTACCTGGCTGCCACCAGTCGCCTACGTTCTGTGAACTACAGGACAGTGGTTTTCTTTAGGCGGTCTAGAATTCAACACGCGCTCGATGTCGAGAACTCACGCCAGTCCTCTACTGGGTGATTCAAAAATTATATGTATATAATTTTTTTAATGAGTATAATTTTGTAAGATTCTACCAAGTTTCATTTACCGGCTGAGCACTAACAGTTACAGTGGCCCCACGTTGGGCGCCACTGTAACTCGACATCGAGCGCGTGTTGAATTCTAGACCGCCTAAAGAAAACCAGTGTCCTGTAGTTCCCAGAAAGGGCGAACTTCGTACCGCCATTGTTTTTTTTCCATATTTTCAAATTTTTTTTTAAGGGAATTTAATACAAAAATAATTAACGAAATAAGTCCAGCCGTTAACTCGTTTTAGCGAGACAAACGAAAAGAAATTTTTATATACATATTAGAGGAAGCACAGGCCCACTTGAACTAAGTTGAAGTGGGTTTAAGCTGGCCACGTCTTCCGCATGCCCAATGAGTTGTGGGCCAAAATTACAACTTTCTGGAGCCCTAACACAGCTAGAAGGCGTCGAGGTAGACCTCGTAGAAGATGGCGGGACGAGCTAGATCAAACTAACGACCAGTGTATTACTTTGGCCCTGGACAAAACCACCTGGAAATCATGGGGAGAGGTCTTTGCCCCGCAGTGGGATGATGCAGGCTAACAGTATAAGAGGAAGAACATAATACTGTTACGCCAGTCGCTTAGCTAAGTACGTCGAGAAACTTCAACTGACATCTAGAATGTTCGAGACACTAACGCCACCTGGCGGCGAGTAGCAGTACTGAGTATATCGAGAAACTTCGACTGACTCCTAATACGTTCGAGACACTAACGCCATCTAGCGGCGAGTAGCAGTACTGAGTATCTAGAGTAGCTTCTGGAATATTCATGGCAGTATAGGCAGTGAGTCGATTGTACAAGAATGTTCTAGATCACAGATCGGGGTATAAATAGATCACAAAGGAACGCGGAGAGTCAGTCTTATTTCAAGATACGAGACGATATAATCGAAGCTTTACAAGTGAATTTCGGTATGCGATTTAAGTGTTGAGTGACAAGTATTGTACTGTGAATATCTGTGTTAATTTTTATTTGGTGTTTATTTAAGTAAAGTGTTAATTTTGGTTTAATTGGTGTAAATTATTTCTATCCCAAACCCCAGCTCGTAACAATACGTTGTGTTATCTAGTGTTATTTCTTAATTTCCAGAGTACTGCTAGTCCTATTCGGTACGGTAGCGGCGGTGGCGTCGTGCCGCGTGGCCTACAAGTACATGAAGCGCCGGCGGCGGCGCGCGCTGGAGGACTGCCTCAAGCGGCAGTTGGCGGCCGGACGCCGCGAGAGGCGCGCGCACGCCCGGGAGAAGAACCTCGCCGAGGTACAGCTGTGCGTCGTTTGTACCGAGAACCCGAAAGAGGTAAGAGATGGAGTACAGTGATATGTATGTATTTTATATTAGTATGTTCAATTAATATTATTTATGTTGTTTGTACACTGACAGCCCTTCATCTGTCTCCTTTAATTTTTGTCCATAAGACCGCCCATTGTACACCAGTTTACATTTTTGTATCCATAGAAATATTGTGAGGTGTACAATAAAGTATACAACATGTAACGGAAACCCCATATCTATCCAAAAGGGCTGAAGACAACATCTGGTATGGAGTCTCTATGCACAGTTTCAGCACAAAATAACTGACTCAAAGAATTGATACCAAATTATTGGTTTCATATATTTCTTGAATACCAATCATAACAAACGTGTCACAGCACTACGAGGGTCAATAACTTTCCACGTCACTTGCCAATAACACGATAATTATTTTCGTTCTTCTTAATTTGAAAAATTCGGTTTCTGGTATCAGTGTATTGGAATTTGTAATAAGTTCTACACACGTAGACTTAGGATTACAAAACCCTTGCTATATCGTTTGTTATCATCCAAAGAAGCCATGCACTTGGTATGTATATACCCTTTAAATTACACGTTGTATAATAAAATAAATAAATATGGCCCCGAAGTTTAACGAAAGAATGCTTAAGGGCCTATACTACCTCAGCGCTTCTCACTCTTTATCTCGCTCGCACACTACTAGCCGCGGTCACGCGAGCAAGCGAGACTCTAAGACACAGATTTTAGTTTATTTCTTTTTACGGTGAAAATAATGGTAATTTAAAAAAGTAAATGACATAAGACCTGCTTTATAGTTAATTCAATTAATATGCAAAGTTTCATTATCTAATTTGAAGTTATTTTTGAATACTAGCAGTTTATTGTTCGGTTTGGAGGTAACTGGATTTTTTTCTATGAAGAAAATTTTAACTTTAAATAACCTAACATTAATCCTCAACTTAGTTTTTCGAAATATTGATTTAATATTTTATTGAATTAAAAAAACTTTGGTGTGAAGAAGACCTTGATGTAAGACGATTTGGGAAGGAGGAGATTTAAACAGATCTTATTTTGATTTATATGAGGGTGGAAAGAGGATTTAGATTTAGATAGCCAGAGGAGAAGTTTGCGCGCTTCGACAACGGTTTTCTCTTTACTCAACTCTCCCAGCCCGCCTTCTTATCTAATGTCTCACTTTCAATTTCTATGTTCTTCACACAATAAGAATCTACGTTCATCCAATAATCTTCTCTTACTCTGTTCTTCTCATACTTCTGACTTTGTTCATTCTTCTTTTCATATCCAGTCGATTCTTCTCTGGAATGCACTTCCTTTCGAGATCAGAACGGCTGACAGTCGCTATGCATTTAAAAATAAATTTCGGATTTATTTTCTACACCAATAAGCAGAATTTCCACATTTGGTTTTCATTTGCTTCTTCATTTTATATATATATGTATGTATTTATATAAGTTTTTATTCATATATATTATTTATGTAGATTTCAATTTTTTTTATGATGTTATTACTATTATTATATGTATATGTATTTTTTCTAATTTTACTTTCATATTGCACCTCTCACACTATCTCTTCACCACTCATGGTTCACTGGTAGAGAATAATAATAAATAATTTACCTTAGATAGTCTCAAGACTTAAGGCAAAAGGAACTCCGTTCATACAGCACTAAACAACGAGGTTAAATAATGCTACTACCTTTTATTTGCTGTTTTGGTAGGTACTAAAGCTACGTTAGACTGATCAGTAAGTCAGATAAAGTAGTCAGGAAACACCGGCCTTATCTAGCTTAACTTAAAACACAAAACATGACGTGTAAAAGTGCTATTTTTAACCAATTTATTAATAAATATTTCATTCCATTTCACAGAAGGGATTATAGTATGTAGGGGGAGGGGCAAGAGTAGAAATTGCTCAAATATGCAAGTACCCCTTTAGAGACTAAACTACATTTACTCAATTTCCAGATCATCCTACTTCCCTGCGGCCATGTATGCCTCTGTGAGGACTGCTCAGACAACATCAAAGACCACTGCCCCATCTGTCGCGAAAGGATAGAGTCCAGAGCACCGGCTTTCATTACGTAAACAGATCCTAAATTCATTCTACAGTCTTTGCAATTCACCTGCGCACGTCATCTGACATATGTCAAATATTGCGTTCGTGAATAACATTAACTATAGCAGTTTGTACATTGCAGATTGATTTATATTTTTAGTAGTACAATTTATCATAGTTGGCTGCACTATATTTCAATATAGGTGCTGTTTTGTGATTGTGACTTTCAGTAATATACTGATATTCTTTTGTCAGTATCTTAATGTATTTACATAATAAGTATTATAACAGTTGAAGAGTATGAAGTTGTATTTTTTGTAGCTAATTGTCTTGTAAGGTAGACGCTCTATCAGTGATTGTACAGGTATTAATGTGCCTAGGTGCGTAGCGAAAATAGTCTCATGCATTTACCTTGTATGAAGTATGCCTCAATTAACATAATGATTTCATTTGTACCTCGAGGGAAGTATACTGTTAAGTCTAGTGGAGTGATAAATAATATTGATTAAAGTTTTTAAAATAATTTATGTTGTTTTATTGAGGTCAGAAACCTATACTTATTCCGCCACAAGCAGATGAACATGTGTCATCTTCTTCTTGACCATTAAAAGGAACCTCGTCATCTGAATGGTCTAATGCATTTGTATCAACCACTCCATTTTCCTTGTCAGTAAGTTTATCTGCACTGGAACTATCATCTAAGCCGTATTCTTCCAGTAGCATATCCAGTTTCTTATTACTGGTAGCTGGATCAACATTAACTTTGGTTTTGCAGCTTCCTCCACAACAGTTGTTTTTATCACAAGCACCTTTATCACTTGTATTCTCTTTACTTGCATCATTCTTACTGATTCTCTTACTTTTGTCTGATATACTGGTATCATTCAGGTCTTTAACTACATCTTCTAGTAGTGTGTCACTATTAGCTTGCTTGGCGTGGTACTCCTCAAGCATTTTCTTGGCTTTGGAACTCTTACCAATGCCTAGTTTGGGCAGGCCTTTGTTCAGTCCCTCGAGAAGGACACATGCCTTGCAAACCTCTTGTGAGGACACAAACTTGCAGCGACTGCATATCCTCTGAGTAGGGAGGGAGACTTGTTCCTTCACTGACATGGTTTCACCTGAAATTTAAAGATTAAATCTTATGAGAGGAATATTTTCAACAGTGGACTGGAATAAGTTTTTAATTGATAAGAATCATAACCAAAAATATTATGGTACTACTAGCTGTGTCCACGATTTCTGTCGTGGGAGATTGATATAATCTATCCGGTTTTCTTGCGTAAATCCAGATCGGGATTTCCGGGGTAAAAACTCTATATGTTGCCGTATAACATTCTTTATCTCTCATTGCTAGTGCAAAAAATAATATTAGAATAAAATATTAGACCTGACCAACAGAATGACGGACAGATAAAAAAATTACGCGGCAAGGGCGAGTCAGACTCGCCTATAAAGGGTTCCGTAGTAACTACGCCAAATAACTTTGTTTTTCATAGTATTTGTATGAATTACAAAGTTATATTTGCTGTTTTAGAAAATATGCTATATCTCAAAAACTGCAGACCCGATCTCGTTCAAACCAATTTTCGTTGAAAGATTACACTAAGATCTACAGCATATATTTATTTAGTTTTTACCTCCATTATTATAGAAGTTAGAAGGGGGGGACACATTTTACCACTATGGAAGCATATCTTTTAAACAATTGACTTTATGAAAAAGTAGTTTTAGAAACCTCAATGTCATTTTTAAAAACCTTTCTATAGATATCACACGCGCATAGGTTTCATGAAAAAATATATTTTCAGTTTCAGTACCATGTATGAGGAGCCCCCCTTAATTTTAATTTTTTTTTCTTCAAATCGGAAAGCGGTTCACAGAATACATATCTACCTACCAAGTTGCATGTGTATAGTCCTAATAGTTTCGGAATAAAATGGCTGTGAGATACAGACGAACGGAGAGACAGACATGACAAAACTATAAGGGTTTCGTTTTTAGCCATTCGGCTACGGAAACCTCAAAAGTTAATTTGTGATTTGGTATTATGTTAATAACTATAGTCACTTGAGACAACACAGTTATCTTGATATCACAGACAGACACTTTAATTTTATATGTATGATGATGTGCGCTTCTCCTCCACATTTATTGTGCGCACAGCCAAGCTGTGGAATTCTCTGCCGGCTTCTGTGTTCTCTGCCACTTATGACCTTTCAACCTTTAAAGCACGGGTAAATAGGCTATCTATCACTTACCATCAGGCGAGATCGAGGTCAAGAGGGAGGATCGGTAATATAAAAACAATGTATTTTGGTACATGATTTACCAACTGTGTTGGTAAATTGTGAAAGTAAGTACCTGAATAGATGATATCCATAATGCAAGCAGGCCTAATTTTCTCCAAATCCTTCAGCAGAGCCCGAGCATGGCCCCTATAGGCATTGGGAGCAAACACACACTCGGTGGAGAAGTACACTAGCTTCTTGTAGTGTGCATACATTACTATCTCCTTTTCATAGGTGTACTTGAGAGGCTTGACTCTTGGTATTGAGCCTTCACTGCCCTGGAAGATAATGAACATTTGAAGATGATTGCAAACCCTGTTATTTTAAAGCCCCAATAAAAGTATTCTACAGTTATCAGATTTATAATTTCACTCTAGGAGGCTAAAAATAAGTTATGAATATTTCCAAAGAAACGAAAATAAATTTATTTGTGCTATCACAAAAATAATTCAATTAAATTTGTAAAAATGAGAAGAGAAAATGCAAAAATAATCTAGACTAGAGGGAGAATGTGCAGCATACATGTAATATGGTCATCACTCAACATAATGCTGTGCCACAATGTGAGCTAATGACCCAGAGCTGTTGTGAGGATGTCAACTGGTACTGTATAAAATGTTACATTGAAGCAATAAAAAATGGCCAAGTGCGAGTCAGACTCGCCCATGAAGGGTTCCGTAGTAACTATAATAATATAATATGTATATTTATTTGACAAAAAAAAAACTTATAAATTTCTTAAAACTAGCTTATTTACATTTTTTACAACCACGCCAAATAACTTTGTTTTTCATAGTGATTGTATGAATTACAAAATTATATTTGCGGTTTTAGAAAATATGCTGTATCACAAAAACTGCTGACCCGATGTCGTTCAATTTTGGTTGAAAGTTTACATTAAGATCTACAGACATATATTTTTATAGATTTTTCACTCAATTATTATAGAAGTTGGAGGGGGGGGAACATTTTGGAAGCGTAATAAAATGGCTGAGACATACGGACGGACGGACGGACGGACGGACGGACGGACAGACAGACAGACAGACAGACAGACAGACAGACATGGCGAAACTATAAAGTTTCCGTTTTTTTGCCATTCGGCTACGGAACCCTAAAAATGATAGTCAATATATAAGTATCATTTAAGAATACAATAATTTTTACAATTATAAAGGGTGTCTCAGAATGTTTTACGTTTTTGAATTGATCAATACGCGCCAACCGCAGGTAGCAGGGGAGAGAAGTGTTCTCAAACGCTTGGCCGGCTTGTTAAGTTTATTAGCCATGAAACGTTTCACGGGACCGCAGCGCGCGTTTTGCGTGCGAGCGTTTTATAAAAACAACTATTCCTACACTATTGTTCGTCGTCGGGATCGCGGGCCGATCTCCGGCTATCGTAGGCGCGGGCTTACGGACGCTAGGGGCAGCTCACCACCCGGTAAGGAACACGCCCGGGTCGGCGGCGCGTCGTATCCACGCGCGCCTTAAGGAGCTGTCAGCATTAGTGTCGGGGCCTCATAAGGCCATTGCCCGGCGGGGTTGCGGAAATGTACTAACAAGATACCGCGGCCCCGGAACTTACGGGCAGCTGAAGGGACAGGGTGGGTTTTTAGTCAGTAGAAGTCTGACACTTAACCCAGAGCGGGAGACCTTTTTTTCTGGTTGGAATAACCCAACCAGAAAAAAAGGTCTCATTTAACCTTTGTTTTTCTGGTTGGGAAAATCGTCGAATAACTTCTCATGCTATGTGAACATGTTATTGGTGCGCATTTGCAAACGGTTGTTTTTCATAAATAAACTTCAAGAACTGCTCTTTAATTTAACAATAAATAAAACGAGTTTTAATTGATTGTTATTTTTTATTTAACATCTAAAAACGAAAAACATTCTGAGACACCTTTACATAAGTAAATAAACTGGAACTTGATAAAATTAAATCCTACCCATTACACTATTGCCATGAACCCACTCCGGACACAAGCACATTTACCTTAATTGAAGGGGTAAAACAAGATTGCTAGTAATGTGAATTCTACCCACATAGGTAGCTTTTTTTTTAACGTGGTAAAATCATCAAATAAGTCCTCCCACCCCGGGCAGGGCCGGAGGGACTGTCAGACTTGTACTGACTAAAATCCACGGTGTTCCTTCAATAGCCCTTTACGTTCCGGGGTCACGGTAATGGGATAAGTCCCACGACACCGGCAGGCTTCGGCCCTCTACAGGGGGGGCCTCGTCATATTGCTGACGCCCTTTGAGGCGCGCGTGGAACACAACGCGCCGTCGACCCGGGCATGGTCCATGGTCGGACAGCGAGTTGCCCTTTACTCGCTGTCCGCATGCCCGCGCCTACGGTGGCCGGGGATCGTCGGCCTAAGTTCGACGCCGTGGGCGTCTACCACTGCGGCTGGGCTGGAGGGAGGACGCCATCCTCTCCCTCACACGGCCCGCCTCCTCCTTCGGAAGCATGACTGCTTCGCAGAAGGAGGCGACCGTTTCCCACTCCCTCTCGCCCCGCAGCATGGCCTCGACCAATGCCGGGCGCGAGAGGTCTCCGCCTATCGCCGCCGTGAGGACACGTCGGTTTTCTGCCCAAGCGGGGCAGTCTTGCACCGTATGCTCTACTGTGTCCTCAGGGCGATCCTCGCAGTGGTGACACCCAGGCGTTTCTTCCTTCCCCATCAGACACAGGTACCTCCCGAAACTTCCGTGTCCGGTGAGGACCTGTGTCATGCGGTTGGTCAGGACGCCGTGACGCCGATCTAGCCACTCCTCAAAGAGGGGTCTTACCGCCGCAATTGCGGCGTGCCCGACCCACATAGGTAGCTAGTTATCTTTAAAAAAATATATATAATAATATAAGAAAAAATTGTAAGACTTACTGTAGCTACAGCAGTACACCTCTTCAACCTTGCAATGTCCCCTCTGAGAACATTCATCAACACAGTTTCAGCAATATCATCAGCATTGTGTCCCGTTGCTATGCACTTCACTCCCAGCATTGCAGCCCCTCTATCCAAAGCCTGTCTTCTGAACACCCCACAGAAAGTACAGTTGTTCTTCCTGCCTATCTGAGCCACTATCTCATCCATAGTCCAGCCATACAAGTCTTTATAAGAAAGTATTTTCAAAGGCATCTCATAGTCATCTCGGTTTTGTTTCACAGTTTCAAGGCTATCATCTCTATATCCTGTGATTCCTTCATCTATTGACAGCAGCATTAAGTTCAACCCATAATTAAATCTTTGATTTAATGTTTTGAGTACATATGCAAGTACTGTTGAGTCTTTTCCACCAGACGCGCCAATGGCAACTGAGTCGCCTTTATTGAAAAGTTCTGCCTTTGTAATTGTGTAGTGGATTTCTGTTTCAAATGCCCAAAAGAAACATTCTTTACAGAGGGCATCACCTGTCTTTGGTCGCTGGAATAATTCAAACACAAATAGTCAGAATACTTAAGTTTTTTGACATATAATTTTTAAACTTCATATAAAATTAGGGCTGCCATCACCAAATTTGCTGGCCCCAGACAAAGACTTATAAACCCCGTACATTTGGGCAAAATCACAGTTTTTCCCTGGACACCATAGAAAAATACATTTATGAACTTAAAACTAAAAACAATGATGTTTAATAATGTTTTATATATACTAATAAAGTGATAACATTGTAGAGCTTTAGAACTTTTGTAATAACAGTCTCTTCATTTTCATTTAATCAACGTAACATAAACAATGAGATGAAATACCATAGGAAAATAATAATAGAGATTGTGCTTTTTGGTACAGGTAAGACCAATGTGTGTTCAGGTTTCAACTGGATGCTTATTGGGAAAATCCCCCCGGACGCTCTCCAAACTAGGACAAATCCGGAACGAACGGAGACAGATGACCGACCTAATAAAATTAATATCATTTATAAGTAGGAAAATTACATTAAACCTTTACCTTTAGAACTGCATTATTGCCACAACCTCCTCTGCATGGCACAGGCATTATTACAAGCGAAATTAACAATTTAGTCACAAATTCTTAGATTGGATGGATTTTGTAAACAAATCTTATCAATCATATGGATGACAGTAACATGTTACGGGGGTATCAAGTGTTTTTATTTAATTTTAACTTTTTTTTTCTTCTCGAACTGTGCACTTTGTGGTATATCTATACTGCTATTGAATGTTATGACTTTATGTTGAAAAAGTTCACTTTAACATGTCACTTAGCTTTTTGCGATGAAAACAAAACAAACAAGTGTTTCAACTTGCCCAAAATAACCTTAAACTTTACAAGGATAATCATATGACATCTGTGTCGGACACATGATGACAAATGATGTTTTGACAGGCCTAGTGAGTGAGGACCAGAGGTGGGCGTTTAAACGAAAAGCATATAATATAACATATTATTTAAAATAAGCGAATAAGCAGACTAGTTTATAAAAGCATTTAAAGTTATCTGCTTATTCCGCTTTTTGTTAACATTAAAACGCAACCGCGTTTTGATAATTTAATTTCATAACCACGTAAGTAAGAACGTGCTCAAATGATTTATGTAACAACTGATAGATGGCGCCTGATTCAATTTTAACCGATAGTAAACAATGATTATGCGAAAATCGACCTTAAAACAATAAGTTTAAGGTAGAAGCAGTAAGAGTCACAATAAACAGCACAACGAGGGCCATCGTGGCGAAAGGCTGTCCCCAAGGGGGCGTCCTCTCACCACTGCTATGGAACCTGGTCGCAGACAACCTCATCAGGAGACTCAACGATAAAGAATACTTTACCGTTGGCTACGCCGATGATATAACCATAATAATAAATTGAAGCCATGAGAATACCATATGCAACCTCATGCGCCAAGCCCTAAAAATAGTAGAGGACTGGTGCCGAGAGTATCAACTCTCAGTGAATCCTACAAAAACTGAGCTCATACTTTTCACCAAAAAGAGGAAGCTGGTGGAGCTGACACTGCCAAAATATTTATTTATTATTATTTATATATTTATTTATTTATATATTTGGTTTGCGCAAATATGATCGCGTATCTGAATTTCGTACGAAACTCAAGTGGCTTCCTATACGTCTTCGCCGGAACTTACACATATTGTCTCTGCTTTACAGTATTCTGTTCAATCCTAAGACCCCCTTTTATCTTAAAGAACGTTTTAAGTTCCTCCGTGACACACATGCCAAATTTCTGAGGTCATCGGAAAACTTGAGGCTAGAGGTACCGAGTCACTCTACCAATTTCTTTGGTAAGTCGTTCGTAGCTCAAGCAGTACGACTGTGGAATACTCTTCCCGTGTCAGTAAGACAAGCACAAACCCTTCCTTCTTTCAAAAACATGGTAAAAGATCTCTATCTCTCTCTTTAATATGTTACTATTTTTATTTTATTTTTTATATATCTCAGCTTTGTTATTTTTATGTATGTATATGTATATGTGTATTGAGTATGTAGGTTATTACTTATTTATTGTATATAAGTAAATAGTACACCATGGACTACCCGCGAATTTATTTTCTCCTGCTGTGTCAAATCCATCTAAAGGTTGTCTGTAAAAGATCGCTTTTAGCGATAAGACCGCCCATTGTAACACCCTTTGTAGTTTTTAAGTCCTTATTTAATTCTGTTATGGTGTACAATAAAGAGTATATCTATCTATCTATCTATCTATCTGAATTGGGCAAAACACACTGAGCACATCACCAAAAAAGCCAGTATCTGCATGTGGCAGTGCAAACGCATGCTGGGCAGAAACTGGGGTATCAGCCCCAAAACAACTCACTGGCTATACACGACTGTTATAAGACCAATTATCACGTACGGCTCCCTAGTCTGGTGGCCCAGAACAGACTTAAGCACGGCACAAAAGGATCTTGAGAAGCTGCAACGACTTGCATGTGTGGCGATCACTAGCAGCATGAGAACTGCATCCACTGCCGCTCTACAGGCCATGCTGGGCCTACCACCACTGCACCTTATAGTACGAGAGGAGGCTGCCCTGGCAACCTTCAGACTTGCTATGTCCGGGGCACTCTTGCGAGACTCCAGGATCAAACACACACGCATCATGGAGGACTCAGTCAAACGACAACCCCTGATGACTGCACCATATGATAAGACTGCAAAGACGCACCACTTCCAAAAAAAACTACCAAATACAGCTCATGCCGGAGCCCGAGGACTACTCAGGGCCTAAGGAGCTTAAGATTTACACTGACGGCTCAAAGACAAACACTGGAACTGGAGTTGGAGTTTTCTCCAACGATCTCAACATAAATATATCCAGACCGCTGGGGAAGCTCAACACCGTCTACCAGGCGGAATGTGTGGGCATTATTCAGGCGATCCATGCCATAGAAGCCAGGAAAGTCACGGATAGTCACATTCGCATACTTTCCGACAGTGCCTCAGTACTTCAATCCCTAGAGAAAAATTATATCACGTCCAAGCTCATACTAGAATGTCACAATGCGCTGCAACGCTCAGCGGTCGAGAACCGCAACACTGTGACACTGCAATGGATAAAGGGGCACAGCGGATCACTCGGCAATGATGCGGCGGACGAACTGGCCAGGAGGGGGTCCGGCACGATGGTTTTCGGACCCGAGCCCATCGTGCCGCTCCCCTTCACCCAGCTGCGCACATGGCTTAAAGAACACACACACACGACCAAGCCCAGAAATGGTGGTCCTCGGCACCAGGCTGCAGGCATTCCAAAGAGGCGATGCCAAACTTAGATAATAAACTAACCAGGCGCCTCCTACACCTGGACAGAAGAAGCCTGCGAATGGTGGCGGGGACCATCACCGGGCACTGCTCACTGAACAAACACTATCACACAATAGGTATAACAGACAGTCCCCTGTGCAGCGCATGTATGGGGACGGAGGAAACGGTAGGACACGTGCTCCTAGAGTGCACGGAAATCACCGAAATACGGAAACGAACCCTCGGGTCATTAAATTCGCTTACAGATATCCTGAATAGACCGAAAGACCTGATCTGCTTCTGGAGGGAGGTTGGCTGGATGGAGTGACGGCCGAAATGGCTCACGCACAATGGTCTCGTGCAGAGACAAAGTGCGGAAACCAAACTACAGAAGAAGAAGAAGATAAGTTTAAGGTTTAAAATATTTACATCTTTTGTTTAAGTGCTGAATCGCGTTGACTTACTCGAAATTGGTAAACCTAGCAAATTAAATATGCTTTCCGTTGTTCACTTTAAGCGACAATTTAATTTAAACGGGTTTTCATTTACTGCTTATTACTTATTTTGCTTTTTACGTTTAGTAGCGTTTCCTCCGCCCGGTGAAAAGCGTCATGTTTTGTGAATTTCCGAAATTATTTGTGACTCGGACTTGTTTACGTAAACATAAATAGTGTAAAACATTTTTTCATGTGGTAAATTGTTTCTTACCAAGGAAATAATTCTGTGACTTTTGGACTTACATATAATACTAGTACTCACGCGGGGCTTCGCTCCCGTGGATTCTATTACGGTAAAAACATAACTCTCCTTTTTTGCAGTCGTGTAAAAAGTAGCCTATAACCTTCCTCAAGCTTCAAGCTACTTCCATACCAAATTTCATCCAAATACACCCAGTACTTTCGAAGATTAGCGCGTTCAAGCAAACAAACAAACAAACAAACTTTTCCGCTTTATAATATTAATATAGATAGTTTTTAGGTGTAGTTAATTGTGTTTAATAGGTAATTGTGTTAATAGTAGTGTAAATAGTTTATAGTGTAAGTAATTGTGTTAATAGTAGTGTAAATAGTTTATAGTGTAAGTAATTGTGTTAATTTTGACTACTTTTTCTACAAAAACAAATTGTTGAGCTAATAAAACTGTAAATCGAATAACTACTGTATCAAAATGACGAGTAGAAGTTCGAATAACATAATTTGGAACTTTTTTTTGAGAAATCATGCGACTAAAACAGCTGAGTGTAATTTTTGTAAAAAACTTTATCATATTCCGATTCTAACAAAATATCTGAACGGAGGACCCCGTCGCTGACGAGCAAAGTAGAAAATTTATGTTTCTGAATGTGAATACATGACTGTATGGTTTGAGGAAATAATTGAAAATTTGTAAATAATTAAAATGTACATACAAAGTGGAGAAGACAATACGATCATTAATTAAAACACGTACAATACTAGTTTATAGAAATAATTCTACAGTATCAAAAAAATCCCAACTTCCAAATTAAAAAATAAATATAATCAAACAAACTAAATGGCATAACACTGGATACGACATAGAACACCATTTATGAATATCGGTTCCCGGGTCCCACGCATCGGTAAAACAACACGTTGCCAACTCACTATTTAAAAACTTTCGCCAGATTATGTTTTAAATTTTATTTATAGCATATTATACCTTAAACCAGTCCAATAAGACTCATAAAGCGTGTCATCAGAGTTAGATAAGAAAAGGAAGTTGCACTATGCACTCTATTAATAGAAAATTTAGTGTGTGCGAAAGAGATAAATCTAGTTTCGTTTGTGATAACTTCACTTCCTTGCCCAAACGTGTAACTATAAATTTAGGTCAGTGTGTCGTTGCAATCCTGTGACGATCCACGCGTCATCGCTTTGTACGCGCACGAGTGCCGCACGACGTACTTTCTTTGCGTCTTTGAAGTAACCGCCGGCGCGGCGGTGCCCGCCCGCCGCTCGTTTTTGTGATTGTACATTGATTATCATAATGTGCGAAATTAGAAGCTTTATTTTAGTGACAGTATTTAGTTAAATAGTTAAGTGATTTGTGCGAAATTTGATGCTTAGTGTTTATTGTGTTTTGTTTTTATTAATCATGCCTCGTGATAATTAAATTCTAAAAAACTCTTGTCAAATGTCAGAAATAACCCTCTACGACGCCGACGGACGATTCAGTTTAGGTATTCGAATTAATGGCGGCCTTATTGAAAAACGAAAAGTTTAGTTACTTTCATAGCTACTTAGCTAAGTGTTTGAACAGTGATCCAGATAGTGATGAATAATAATTGCACTAATAAATAATCAGCGGGCGAGAGGTGCCTGTAATCTGTGATTCAATGTAATTGTTGTTTCTTACCATTATTATTATCATAAGTGGCGCCAAAAGATCAAATCACTACAGAACCGCGCTGTTGCCGCACTTACAACAGGTCAGTGACCCGATATTCATAAATTTTGTTCTATTTCGTACCTAGTTTTATGCCATCTAGTTTGTTTGTTGATTATTTATTTTTTTAATTTCGATGTCGGGATTTTTTTGATACTGTAGAATTATTCCTATAAACTAGTATTATGCGTGTTATAATTTATGATCGTATTGTCGTCTCCACTCTGTATACTAGATAATAGATCAATGAACTTTTAAGTACGCCTGAATTTAATAAAATGTAGTTTATTATTTGACAATTTATTAATAAATACAGATCTTAGAATAATACTAACCTACTTAGTTTAGTTTCAAAATTATATAATATTATTCATTCAGACAGTCCTATCAAGTACGAAGGAAAATTCATTGATTTCGTTTAAAAACCAATACTTAAACTTAACCAACTAAAAAAGCAAACAACATAATTTCATTATTAAAAATAATGAAATTATGTAAGAAAGTAAATAAGCAAATTAAGCTATTAAGCAATTAAGCAGTTTACGTAAGTGACTTTTGGTAAAAAATAAACGAATAAGTTCGTTAAAAGTTTTAAGTCGTTTATCACATCTTTAGTGAGGACCCAGTGATTCTAATTATCGATTCTAATTTAATAAGGATAAGGATAATAATTTAAACAGTGTTTCATATTAATACTTGATTGCCATTGCGTATTTAGTTAAATATCCTACTATAAATACGAAAGTTTGTGAGGATGTCTGTATGTTTGTTGCTCTTTCACGCAAAAAACTACTGTACAGGTCTGAATGTTTGGTATGAAGAAAGTTGACATCTTCTAAAGGGTCTTTCAAATAGGGCGGGTCGATGTTGACAGTTTGTGATGGCCATGTTGTTTTGGCGGCATCTGTCAAATGTGTTGTTATTTCTTCAGCTACTGATGCCAAATCATCATGGCAAGTTACATGATTGAGCAGCACGTCCAAATGATAAAACTTTATCATCAAAGTGAGTGTTCGTTAGTGCAAACGTTGCGCGCTTTACGTCTATTTTACGGTAAAGATGGGCGAAAAATAACGTCACGACAAAAATAACGTTGTTATCTTGCTCCTCAAATGATTACTGTGACTGATCATGAAGGAACAACGTTCCAAAATAACAGTGGTGAAATAACACAGACACTACAATCACTACAGTGACACGAGACACTACAGTGACATGAGTCACGACGGTGACCGAGTCACGACAGTGACCGTGTCACGACAGTGACCGTGTCACGACATGGAACGAGTCACGACATGGCGTTCCATCTCTCTAACGAACGATGTAATACACGCAATCGGGCATTTTCGGATAACCCAGGAGTGAGATAGCGAATGATTCCGTATTTCTGGCTCGTTCCCTCGCGCCTTGAATACTAATTTGCTCTCATAAAATAACATTCTTATGTTTATATTATAGAAATAAGATTTTTGTAGACTTGAGCATATCACAACGCAAAAAAAATATTATAGCCCTTTTTATATAATTCTGAAATGTGAACTTGTGATAATTAAATAATTTTTTATTTGAACCAATAGTAAAAACTTGTGTAAAACATGCTTTTAAAAATATATCTGGCTACGTTTCGAAAAAACATTTTGAAAAAAAAAAAGTAAATATAAATGTTAAATAAATACATATCATAGTTATTCAAAAGAATTTCCGACATTCCTAAGCCTGTAAAACTGTGACTGTCGTTCCTGTTACAAAAATCACAGTGAACGTTGTTGGGATCAAATACCCATCTACGGAATCATAATATTTCGTAACGTGAGTGACCGCAGTGACAGTCACGTTGATTTGTCACTGTGACTTTTATGGAACAGGAACGACAGTGACAGTGACAAAAAAGTAACGGTTTCGCCCACCGCTATTTTACGGTAGACGCGGTGGCCCTTCAAAGTCGACTCTCCAACGTTTGGTGACCAAATTCGAGGCGACTGGTTCAGTAAACTACTAACCCAGTGTTGCCAGTGGCAGATAGTCAAATATAACATGAGATAGCAAAAAAAGTAACATTTTCACGAGAAAAGTAACATTACCTTATTAAGTGGAAAACGACACAATACTTTATTATGGCACTTTATTACACAAAAATTAAAATAAGTTTCCTTAAAAACCATGCATCCGTGAAAAATCGAATGAAAACTGACGTGAATCGAATCAAATAAGTGTTTGTCCATATAAAGGCAATGGATGTATGGACAAAACTTTGTATGTATAGCAAAATTTGCATATATAGTAATTTACGTAAGTAATAGTAAAATATATTTTTTTGAAAGAGACTTCAATATGAATAAGCATAAAAAATATTGAAATCGTCTCATTTCGGACAACTGTGCAACAACTTTTGGAATGGCAACACTGGGCATACACACTGGAATGGAAGTCGCACGCATCGTTTCGAAAGGCTACACGAGTGATAGAGTCCGCACAACACAAGCACTGATAAGAGCATTTTGGGTCGTATTCCAGAGACAATAAAAACTTTGACGTGGGACTTCAGTGGTGGTACGGACTATAGGGATATTCGCGGGCCTATTAGTTTTGTTTAGTTATGTTAGCCTAATTTAGAACATTCAAATTACAACTAAAAACAACTATGTAGGTAGGCATTAGGTACCTATTTACCTTAGATTAGCGGAGGTCGATTAACAAAATCAAATTCTAGGGCTACGCGCGTCAGCCAGTATACTCAGCCCACTCACTCCTAGTTCCTGTAAACATAATTAAAGTTAATACAACATAACAATGTATGTACAGTGAACGGCATACTATAGGTACTATGCGTATTTACTTGTAACTTAGATGACGATACAAAAATAAACTTTATTCAGTTGTAAACACGACTTGTTGAATTACTGATGCCCTAAAGAAGCTTTTTTTTTCTTGGTAAAATCATCAAATAAGTCCTCCCACCCCGGGCAGGGCCGGAGGGACTATCAGACTTGTACTGACTAAAATCCACGGTGTTCCTTCAATAGCCCTTTACGTTCCGGGGTCACGGTAATGGGATAAGTCTCACGACCCCGGCAGGCTTCGGCCCTCTACAGGGGGGGCTTCGTCATATTGCTGACGCTCTTTGAGGTGCACGTGGAACACGACGCGCCGTCGACCCGGGCATGGTCCATGGTCGGACAGCGAGTTGCCCTTTACTCGCTGTCCGCATGCCCGCGCCTACGGTGGCCGGAGATCGTCGGCCGACGTCCGACGCCGTGGGCGTCTACCACTGCGGCTGGGCTGGAGGGAGGACGCCATCCTCTCCCTCACGCGGCCCGCCTCCTCCTTCGGAAGCATGACTGCTTCGCAGAAGGAGGCGACCGCTTCCCACTCGCTCTCGCCCCGCAGCATGGCCTCGACCAATGCCGGGCGCGAGAGGTCTCCGCCTATCGCCGCCGTGAGGACACGTCGGTGCTCTGCCCAAGCGGGGCAGTCTTGCACCGTATGCTCTACTGTGTCCTCAGGGCGATCCTCGCAGTGGTGACACCCAGGCGTTTCTTCCTTCCCCATCAGACACAGGTACCTCCTGAAACTTCCATGTCTGGTGAGGACCTGTGTCATGGGGTAGGTCAGGACGCCGTGACGCCAATCTAGCCACTCCTCAAAGAGGGGTCTTACCGCCGCAATTGCGGCGTGCCCGGCCCTAAAGACTTACTCACTTAATAGATTAAAACTACAATATAATATGTAACATTTACTTACCAAGTATTGTTAGCAGCAATACAAGTCACTGTACAATCTATTCACAGCGTTCACTTCTGAATTTAATAAAACTATCCAACCAAAGTTGAATCACAAATTCACAAGTTGACTTGAATCACAAACGAACAACTACGTCGCAATTTTTAGGTATCAGCGGGACGTAGAGGGACGTAGCGGCGGCGCACATCCCCGTGCGCTCTTCGCTTAAATGTGTGAGTTACGTCCGTTCGTATATACTGCACATACGCGCGATCAAAACAAAAACATTCTTGGATGCGTTCCGTTTTATATTTTATTGTCTGCCTTAAAAGTAACACAAAACTAACATATTGAGTCGTGTAACATGGAGGTAACATGAGAGGGTCAAAAGGAACGTAAAATGTTACAAAAGTAACATTCTGGCAACGCTGTACCAACCAACACTCTTACGTCAAAGGAACGCCAGATCGGCCGAGAACATCGCTGCTGTCCCTGTCCGTGAGAATGTGCAGGAGACTCCGAGGCAGTCGATTTCTCGCCGTGTACAAGAACTCGGCCTTTCGCAGACTTCAACTTGGCGAATTTTGCGTCGGGACTTGGGCCTACACCCGTACAAGATCCAACTGACCCAGGAGCTCAAAGTGAATGACTATATATAACGCCGTTTGTTCGCTGACTGGGCTACAGAACGTTTGGAAGAGGACCCCGATTTTAACCGAAAAATCATCTTTAGCGACGAGGCGCATTTTTGGATGAATGGTTTTGTTAATGAGCAAAATTGCCGTATATGGGACGACCACAACCCACATGAGGTTCACCAGGTTTTAATGCATCTACAAAAAGTTACTGATTGGTGCGGATTTGGCCCGGCGGCGTCAGTGGTCCGTACTTTTTCGAAAACGAGAATGGCGAGGCTATTACATTACAGATCAATGATTAACAATTTATTTTGGCCTGAATTGAACGATATGGACGTGGACAACATGTGGTTCCAACAAGACGGAGCTACGTGCCACACAGCGAGCGACACAATGGACATTCTGCATGAACGGTTCGAGGGTAGGGTTATCTCTCGCAGAGGTGACGTGAATTGGCCACCAAGATCGTGCGATTTGACCTCGCTAGACATTTTCTTGTGGGGTTTTCTCAAGTCGCACGTCTATGCTAATAATCTGCAATCAACCGATGCCCTGAAAGTCAACGTAACGCAGGCCATCGCTCAGATTCAGCCGGATCTATGCGGTAGAGTAATTGAAAATTGGACCCCTCGGATCCGTGCCACCGTTCGAAGCCGCGATAGACATTTAAACGATGTCATAATTCACAAATAATGGCATAAATGGGCCTTTCAAATAAAATAATTTCTTTAATATCATAGCTTGTTTTATTTAATTTCAATATCGACCCGTCCTTGTTGAAAGACCCTTTATAACTACTATTTATCCCGAAATTCCCATGGGATCGGGATCTACACGAGAAAACCCCCCACGCGAACGAAGTCACGTGTGGAAGCTAGTATTTATATAATTATGTATGTACCACTTTTACTGTATTTAATTTACATATGTATGTCTGTAAGTATGATAATGTTAATAGGTTCCATTTAATAATTAGCTAAAATTAAATAAGGCATTTCCGTTACAGGAGTTGAAAAATAAATATACCTTTATTTTATTTTATTACTGGGCAAAGGCCGAATCTTTTCGGACAGTCTTCTTTTTCTGTTCGTAACTCAACATCGCAAATATTGAATTCATCATAGTTCATCGCTGGTTAGTATAACAAATATTACAATTGTATGAATTGAAAAAAAAAAAATGTGTTCTTCTTTTGTCACTTAACCCTTTACCGCATGGATTTTTAAAATACGCTCAAATTAATTTATGATATTTCTTACCCCAGAAAACCCCCTAGAAAAATAATGAAAAAAATATATGCATAGAAAATCGTATAAAAATTGAGAAAAAACCCCCTGTTCCATATTTGGAACAACATGCAGGTACGGTAAAGTTAAATGGGTTTAATAAATAAATATATAAATAGTTTTCAGGTACTGTGTATATCAAACATTTATAGTAAATTAAAAGGTTTATTCATTTGTGAAAATATGAAAACTCTTAAAACAATTTCGGTCTTTGTTAATGCAAAAGTAGCAACCACATTTACTGCAGCATACGTGAGATTTTTGTTCACAGTTTTTACAACGCTGACAATCATTTTCCCAACTAGGCCAATATGCCCAATCCCGTCTTCAGCCACTTGTCGAGGTGGCAAATCTATGCGCCTTCTTTATGGTTTTTTAACATTTTCGATGTTTTGGTCCAAAATGGGTCTTCCTCTTCCACGCGTGGTTGGCGTGAAAACGCCTGTCGTTTCTCTCATAAGCACGTCTGAAATATATAATTTGAAGTCAAGAAGTGGCATATAGGTTTCAATGCCTTTTTGTTTATTTCGTCGTCGAAATAACAACCAGCTGTTAACACATACTAAATCGAGCATATGAAAGAAAATACGGTGATACTATTTCTTACTTCTTATTTGGATTCTATAGAATCCGAGCATGTAATCCAAAATAACCACCCCTCCCATGTATTGATTGTAAATTTCAACCGCCATAGGGCGCGTAACGTCGATTCTAGCCTTTTTTTCTCTTGAATATTTTGATGAAGAAGGCTAATCTTCCTCTACCATTTCATACTCTTGTTCATCATTAATTGACATGGTATCATCACTGCAGTCCTCGTCGCTTTCTGGGATATACACTCTTTCTAATGGTGTTGGGACTCCATATTCATCATCATCTGATATATTTTGGTCATCACTGCTATCTGGGATGATGTTTAAATGTCGAGCCCGAGTATCCATATTATCTGTAATAAAATTTTCAGCTACACTGCATGTTGTTCCACATATGACCAGAAACCATATATCACCAAGCTGCATGAAGTTCCATATTTGGAAAGTAATTAAGTACGTTAGTGCATGAAGTTCCAAATTCGGGACACTACTTCAATTGACGATAGTAAGATGATGCTTGTGTCAATACTTACGTGTTTTGCCATAAAAACGATGGGGATCCATTTTTCTCCAATATTAATTACAACTATCTCACAACAACTCGTGAAAACACCAATAAAAACTTTTTTGACTAACTGCAAATTCGAACTCAGTCAAAATGGCCCTGGTGACTGTTTTACCTACCGGTTGCTGTCATTATCAAGGTCATTATGCAGTCCTATACTAGTGACATCTCTATGTTATTTTGTGACACACACTGCAGACAAGGTTTTTAGTGCAAAACTTTCGGCAAAGATGACGTAACTAGTTTTCTAAAGCGAATTATTGTGAGTGTTCCAAATTCGTCACAGTATGCGGTAAAGGGTTAATAATTTAATTTAAAATATTTTAAACATAGGACATTACAATACCGACTTGGACGCAGCGCACCTGTATATTACTTTACTCTTTGAGCGCAGCTGTCAACCGGCAAATTATTTCTCTGCATGCTCATTTTATTGCTCCAAATGCCAATGTTTCGCATCCTCAAAATTCCGATGAACCTAAATATAACCTACAAAACAAGTTCATTGACTGATTGACAATCTTATTCAGGGGGTGTCAACTTTGTATGGGGCAATGTAGGAGAGGTACCCGGGGCAGAACTATAACATTGCCAGCTTTAAAAACATTATGAAGGACCCACAAAATTAGGTCCCTAATAATACTTATTTTTAAAATTGTAACACAGGCTCATTGTATGTGACTAGTTTTTTTTTTCTTTCTAAATAGTAGTTTTTAAGCTAGAAACGTTCCATTGAAATATAAATATTTAGTATGTAATAAAAATAAATAATGACTGATTGAAGTTATGCAAATTTTTATTATGTACAACAAAAAAATACAATGTCTAAAATTAAATTAAACTGAAAATATAGTAGTTATTTTTGATTAATTATAGTAGCATTACAATGGTTGTAATGTCATGTCAGATTCATTGTCATTCTGTTTTCTCGTTTCATTTATGTGAAACTGTTGCAGAATATTTCGTTATTTCTGTGCTTTGTATTGCTTTTAACGTCGAGTTGAGCTTTCGTTCCTCTGTTTAGTGTATGTAAGGTGCAGTTAATCGTATTTCACGAGTTCTGAGACAGTGTATTTTGTGATCTATAACTTAGTTGTGAGATTTGAAACTTTGTGACATGGATGAAAATAAAAGGAAATGTTTCAAGTGCGGCTGTTCACCAGCCGAACATAACGTGAAACTGTTTCGCTTTCCTAAACCTGGAGTTCAAAACCTTATTCGGTAAGTACTAACACGTTCCTTTTACCTACCTGAAAAACGTCTCAGCTTAAGACTAAAATATCGCTTTATTTATTTATTAATTACTCCTCATTCTATAGAACAAATTAAAAAATTTAATGCTTGTTTTTAGCTTTAATACTTGATACAATACTAATACCATCAAAAACATAACTTGTAAAAAAAACAAGTCTCCCAACTCAGTTCTTCTACCGTAAAAAGTTGTGAGATCCATGTAATGCCAAGTCGGTTAATTTATTCAGTCCCTACTTAAGGGTTTTTCTGTTTTAAGTTATTACATAATTAGGTAACCTAACAACATCATTTATTGACCATATCAATATTAAAAATCTTTTATGTTTTATGTTTTTAATGTTGGCAATCACACTAAACAATCTAATTTAATATAATATGTATTACTTGTGAGATAAATCAATCTATTTATTGAAAACAAAAGATTATGTATGGAAGTGAATGTTGGGTGTGGCAAAAGAAGCATGTAAGTAGAATAAATGCTGTGGAAATGCGTTCCTTGCGAAGCATGTGTCGTGTGACTATGAATGATAGGCTAAGGAATGAGGAGATAAGGCAATGGTGCAGTTTAAAAGTAGTAGTGACAAAAATTGAAAAGGGTATGCTTACTTAGCGGGGGCACTGCCATTCCCCCACATAAAAAAGAGCTATCCTGTTTCATTTGTCTTGTTTGTCTTCTCTTAATCTTTATATTATTTCGAAAAAATATTTGAGCAGTTTGCCAGAACTATTGATGAACATGTAATTTTTTTTTACTTTCAGTTGTCTGCTGTGGGCAAAGTACATTCTTCCGGAAGGGCAGTATAGTTCATTGCAAAATCAGAAAAAATTGTACAATGATCACAGAATGCTGTGTGAAAAGCATTTTAAAGATGCAGACTTTAAAGACATCACAAAGGCGCAGTTACTTCGAACTGCTGTTCCGTGTGATGTAAGTGAATATTTTAATAACTGATTATCTACAATGACAATACTTGTTACTTAAATTGGTATGTATTGGTGCTTCAAACTAAAATTTAATTAATGGAATGATTTCTGTTTTTAGACTGAACATATACTTATTGATTCGACTAAACCACAAGCTGGCCCATCTCAAAGAATATCTTTAGGGGATATAACAAATATACAAACTGTTGCCAATATGCTTGAAACATCTACAGCAAAACAAACACAAACCACCATCACTGATGTAAGTGAATATTTTTATAATCACCTATTGTTAGTAATATTATCACAAAAAATGTGTTGTATATGTTATAAAGATGCATTTTAAAAATTGCTGTGCACTTCATCATACATGGTTATATGTTGAGAAAACGAAAATCCAAATTATTATTGCTGTGACAGAGAGCCCTCAACCATAACCATAATGGAGATATATTTAGATTGGTTTATGCAATAAAAATTGGGAATAATAGAAAATCTAGCATCACTAAATTGAAAACGATTATTTTCGACTTAATGAGAGTGATTACTGGCAATGAGACACTGCATACTTCACCTGCAGAATTATTCCTTTTTTCTTTCATTATTTATTTCTTTTTTAGGAAATTGAAGCACAACCCATGAAAAAACTTTGTAACGATAACATTCCAGTTTCAAAGGTATGAAAGAAGTATATGTTTATGCCATGATTATTACTATTAATCACCGAAAAGTACTCAATTCATAAGTTTTCTGCCACATGTTGTTATAGTTTGTAACTATAAAGCTGCTCAAAATGTGTTATGTACCTGCACTACAAGATGGCAAAAATATGCATTCACTTGCAGTTATTTCTTTGAATCACAAAATCATGCAATTGAAAACCAACTATGGTAAACTTTAACACTAACATTGTTTTAGCACCAAGATGTCTCTGAACTGGATTATACAATAGAATCTGTACCAGGGCCATCAAGGGTTTTAATGGACATTACAAATGAAAACTTTGAAAAGGTAAACAAGCTTTGTATTTCTCTCAATAGGTAGGTCCTTTCCTACATTTTTGAAAATAACCAAATCAATTACACATTATTTATGTTTATTTATTTTTTTAATTCTAGTTGGTTCCTGTTGCTAAAATGACCTCTATTGTGACACCTATACCAGGCTCGTCACAATTATTTATTGACAGTAAAAGGGAGCATCAAAAGGTAAGCATTGTTAATTAAATTAAATTCTTAACAAATAAACTTAAAAACTACTGGGCCGATTTGAAAAATTCTTTCAGCAATGAATAGCTACATTATCAGCAAGTAACATAGGTTATATTTTATCCCTATACTCTCACGGAAACGGGAACTACGCGGGTGAAACCGCGTGACGTACGCTAGTACTTTATAATTTTTTATATTGTTAGCTAATTAATTGTTTACATCATTATTTATTTTTATTTCAGTTAGTTTCTCCGGTGTCACCAAAGAAAATTCGAAACTGAATGATACAGCCTTGTATAAGAACTGTAGGAAACACATGAAAAGAATCTGCTATTTGCGTAATAGAGTAAAAAAATTAAAACAAAAAGATTTGGTAAATGTCTTGACTGAAAACGAATCAGTGCAATCTTTGGTGAAAAAATTAACACCTTCATTTGCATTGATGTTGCAATCGCAATTAAGGAATGTGAAAAGGAAACACACTGGCAGAAGGTGGACATTAGAAGAAAAAATCATAGCATTGAGGCTATATAAAAGATCTGCTACCTGCTACCGACTCCTTCAAAGACTCTGGTGTCTTCCTGCACCAAGCACTTTAAAATCTCTAATAAGCCAATTTAACCTAAATACAGGCATCAACAATACCATTTTCAATGGCTTAAAAAAATATGTTAAAAAACAAAATCCATCAGATAATGCCTATGTTCTTATGTTTGATGAGATGGCCATTAGGAAACACTTGTGGTACAATAGCAAACAAGACAAAATTGTAGGGTACCAGGACCATGGATTACAAGGTACAACTCAACAAGAGGCCACATATGCTCTTGTGTTTATGGTAGCTGGCATAAGGAAGAAAATTAAGCAACCTGTTGCATTTTATTTGTCAGGGTCTAATGTGACATCAGATAGATTGGCAGTCCTAATAAAAGAGGTTTGTGTATTTAGTTATTCTTAAAAATGCTTTACCTTTTGGCAAACATCAAGATGCATAAATAGTGCAGCAAACTTATCTGGCCTTGTCATGCGGCGCTATCGGTGAACCAAAAATGATAGATCCTGTCAATTGCCATAGTTATTTCGGTAGTACCAATTATAACCACCAGATCAGATAAGTTTGCTGCACCATAAAGTTTTGTCATACCATACAAGCTTCAGATGTTGATGATGATGTTGTTGCTGTTGTTGGTGTTGTTGTTGTTGTTGATGATGATTTTCAACTGTTTACTAATAGTAATCTTTTTTTAGGTATTGAATAAGTGCTTCGAAATAGGAATGAGCATATCTGCAACTGTGTGTGATATGGATGGAGTGAACAGAAGAGCCCTTACAATTTTGGGCGCTTCCAAAAGTCAACCCTATTTCAATATAGAAAACAATGAAGTGGTGGCTATTTTCGATCCTCCTCATTTATTAAAATGTTTCAGAAACTTATTTCTTAAATATAATATAAACTGTATCACGAATATTACATCTGATAACACGAAAGGAAAAGGTAATTATTGTTCATCATTATTAATCAGTTGTGTAAATATTGATGATGTTTGCATGTACAGTACTAATATTGTTTGTAAAATTTATGAATTACTAATGTTAAATTTATAGTATTCTAACCAGTGATAATATATGAACTAAAGCTGTTTGAGCTTCTATTTAGCTATAATAAATCTTTCTGTTTGATCAATTGAACTTAGAATTCATTTTACTGTGGAGTCATCTACAAGTATATTATGAGTAACTAAAACTTAATCTTATAACAATTTTTTATTTATTTACAGGTATTGCGAAATGGAGTCACATCCAAGACTTTTACGACCTCGACAACATGAACCCAAATTTCGTGTTTGCCCCAGTGTTGAGAAACGACCATTTAAACCCTAACACTAAACAAAAAATGAAAGTAAATCTAGCTGCTCAAGTGCTGAGTCACTCTGTAGCAGCAGGCATGTTTGCCAAAATATCACAAGGTATTATTATTTTTATATTGATTTGACTGAAGTGCTTGCCCCCACTAAAACCCATGTAGTGTAGTTTGCACGTTAAAGGGCCGCGAAAAGACATTGAGCAATGGCCAAGATGCACCATACCATTATCCACAACATACTTCTCGCTTGTATTTGTCCTGCTATAGTTATAAAGGATCAACTCCAGTTTTGCCCGGTTTTCACGTTTTATACCCATGAAATTATGTAGTCTACATTTCATTCCTACCATAAAATATCTGTTTAAGTATATATATTTTTGTTGTAATTTTCAGGAGAATTGTCTACAGATGCAACAGTAACAGCTGAAGTAATATCAAACATAGACAAATTGTTTGACGCCGTAAATAGTGACACGGCTGATCTCCGAAGAGGTAAACCGCACTCCACAAATATGACGTCAACGTCACCGCACTTAAATTATTTTGAGGAAATGAAAACATTTTTTCGAAATTTAGTATTTGTGGGGTGCCGGAGCTCACCGCCTTCGAAGGATGGATGGATTTGGACCATGAATGGCATTGTCAGAATATTTCATGCGCTTAAACAAAAACACAATGTGCGATCACTGGCAACTCGACGTCTCCAGCAGGATCCTTTAGAGAATTTGTTTGGCGCTATTCGTGCAAATTGTGGTGCAAATTGCAACCCGACGTCTTCGCAATTTATTGGTGGACTGAAAACCACCATCATATCAAATCTGGCCCATATAAATTCAGGAAATAATTGTGAAGACGACAGTTATGATACAATTATGTCGAATTTTAAAGACCTGTTGTCCTCACCACCCACCACAAGCCAAGAAAATAGGGAAGATCCACATATGTCCGACATGCTTGATTCAGTGGACAACACATTTGAAGCAAGTTTGTCGGACTCTGCGGAAATACAAGCTTGTGCTTACGTATGTGGGTTTATCCTAAAAAATCTCAAAGTTGCTTGTGGTGATTGTGATAAAATACTTAAAGCCACAAACATTGAAAATTTTCATTCCTTCATAGAATGTAAAGAGTATGATGACATCAAGAAGAACTTAATTTATGCGTCTAAAAATTTAATAACGTGCGTTGAAGAATGCGCCAAAATTTGTAATACTTTCTTCTTGATGTCACCATCTAATCCAGATTTAAAAAATACAGTAATACAAAAAATGTATAGTGACGTAAATTTTAGTTTTTTAGCTAATTGTGAGAAACATAGTCAAAACAATATGCAGTTTTTATGTACTAGTGTTTTTCACATATGTGTAAAAAGATTTTGCACGTTACAAAACCGAAAATATGTAGAGGCCGGTAGTAATCGGTCCTTAAAAAAGAAAATAGAAACTTTAAAACATAAGTGAAACTGTTTTAAAATGTCTAATTTCATATATATTATGTGTAAACACTAGTAAATAAAAACTGCATTTTTGTTTACTGTTTTTCACAATTAGCTAAAAGTCTAAAAATACATTATAATGACTATTTTATTTTCTTTTGATACCGATAGTCATTATATAACGAATAGATTACTTGTATTTTTAGACCTTTTTTGTATATCTAAGTAAACACAATCTGGTCCAAAAGGTTTCTCCACAAAAACGTAATTAGAAATTAGAGAAAGGGGGAAAATTTATTTTGTATTCCAATCTTGTTTTTTCTTTTACGAAAGTTTGATAAGTTACTCTTCTTCTCTCTTTAATAAATATTTAGATAATTTAACAGATTTTGTAAAATAATTGTGAAATAATGTCAATAAATACCAATAATTCCATTTTCCTTAGTGTTATTTTTATAACCTATTTAGTCTCCCCAAATATGGAGGTTAATTTTAGGAAGCTAGAAACGAATCTGCAGTAATACTAATAGTAGTAGTATTGCAGATTCGTTTCTAGTTTCCAATTAAAATTCATTCTGTAGGTCTAATCAGAAAACGCTTTCAAATCTTCCCGCTTTGAATTGTTTTGTGGGACAAAACTAGATGGCAGCACAATCGAATTCTGTCTTGATTTTTTTGTATGAAGTTGTCATTCTTCCGCTAGGTTATAGTGTTCTGTGATCTTATTTCCGAACGAAACGAAACGTACTCTTCGCCTGCATTGCATCAAAAGATCGCTTATTTCGGTGTTTCGCTCAAAATATTTTATTTTTATATAGTCTTACAGCTTTCTAGTGAGTTATGGGACTTTTAGAACCAGTTATAAATGTTACGTGTGTTGAATAATGGTGGTATGTTGGTTGTGTGGTAGTGGCTGTTGATGTGTCCATTGATGGGCCGTTGTAGGTGAATGTTGTTTACGGTGAGGTGAAGGTGCGTCTAGACGGAGGCGCAGGGGCGGTGGCACCATGCACGAGCTACTGAAGCATGTGCTGACGGAGCGGGACCTCACCCGTGCCGGCGATATTTTTGCGATTCCTGATGCAGACATCGTCGACGACCTCAACGAAGTGGTGAGCTTACCGCTGCGTACTTGGAACTGGTAGAGCCAGTTCGTTTACATTACCCAGAATTAGAAAAGTCTGTAAATTACAACTGAGTCACCTGCAAAGTGCAATATTAAGTCCTTTGTTGGATAAACAACAACACTCAGGTGTTAGCTTAGATATTGAAGTGCCTACTGCTTCAATAATAATAATATGAATCATAACTTCTGAGAAATTATTTTACTTAAATAAATAATAATTTATGTTGGTATTAGGTACTGTAGTGAGCCTTTACATTTTCCTGTAAAGCATTTGCTTGTAGATAGTGTAGGTATATTGTCAGTCACCTATGTAAATAAGCAATTAATACATAATACACTTTATTTTGGTCACATTAATAATAATTCTTAAATGAGACTCAGAGGGCCATCTTCAGCAAAACAATGCAATATTAATATAATTAAATATATCTATGCATAGCATTAATTGTGCCCCTGTGCACTCCTGTGCAGAGCTGATATTTTTGTGGAATAATGCTTTTTTTAATTTTAACTTGTTGAATTTTGACATATGAAATCCAAATGGGCACTAGGCCTACAAGGTGGATTACAGCCCATTCTCGCTCATAGAGAGGAGGCCTGTTTCCCGGCAGTGGGAATGTAATAGGCTAAATTAGTATTATTATTTTATTCATCTACTAGTAAAAAGTTCCTCAAGCTTCAAGCTACTTCCATACCAAATTTCATCCAAATCCACCCTGTACTTTCGAAGATTAGCGCATTCAAGCAAACAAACAAACAAACAAACAAACTTTTCCGCTTTATAATATTAGTATAGATTGAAATAAATTTGTTCCAATTCTTCTTCTCTGTACTTGTAAATTTACACAGGATGATAATTACATATTTTATTTCAGAAGTCTTTCTAAGAATACACTATCTACAAAAAAATTATGGAAAACTAAAATACTTAAAATACAACCTAGAATAAATCCATAAAAATATCAACTAATAAATTGAATTTTGACCAATGTGCAATAAGGGAGCATTCAACGTTTGTAATGTTTTACGAGACCCCCCTCCCCCCAAATTGCGTTACGTAATACTTGAACACCCCCTAATGGTCAACTGATTTTAGGCCACTATTGAATCAGAACCAATTTATTTGTGTGATACAACTAATATGGTCAAGATTATCTTCTTATCATGATAGTACACTTGCTGTAAATCATAGCTTTATGACACTATTGATAAGATTATGTTACACACATAAATAAATATACACATGTTTGTTCCAGTTAAAACAAGTAACAGAGATATCATCACGGCCAGACTACTGTCGGAATGACCGAGACCAGGCTCTGATAGAAATATGTGTGGCAAGAGTAACATCATGTGTGAAGGAGACAAGTACCCTGGACAAGTACTGTGGAGCCCTCGTGGCCCTGCTGGAGTCTTGTCTGCACCACAATCTGATGCCTACCGGTCACCTCCGGGATGATGATCCACCTCATGCTAAGATTGCTTCAGATATTATAGCATGCATTGTTTTGGTGAGATATGCTATTTTTAAAATACATGAGATCTATTTTATTGTGTTATTAATATTCATGAAACAACATATTATAATTTTCTAGTAACTCTGTCGGTCTGTGTGTTACACAATCACGCCTAAACTACTGAACTGATTTTAATGAAATTCTGTATGGACATAGTCTAGAGCCTGAGAAAGGACATAGGTTGCTTTTTAATGCGAAAATGGGTTGTAAGGGGTTGAAATAGGAGATGAAAGTTTGTATGGAAATTACGTCATTTTTAAAGCTAGAAGCTTGAAACTTATTTTTTAGACTTTTGATTAGATATTAACAAATACGACATTCAAATTATGTATGCGTCTTGTTTTCAAAATAATTAGCCTGAAAAATTAAAAATGCTGTTGAAAGTCACTGTTCCGCGCGGATGAAGTATTTCGAAATCCATGCAGACGAAGCTGCGGGCGTAGTTGTAGAATTACATAAATATTATGTGTGGTTTTTACATCTTTCAATATTAGTTGTGTATTTGATAATCAGTTCATTTTAGAAAGAAATTTCTTGTTAATTTATTTTGTAGATATCACTTAGGCATAGTATAATGGGGTTTGAACCTTTTTGCATGGAAGCTGGCACATCGCGACGCATGATGAAAGTAGTATATAGATACGGACGAACAAAAAATGTTAAATAACACGGTACCTGAAAGTGTCACGTTACCGAGATATTTGAAGGTAAACATCGACTTATGAGTACAAAAATAATCATTAAAAATCGACTTATTACGTGTCTATTATTAGGTGTCAGATTGTATCCGCCGTGATTTCGAAAAAAACTCAAAATGGCGGCGGGTCAATATGCCAGACCGGTTCTATCCCCTTTCTTTTTTTAATAATTTGTTATTATTTTATGCTTTCCAGGTATCATTCCCGCCTCAATCTGACAAGGAGAACTACGCCAACAAGAGTGTGATGGAGTTGTTCTTACCCGTTGCGGTGCAGTTCTTGCACAAAGGCAACCGCGAAATATCGCGACATATGGCCCGGTACCTCTCACTTGCTGCTGTGCATCATGCGGTGCTGCTGAAACCGCATGTCCAGACGATCATGGATTCTATCATGTCAGGTTGGTAGTCTGAAATTGTAATGTTTTCTGTTATTCTGATTATATGTATACATATCAAATCATGGAAAGAACTTCTATTTGATCTTGAAACAACTGACTGCAAAATTTTTAAGACAGAAAAAAAATCTTAAAGGGGTTTTATACAAGCTCTTTTTTGGCAAGAATTGTGTACATAATTTATGTTTTGGTAACAGTATGTTACCTCCGTTTCACCATCTTAACATATTACAAAGTAACTGTATAACAAAAAACTGTATGAGAGAAAATGTAGGAGAAATCCTGGTTGGATTGCTCCTACATATATCTACTCAATTATGTTTGTTCTCAATTGTGAATGAACATAATATTGAGTTACCTACATTTTAAATGAGTTCCCAGTTACCTTTAAGATTATTATTTCTATTTATTTCGGACAATAATCTAAATTGTGTTAGTAATACAAAAATAAAACAGCCTAGGTTAGTACTATAAATAAAATATACATAACTAGGTTCTCTTGGCTTTGCTTGCACGGATTTTTTTTGCTGAAAATGTAGTCTTGTGTCCTTTCCAAAGGTCTAATTGATCTCTGTACACATTAAAATCGGCTATGTAATTTAGACATGAAAGTGTAACAGACAGACAGAGTAACTTTCACTTTTACTAAGGATATAAATCCTTAGTAATACCATAAAAGTGAAAGTATTTGAAATAATTTCAGTAAATAATTACTGAAATTATTTCAAATACTTTCCTTGGGCACTTGGCCTACAAAAATGACTACAAATTCAGTGCCTCAAGAAAGTACAGTCTGGCCTTACTGACAACTACTATCTAACTAATACTCTCCAGGCAACTACCCACTCTGCCGGATTCTCACGAACCTCTACGAGGTATCTCCGGAGCCGCTCGAGGGTCATGCTCCAGCGCTCGTGTCACTCTTGCCCCATGCGGAACCCGTAGAAAAGAGTTCCCTATTCGCGCTGTTCGAGCACATCGCGGCGAGGAAGCCCGACGCTCTCAAGACTTGTGTGCCACAGCTGCTGTCGTACCTGTGTCCTAATACTGCCAGCCAGAGTGACCCGGGGTGTATGTGTGTGGATATTTTGCAGGTTAGTCACTATATATTATTATTATGAGTCTGTAAAGGCCTCCCTTCCCTCCTTCCGCCTTTTGGGATAGTAGTTCAATTCTCTAAATATCTGGAGTCGAGATCATCTCGCCATCTTCTTCTGGGCTTGTTGCACTGTCGTTTCCTGCCAGTTGGGACCCACTGATTTTGGCCCATTGCTTCTCCGACATGCGGCAGATATACCAGCCCAGTCCCAGTTTAACCTACTTTTCAACATTACTACATTTCGACATGTAAAAAGTTGAAGGTCTAATTATCTGCAGATAATTCCTTTGTTTCCGAACTTAATCCCTGCGTGAAACCATTCTACATACGTAGGCCATGGTGGCCGTAATTATAATTAAATAATGATAAAACTACAATTTCAAACGTAAATTAGATGAGGTCGGTTTTCCTAACTGACTATCCTGAAAAAACACCGAAATAAACTCAGAGGTTCTCATTCAAGCTCCCGTTGTTACTATTGAGACTAAAGTTGAAGTTGGTATTGAAGTGCGTTTTTCTTTTGCAGGTGATAGCGTGCTTGAGCCGAAGCCGCGTGCCACTAGTAGTGGAGCACGGCTCGCTGGTGAAGAGAGCCGCGCGGCCGCCGCACGCCACGCCCCCCGCCGTCACGCTCGTGGCCAACATACTCACGCAGCTGGGGTATACTGGCAGGGTATGTATTAACACTACATGTAGCAACCTGTATGACATATACCTATATATAAAAAACAATACACACCCTCTACTACACTTTAACAACAAATAGGATTCGTCAAAATGTGATTACCTACAATTACCTTGTCACTTTTGTTTGTGGACTACTTATTTATTAACATGGACTGGATTTCTGAAAGGCTTTTGATAAGGTTGACCACAAGTTGTTCTTGAGTAAAATTACGTTTAATGGCATAATGTAGTGATATTTTAAGATTGTTCTCTCCTTACGTTTCTAATGGATCTCAAACTCTAGTGATTAATGGTTTCAATTCAAGCACTTTATCTGTTACTTCTGGTGTGCCTCAGGGCTCTTTTCTGAAACCACTTTTGTTCAAAATATTTATTAATGATATCAATATGTGCCATCATAAATTCATTATTCTATATATACATATTTAAAAGCGAAATACCACTCACTGATTCATCACGAAATCTCTGAAACTACAAGTAGTAGGGCTCTCAAATTTTGCATGGGGGTTCGGTTCCTTTTAGTACGTAGATTCTCGCTAAGACGGGATTTTGCGAAATTCCCACGGGGTTGGGATTTACAAGGGAAAAACTTTCCACGCGAACAAGGTCGCGAGTCGCGAGCAAGTGCTAGTATTACTATACAGCGTGGATACGACGATATGACTTTAATTGAAAACACTGGCATTGCTGGTTCCTAGAAACATTTATAAACTATCAAATTATATCCTAACATCGAAATTAAAAGAACTATTTTGTCAAACAAACTAAATAGCATAAAACCATACACCAAATAGAACATCATTAGAAATATTGGTTCAATGACCTGTACGAAGAGACGCAGAATGGCAACAAAGCGCGGTTTAAGTATGCGCGCGCGCGGTTCGCGGCGGCCGGCGACGACAACATGGACACCGCGTAGCGACGTAATGTTTTGGCGCCATTAATATTATTATTAATGTTCAATTACATTAAATCAAATCATAGATTATTAACGAAATAGTCAGGCACCATTCACCAGCGAGTTATTCAGTAATCAATTTATTAACCACAATCACTTTTCGATCACTTCGCTAAGTAGTCAGTATTATTATTTTTTATTTTCAACATTTCCGCCGTGTTCTTGAATATACAATGTACACTGGCGTATAATGTTATTTCTCACTCTTGATAATAGGTCACCAGTAGTAGCTCGACTTTCGAAGAGCACGGGCGCATCAGAAATTCCATAATGCGTCACAGAACAGACACGGAGCACGTCCGATGATACACTGACCGTGACCGAGTGACCGTGACCTAGACAGAGAATATGACTACCCCTACCGTATACCCCCGCGATGACCCGCGCTCGCTTCGCCTGTTCGCGGAACGATATCGGCATGCTTTATGACTCTTACGAGCAAGCATACGGTATAATTTGCATTGATTTATATCAGGCGGGCGCAGTTTTAGAAATAAAAGTTGTAGGTTTTTGTAGTAGCGAGCAGGCAACGTGGAAAATACCGATTCACCCGGGGGTCGTTAACCTGTCCCGTTCCCATCATGTAAAAAATGCTTAAAATAAAAAAAAAATGTCCTGTGGCTTAACTACTGCATATATTCGATTGATTGTTTGTGTGCAGGTTGGGAATATATAGTCTGGCAAACGAAAGTAGAGACTGAAAATACGCGGCAAATTTAAAAAATATCAGCATAGCAACCCCAAAACTACTATGAAATACCTAGAATAACATTATTTGATACTTTACAATTATTTATTTTATTTCATCGAAATAAAAATACAACAGGTATTTTAGGTAGGTAATAGTTTAGATATTGTGTCTTAATTTGAATAAAAAAACAACAGTATTCGAAAATAGTTCTGATTTATTCACTATAATCTAAATCTGAATCTAAGAGTTCCATGTGGAAAGATTCGTTAGAGTCACTGGAATCACTGTTTCCTACGTTAATTATAAAACTTTCTAAATAATTTTCTGTAATTCTGTCTCTTTCTTTATATTTAATTGCAACATGGATGAGATGATCAGTCATTTTCTTTCACTCCTCGGGAGTTATATTTTCAAACGACTCTTTTACAACTTTCTCTAATTCCACTGCAGGCAGAGCAATATTTTTACTTGCCACTTTACGTTTAGCCAAACTCCATACTAACTCAATGGCATTTAGATCGCAGTGGTAGGGGAGGAAGTCGCAATACCTCGTGCCCATTCTGCTTCAGAATTTCACCAGCTTCATATACTGGTTCTGGTATGTTTCGTTTTAAACTTGTTTTCTAACGATATAAAATTCGTTAATTTTGTTACGAATAGCATCTATGTCGAAACTATCTAAGTCGGACACTGTGGGTTTATATGACCTTTACGCGCACCTTCCTTTTTAATTTTTTTAATGTAGTAACGCTCACTTCTGTAAAGAGTGGTAAAACAAAATGATTAGGTTCTGCAAATCATGAATTCAATTACATCTTTATAAATGTTCTCCTAGTAAAAACTTACCAGTGATTGAAGCTTTTTTCCAAGTACTGGTTCCGTAAATCCGTAAATCCGTAAGTTTTTCAATAGTTTTCACTATCTCATCAACCCCTACTACATCCACCCGATTTTCTATAAAAGAAAACAAAAATGTTAAAAACAATGCAACAATTAACAGTATGTTAAATAACCATAATGCATTATTATGAAGGTGTTTAACATACTGAATATATGAATTAACATATGAATCAGAATAGATAAATAGTTTCTCGCTAAAAGATAAATATAAAATATGAATTACGACAAAGTATCAACTTAGTAGCATCCTACTAACTTATGAAATCGAACACCACACGTAAACAATCTTGTTTTTGTTTGAATTCGGCGTCTTTCTCCTGTTATTTTTCTTGATCTTTAGACATCATGCGAAACAACATCTCCCGTACTCCACTTTTAATAGTTTCATCATTTTTCGCTGAATAAACGCTATTAAAAAGATCACAACAAATCACCAACGACACGCCATCTTGTTTTGGATAATTGAGTTTGACATTAGTATAGCATTGCCATATAAAAGGTTTGCAAATAATTCGAGTGTCTACTTTCGTTTGCCAGACTCTAATAACTAAATACGAAGTTTAACATCGTATCGTCCTCTCCACGCTGTATATACCTACGACCTATCAGAAATTAACATGATAGTCTTCTCTAGTTGAACCTAAACAGGTTCTCTGGACCTTAAACTTTAGTACCGGTGGGATTAGCAAAAGCATCATAGATAGATAGAATATACTTTATTGTACACCAAAATTTAAACACACCTATTTAACATAACACCTTCTATCCATGACCTATCCCTGATATTTAATATTCCGTTGTTGTTGTTTATGTTTTGACCCTTTCTGTAACTTTTTATTAATATTAAAAAGAGTATATAATTTAGTTTAATTTTGTTATCTAAGTTTCTTTATGGAACTGTCATGTTATTTATTCATCAACCATGATTGACTGGTAGAAATTAAGTAAGCCATTTTACCTTTTGTCTTGCATAAAGTTTTATTAAACACATTCCAATACTAACAAAGCCATTGGACCCTGGACTGTATCCAGTTAGATTAGAACCCGACCCTAAGATAGTTGGGGAAGGCTAAGCAGATGATGATGATGACGATCAAAACGTCATTTCCCCTCTTATCTCACTAAGCAAGCATGTTTGATTCTTAGGAGCGTGCACAAGAAGCGCTGAACTTCGTTCTGGAGCGGCTGTCAAGTGCGGAGCGTGCGCAGCAGGCGGCGCTGCTGCGGGACGCCACGTCGCTGTGCAGCGCCTTCCCCGCGCTCTTCACCGACAAGCTGCTCACTGCCGTCAGGGCCAACACCAGGTATATAATATTACAGCAGGCGGCGCTGCTGCGGGACGCCACGTCGCTGTGCAGCGCCTTCCCCGCGCTCTTCACCGACAAGCTGCTCACTGCCGTCAGGGCCAACACCAGGTATATAATATTACAGCAGGCGGCGCTGCTGCGGGACGCCACGTCGCTGTGCAGCGCCTTCCCCGCGCTCTTCACCGACAAGCTGCTCACTGCCGTCAGGGCCAACACCAGGTATATAATATTACAGCAGGCGGCGCTGCTGTGGGACGCCACGTCACTGTGCAGCGCCTTCCCCGCGCTCTTCACCGACAAGCTGCTCACTGCCGTCAGGGCCAACACCAGGTATATAATATTACAGCAGGCGGCGCTGCTGCGGGACGCCACGTCGCTGTGCAGCGCCTTCCCCGCGCTCTTCACCGACAAGCTGCTCACTGCCGTCAGGGCCAACACCAGGTATATAATATTACAGCAGGCGGCGCTGCTGCGGGACGCCACGTCGCTGTGCAGCGCCTTCCCCGCGCTCTTCACCGACAAGCTGCTCACTGCCGTCAGGGCCAACACCAGGTATATAATATTACAGCAGGCGGCGCTGCTGTGGGACGCCACGTCACTGTGCAGCGCCTTCCCCGCGCTCTTCACCGACAAGCTGCTCACTGCCGTCAGGGCCAACACCAGGTATATAATATTACAGCAGGCGGCGCTGCTGCGGGACGCCACGTCGCTGTGCAGCGCCTTCCCCGCGCTCTTCACCGACAAGCTGCTCACTGCCGTCAGGGCCAACACCAGGTATATAATATTACAGCAGGCGGCGCTGCTGCGGGACGCCACGTCGCTGTGCAGCGCCTTCCCCGCGCTCTTCACCGACAAGCTGCTCACTGCCGTCAGGGCCAACACCAGGTATATAATATTACAGCAGGCGGCGCTGCTGCGGGACGCCACGTCGCTGTGCAGCGCCTTCCCCGCGCTCTTCACCGACAAGCTGCTCACTGCCGTCAGGGCCAACACCAGGTATATAATATTACAGCAGGCCTTTCACGGTGTAAACAGTTTAAACGTGGTCGCACTTATCTCACCGATGATCTGAGTGAGGGACGACCTTCTATGGCGACGACTGAAGATAATATCAGTGTTGTGCGTCGTATGATAGAGACTGACAAAAGAGTGTTTTATCAGCAGGTTCGGGCAAGCTTAGGCATCGGTATGAGTCAAGTGCACGAAATTCTCCATGTACATTTAGCGGTCAGGAAGCTTTGTGCTCGGTGGATACCTTATAATTTGACAGAGGCCCAAAAACTCCGTCGTGTTGATTGGTGTCGTGAAATGGTTCAAAGATTTAACGGAGGTGACTCTAATGCTGTGTTCGCCATACTTACGGTTGACGAAAGCTGTATTTTTTGTTATGATACTTGTAGGGAATATAGGGGTCACTTCAATGATAGGCGAGTCTACTCTTTGGAATTATAATATTAGAAATTATTACTTTACAAACTTATTATAAAATGGACGCGGTGCGTAAGTGCGTGTACGCATGTGCTTGATTGTGACCCCGAGCAGACTGCTGGCGGTTGGCTCGCGGCGAAGCGACGCGGCCGGTCGGGCCCCCGTCCCCCGCGTCCCGCAGGCTCACGTCGTAGGTGCACAGTGGGTTCGCCGTAGTGACACGCACAGTGTGCGTTAACAGCCTCCCACACCTTGATAGCTCAGCTATCAATCTTCATTTGTTTCATGCAGTCCTTGTCATCTTCATCAGGTAAAATACAGAACTTATGGACTGCTCTCTTGATAGTTCCTCTCGATGTGTAAACATCAGCGACTCTGCTGACACCATCTCGTCCCGGGTATAGCGTTGTTATGCGGCCTAGACGCCAACATAATGGAGGTAGGTGATCTTCCTTCAGTATAATCAAATCACCTACTTTGGGTTCATGCTGTGGTCTCCTCCATTTAGTTCTTTGTTGCAGTTCGGCCAGGTATTCTCGACGCCACCTCTCCCAAAATTGCTGCCGCAGTTGCTCTATCCTCTCGTATCTGTTGGGTCTTGTTTTATTAATGGTTAGAGGCGGCACTGATGTGAGTGGCCGCCCGATGAGGAAGTGCCCAGGAGTAAGGGGTAGGATATCTGATGGGTCTGATGAGAGAGGAGATAAGGGTCGTGAATTTAGGATAGCCTCTATTTGTGTAAACAACGTCGAAAGTTCCTCAAACGTTAACGCAGCGTTGCCTGCTACTCTTTTTAGGTGGTGTTTCGATGACTTTACCCCAGCTTCCCAAATACCCCCAAAATGAGGTGAATATGCAGGGCTGAATTTAAATCTAATGCCTTCAGTGCTGCCATACTCTATCACAGCTTCGCGACTAGACTTGAGGACTCGACCCAATTCATTGTTTGCCCCTACAAATGTTTTGCCATTGTCTGAATAAATTTTATAAGGTTTACCTCTTCTTGCTACAAATCGTCGTAGGCACATTAGGAACGCTTTAGTAGTCAGATCACTTACAAGCTCCAAGTGGACAGCTTTAATAGTAAGGCAAACAAATAAACAAAGGTAACATTGTTACCCATTATAGGCTGTACTGTTTTACCTCTAAAACGTATACACACAATACAGTTTCTTAATATGCTACGAGCCAAGTTTCTGCCACCTATTGGCCAATATTCCTCCCTAATGGATGATAAAAGCAATTGTGGACCGGTATGGAATAAACGTATATGCTCGTATCTCATTAGTAATTTAGTAAAATTATGTTTTGAATCAAGTAGTATTGGGTGCCTTTTCTCAAAATTATAATTTGGATTTTGTATACGACCATCCACCCTGAGTATACCATCTGAATCTATGAACGGGTTCAGTGGCAGTATTTTAGATTTATGATGGAGCTCTTTGCTCCTTTTGATTGTATCTATTTCACTATAAAATGATTGCGCTTGGCAAATTTTGATTAATGTTTTTAATGAATTACTAATCTCATCAGTGCTAAGACAACCTATTAATCTTTTATTAGTTTTATCCTTACTATACTTGCAAATAAAATTGTTAATAAATCTATGGACATAAGCAATAATTCTTTTGAGTTTATTAAAACTTGAATATCTAGAAAAGTCTAAGAAATTAGTATCTAATCTGATTTGTAGAACCTTTAGTTCTGGTAGTTCTATATTTGGAACACTTAGTTGTGGCCATTCGCTTGGTTCCCTTCTAAGGAACGAAGGTCCCTCCCACCACAAGGATGAGGACTGTAACTGCTGCGGAGTTACACCTCTTGAGGCCAAGTCAGCAGGATTACATTCTGTAGGCACATGTCGCCATGAATAGTCAGATGTAATTTCATTTATTTCGTTTACCCTGTTCCGAACAAACGGTTTTAGTTGTTTATATTGAATATTAAGCCAACCGAGTACTACTGATGAATCGGTCCAAATAGTTTTACTAGTAATGTTACAACGGAGTGACTGTAGGACCTTTGCACACAATCTGGCTCCGAGCAAAGCACCACACAATTCCAAACGTGGTATAGTAGTTGGTTTTAAGGGAGCTACACGGGCCTTGGCACATAGTAGCTTAACTGTGACTTTATTATTAACATCAGTTGTGCGCAAATATACACAGGCACTATATGCTTTTTGTGAAGCATCAACATAACAGTGTAGCTCTATTGATATAGGCAAATCACAAATAACATTTCTTTCTAATTGTATACTTGATAGGCATGATAGGTTTTGTATAAACGTCATCCAAGAAGTTTTTATATCGATAGGTACTGGATCATCCCAGTCTATCTTAGCAATCCATAAACGTTGTAAAATTATTTTTGCAGTAATAACGCAAGCACATAGAATACCTAAAGGATCAAAAATTTTGCAAGTCATTGAGATTATTGTTCTCTTAGTTATTTTTGAAGTAGATTCTATATTTATTGGGAATTGAAATGTGTCCATTTTAGGGGACCAATTGAGACCTAGAACACATGACTGCTTTGTGAGGTCTAATGTATCATTTAACGTAGGTTCGTCTGCAAATAATTGAGGACAATTTGTGCGTATTTTGCGTAACGGAAAATGTGCTGAACCTAATATTTGTGTCACAGTCTTATAAATATGCATCAGCTCTTCTTTAGTAGATGCTCCAGTGCTTAAATCATCATAATAAAAGTCATTTTTAATTATATTAGCAATATGCAGATCTGCACATTCCTCTGCTAGCTGAATAAGACATCTAGTGCTTAGAAACGGCGCTGATGCTGTACCATAGGTCACAGTGTTTAATTGCAGGACTTTGAGAGGCAGAGATACATCTTCCCTCCACAAAATTAACTGTAAATGACGTTGTGATTCCACAATAGAAATCTGTCTAAACATTTTCTCAATGTCACCCGTTAGTACGAATTTATGAGTGCGAAAACGTAACATAATATTAAATAAATCATTTTGTACAACTGGGCCTATTATCTGGATATCATTTAGTGATTTTCCAGAGGATGTTTTGACTGAAGCATCAAAAACTACCCTAAGTTTTGTTGTTTCACTTTTTTCCCTTAGTACTGCATGGTGAGGCAAGTAATTACCAAACTTTGGACGCTCTATTTCTTCCAAATGACCAAGATCTGAATACTCTTTAATAAAATCACAATACTGTTTTTTAATATTTGGATTCTTAACCAACTTGCTTTCTAAACAAAAAAAACGCCTTTTGGCAATATTATAAGAGTCACCTAGTGATTCTTCTGGTGAATCCTTGAGTGGCATTTTAACATTAAATCTACCACTTTGCAAACGACTCGTATTTTCTATAAAACTGTTCTCACAAGCTTGTTCTTCAAGGGTGTAAGATATTTTGTTTGAAGGCAATTCATCGATCTCCCAAAATCTTTGTAATGATTCTTGAATATCATTCTGCACAATGTTACAATGTAATAAATTAATACTAGAGTAAGCATTTTTAGTATGATTTAACTTAGAGTGTCCATTCCCTATGGGGCCTGACACTAGCCAACCTAGTTTTGAATGTTGTAATACAGGTTGATGCTTACCTAATCTTATTTGTTGGGTACCTACAATGTCCCAAAAAACGTCTGCCCCCAACAAGATATCTATGTCAGAGGGACAATGGAATCCAGGGTCGGCAAGATCCAAATCAGCAGGCAATCCTAGGCCTAAAACATTAACATTTAGTGTAGGTAATGAACTAGTAATTTGAGGCACTACTAAACACATAATTTGTAAATTAAATGAATTGTCAAAACGTGAGTATAATTTTAAACTACAACGCTCCTTAATGTCACATTGTACATTATTGATGCCAGAAATTCTTATTGGTTCTGTACATTGAGATGGTATTCCTATCTTTGCTTTAAGTTTTTCAGTAATAAAAGAAGATTGACTTCCAGTATCCAAGAGAGCTCGTGCATGGTATGTCGAATTATTTACAGGATTAACAATTTGAACAACTGCTGTACACAATAGGACCTGTTCCGCAGAGATAGCAGACAGTGTTACAGGTGATGTACTTAGAGGTAAGTCGTTATTCTTTGTATTTAAATTGGAAGAAACATTACTACATCCTGCTGTTGTATCTTTATGCACTAAGCTATTATGTTTCCCATTGCAAAGCTTACAAGAACCTTTAAGAAAGCATTTTTTGGCAGTATGTCCACTACGCAGACAGTTAAGACATAACTTCAGCTTTAAAACTGTATCTAACCTAACTTCAGGTGACATATCATTAAACTTGGAACACAAGGGATGATTGTCTTTACAAACAACACATGAATTTTTGGAAGAGTTGCTACTCGTAGAACTCACAAAAGCCTTAGCAGAATGCCTTGGTTCCTTGGAACCAACATGTGACTTACCATGCTCATTTTGATTTTGTGTGGTTTCTAGAACATCTGCCCTGTTACGCAAGAAATCAGTAAATTGATCTAATGTAGGCAATTCTGGTAATCCATTCTTAAATTCTTCCCATTTTCTACTAGTGGTGACATCAAGCTTTATTGACACCATATATATAATTAAAGCATCCCATTTATCTGTAGGCTGCCCCAAAGTATTCAACGCTCTGAGGTTTTTTGAAACTAAATCAATAACGTACCTTAAAGCCTTATGAGATTCTCTTGTTAGAGATTCAATACTGAAAAGCGCTTTCAAATGATTATTCATAAGTAGATTTTTATTATTATACCGTTGACATATTAAATCCCATGCTACTTTGTAATTATTTGATGTAAACTCTATAGACTTTATTACTACTAAAGCTCCTCCTTCTAAGGATGACCTTAGATAGTGAAACTTGTTTATATTTGGGATTGCATCGTTAGAATTTATCAAGGAATCAAAAGTATCCCGATACTCTAACCATTTTATGTAGTTGCCATCAAATGAAGGCAATTTAATAGTAGGCAACTTCACTGAATTAAACTTATTATGAGTACAATGACTATTATTATTTGAACTACAGTCCGAGCCATCAGACCTTTGTTGATCAGTTTTATAGACATTGGCCGATTCATTTAACTCTTGAGCCAATGATATACATGAAAAGAACTGATCCTCAATTAACTCTCTTTCTCTTAATTGCTCATCCAAATCTAGACAATTTAATTCAATATTATTTTGTAACTTGTCAAACGTACTCAGCAAAGCTTGAAATTTATCTATTTTCATTCCAATTTCCTTAGCTTGTAAGCTACTGAGTGGACTACACTTTGACATTTGTTGTAAATAGTCTTTAAATTTAGTAAGTTGGCCTTTCATGGCACTACGTTTTCTTATTACACCTTTAAATTCTTGTTCAACTTCACTCATTTCTTCTTTATTTATCTCACTATCCATCTTATTATATTTGTAAGTAGGTAGTTTAATCGAATTCTAACCTCTAGTTATATAGGCAACAATGAATTGGGTACAATAAGTCATTGTCTATTATGTACAATTAACTCAAAACCGCTAACTTACGGTACTGAAGCTGTAACAGCACGAAGTATGCAGCACTCACCAGGCGCCTGCACTGCAAACGCGTAGACAGGCAGGTAGCTAGCAGATCAATTAACGAAGCTCAGGTTCATGCCATGCACACTCACCGCACCTGGAATAGTCGGCAAGCTTTGGTGAAATAACTGTTACCTACTTTTAGGTTGCACTATTTAAAAAACTAGAATTTAGTTAGGGTACCTAGGTATAGGCAATAGATATTAAATCAGAACACAATCGTCTGCAACATGGGCTTAAACGTACACGAGCTATAGGGTGTACAATAGTTTAGGTACAAAGTGCAATAGTTAGGTTTTAGTGCAAAGATTTAGGATTTAGGCAAATTTTTTACATCCACCAAACAAATAGGTATACTCAACAAGCGCCAACCGCGCACACAATCGCAAAAATGGACTCGCCCTCACGTGCGGCAAGAAAAATGTTGATGCTAAGATAGGCTGGTTTTAGTGCTTAGATTTAGGCTTTAGGCAATTATTTACACCCTTCGATAAGCTATTTAGACAACCACCAAACAAATAAGTAGGCGCGCAACAGACGCCAATAGCACACACAAACTCAAAAATGGACTCGCCCACCACGCGCGGCAAGAAAATTACGTATCGTATTTCGAATATTTTTAGGCAAGCTGATCGAAATGTTCGAGCGAAACCAACTAGGCTATTCACACAAATAGAAATAAATAGATAGGCATCGTGGAATAGGCAGGAATATAGGAAACGGGCTTACTTCCCTCGGGCTAGACCTCTGGTGCACGTGCAGGCGATGATTTTGTTGCCTGCTTGCGTAGTCCGAAGGCCCCGTGGGTGACTGAAGAACAGCATACGCGCCAATCAATCTTGTCCTTGATAGTTTGATTGATACCCGTCGTATCCGGTCTCCACGCGCGTTTATTCTCGAACGTTCTTTTAGCTTCGTTTTTTAGGTAGGTATTGGATTGTTTGTAGGTTCGAAATTTATCTTAGACGGTCGCCAATTTTGTAGGGAATATAGGGGTCACTTCAATGATAGGCGAGTCTACTCTTTGGAATTATAATATTAGAAATTATTACTTTACAAACTTATTATAAAATGGACGCGGTGCGTAAGTGCGTGTACGCATGTGCTTGATTGTGACCCCGAGCAGACTGCTGGCGGTTGGCTCGCGGCGAAGCGACGCGGCCGGTCGGGCCCCCGTCCCCCGCGTCCCGCAGGCTCACGTCGTAGGTGCACAGTGGGTTCGCCGTAGTGACACGCACAGTGTGCGTTAACATACTGAAACTAAGAGACAGTCTGATGTCTGGGTGTTTCCTTCCGAGGAGTTGCCAACTAAAGTGAAGAGAGGTCGAAGCTTGATAAAAAAGATGGTGACCTCGTTCCTCGGAAGGACAGGTTATTAGGCAACAAATGTTTTAGAGGATCGAAAAACAGTTACTGCAGAGTGGTACACTAACAATTGTTTGCCACTTGTCTTGGAAAAAGTTCGGGAGAAACGGCCTCGCAGTAGGATCCTCCTTCACCACGACAACGCCTCGTCGCACACCGCCAAGCAAACAATTGACTACTTGGCGACGTCAGACGTAGAATTACTGGGTCACCTGCCCTACAGCTCCGACCTCGCACCTTGCGATTTTTATTTATTTCCGAAAATAAAAGAAAAACTTCGAGAAAAACGTTTTATGGACGCCGAGGAAGCAGTGGCTGCGTTTCAAAATGCCGTCGAAGATAAGGACGAGTGGGTAAAGTGCTTTTCTCAGTGGTTCCATCGGATGCAGCTATGCATCGATGTAAATTGACACAATTGTGAAAAGATTTAACAAAACTAATAACTTGCTAGTTTGTTCAATTTTTGATTTTCTTTGAACTTTCAGTGTCACCCTCGTATAAAAAAGTTTGTGAATATTTTGTAATTCAAATGCAAATTATTCGTGTGATACTAATTTAATAATGGCACACTTACACAGTAGAAACTGGCTGTGCTCACGACTACGTTCGCGTGGGAGTCGACACTGCCTACGCGGTTTTCTCGCGTAAAACCCGATTCTGCGGGAATTCCGGTATTGTAATCTCCTCTATCTTCCAGTGAAAGACCCATTAAATTTGCGTCAACCGTTCACGAGTTATCCCGGATAAATAGAAAGATAGACAACCAAAAATATTAAAACACAAACATTCTACATTTCATTTTCACTTACTATTATTAAAAAACCCAAAAGTTGGTGAAAGATTTTTATCGCAATTTTTCAACCTTATTCAGATAAGTACTGAATTATGAATTGTTAGTCTGGACCAATTAATTTACCAATAGAATATTCATTCCCCATTTACAGCAGTAACCGTCCGAAGTCGGGCTCGAGTCAGAGCGAGGTGAACCGAACGTCGACAGGCGTCACCATCGTGCGTCTAGGTGGGCAGGCGCACGCGGGGGGAGCGGGGAGCGCGGGGAGTGCAGGGGGAGCGGGGAGCGGAGGGGGAGCGCCCAGCAGTGCCACCGGCAGCACTACAGGTTAGTGTTTATTAACGTCCGATTTACACAGGTCTAAAGTTTTTTTAGTTTTCAGGCCCGTTGGTATAGTGGTCAGTGGCCCTGACTGCTATGCGCAAGGTCGTGGGTTCGATTCCCACCTAGGACAAATGTTTGTGTGATGAGCACGGTCATTTGTTCTTTGTCTGGGTGTAATTTATCTATAATATGTATGTATTTAGAAATACATATGTATGTTTATCAGTTGTCTAGTACCCATACCACAAGCTCTGCTTAGTTTGGGACTAGATGGCGTTGTGTGAAAAGTTGTGGAATATTATTATTATTATTTCCTTTATTTCTAATTATACACATATAAATTACATTTTTAAATATTTCTATAAAACACAAAAAAACATTTAAAAATATAAAAAATAGTAGCCCACCGGTATCGTTTTATTATTATTATTATTATATTATCGTAGCGGGTGGTTTCTTGTAGGTTTTACCGATCACTGCAGGGAAAAGACGCTAAAATACATTAATAGTTTAAAAATCACTAGAAAAACAAAAATATTGTTCGCGCTTTTCCTTTTTTTTTGTAGTCTCCGTTTTCTTTGCGTTGCTGTTTTTTTTTGAAGTTTTTGCCATATTATTCCCACGAGTAGTGAACAATTAAACGGTAAATCCCCCCAGAGGATTTGAAAATGACATCAATAAATATATGTTTTACGCGGCAATTCAAAAAGATTAAGAAAACCGATAACGGATTTTCTTTAGGTTTGTTATAACCTTGAAACCTGATCGTGTTCAAATTCCATTACGTGGCCTTTATCACAAGTGCAAACACGACTATAATACGATATTCCATCATGGAATGCCAGTGCCTATCTTCCGGCTTCATCATCAGACCTTGAAAACTAATCGTGGTTAAAGTTCATTACAAGACTTTTCTAAGAAATCAAAAACAGCTATGATACGATTTTCCATCATGAAGTTCCAGTTCATATCTTCCGGCTCCATCATCAGATCAGTTCGACAGTACCATATTATTGTATTGTCATCAGAACTACATACAGCTGCCAATTTTCATTACGCTACGACCCTTGGAAGATGGTCAAATTGGTTACCTTAGATTCCATTACATAGTTAGTTACATACAGGTCGACCTAATAAAAGCGTGTTAAAAATACCAATGAATTTTGTGTTATTTGATGTTAAATATCCGCGGTCCTTATTTCAAATCGTGTGTCAATATATAGAGTATATACTAATATTATAAAGCTGAAGAGTTTGCTTTGTTAGTTCAACGCGTTATAATGTATAACATCATGCTACAACCGGAACGGATCATCAGAAGTAAAAAATTCAAAAAAGGGAAAGTAATATGCCTTTTGAGAGCTTCCGTTGCTTGCGCTGCGTAAACGGTCAAAGTTACGCTAAAACCGTGTATGATGGTATTTTTATTATATTTTAAATGTCAGCCCTTAAGGGCCCAGTTGCGAACTATACGGTATTGTGTATTTGGCCACAGGCAGCAGCACGAGCGGGGCGGGAGCTGCTGGGGGCGGTGGGGGGTACGCGCGGCGAGCCAAGCTGGGGGACTCGCGCAGCACGGGGCGCCTGCACCCCGGGCCCGCGCCGCACCGCAGCATGACGCGCCTCAACGTGCCAGGCAAGGCTTGCGATACCACATGATGTACAGGGGGGAGGGAGGGTACCAAGCTGGGGGACTCGCGCAGCACGGGGCGCCTGCACCCCGGGCCCGCGCCGCACCGCAGCATGACGCGCCTCAACGTGCCAGGCAAGGCTTGCGATACCACATGATGTACAGGGGGGAGGGAGGGTACCAAGCTGGGGGACTCGCGCAGCACGGGGCGCCTGCACCCCGGGCCCGCGCCGCACCGCAGCATGACGCGCCTCAACGTGCCAGGCAAGGCTTGCGATACCACATGATGTACAGGGGGGAGGGAGGGTACCAAGCTGGGGGACTCGCGCAGCACGGGGCGCCTGCACCCCGGGCCCGCGCCGCACCGCAGCATGACGCGCCTCAACGTGCCAGGCAAGGCTTGCGATACCACATGATGTACAGGGGGGGAGGGAGGGTACCAAGCTGGGGGACTCGCGCAGCACGGGGCGCCTGCACCCCGGGCCCGCGCCGCACCGCAGCATGACGCGCCTCAACGTGCCAGGCAAGGCTTGCGATACCACATGATGTACAGGGGGGAGGGAGGGTACCAAGCTGGGGGACTCGCGCAGCACGGGGCGCCTGCACCCCGGGCCCGCGCCGCACCGCAGCATGACGCGCCTCAACGTGCCAGGCAAGGCTTGCGATACCACATGATGTACAGGGGGGAGGGAGGGTACCAAGCTGGGGGACTCGCGCAGCACGGGGCGCCTGCACCCCGGGCCCGCGCCGCACCGCAGCATGACGCGCCTCAACGTGCCAGGCAAGGCTTGCGATACCACATGATGTACAGGGGGGAGGGAGGGTACCAAGCTGGGGGACTCGCGCAGCACGGGGCGCCTGCACCCCGGGCCCGCGCCGCATCGCAGCATGACGCGCCTCAACGTGCCAGGCAAGGCTTGCGATACCACATGATGTACAGGGGGGAGGGAGGGTACCAAGCTGGGGGACTCGCGCAGCACGGGGCGCCTGCACCCCGGGCCCGCGCCGCACCGCAGCATGACGCGCCTCAACGTGCCAGGCAAGGCTTGCGATACCACATGATGTACAGGGGGGAGGGAGGGTACCAAGCTGGGGGACTCGCGCAGCACGGGGCGCCTGCACCCCGGGCCCGCGCCGCACCGCAGCATGACGCGCCTCAACGTGCCAGGCAAGGCTTGCGATACCACATGATGTACAGGGGGGAGGGAGGGTACCAAGCTGGGGGACTCGCGCAGCACGGGGCGCCTGCACCCCGGGCCCGCGCCGCACCGCAGCATGACGCGCCTCAACGTGCCAGGCAAGGCTTGCGATACCACATGATGTACAGGGGGGAGGGAGGGTACCAAGCTGGGGGACTCGCGCAGCACGGGGCGCCTGCACCCCGGGCCCGCGCCGCACCGCAGCATGACGCGCCTCAACGTGCCAGGCAAGGCTTGCGATACCACATGATGTACAGGGGGAGGGAGGGTACCAAGCTGGGGGACTCGCGCAGCACGGGGCGCCTGCACCCCGGGGCCGCGCCGCACCGCAGCATGACGCGCCTCAACGTGCCAGGCAAGGCTTGCGATACCACATGATGTACAGGGGGGAGGGAGGGTACCAAGCTGGGGGACTCGCGCAGCACGGGGCGCCTGCACCCCGGGCCCGCGCCGCACCGCAGCATGACGCGCCTCAACGTGCCAGGCAAGGCTTGCGATACCACATGATGTACAGGGGGAGGGAGGGTACCAAGGTGGGGGACTCGCGCAGCACGGGGCGCCTTCACCCCGGGCCCGCGCCGCACCGCAGCATGACGCGCCTCAACGTGCCAGGCAAGGCTTGCGATACTACATGATGTACAGGGGGGGGGGTCCTAACAAAAACAAAGGTACAACTGGGTCTGGAAGCCGACCTCGGCAAGGCTAAGCATATGATAATGGTCCCATAACAACTATAAAACTGAAACTAGTTTGCTGTTGGTTGTAATTTTCAATTAAAATAATGTTATTGTAAGAGTATGTTACGAAGTTTAAGTCTATTTCTAATATTTTCTGTATATTTTTTCAGGTGGTTCTGTAGGTGGCCTTCATAAAAGTATGACGCGGTTATCCTCGTCGCAGCAAATCAATACGCCACCGAATGGGACTACCAACACAGGTAAACTTACAAAATACTTAATAAATAATTCAAATTCAAAGGAGATTGTGCATATTAATAGTGCACTTGGTTGCGCTCCCTTTTGACAAAGTATAGTTGTGAAAATTGGACACAAATAAGGGATATTGACATACTTTAAAGCAAGGTTAAATACAGATTGAATTTTGTGGGGCTTTTGCAAAAAAGTCACTTAATTAGGATATTATTTGAGGTTATTTTAGGCGTCAAAACAATATCATTTTGAAACCGCGCGTACATAGTTACATTCTTCTGGTATTGATTGAGTATAATTTAGGTTTATATTTATCTGTTAAGTGTAAACCAACAATGTTACGTAACCACTTGCTCTTGATTTATAATTAGAAGTAAATAGGGTACCATAAAAAAAATTAAAACACTAAACCAAACAAACAACGGAAAATCATGAGTTTGACTTTACATTTCATCGAATAGTTTTGTGACATATCGGTTGATTACATCTTATCACTATCGATTACATCTTTACTGTTTATTTTAAGACTTCAATTTGTGTTATTACGAAATAAATCACAATACGTTTATAGAAAAGCAATAATAACAACTTTAAAAGTGCTCTTTTATGATTTCATCTATTAATGTTTAATCGATCAATTCTATTTGGGAACGAAGTCCTTCAGTATGACGGAACAAAAATCGCAAGTCATTAATATATACTAATTATATTGAAAATAAAATCCCCACAATTTTTTTTAAAGAATTAATGTTAAAACCCGTATAAAATAATAACATTAATTATTCATTTACTTAAATGACCATACGCGCCAAAAAGTGAAACCATAAGTGCACAATTGCCTTTCAAGACATACAGTAGAAAGTAGAAAGACTGATTAATCTCCGACTGAACTTCCAGTAAAAGTAGGTAGCGTCATACGAATATTTTAATACTTATGTGCAGTTTCATTAACTTATCTATAGGTATCTTATCATAAAAAATAGAAAAGAAAGAAAGAAAGAAAATTGCGTTTATTGGCACATAGAAAACACATTATAGAGAACATTAAAAACAAAAAAACATCGTTGTGCCAAAAGGGCCTCAGCTCAGCATAATGTCAGGTGACAATGCTAAGTATTACCACCTAACGCTGATTTTCAGCCGCAGCCCACGGATGCCACACGCTCGAACGTGCAATACACACGCGTAAACATTTCATTTAACACCGCTTGAACGACAAAAAATTGAATTACGCGTAATTAATATGCATATATATTAATATCAATATAATCAATAAATTAAAATTAAATTAAATCGGAATATAAATCATTAAAATTGTAGAAATTAATAAAATTGAATAATTAAATAATGACCAGCATGTTCCAAAACACGGAGACGGCAGTCGGTAAGTACTCAAATCGCAGATGAATTTATTTTAATATTCTCATATTGTTCTTGATGTTCGAGTAAATACTGTTTTAGTTTTAACTTAAATGTTGGCCTACTTCCACAGTATTTTATAGGTGGGGGAATATTATTCCAAAATTTACTCGCCGCCTACCGAAAACTACCTCTGAACGCTGCCGACTTGTGATGTGGTGTCAAAAGGCTCTGAGAACATAGTCTTCCCTGCCGGTTTCTATGACCTCTTGTCCACTCAAGCTTGTCGTACAAATACAACGGTTTTTTAGTTTTGATTAAACCAAACAGAAGATTTGCCAAATGTAATTTACGCCGAGCATTCATTTTTAAAATTTTATGCTTATTGAGATAAGGTGTAACATGACCTCTAAATGGTATATTAAAACAAAAACGTGCGCACGCGTTCTGAAGCCTCTGAATCATTCTGTTGGTTCTGGACAGAAGACGCTCACAAATATTAGGTCTTACCTATGTAAATACCTATGAAATTGCCGTTTTACATGAAATAAGTTAACGTAATTTTTTTTCTATATTTTTTGGATACTTGGTTACATAAAATGTTTATGAGTCCGTCAGTGTATTATAAAGTACATAAATATGGCGCGCCTTGACATTCCGCTATACTAATTGATCTATACAATCCAGAGTTACTCTTCTACCATTACGTTTTGCCCGCGAAGTGTGACATCCCAATATTACTGATGTATGTAAATAAAATGTATATTGTTGTGAATAGTGGTAGATTGAGATAGAATATACTTTATTGAACACCAAAATTTAAACACCTATTTAAACACCTATTTATATTGCTTATTCTATGGTAGTTAGACTCCTAGTCCATTTTGAGACCGTAATACTCAGGAATATGGCTTCGTAAATACTCCAAATTAAATATAAAAACTGTTTGTTATTTTATTTTTCCACGTCTTTTGCCCAGTGTCAAACAGCAAGCCGTCTTCTTCGTCGAGCGGCGTGGTGGGCAAGTCCAGCGGCGCCATCACGGTGACCAGCATATCTCCTCCGCGGGTGCTTCGCCCCACGCCGCGCTCTCATCACCACCACAACATACTCATCGGAGCTACCACCTGCACCGTAAGTTAGCACGATCAAATAACTTTCTGTGAAATTGACTCAAAATCCATCTTAGGGCCTGGTTTCGTCATTATCAGCCCCAAAAACAATAACACGGTATCATGTTTTACCAGTTCGATACGGCTATTGTGGCAATCTTCGCAAGAAGCATTAACCTGAGAGGGGTTCCTAATTAAATAAACGAACTATAGCAAAAATAAACTTCATTTAAGGAAATAAAAGGTTTTTAGATTTTATTTATAAGGTTATTGACCTATTTCAACATGTAAGGTCTTCTGTAGGTATAATATTTTATTTTACTTTGTATTTTATACTACTTTATACTTTTATTATACATCAGCCGTAAGCTGAAGGATTTTATACAATATTTTAAATTTACCAACATTAGGTATATCCCATTATTACTTTGCCCAAGTGCGTCTACCCAGACTAGTAGTAGTAGTATTTGTAGTGAAATTATCTTATTTTGGCTCTTGGTACTGAGTGCTTAGGATTTAATTTATATTAATATATAAATTGGCTTCTAAACTATACAACTAGAAAATGTAACATACTGTAAAAATAAATAATAATACGATTTCCTTGGTAACAAAGTCATTCATTTCTGACGTTTTGTGTATGAAAAATACATCAAAATTTCGCCATAATTATACATATACTGCAAGCAAGATTGTACAACTGGTTTTTGTCGGAATTAACACTAAATATTTTTCTGTACTATTAATTCGGTATAGATTTCCGCAAAGTAACGCCTGATCCCCATTCCTTTTACCATGAGTATACTTCTTCTTTTGTGATAATTAAACAAACTCATTTTCAATATTCCAGAACAATCAAACAATGATATCGGGGCCGCCTCTAGCAACTCAATCGATATCCGTAAACCCGCTGACCTCTGGAAAGTCATCAGACGGACTTACGCCGATCACTTCAGCCGTGTCCATCCAACACTCCAACACGGCTTTAGGCACCGTATCGGTCGTCACATCCAACACGCCGATATCCGACAAAGTTAGTCCGACAAACCCCATCTCTATATCTGGACCCGTTACGGTCACGTCAAGACGGGCCAACAATACGAGTGTCACGATGATAAATACGAACAATGGGAATAATAACACGTCGTCTAATCATCGGATCAGCGTGTTTGAGCCGTATCCCATGAGGGATACCGTGCAGCATTTCTGTGAGAAGCACCTGGATAAGATAAAGGCGTATATGGATAATGTGTCGTTACGGTTGCCGCCGCCTGCTAAATGTACTATTGAAGGTGAGTTTTTGAATTTGTTTTTGGTGTAAAGTTGAGAATTCGTGCTTTTCAAAATCGGATGTACAACTAAGTTAACGTTAGATTTAGTTCTTGAATGTTTCTTGGAAGAACAGTAGTGTGGGTGATGTTTGTACGTGTTTTTTTTTTGTGTTTTTGCTCAAATATATAAGGTTACAGATTAATTCGACCTAGATTCTTTAAGGGCGTGTAGTTTCCATCGTTTCTGACTGATTTGATTATGAAAATACCCTACCGTAAATGTAACCAGAACGAAGTATAACAATCCAGGGTTTTATTAAGAAAGGTCCAGGTAGCAATTCTAACGGTTCCTCACCTATGATTTTTCAAATAAAGGGGCTGCCTGCGAGCGAAAAATAAAGTAGATTAGAGTAGTGTGTTTCATAGTCACATTAGTCAGAAACGATGGAAATTACACGCCCTTGACGAATCTAGGTCGAATTAATCTGTAACCTTGTATAATTAGAATCGTAGAGCTCGTTTAATCCCGAAATTACTACAATAGATTAGATAGCAAACAACATCGTAAATAACTACTCTTGATTATGACACTTTTTCACACACACTCACCCTCACACCCACACAGCACACTTGCACGCATATTCATTACGGAGGAAACAACACCGCAATAACTACTCTTTTATGTCACTCTCTTTCGCTCTCTCTCTCTCATTCACTCTCACACACACACCCAAATAACTTTCATGCATCCTTGTCCATTAGGTAGGAAACAACACCGCAATAATAAGAACTCTTTGCTGTCACATTTTTCTTTCTCACACACACCCAAACTCATATAATTTTCACGCACCTTTGTTCCATTAGGTAGGAAACAATACCGCTATAACAAAAACTCTTTCATGTCACATTTTCTATCTTACACCGAAACACCCACACAACACAAACGCAGCCATGTTCATTCCGTTTTCTTACGTTATCGTTTGCAAAGTTAATAGTGATATAATTTAGCTTGTATTTGCTAACACTTTTTTTTCAAGTTATTGTCATTATACAGTATGTTAACTAACAGAGGGCGTTCCCGTTAACCCGCAATAGTATAGCATCCATACATGCTAAAAAAAATATCACCATACAAAAACAAAATGTTTTTATTTTTTTTAATATTGAAATATTCATTAATTTTTTTAAATTGTTACGTAAAAGAAACATTCTACGTCGCAATTTATTTATGAATGCGTACGCGTGTATAGAGTGTTTCTTTTACGTATTAATTTAAAATTTTCAGTGAATAAATTAATATTTAAAAAAAACATTTTGTTTTCGAATGGTAATATATTTAGGGTTCCGTAGCCAAATGGCAAAAAACGGAACCCTTATAGTTTCGATATGTCTGTACGTCTGTCTGTCTGTCCGTCCGTATGTCACAGCCATTTTATTCCGAAACTATTGAGACTATACATGTGAAACTTAGTAGGTAGATGTATTCTGTGAACCGCTTTCCGATTTTAAGAAAAAAATCAAAAAATATTTAAAATAAAGGGGGGTATGGAACTAGAACTGAAAATATTTTTTTTCATGAAACCTATGCGTGTGTGGTATCTATAGACAGGTCTTTAAAAATGATATAAGGGTTTCTAAAACCACTTTTTCATAAAGTCAATCGTTTAAAAGATATAAGCTTCGAAAGTGGTAAAATGTGTGTCCCCCCTCTAACTTCTATAATAATGGAGTGAAAAATCTAAAAAAAATATGAGTCTGTAGATGTCAATGTAAACTTTCAATCAAAATTGGTTTGAAAGAAATCGGGTCAGCAGTTTTTGAGATACAGCATATTTTATAAAACCGAAAATATAACTTTGTAATTCATACAAACACTATGAAAAACAAAGTTATTTGGCGTAGTTGTAAAAATGTAAATAAGCTATTTTTAAGAAATTTTTAAGGTTTTTTTTATTCGTCAAATAAATATATATGTATATTATATTATTATAGTTACTACGGAACCCTTCATGGGCGAGTCCGACTTACACTTGGCCAATTTTATTACTTTATCGTTTGGAAAGTAAATAGTGATATAATTTAGCTTGTACTTGCTAACACTGTTTTTGTTTCAAGTTTATTGTCATTATACAGTATGTTAACTAACAGAGGGCGTTCCCGTTAACCCGCAATAGTATAGCATCCATACATGCTAAAAAAATACTACCATTCGAAAACAAAATGTTTTACTTTGTAATATTAAAATATTCACTAAAAATGTTAAATTGATACGTAAAAGAAACACTCTGTACACGCGTACACATTCATAAATAAATTGCGACGTTGCCGTCCTTCAAGTACGCGTGTACAGAGTGTTTCTTTTACGTATAAATTAAACATTTTTGTGAATATCGTCGGCGCAATAGTAAACTAACCGAACTAACATTTTGCCAATTTTTTGTTAAATATAGAATGCCTATGATTACTGTTATATCTTCCCTGTGGTAAAATATGATATCTCTAACATTTTTCATTTCGAAGTTATTGACATTATTCCTAATACTTATCTACACAAAATTGTCTTTGTACAAAAGTAAAATTTATTAAATAATAATTCTAACAATATCTACTCAAAGCATTGGCTCGAAAGTACCTATATTATTTTTGTTGACTAATTTTACAAACTTGAAAAGATACATAGATACATATAAGAGCTAGTTTTTGTTTTCTTTTCGCTCTCTTGAAAAGTTTGACATTTGCAGATTGGCAAGTTTACTATTTCACCGACGATATATTAATATTTAAAAAAAAAAATGAAAACATTTTGTTTTCGAATGGTAATATTTTTTAGCATGTATGGATGCTATACTACTGCGGGTTAACGGGAACGCCCTCTGTTAGTTAACATAGTGTATAATAACCAGTGGTCGGAGTAGGTAGATTGAAATGGGGTCATTGATCCGAAACGTATATATTAATATGGACATTCCTCCGGAATTGGTGGATTATTAAAAAAAAACCGGAACTTATGTAGGAATTTTATTCTGCCAGAGTGGAAGGAGTCATTTGATGATTTGCCATCCTCAAAAAAAAGGTAGGAATAAAAAAAATAAAAAAATAAAAATTAAAGCTTCGATCGGAATTAGATTGTTTTTATTATTCAACAGATAAATAATGAATTAATTTAGTTTTTATACCTTCCTTTAAATTTTGAATTGAGTAGGAATAATATCACTACCAACATTAACAATGTTTAATTGAATCCGGAAATACCGGAATTACTTTCCGGGAAAATGGCTTATCCATGTTATTCTTTCTGTGTGCATTTATGATACAAGTACCAAAAATCTATCTACCTACTCCGATCATTGATAATAACGTAATGTGTGTCGTGTCAGAGCGGCGCTCCAAGAAGCTGGCTCGCCTGCAGTTCGCGTGCGGGCGGCGCGGCGCGCACTGCCTGTACGCGCGCGCGCTCTTCTCCATGCGCACGCGCGCGCCCCGCGTCTGGATACACCTCATGTTCCTAGGTAACCTCCTGCTCCTTTGTTCGTAGTCACCTCGAGTATGCCTCTCAAATCTGGAACCCTAAGTATAATTTGTATATCAGTCGATTAGAGGGCATACAAAAGAGGTTTTTAAGGTAAATTCAATTTCGTTCCAGAACATATCTACCAAACTATCTTAAACGATGCAAAAGATTTAATATTCTCCCGTCATACGAACGTAGAAAAATATCCGACTTGGTCTTACTAACTAATATTGCGAACGGATCCAGTGGTGTCCCTGAGTTGTTGGGCAAAATTGGGCTGCGTGTACCTGGTTCGTTCTTACGTACATCCCGTTTATTGCACACACCAACGACAAGAACTAACTATAGGCAAAACTCGTACATGGTTAGGTCGAGCCGTGTGTACAATGCGACTTGCCAGGAGGTTGATATCGACATCTTTAATACTAGCGTGTCTACGTTGAAGAAGACTCTATGTAGGCATTTCTTTGAAAATATTTAAGTTTTTTTTTTTAACAATTTGTACTTATTTATATTTTTTTTTCTCTGTGTCTCAGCTAACCTGTCTGTATTATTGTATTGTATATCTAGTTATTAGTGAAAACTTGTAATTGGCCATATTGTATTTATTATCCTTGTTATTTTCTCTGTCTAGCTGTAAGTTTTCCAAACATAATAAAATAAAATAAACTCCTTAACCCCCATTGTAACCATACAATTAAATAATACGAGGCATGCCTTTTAAGTTTTATCGTTTGAAGAAAAAAAATACAACTAGAACCTTATAGTACTTTTTATTGTTTTTCAAAGTATTCACCACGTAGCTTAATACACTTTTCGATTCGCTCAAACCAGTTATTATAACATTTATTCCACTCTAAAGCGGGGGTGTTCAAAATGGCTGACTTGCAAGCGTCGACTGCTTCTTCACCGGACTGGAATCTTTGACCACGAAGACTTTTCTTAATTTTAGGAAATGTAAAGAATGGAAGGCTTATGTCAAGACTGTACGGAGTATGGTCAAGAATTTCTACTTTTTCCTGCTTCAAATATTCAATCGTTTGACGAGCGATGTGTGAGTTTGCGTTGTCGTGGTACAGGATGATGCGTCACTTTGAGTTAGATTTTCGAAGTTCGTCGATGACTTGTGGTAAACAAATTGTGGTATACCACTCTGCGTTAACCGTTCTACGATCTTCAAGTGCACTAGTCGCAACATGGCCGGTTTTTCCAGCGAACGTGGCCACCACCATCTTCTTTGAAGTGCTTCAGCTGAAAGAACAGTGTGGGTTTTAGTCAGTAGCAGTCTAACACTCCCTTCCGCCCAGAGCGAAAAAAGTCATTCCATGATTTTTCTCACCCGAAAAAAATTGGAACTCCTTTCCAGTCAAGGGATGAAAATGCTAAGCACCGACCTTACCGTTTCTTATCCTGGAAGTACAATAGTAGGAGGTATTCAAATATTTATTGCAATCCATAATGTACACATACAGGTGGAATAAAAATAGAAGAAACAATTATGAACCCTGTTGGGCACAGCAAGATTTAAAATAGGTAGGAGATCGTTTCCTACTTACTTACATAATAAATGCTAAAGTTTGTGATGATGGATGGATGGATTCTTGATACTCCTTCACACAAAAACTACTGAACGGGTTAAACTTAAATTTACCAGTATTAACTATATAGTTAATACATCAGAATTACACATATCAAGTACCTAAGTCGTAAAAAATCCTGTCCACTGAAAGTCATCACGACGTGCGCTGGCTAAACTGTTATAGTTACACGAAGATAATGTACAGACGCCAGCTGCACATGGAGCTACCCGAAACTGTCAAATTTTACCAATCAACCTTGAACCTAATTTCTTTAACAATAAAGTTGAAAATCTATTAAAGAAATTTGACAGATTGTTGTAGCTTGATGTGCTGGCGTCCGTACGATGGGATTGTTTATCTTAATTTTTTTTAAGATAACTAACAATGTGGTTGGAATACACATTACTAGCAATCTTGTTAACCCCTGCAACTATACATATAGAAGTAGGAAATCTTGACAACCTTTTCCATAGAAATTCTCAAATCTCTCGACTTTCTTTGAAATTGTATGCGTAGGGATTATTTGAATGATCTTTGTTTTTATGATTGTAGCTCTTCAAGCCCGACATGACGCGGCGCTATCGTCGCGAGACCCCACCGTGGCGTCGCTCAAGCACTGCTGGGACATCCTCAAGTGTGAGAACAAGACCTTCCTCACGCTCGTTACTGGAGCCTTCCCCGGGATCAAGGTACCTTTCCATGTTTATGATGCCTAAGCTTACTTCTGTGACACTTTCGCACCTTGGCAGTAAAACCGACTTATATGCTGTGACGGTAAACGGCATCACCATGCCATTCGCCCTGCTGCTCTCGACTGCTTTGTGTGCGTGCACCTCGTCTACTTTTTTATTTCAGTTTATATTTCGTTTTAGGTATTTATTCATATAAATTAAGATATAGTTTTTTCACATCTTGTCAATAAAAAAAAATCTGCTGGGAGAACCGTGACAGCCTACTTTAAAAAAAAATAATATTAGGCTTTTATTAACAGTCGCACGGGTAGGGATGAAAAGCGGTAAAATTACCCTGGTAAAATACGGTAAAAAATGTTATTTTACGTAATTTATGGTATTTTACGGCTAAACATGGTAATTTTCGGTAAAAAACCTATTAAACGTACTCATACCCCTAACATACGTAGTGCAAAAAATACGTAGTGAGTATGTTTGTACGTATGTCACTACTTCACTATTGGAACTTCTTCCCTTGTTCAGTACTGGAACTTGAAAAAAAAAAGAGAAAACTGGGTTCGTGCGACTCATGCGTACTAAAAAACCCTAAAACTTTATTCCCAAGGCAAGAATTCAAGATGTGAATCGACAACATCGCATAATGATTTTGAATCTTTACGCGCGCGAGATTTAAAACAAATTAAAATTTAAAACTTCATAATTCGCCGGTAATTTTACCGTAATTTATATAAATGACCGTAAAATAATCGTATTTTACCAGCATTTTCAGTAAAATTACGTAATTTTCCAACCCTACGCACGGGTCGATCTACAAGGTTACGCTACGTTTTCTGATGTCGATCTGTGGGTGGCTGACCATACCGAGTTTCCTCCGTGCCTAGGCAAGCACGTCCATTGGTCCCGGCTGACATTTGGACATTTTTGACTATACAGGGTTATTTGTAAAATACCAAAAACCTCTCAGGACTATGTTACTAACATCATAATCAACAACTTTTGTTCTATGACTTTTAAAAATTCGTCATATTTTAGTTCACCAGTTTTTTATACAAAAATAAAAATAATTAAATTAAACGCCCTAAATGTTACGAAAACAGAAAGTGATAGTATAAATCGTTTTCTTTTGCTTCGCATAGACCTCGTAACATTTAGCGCGTTTTATTTAAATATTTTTATTTTTGTATGAAAATCTGGTGAACTAAAATATGACGAATTTTTAAAAGTCATAGAACAAAAGTTGTTGATTATGATGTTAGTAACATAGTCCTAAGAGGTTTTCCGTGTTTTACAATTAACCCTGTATACCCAGTATAGCTGGTTATTGTGCTACCCAGCTATATTGGGCTGTGCACAGAACAGAAAATTAAGTAGAAGTGCCCTTACACTCTCTCAAAACGAAAACCAGTGTCGCCAAACTCACACATTTGCAAATCAAATTGTCCATTACACACATAAAAAACATTAAAAAGTAAAAAACAAAAAACAGTAAAAAGTAGTAAAAAACAGTAATATAATTGGCTACAAAGTTGAAACGCAACTTTAACAAATCATCTTCTTAATGCTGTCAAAAATTGAGTCTTATTATAACTACCAAAAGTTGTTATTATTTGACATGATATAATCAATAGAGGCGTTTATCGTTTAAAACACTTAAATCGAACAATTTACAATGACTTCAGCTACTCAACGCTAGATGGCGCTGTAACCCACTTATTCTATTCCGAACGCTAAATATTTTGAAATAGATGTCATATTTGCATGCACATGTAATGTCTTTTGCCACTCAGATAGAGATGTAGTTCAATACCGATATTTTAATATCGATGTTACGTATTTTATTCGTGTGAGCAATGTAATAATTTATCGACATCATATAAATGCTCAGTAATGGAAAAAGGTTGATCGTCTTCAAAAAAATAGAATCTATGTTAATATTAAAGAGGTAAAATTTGTGAGTTTGTATGTAGGGGTAATCTCTGAAACTACTGAACCGATTCTGAAAATTCTTTCCCTAATATGTAGCTGCATTATTATTGAGTGCTATAGATACGCTATAGATTATTTTGATATTATTATAGTAAAGTATTAATTTCACGCGGGCGAAGCCGCTGGCACAAGCTAGTGTTCAATGAAACGATAATAGATAGTATTAAAAATATTTATTGACTTTGAAATAATACATATTTGTTTAATAATTGCCGTTTTGATAGTTTTATGTGTAATTTTAATAGGTGATGAAAGAGTATATTAATATATTTTGCCGTGATGGCTTTCATTAAGTCGGTAATATGATTAAACGTAGGAAATTCCCCTAACTGATAGTAGATTATGTTTTGGAATATTTACTACCCAATAAACATCCATTTTCCTTTATAAAAGGATTTTGGGGAAAACTGAAATATTTAAATTACTTTTTTAATTTTTTTTGAGGTCAATATCCAGAAATTGATGTGTTACGGTTTACATTATGTGATGTTATCTTTATTAACTACTAGCTGCTGCCAGCGGCTTCGCCCGCGTGAAAGTAGAAAATTATCCCAAGGGAACATAGACTCGGGAAAAAATCATATGTGCTATTCCAGGACATGTACCCGTGTACCAAGTATCATTGAAATCCGTTCAGCCTTTCGAGTGTGAAGAAGTAACCAACACAAACTTTTGGCTTATAATATTAGTGTGATTATTATTATATACAACATATGATCCGTCAGCCTTTAAAGCAAGAGTGAATAGGCATTTTCTGGGCTCGCTCGTTCGATCGTAGACCTCATCTTACACTTACCATCAGGTATGATCGACGTCAAGAGCGACCTCATTCGTAATAAAAATAATACTGTATTGTACACCTTAATTTAACACAAGACTATCATTTATAAAAATAAGTCTACAATAGGCGGTGTGATTAGCAACCCGTATACCTACTAAGACGGATGCAGGCTACGTATGGCTAAAACGTTTCTGTGCAATCTTAGTTAAACATTTATGAATTATACACATAAACTGTCCGAAAAAAACATTCTGAATGATGATGCCAGCTATGAAATGAAGAGTTAGAAATAAATAAAAAATATCGATAAGGACCTACTTTACGAATGTGTCCCATCTCTAATTGAGTAGCGTCGAAGTTACTAGAATTTATAGTATGTTGCTCCAGATAACGACCGAGTAGATTTAAACGTTGTGCTAATGAAAATAAGGCTGTTTTATAATTTGCATTGAAGTCATGAAATGTGGTATTGTCATTAAAATCAAATATATTTAAAATTAACAAAGTTTAATACTTAACGATGATACGATAGATATTTTTTTTCTTTTTGCAGGTCAAAACCGCACAACAAGGCATAGTTCTAATATATTTCGTGTATTTTAGAGACAACGAATCGCGATATGAATCTGACAGCGAATAAGCTAATGTTGCGCATCTCTGCTTAATGTTGACACGCGCGAAATATCTGAACGGCACTTCCACTGAATTTTCTATTCTGTGGGTAATACAGTTTGGTTTATTGTCGTAGGAACAAGAGATGTTGCTGAACGAGCTGCGCGCCGCGGGTTTTTTCGACGTGTTCGAGGTTGTGGCGCGCCGGACCGACGGAGCCGCCCTGCCGCCCACACAGGTATACCTAGGCATACTGCTTCTAAAACACACGTAGTCTTCAAAATCACCTTCCCAACACATCAGGATATAAGTTGCTGTCGGAGTTGTGGGGTTCACAAAACAAACAAACAGCAAACAGCGGGAAGAGTCATTTGATGATTTGCCTACGTTAGAAAGGACACAGTTGCGCCACGCGTCTGGTCTGCTCTCCAGTATCTTACTAATATTATAAATGCGAAAGTTTGTGAGGATTGATGTATGTATGTTTGTTGCTCTTTCGCGCAAACTTTACTGAACGGATCTGAATGAAATTTGATAAGTAGATAGTTGCCATCCTAGAATAGGGTAGTTTCCTAAAATATTTTATTTAGTCCATCACGTAGTTTAATAAAAAACATTGATTACGTATTTTTTTATTTTTTCACGTAATTGAAAAATTAAGACGATACAGTGAGTTGAAATTTCGCGTGACGTCACACTCGGGTATAATTCTTAGCACTGTGTGACGTCAGCAGCCCCCACTTTTTTCCATCTTTGTGAATTTTTCTTGACTTGAAAGGGCAAAAAATACCTGACCAATATTTTTTGAAAATCTACCTAATGGACCAAATAAAAAAAACATGTGTGCAATTCACACGTGGTAGAAGCGAATCCTTCAAAAATTTTGGCTTTTGTTTTTCTTATGAAATTATCGTCGTTGCGCTTGCAAAAGGCGCTATGTGGTAAATATTCGTTTTCGTTCTTTTATGCAGTTTAAATCGTTATTTTAATACACACATACTGTAAAACAGCTATCTAATAAACGAAATATTTAAAGAGTTACCTTTCAATATTGCGTTTATCAGATAGCTGTTTTTACAGCATGTGTGTACTAAAATAACGATTGAAACTTCATAAAAGAACGAAAATTGACTATTCACTACATAGCGCCTTTTGCAAGCGCAACGACGTTATGTGTCTGTCTCTTTTTACTGTCGCTTTTTCGTTTTATAAACTTTCAAATCACAACGATGCTAAAGAAGTTTTCACTTCAATAATTATTTTGTAACACAGGAAACTACCCTATTGGAATTGGAAAAATTTGCCTACGTGTTATAGGCTAATTTTTATCCCGGATTACCACGGGATCGAGATTTCTGCTGGAAAACCCTTCCATGCGTACGTAATCACGGACAGTCGTACCTAAATGTTCCACAGCACGCCAGGACATAATTTGTGCCACGCGCCTAATCTGCCAGCCAGTGTAGACCAAGCTTTAATTAAATATTAACACCAACTAACAACTAACTATGCCCGTGATTCCTACGCGTGGGTGTATTTTGAGAGTAAATCTAGATATTTTTCCAGTCAGTCTCATTAAAATTGGTTCAGCCGTTCCAGAGATTAATCTGGACGAACAGAAAGACAGGCATACGAATTTTATAAAACTTTGATTTTTAACTGACTTCTAAAAAAGGAGAAGGTTCTCAATTCGAATGTATTTATCAGCCAAATGAATAAGTTTGATCACCTTGCGCATGCCCCGGAATGGTGGGAATGAGTACTATATATTATCATCATATGCTTTGCCTTTTCTCAAATATGTTGGGTTCGGCTTCCAATCCAACCAGATGCAGCAGAGTACTAGTGTAACAACTGGAATGAATACCATACGAAGCCTATCAAAACTATTCATTGGCTTGGCATCGTCTTCAACCAGCTGAGTAGAGTCTGGCAAACGAAAGTAGAGACTGAAAAAGCGCGGCAAATTTAAAAATATCAGCATAGCAACTCCAAAACTACTATAAAATACCTGGAATAACCTTACTTGATACTTTAGAATTATCTTCTAAAATAGTTCTGATTTATTCACTATAATCAAAATCTGAATGTAAGACTTCCATGTGGTAAGTGTAAGTAGAGTCACAGGAATCATTGTTTCTTACGTTAATTATAAAACTTTCTAAATTATTTTCTGTGATTCTTTTCCTTTATATTTATTTTCAACATGGATGACATGATTAGTTATTTTCTTCCTCGGGAGTTATATTTTCAAACGACTCTTTTATAACTTTCTCTAACTCCACTGCAGGCAGAGCAATATTTTAACTTGCCACTTTATGTTTAGCCAAACTCCATACTAACTCAATGGCATTTAGATCACAGTGTTAGGGGGGAAGTCGCAATACCTCGTGCCCATTCTGTTTCAGAATTTCATCAGCTTCATATACTACGGTTCTGGTGTGTTTCGTTTTAAGCTTGTTTTCTAACGATATAAAATTCGTTAATTTTGTTACGAATAGCATCTATGTCGAAACTATCTAAGTCGGATACTGTGGGTTTTTATAGCCTTTACGCGCACCTTCCTTTTTAATTCTTTTTAATGTAGTAACGTTCACTTCTGTAAAGAATCGTAAAAGAGAATGATTAGGTTCTGCAAATCATGAATTCAATTACATCTTTATAAAAGTTATGTACTCCTAGTAAAAACTTACCAGTGATTGAAGGTCCATCCAAGTACTGCTTCTGGGTTCTTATCCTAATCTTTCTGCTCTAAATCCGTAAGTTTTTCAATAGTTTTCACTATCTCATCAACCCCTGCTACATCCAGAAAATCTGGTTTCTATAAAAGAAAAAAAAAATGGTTAAAAACCATGCAACATTTAATAGTATGTTAAATAACCATAATGCATTATTATGAAGGTGTTTAACATACTATAAAATGAATGTGAATCAAAACAGAGAAATATTTTCCACGCCAAAAGATAAATATAAATTATGAATTTCGACTAAGTATCAACTTATTAGCATCATACTAACTTATGAAATCGAACACTACACGTAAACAATCTTGTTTTTCTTTGAATTTGGCGTCTTTCTCCTGTTGTTTTTATTGATATTTAGACATCATGCGAAACAACATCTCCCGTACTCCACTTTTAATAGTTTTGTTTATTTTTCGCTGAATAAACGCTAATAATAAGTTCACAACAAATCAACAACAACACGCCATCTTGTTTGGAAAATTGAGTTTGACATTAGTATAGCATTGCCATATAAAAAGTTTGCAAATAATTCGAGTGTCTTTCGTTTGCCAGACTCTAGGTATTATTAATTAAACGACTAATGGTTATTTTTCGCTTTTTAGTGCAGTCGTGTTTTTATTTGTTTTGATGTTGTCCCATTATTTAGGGTTCCGTACCCAAAAGTAAAAACGGGGCCCTATTACTAAAACTTCTCTGTCTGTCTGTCTGTCCGTCCGTCTGTCTGTCACCAGGCTGTATCTCAAGAACCGTGATGGCTAGACGGTTGAAATTTTCACAGATTACGTATTTCTGTTGCCGCTATAACAACAAATACTAAAAACGAAATAAAATAAATATTTAAGGGGGGCTCCCATACAACAGACATGATTTTTTTGCCGTTTTTATAGAAAATGCTACGGAACCCTTCGTGCGCAAGTCCGACTCGCACTTGGTCAATTTTTGTTAATAAGTCTCTTGTTTTAGTATCAGGTAAATAACTAAAACTACTTCAGAACACACAGGTGTTTTGAAATCACGGGCAGATCTACGTGTAGACTAGTAGTCGCGCGAGGCTTCGCTCCTGTGGAGTTAATCATTATTAAAACATAACCTCCTTCTTTTGCAATCGGCTAAAAAGTAGTTTATAACCTTCCTCAAGCGTCAAGCTACTTCCATACCAAAATCCACCCAGTACTTTCGAAGATAAACTTTTTTGTTTAAACAAATAAGCTTTTCCGCTTTATACAACGTGTAACATAAAGGGTATATACATAACAATCGCACGCCTTCTTTGGACGATAGCAAATAATATGGCAAGGTTTTTGTAATCCTATGTCTACACGTGTGGAACTTATTAGAAGTTTCAATCTATACTAATATTATAAAGCTGAAGAGTTTGTTTGTTTGTTTGCTTGAACGCTAATCTCAGGAACTACGGTTCTGATTTGAAAAATTCTTTCAGTGTTAGATAGCCCATTTATCGAGGAAGGCTATAGGCTATATATCATCACGCTAAGACCAATAGGAGCGGAGCACTAATGAAGAATGTTTCAAAACCGGGGGTTTTTTTTTCCACGCGGACGAAGTCGCGGGCGGAAGCTAGTAAATTGATAACAGAGGCCGATTTTTTCAAATGAAGAAGAACGAAGAGCATTATCGTGTTATTGGCAAGTGACGTGGAAAGTTATTGACCCTCGTAGTGCTGTGACACGTTTGATATGTATGGTATTGAAGAAACATGTGAAACCGATAATTTGGTATCAATTCTTTGAGTCACTAATTTTGACCTGAATTGTGCATAGAGACTCCATACCAGATTTTGTCTTCAGTCCTTTTGGATAGATATGGGGTTTTCGTTACACGTTGTAGTATTAGTAAAGGTGATTTTCGGTAATGGCTAGTCAACAATAACATGGTTTTCACTTGACGCAGAGATACTGTCCTCTCATACCTAAAAAAAATGTATACAGGGTGGGGATTAGGTTATTACATTAAATTGTAAAGCTGGTATTACACGTTGTTATCGGTCCGTTAAAATAATAAAATAAATAATTTTACTAAAATTAATAAAATGCATTTTTCAAACAAAATTAAATGGCGTTATTAGTAAAAAATATATAATTCTTTATAATATTAGTTTACTGACCTGTAAAAGCGGCAACGCACGGCGCCGGTGGAGCACGCGCCGAATGATTGGTCAGCTAATTACGTTTATGAAATACATAATGTTATGAAATGAAAAAAAGTTCCCAAGAAATATTGTTTATTATTAAATTATTTTAATTGTATGTGATAAAATACCTAATATAGAGTACGTGGTTTCAATTAATGTGATAACCTAATCGCCACGCTGTATATTATGCAAGATTGTGAAAATCAATATTTTTTTAAGAGTAACCGTCGAGTTTCTTGCCTGTTCTTCTCCATAGCAAGTGACCAATTGCGAACCGTGCACGAATTTTTGACGTTTTATGAGGCCTATCTAAAATAAAAATAAATTGATTTTGATTTTTACAGGCGACGTGGGGCTGCTTCCTGTGCACTCACCCGGAGCGTGCGGTGGGGTTCCTCGCCGCAGACGGCGTCCCCGTCATCGAAGGGCAGCTGAAAGAGAAGAAGGGACGCTGGAGGCTGTTCCGTCGCTGGCGGACGAGGTACTTCACGCTCTCCGGGGCACACCTCTCCTGCAAGGGATCGGTGAGTACTCACTCACTGTTTCATAATGTGCCACATTCACTATTTCAGAAGCTCACATTTAGGTTTTTTTTATTGCTTGCTTTTGTCCACCATCTCACCTGATGGTAAGCGATGATGTGGTCGAAGATGAAGCACGCTTACCTAGATGTAAACCCTAACTCATGACTTAAAAACCCCGAGTTGTAGCTATCAGGAAACACAGACTCCTCCTCCCTAATTCTGCAGGGAATTCCACTCCTAAGCTGTACGCACAATGAAAGTTTTCCCTAAACGTTTTAAACAATCACTGCCCAATATCTCATACTCAGGATGTGTCAGACATCCACGCACACCCCTAAACCACCAACTAAACACATAAATCTGAAGCCACGTATCTAGTCGACACCGGTGTTCATTTCTTCCTTCTTTTGTCCTTCACAAAATCACACACTAAACACGAACATAAATTGTTGTTACTCAGTCTGTGAAATATGATGAATCCGAGATTATCAATTGTTCATAATAAGCGCACGCTTAAAGCCGTCTGCGCTCGCGGCGATCCAAACGGAAGTGGGTTTGCGACCTCAAAATGGCGTAGCCAATCTACGTCATCCTTGCGAGGTTTTGTGCGGGAGAGAGGGAAACGGATGTCAATCAAATTCTGAATGCTGGCGCAACCACTAATTAAGCAATTTCTGCACGTACCTTTCAATATTCCTAATGTTTAAATATTCTTTTAAAAACTTGTCTACCTGTGGACAGCGCGGTGTGTTATAATCAAAATTCTATTTTGTTTAACTAATTGTAAGTTGTTATAATTTAACTGTTTGCTCTTCATATTGCAGAGTGGAGGCGAAAGCATCGACATTAACCAGATCCGCTCAGTGAAGGTGTCTCGCGGCGCTCGCAACATTCCCAAAGCCTTCGAGATCTTTACGGGCGACCAGACTCTCATCCTCAAGCCCAAAGACGGCAAGAATGCCGAAGAATGGGTGCAGTGTCTCAGCATCGCCGTCGCACATTCGCAAGCTAGAGACGCGCCTGCCAAGGCGAATAGTTTGCCGGCCAGGGGACTTACACTCAAGAGCTTCTAAAAGAATCTAGGAACTGCAGGTTATGCTCGTTTTCTGTTTCTATCTGGAACTGCCATCAAAGCGCTAAAAACATTTTGAACTGTGGAGATATTGAACTCCTAAATACAACAATTTCTTCAGTCTTATAGTCTAAATTAATACTTCGGAAAATTCTTCTTTTCTCAGATCTTTATAATCTGTAAAACATAGTTCAATGTATAAGAGAGAATCCAGTATGTACTTATGCGCATTTCTACTCTGAAGTGAATTTATGTTGCTAGAAAAAATAAGCGCCGATAAAAATATTCTGGAAATACAAATGTTGGGCAACTTTCCTATACTGAATACGGTGCTTAAGTTGTACTTTTTATTTAACTTAAAAAAATCGCGAAAATCTATACTTATTGAATTGTTTGATTATTTAACTTACAAATCGACTTGATTTGCTACTGTGCTGATTAAAAGTAAGTTCTATTTAATATCATATTAAAGATCAATTTACATTGTAGGTCTTCTAAGAACATACTGCAGATACTTAAATGATATCATGTCTGTAAAAAAAACAGCCATACACCGAAATAAATACATACAAAATATGACTGAAATTAAGACTTGTATTGAAACATGCATTTGTATAACTATTACATTAGATTCGAGATTCGATTTAGAAATGCATAATGTTTAGTTATCAATTCAATGTGTATGGTAAGATATTGATCGGTAACATATTTGGTGCATATTGTTATGTAGAATTGGTTGCCTGTATGCAGTGAGCGGTCTGCCTATAAATGTGAATCAGTAGGCAGGTGTGGCAGACTTTCAGGCAATAATATTATGCTTGATGCGAAGATACAGTCATGTAGATAATTACTGAAAATGCTCACAAAGTAAATAATAAGTTTTAGAATACGAAACCACATTCCTTTAATATCAGGAATGACACAAGGTTGTTTTAAGACTTTTTTATATTCGTCCTTATTTATATGAAACTATCGACAGTTAATGCGTACAGTTTGTAAAAAAAACTTATTTGTATAGTTAATTTTCAACTGAATATACATTGTGTTGCTAGTTGTACATTATTTAGAATGTAGTCTTTTTATAAATCGTTTTTGCGCAAGAATAAAATATTTAATCGCATGAAATAAACCTCCATGTACTGTTTTATAGAAACCTTTTAATTAATTAACAACTAAGCTTTGTAATAAGCTTCATGATTACAATATACCATCGCAGATTGTTGAGTAAGAAAATGCTTCAGCAAAATAAAATGAGCTAGAATAGAAAACACAGCTTGCTTTGTGCAAATATGTATTATTTCTCACTCAGATATATTGTTAAAACATGTAGATATGCGGTTGTCTATATCTGAGTGACACTCGTTTTCATTAAGGGAGTCAATTATTTTATTAGTAAAGAATATTTTAGTGCCTTATACATAATAAGTGTTTGTTTTATTGCGCTAAGAGTACAATGGACATTTACAATTTTGTGTAGTAGTAGATATTGAGAGGTAACAAGAAACAAAGTTATTTTGTAACTTAGCACTTTTTATACGAGTTTGCTTTTCATTAGGTAGTCAAACGGTACAGAATCCGTCCGATTTGTTGGAGTTTCAAAGACACATAAATATGACTTACGCAAAGCCGACATTGGAGCTAACAAAATTGGCGTAAACGATACAAGGTGCCAAGAGTCGCATACTTTTTTTTTTTTTTTTTTCTTTTTTAATGGCTTAGCATTAGCATTCAGCCAAAATCAAAGTTTGGGAAACGAGGATTTAAAAAATAAATGGAAAGGAAATTTGGAAAAAGGAGAGTCGCATACTTTAACTTAGGAACTTTTTAGACATAGCTATACAGGGTTAATTGTAAAACACCAAAAACCTCTCGGGACTATGTTACTAACATCATAATCAACAACTTTTGTTCTATGACTTTTAAAAATTCGTCATATTTTAGTTCACCAGATTTTCATACAAAAATAAAAATATTTAAATTGAACGCCCTAAATGTTACAAAGTCTATGCGAAGCAAAAGAAAACGCTATCACTATACTATCTCTTTCTTTTGTTTCGCATTTAATAAGCTAATATATATCTATATATATATATATATATATATTAGCTATACCTAGTTCGTGATCCTATTAAAGAGTTCTGTCCGATAAATGTGTAAATAAACTAAATTTTATGTAATACTGTGCAAGCTTGGAAAGTGGTCTTTTTGGATATTTTTTTGTATTTCTTTTTATGTTCTTTTTTCTTTACTTTTTATTTGTATCATAAGAACAGTACTCTTAAAATATGATCACGCGCTTTTGAAGCACCTGTATCTCTTATTGCTAAATCCATAAGGGCGAAAATTGGTTAACGGTTGTGTAATGGTTTGCGTATTGAAAAATGTCGACATGCGAGTAAAACTCGTGTTCTTATCTTATTTATGTTAATTCATAATTTTATTTAACATAAGATTTTTTGACAAATTGAGATTTTATGAAGAAATAAAGCTAGAAGACTGAAAGCTGGTCAATGGTAATAGCTACTTATTGTTGAGAGACGATACACTGCGATTCAACTAAGAATAGGATCGATTTAGCGCCATATTGTGACGTCATATCTGTCAAATCGAACCAGTTGGGTAGTGTAAGCAAAATAAGAATTTATTGATATGTCAATATATATATATACACTCTTTTGCAAAAAAAACGGGCACCTAAGGAAATTTACGTTCTAAGGTCGATTTGAGTTAATTAAATGAAATTTATTGCTTTGACGTAGTCTGTATACTTATAATCGTGTAAATTAATGCGCGTGAAGTGAATTCGGGCAATTAAAAGAAAAAAAAACGACGGATTCTTTAAAACCGATGTACACGCCCAAACAATAAGAAGTGGTCGGCAATAAAGACAAGATTTTTTTTTACTTTTTTTAATTAAATAAAGTTACAAATGTAAAAACCTAATAACGAGTGTGACCTCCTCTTGCCAAAAACACAGCTTGAATCCTTCTGGGCATGCTTTCCACGATGTTTTTAATAACGTTTTGAGGAATACGTTCCCACTCTTCTGCAATGACTCTTTTAGACTTCTTTAGCTCCCTGATGTTTTGTGGAGCAGGTTGCACTGATCTTACCCGTCTCTTTAGAACATCCCAGACATGCTCAATTGGATTGAGGTCAGGACTTCGAGCTGGCCAATCTAAACGACGGATCCCAACTTCTTGCATGTACGCTTCCACGTCGCCAGAACGGTGCGGGCGAGCATTGTCGTCCATAAAAATGGAATCTTTCCCAAGTGCAGTCAATGTGGGTTGTACATATGGAATTAAGACTTCCATTATGTACTGGTGTGCATTTAATGTTCCATTTTCTATGAAAACTAACTCCGTACGCTCCGTCGAATTAATTGCTGCCCAAAACATAACGGAGCCTCCGCCATAAGGAGTGATTTCTTCGAAACACACTTCCGCATAGCGTTCCCGTGGTCTTCGCAGCACTCGCCAGCGTCGGTCCTCTCCACACAAAGAGATTCTAGCTTCATCAGAAAACAATACTTTATTCCAGTCCTCCAGAGTCCATGAAGCACAGTTCCGAGCAAACTGAAGTCGAGCAACACGGTGCTCACGGAGTAATTTAGGGCCCCGAGTTGGGCGGTAACTCCTGATATTGGCAGCCAAAAGCCTCCTCCTGACCGTCCACAAGCTAACTTCTACTCCTCTTACTTCTTCAAGGCTCTTCTTCAGGTCCACACTTGACGTTTTACGATTCCGCAACGCCTGACTCACCAAAAAGCGGTCATCTCTTGGTTCTGTGCATCGTTTTCTTCCCGAACCGGGTCTTCTTTTGACCGAACCGGTCTCTTGATACCGTTGCCAAGTCCTCTGGACAGTTGAACGACTCACATTTAGCCGCTGAGACACGTAAGTTTGCGAACAATCTTCTCCAAGTAGGGCTATAATTTTACCGGCCCTTGTCGCTTTATTACTCATATCAAAAAGTGGTATTTATTGTAAAAAGAAAGATTAAATTGTTTAATTTGCAGAAAATATCCAAAAAGTTTTAAAATATCGTAATCAGTTAAAAATCGTTTCAGCAATTCGCGCCATTAGTAAAGCAATTTTAGAATAATCCACAATAATCATTATTTTTCTTTTATTAATTTCAAATTTTAAATTTGGAACGTAAAGAATCATGCCAGGATGCTTCAAATATTATGCCAATACATCGTCAAATTAATAAAACCTATTTCTTGTTCTTCTTCATTGAAGTAGAGAAAAAAAATCTAAAGTGCCCGTTTTTTTTTTGCAAAAGAGTTAAAAAAATAATTAGTAACTTTTCTTTATTTTGGCGGTCAAACGCAAGCCAATAAATCAATAAAATAAAATTAAAAAAAATTGCTATGCCTTCTGGGCGTTTGCATCATGCGTCCTCTTTACATTCAGGCGAATTGATGCCAACAATGAAAATAAGAGGGACAAAAGTATGGTTTAAGAAGTACTAATTATGATTTTAAATAATTAAATATTAAATTTAAAATTGATGTGATACTCGGTTAAACAAAATAAATTAAACCGTTATTAATTTGGAAAGAAGATTTCTTTGCATACCGTACTTTGCAATTGACATTTAACAGATAGAGGTCATTGACGTTCCTATTCTTATTTGAATCGCATAGTACAGCACAGTATTCAACGTAATACACACTGGACCTTGGTGAAACAAATTCGAAGATAGAAAATGAGTTTTCTTTAGTACATATTTAAGTGTATTATGTACTCTGTACTGTAGATCTTAGAACATTTAACAGTTAATATTACTTTCGATTTATAGAATTTGTGATTCAAAATTAACATTCCCGTCCTGTTCAGTGCTTCTAAATGATAATAAAATTATTATGTACTGTTGTGGTCTCAAAAATCATTATAAATGGTTGTAATGCGAATGACATTAGTTGTAAGTAGTTTTAAGTTGACTAATTACAAATGGCGAAAGTGACATTTCAAATTATCGCATATGTCGCTTTCACCAAAATTTTACTTTAGTTTCTAAATCTGAACCAGTACTTAACTTGCCATTTCGCATTTTACGCATATGTTTTCATGATTTGGAATAGTTTTAAGTTAAGTCCGCTTTTTAGTAACGTTAGTAATTAACTGTCACTTTCTCAACCTGTGGTTGCTATCACCAAAAAGTCAAGTGTTCATTGGTAAACCAAATTGTTTCTTTGTTAAGTGCTA